>OX421497.1:17852408-19052408 GCA_949126835.1 Anisus vortex | reverse complement strand
CCTCCAGACCACGGGGCAAATCCTAGCCTTTACCTGATGGACTCAGGGAATACCTCCAGACCACGGGGCATATCCTAGCCTTTACCTGATGGACTCAGGGACTACCTCCAGACCACGGGGCAAATCCTAGCCTTTACCTGATGGACTCAGGGACTACCTCCAGACCACGGGGCAAATCCTAGCCTTTACCAGAGTTCGAACCCAGGACTTAAAATGAAACTAAAATGTGGATGGGGTTTTATATAAAACAAATCTTCTAGAACTTTGACACAAAGCTGGGCTTCGATAAGCTATAAACGAAAGCATTAACAATACAGAAAATGATGTTAGGATCATTACAAGTGAATATTTACAAGTTATACAAAATGTTATACCAATCGTAAAGTTTGTTCATTTAGGAAAGGTGCAAACAAAAAGAAATTCAACCTTTTCTTAGAAAGACAAAACAATAATATTTGAAATGAAATACTCAAAAAGACTAGATATAAAATATAAACACCTCATTCTTTTCTCAGTTCAAATCTAAACTCTGTACACTACTTTTAATCAAATATATTGGCATTGCAGATGTCGTCAATCCAAGGGAGGTAATTAGATCAGAATGTTTCAATAATATTTCGTTTTATAATCTACAAATTGTGCTAGGTTCTAAATAGTTAAGTTGAACGTTAAATAATATAATCAAGTATTCACTGCCAATAAACCAGCTGTAATTTAAATAAATGAACACACGTGAAACATTAAATTAAAAAACATAGCATTACACACATATATACCCAAACATAAACACATAATAATATATACATGCAGACACACACATCTATCTATCTATCTATCTATCTATCTATCTATCTATCTATCTATATTTGTATGTGTGTAAAATAGTATATATTATATATACTAGCTTTATATTACCCAGCTTAGCCCGGGGACCTACATTTTGTTTACCCAAAGTGTGATTGTTGCATAGTAGTGCGGGTGTTTTTATTTTATATTAGAAAAAAATAGTATTTGTCTAGTTAAAACTCCTCAACTTCTAATATATGCATTTTTAAAGTAATTCTGCTTTGTCGTTTAGAGCACATTAAAGAAAAAAATGTTAGCAATTAATTATGCCAATGTTGGAGTACTTACTTTACCATCCTTCTGGTGAAATATAGGCCTACCAATCCAAATGGTAAATAAAATGTCTAGCATTTTAACTATATGAATGACTCAGACACGATCAACAAAATGATTCATTCATTCATGGGTCATGTGATCATGTTGACATAATGATAAACACTGAATGTGCACCATCATTATAAAGACGTGTTAAAAGTATTTCAGTAAGACGTTTAAATAGCTCAACGTTCAGATTATAAAGTCATTATCATCTGACAAAATCTAGCGCCGCTGTAATAAGAAACGTATTACAAACGAAGCTAAAAAAAAAAAGTATAAATTACACACATTAAATGCAATAAAAAAAAGGTGATCACAAAATGCGTTTGTGACAACGATTAAATTTATTTAAAGTTCATAACAAACGTATAAATGTATTAGCCCACATAATTTTACCTGGAGAAAAATTTGTTTTCACTTTATATAATAGAAAAACCATCCATCGTGTGACAGCTCAATTCGATTCTAACATCACAGTAGCTATTCAAATTGTTTCGCCTACTGACCACTGTAGCGTGAAGTTATTTAAAGAGTCAGCCCTGACCTCACGATTTGTAATCTTATCAGCAAAAGGTGCGAACCACCGACTGCAAGATAATCCCCTTTCTGACCACAACAGGTGGAAATAATCCCATGTCAACTCCTCTCTACAAAATGAAGCTGTTGGTTTACTTTATTCTTTACGGTTGAGCTATCTTGTGTTTGTCTTCTACTTGTGTTTTATCATAGTTTTATTCTTATCGTAAGTCAATTTATAGTCTTTGTGTATGAATCTTCAATGTAACTACTTCTTCAAACAGTGTTCAAACATTCTAGACAAATAGAAAAAAAGGCTTAGTACTTTTTGTTTTCCTTCAAGAAACAACGCTCATGAATTAATTATTATCACAATAAGATTCAGAGCAACTTGACCACTAAGACGTAGGCCTATTGTGCATTTCAGTAATTATCTAAAGTCATTGGAATTATTGCTTGATTTGAATTATTGCAGCTGGTTAACTCTCAATAAGTCTTGAATCCATTCATGTAGGGATCAGAGATGCCAAAACCATTTAATTATTATTTTTTCTTTGTTGAAATTTATCGAAAGTTTTCGACAAATTTAGTATTTCTAATATGAAATCTGATTATTATTATCTAATAATTTGAGCAAGTCATGTATTAGTTACGTGATTGGTTGATTAATGAACACGTGACTTCCCCATTGATTGCCCAGATTAAACAAATCCTTTCTATCACGTGACACTGATGACAGTGTTGGTTCCTCGTCGTAGTAGATCTCACTGAAAGAAATCATTAAACTGACCAATTGTTGGAATCAGTTGAGAAAATACATTGTCGCGACTGTAGCCACAATCACGTCAAGTGTTGTTACAATAAATAGAACGTTGTTCAGCGCCCTCGTTTCATGTCGGTCAATAGTTTAGTAATAGATTGTGGATGATAGTCCAAGCTTTAAAACGTGAGTGTTCAGCAATAAAAGTATAAAATAAAACATAAGTACCCATCAGAGCTGGTGAGACTCATGGACACCCTCCCGACCCGAGAACGAGAGCAGAAGCCTTCACCAGGAGTCGAACGCGCTACCGTTTGGCCACCGTGGATTATACAATTAGTGTTACAAACTAACACTTATTCCTTTCTGGCTGTTTTAATTTGGATTGAGCTCAAAATATTGAAAATAATTCCGTTTGAAATGACATAACGTCTTAACTAATAACAACAAATCATGTTTCTTCAATTTAAACCAAGTTTTCTTATTATTGAAATTATATTATGTTCCTCAGAATATAGACTAACATTTACAAACTTCAAACAACTACAATACCAATTTTGGAAATCTTTCTTTTCCTTTCATTATCTCTCTACTCTCAAGTCTCTCTCTCTTTCTCTCTCCATCTCTCTGTGCATCTCTCTCTCCGTCTCTCTATCTCCATCGCTCTCCATATCGTTCTCCATTCCTCTCTTTTCCTCTCTCCATCTCTCTGTGTTTCTCTCTCTCCCTCTCTCTCTAGAATATCTCTTTACAGAACCCTATCAATAAAACTTTATAGTGGTATAGATGTAGAAATGTACAATATTATGGCACAATCACACGTTCTGTACATAATCGTAGAGTTTCTTTGTGCACAAACCTTTTTACAATCATACAACACTTTTGAAAAAGATGCATATAAATAAAAACAAATTCAACATAATCATTTGTGTTACGTTGTCCTTTGTGTCCTATATACAAGTGATTCTATGCAATTAGCCGCTATATTCATTTACCATAAGCTCATATTATAGGCTGTATAGTATAAAATATACCCACCATGCTTAACAGTATTTATGTCAAACAAGCAAAATTACCCGTCGTCTGCGGGGAAAAAAATTACATAGGCATATAGATACAGGTACAAAAAATGTACACATACTACAATGAAGTGAAGGCTATAACAATATTTATTTGAAATAATATTATTATTAATTTTTAGTTACTGAAAACATTTTGGAAAGCAATTACAAGTAAATATTGTAATTGCGATAAAAATAGACATGTCTTTTCATTTCATAAGTCACCCGTGTGTGTACAATATAAATATTAAATTTTACTTACTGAAAACATTAGAATTTAGTCATGGGAATCTTTACAATCTCAAAAATGTAGTATTATCTTATGGGAAAAAAGGGAGCCTACCTATTGTTATTAAGGATACATTTTTTTAAAAGTTATCTCCAGGAAAAGTCACCCTGGCAGTCGGAGACGCTAAACTCTCAACTAGGGAGGACACCTGCAGGAAGCTAGATCGCAAAAGTAAAATATGAGACAATAAGTTCACGGATCTGACTTAAACATTCAACTTTATATATATACACAAATAAAACTGCTTTAAATGAATTACATTCAATAATTTAAACTATATTTAAAAAATCAACATGTTTTTGGTGACTATAAATTATATATAACTTTTTATTAGAAGCATAAAAATATTTAATTTCTACATATTCCGTCCTGTTTCCGATTAGTCAGTCCAAAATTCCACTACAACAAATATTATGTTGTACATCAAAATATAGTAAGTAAAGTATCTCCGTCACACCAACTCGGTCTAGAGTTTCCGTGGCCACGGCAATCTAGAAACAGAAGTTCATTGTTATCACACCATATAAGAGTTGCAGTAAGTTGAAATACAGGTTTCTTGCCGTCGACCAGTAGAATTAACATTGACCGCCGTACAAAACGCCATCCATTAGCTTGAAATATTTACAGCACATGTAGATAATCGTTGTGCTGTTGATTCATGTTGGTTCGACCTAAACAAATACAAAAACTTTTTATTCATGTTATGTTTTCTCGCAGTATTCAACGTCACAGGTGTGAGTTAATGGGCAAGTAGAGGTTGGACATAATAGACATGAGGAGGAGACTGGACATAGATAATAGGCATGCGCCTCATCTGATTTTTACAAGTTTAATTTTTCTCTGTTTGATTGTCAGCTTGCTTTCGATCAGTTTTTTTTTAACAAATGAAGATAGAAAATGAAAAGAATATAGTCCAAGTGCTTTAAGTATCGATAAAATAGTCATTGTTCTAGTTGTTTTGTGATAAAAATAGTATGACGGTCCTTACAGGAATATATAAACTTAGTCTGCATTATTTGCTTTAAACTAAACAAATGAAAATTACTTACACAGGGGTGGGTTATCATACTCTGTCCAGTCGGACGATTGGTAGGTAGGTGATGTGTTGAAACTGTAGTTATCTCTCCCTGACGTTTTGAAGTCAGTTTCTGGTGTCATGTACTCATTGTCTGGAAGTTGAAACAAAATGTGTCACCCCAACTCACGCACACACAGACAGACTCGTGCATAAACATTATTTTTACTTAATGTACACACAAGCAGGGTATCAGGCAGCTAGATGCAAGTTTTAAAACATGGTATCAGGCAGCTAGATGCAAGTTTAAAACAACAGTTATAACACAAATAACTATCTCACTAAATTCACAGCTAGTTGCATACATATATAATACACAATACACAATACATACATACTTATACAAACATACGTCATTATTATTACATAAATACATACTTATACACACATACTTATACACACATACATATATACATACATGGGGAATACTCCACATGGATCTAGACCCGTTGTTATAAGAGGTTAGCTGGTCCTTTCCTACAGGACTACGGCCTCAAATTTGACTCAAAACAAGGTCGTCTGCTTTGGTGGCTAAACTCCATCTTGATCCCCTACAACACCACTGAGCGGTAAACAAAGTCGCCAGGATGTACACGATCACGAACTGGCCACGTGGAAATGTCCACACAGTCAGGTCTTATCAAACAAGTGTCCCACTATACCAGAGGGCATCAGCTGAAGCTGCTTGTTCCACACGCGCGCACCGACGTTTACAAATATTCCTTTTTTTTTCCGTCAGCCATTAGACTGTGGAACTAAATACCTCCAATGAAACTCCGTCATCTATTTATAACTCTTGTTTGTATGTTATAAAATATTTATAAGTAGTTAGTGCACACTATTGATCCCAGAGCGTTCGTAATCAAATCACCCTTAAAGTGGACTTTTTTCTCGGGTGTAACGGGGTCTCCACAGTACAATTGACGAGTCTTAAATCTTATGCATCCATAAATTTTGGATGACACATCACTTCCGATCCTATTCGCTGAATTGGATTAAAAAAATGGCTGCCTTCTGCTATAAATTCTGGCATACTCACTTTTAATATTGACGACATAATCCTCACAATAATACTTATAGCCTTTGTTTATTTGTAGTTGTCCTGAACTTGCTGTTGAAAGTGCAATGAATTTCTCAACATCCGTGAATGTTAAGTCAGCAACAAGGCGTAAATCTCTGCTTTCAATCGTAATGGTTGCCATTGTAAGCAAAACAAAATGAAACCCGAAGTTCAACAATGCACTTGAACATGCCGAAAAGATAATTGTACGATTGTTTACGGGAATATAGCGGAAAAGTATTTGCATCCAAATTGCCTATTTAAGACTCACCAATGAAGAAGAATATACATACATACATAGACTCAACTTATACATACTTATACATACAAACATACCTATAGTGTATTTATTCAAGTAGAGGCTACATTATTTATTATTAATACAGTGGACTGAGCGTTGAGTACTTACTGTCATAAATTTCACAATATATACTTCCATTGTCTAAATGGTCATTGGGACGAACAGAATTATAGTCATCTTTTATTGTCTGAATGGTCTGTTGTTTTTCTTTAGTCTTCCTCAGTTTTACACAGACGATAATACCAATAATGATAATCAGGATGAATAGAAATCCTCCCGAGGCTCCAAGTCCAATAGCCAATACAGGCAACGAATCTTCATCATCTGGGGATGGACATATGTGTTATTAACATCATATGAAATTATATTATTGTATAGTTGAGGGTACATAATAACATTGTTTGAAAACAAAGTCTATCTGGCTCTCTATATCTCTCTCTCTGTGTGTTTAAGTCCTGTCTATAAGCTATGTACAAATTTCTCAATTTCTCTATCTTTCTATCTATAAAGATATCTATGGATATGTGATTGTATGTATCGCTTTATCCATAAGTCTAATTACAATATATAGAAATGCCTTAGAATCTAGTACCGGTATCTCATTTTTCTAAAGAGCACTTCAAAGATTCTGGAGCAATCAATCAATCAATCAATCAATCAATCAATCAATGTGTTTCCGATTTTCTCTTTTTTCTAACGAGTCGGCTTTCTGCAAAATTTATTAACAGAATAACAATCTGTTGACACACAGGACAAGAATCTACTGACAGACAGGACAACAATCTGTTGACACACAGGACAAGAATCTACTGACATACAGGACAACAATCTGTTGACACACAGGACAAGAATCTACTGACATACAGGACAACAATCTGTTGACACACAGGACAACAATCTACTGACAAATAGGACAACAATCTGTTGACACACAGGACAAGAATCTACTGACATACAGGACAACAATCTGTTGACACACAGGACAAGAATCTACTGACATACAGGACAACAATCTGTTGACACACAGGACAAGAATCTACTGACATACAGGACAACAATCTGTTGACACACAGGACAAGAATCTACTGACATACAGGACAACAATCTGTTGACACACAGGACAAGAATCTACTGACATACAGGACAACAATCTGTTGACACACAGGACAAGAATCTACTGACATACAGGACAACAATCTGTTGACACATAGAATAAGAATCTACTGACATACAGGACAACAATCTGTTGACACATAGAATAAGAATCTACTGACATACAGGACAACAATCTGTTGACACACAGGACAAGAATCTACTGACATACAGGACAACAATCTGTTGACACACAGGACAAGAATCTACTGACATACAGGACAACAATCTGTTGACACACAGGACAAGAATCTACTGACATACAGGACAACAATCTGTTGACACACAGGACAAGAATCTACTGACATACAGGACAACAATCTGTTGACACACAGGACAACAATCTACTGACAAATAGGACAACAATCTGTTGACACACAGGACAAGAATCTACTGACATACAGGACAACAATCTGTTGACACACAGGACAAGAATCTACTGACATACAGGACAACAATCTGTTGACACACAGGACAAGAATCTACTGACATACAGGACAACAATCTGTTGACACACAGGACAAGAATCTACTGACATACAGGACAACAATCTGTTGACACACAGGACAAGAATCTACTGACATACAGGACAACAATCTGTTGACACACAGGACAAGAATCTACTGACATACAGGACAACAATCTGTTGACACACAGGACAAGAATCTACTGACATACAGGACAACAATCTGTTGACACATAGAATAAGAATCTACTGACATACAGGACAACAATCTGTTGACACATAGAATAAGAATCTACTGACATACAGGACAACAATCTGTTCACTCATAAGATAAGAATCTACTGACATACAGGACAACAATCTGTTGACACATAGGATAAGAATCTACTGACATACAGGACAACAAAATGTTGACATATAGGACAAGAATCTGTTGTCACACTAGCATCCCCACCTGTATTCACCATCTTACCTATGACTATAAATGTAACTTCTGATGACGGATGTCGATAACATCCAGAAATACTGTCATGTGTAGCTGTACATCTGCAGGACAATAAATGGAGACTCACATTCACTTTTGTAGTCCACTTCACGTACTGACCATTTACAGTTAAAGTTTTTGATGGGCAATCTAAAGTCACAGTTGACACTTTAGGATAACCTCCATCAACAGTACACGCGATTTCAACATTTGTATCTTTTTTTACTTTCACCTGTCCATCTACTAGAACCGAATTGCTGACTGTGAGAACTGGATACGATGTAGGTGGGCCTAGGATACAAAAAGTAAGAATTCAATAAGAGAACTGGATACGATGTAGGTGGGCCTAGATACAAAAAGTAAGAATTCAATAAGAGAACTGGATACGATGTAGGTGGGCCTAGATACAAAAAGTAAGAATTCAATAAGAGAACTGGATACGATGTAGGTGGGCCTAGATACAAAAAGTAAGAATTCAATAAGAGAACTGGGTACTATGTAGGTGGGCCTAGATACAAAAAGTAAGAATTCAATAAGAGAACTGGATACGATGTAGGTGGGCCTAGATACAAAAAGTAAGAATTCAATAAGAGAACTGGATACGATGTAGGTGGGCCTAGATACAAAAAGTAAGAATTCAATAAGAGAACTGGGTACTATGTAGGTGGGCCTAGATGCAAAAAGTAAGAATTCAATAAGAGAACTGGATACGATGTAGGTGGGCCTAGATACAAAAAGTAAGAATTCAATAAGAGAACTGGGTACTATGTAGGTGGGCCTAGATACAAAAAGTAAGAATTCAATAAGAGAACTGGATACGATGTAGGTGGGCCTAGATACAAAAAGTAAGAATTCAATAAGAGAACTGGATACGATGTAGGTGGGCCTAGATACAAAAAGTAAGAATTCAATAAGAGAACTGGGTACTATGTAGGTGGGCCTAGATGCAAAAAGTAAGAATTCAATAAGAGAACTGGATACGATGTAGGTGGGCCTAGATACAAAAAGTAAGAATTCAATCAGAGAACTGGGTACTATGTAGGTGGGCCTAGATACAAAAAGTAAGAATTCAATTATAGAACTGGATACGATGTAGGTGGGCCTAGATACAAAAAGTAAGAATTCAATAAGAGAACTGGATACGATGTAGGTGGGCCTAGATACAAAAAGTAAGAATTCAATAAGAGAACTGGATACGATGTAGGTGGGCCTAGATACAAAAAGTAAGAATTCAATAAGAGAACTGGGTACTATGTAGGTGGGCCTAGATGCAAAAAGTAAGAATTCAATCAGAGAACTGGGTACTATGTAGGTGGGTCTAGGATACAAAAAGTAAGAATTCAATTAGAGAACTGGGTACGATGTAGGTGGGCCTAGGATACAAAAAGTAAGAATTCAATAAGAGAACTGGATACGATGTAGGTGGGCCTAGATACAAAAAGTAAGAATTCAATCAGAGAACTGGGTACTATGTAGGTGGGCCTAGATACAAAAAGTAAGAATTCAATTATAGAACTGGATACGATGTAGGTGGGCCTAGATACAAAAAGTAAGAATTCAATAAGAGAACTGGATACGATGTAGGTGGGCCTAGATACAAAAAGTAAGAATTCAATAAGAGAACTGGATACGATGTAGGTGGGCCTAGATACAAAAAGTAAGAATTCAATAAGAGAACTGGGTACTATGTAGGTGGGCCTAGATGCAAAAAGTAAGAATTCAATCAGAGAACTGGGTACTATGTAGGTGGGTCTAGGATACAAAAAGTAAGAATTCAATTAGAGAACTGGGTACGATGTAGGTGGGCCTAGGATACAAAAAGTAAGAATTCAATAAGAGAACTGGATACGATGTAGGTGGGCCTAGATACAAAAAGTAAGAATTCAATCAGAGAACTGGGTACTATGTAGGTGGGCCTAGGATACAAAAAGTAAGAATTCAATTAGAGAACTGGGTACGATGTAGGTGGGCCTAGATACAAAAGGTAAAAATTCAATCAACTGTTTTAAAATGTTTAGAAATATAATAATTGTGTTTATCGACTTCATTGACCAGTTTGTCAGCAGAAACTAGATTTTACAGTAGTTAAATAAAATATCGAATATAGAAAAAAGTTAAGAAGATTTTTCATGACGAACTAGAAATCATTTACACAATCAGTAACTAAATTTGTAAATATATTTGTATTGTGCAGTTTTGGGGAACATTGAGAAAATAGGACTGGACCTAGAAAAAGGTTATTTTTAAAATACATACAATATATAATTCTGATATATAGGTCAGTGGTGTCTAGGTCTATAATGTCTGGTTCAATAATGTCTAGGTCTATGATGTGTAGGTCTATAATGTCTAGGTCTATCATGTCTAAGGCTATTATATATAGATCTATCGTGTCTAGGTCTATGACGTCTAGGTATATGATTTCTAATCCTTTGATGTTTACGTCTATTATGTCTAGCTCTTTAATGTCTAGGTCTATAATGTCTAATTCTATTATGTCTGATACTTTGTTTCGAGAGAGTGTCCAAATTGACAAGTCTTAATGAGGCGCGAACTTTTGAACCCGAATGTTCGTGAACTTCGTGTTATATTTTTAAACTAATAAACAAAAAAGCATGCTTTTGCTGGTGTTTGACAATTGATTTCAACCTCGACGGCCAGTTCTAGTCTTTTAGAATTATACTAAGGATTCAATATTAGTTATGAGGAATCCGTTTTTAACATAAAAAGTTAACAGGCGATAATTAATACTCAAGTGTTAGTCGCGTGACGTTAAATTTTTATTTGTTTACAAAATAAATGAGTCAAGAGTTGCGTTTTCTTGGTTATTGAAAAACAAAATGCGAAATTCATAAAAACGAATAACAAAAATTCTTTTGCATTAAGCAATAATTTGATATTTTAAAAAGGTGATTATTTCCTTCTGACTTTCACAATACATTGTTTTGCTTTGTAAACATCTATTGGAAATGAAATAAATTTTAATCCCCAACAAATTTGAGTACAACCAGTAAAGTAGCACACAGACATTGTTTCGAAGAAATTGATCGAATAAGAACGGAAATGTTTTTGCACGTGACCTTTTATGCATGCATACACGTTAAGACTTGTCCATTAGTAAGATAGTTTTGCTGCATAGTTATTGTATGAGACTATTACGTGTGAGACGTGTGGTTTAGTGTACTTATATGTTATAGTTGTCTGTGTAGGCTATGTATATGCTATAGTTTGTCTATCTACTGAACTATGAGCAATGTAAAGAAATACCTCTTATTGTCAAATTGCCAAATTGCTCTTTATAATGTTCTGGAGACATTGAATTATGAGCTCGACATCTATATTGAATAACTCCCGTTGTGTTGGGAGAAAATATGTAGGTGTAATTATAAAAAACTCCAATCTTTAGACCTTCCTGTTTGGACACAAGCTCTTCTCTATTGTATAGAATTGTATACAATGGTATTGGTTGAACCTGTAAATATTAGAATATCTATTTAACTTGTTTCAGTGAAATGTTAAAACGTGGAAATATATAGAAATAGATGATCTCAGAAAAACTTTCAGAAACAGACCATAGAAAGGCTTATACTATGACCATACCTGATCCACAGGAACACTGCATGTTATATAAACCTCGTTACCGCTGCATAGATCAAACACTCTGGACTCAGTTAGAACTTGGTATGGTCCATCTTGAAATAAACAATTACTACAATCAGTTAGTACAATGTATGGTCCATCTTGAAATAAACAATTACTACAATCAGTTAGTACAATGTATGGTCCATCTTGAAATAAACAATTACTACAATCAGTTAGTACAATGTATGGTCCATCTTGAAATAAACAATTACTACAATCAGTTAGTACAATGTATGGTCCATCTTGAAATAAACAATTACTACAATCAGTTAGTACAATGTATGGTCCATCTTGAAATAAACAATTACTACAATCATTTAGTACAATGTATGGTCCATCTTGAAATAAACAATTACTACAATCAGTTAGTACAATGTATGGTCCATCTTGAAATAAACAATTACTACAATCAGTTAGTACAATGTATGGTCCATCTTGAAATAAACAATTGCTACAATCAGTTAGTACAATGTATGGTCCATCTTGAAATAAACAATTACTACAATCAGTTAGTACAATGTATGGTCCATCTTGAAATAAACAATTGCTACAATCAGTTAGTACAATGTATGGTCCATCTTGAAATAAACAATTGCTACAATCAGTTAGTACAATGTATGGTCCATCTTGAAATAAACAATTGCTACAATCAGTTAGTACAATGTATGGTCCATCTTGAAATAAACAATTGCTACAATCAGTTAGTACAATGTATGGTCCATCTTGAAATAAACAATTACTACAATCAGTTAGTACAATGTATGGTGCATCTTGAAATAAACAATTACTACAATCATTTAGTACAATGTATGGTCCATCTTGAAATAAACAATTACTACAATCAGTTAGTACAATGTATGGTCCATCTTGAAATAAACAATTACTACAATCCGTTAGTACAATGTATGGTCCATCTTGAAATAAACAATTGCTACAATCAGTTAGTACAATGTATGTTGCATCTTGAAATAAACAATTGCTACAATTAGTTAGTAATTTGTATGTTTCTTCTTGAAATAACAATTACTACAATCATTTAGTACTTGTATCTTGAAAAAAACAACAATTAATACGCTGATTGCACAGTAGAATTAGGGCATTATTGTTTACTAAAACGAAATTACTAGAAAAATATTTTTTTCATTTATCCAACCTACTTTAATTTATTATAAACATAAAATTAATGTAACTATTCTTGGAAACGAAATTTTTATTTGAATACATTATAAAATAAATCTAAATAAATTAATATTTATTAACACATTTATTATTATTTTTAATGGAATTAACGTCATATTAAAAATAAATCAAATATTATCCTTGCACAAATATTATATTATATAATATATATAAAAGAATTACATCTATCTTTCATGTATCTATGTGTGTATATCTGTCTGTCTAACTATGTATCAATTTACCAGACTTGTTAACTAGCTTTAGCAATTTTGGTATACTCTATAAATCTTTCAGTATTTTCAAACTAGTCATCATATTTTCTATTATAATACTTTCTATTTAATTATATAGTCTCTTTAACCTATGTAATTATTGCCGAGAAATGTATTTTCCGTCAGTGGATTATTTATGAACTAGGCCTGGTATATCTCTGTGGACTAAAATAGTTTCATCGTTAAGTCCAGCCGACATGGACTTTCAGACAAATTTAGCATGACTAACTTCGTCCAGCGTAGATTTCAGAAGACCGATGGGGAGTTTATCTTATCTTATGCATTACAGACGCCCCTTCTATAAAGAAGATTATTGCGCCCTACGCTCATCCCATCCGTGGTCCGAGTCTAGTCCCGCATCTTTATTCAAATTTTAAATGATGTTAAGTTTTCCTAGTTTGTTCAGGCAACCCATTACATGGTCGAATGCCACCTGGGAAGAAATAGTACTTATATGTATTTGTTCTCGTATAAGGGAACTGTTTTTGTCTATGTTTATGTGAGCTTTGCAACAGGATGTTATTGTGATGGATTTCTAAATTAGAGTTTAATGCCTAATGTATTATTACTACTTTACTCTTTGCCTTTCTGTCCTCTAGTGTTAAGATTGTAGGTAGAGCTAACGTTGAGGAGGTTGAGGATGTAATGGACATATCCATATACATTGTTGGCATTTGGGCAAAATCATTCTTATATTTATTATATTCTTATATTTATTTCTCTAATGTAAATAAGCTGTTATCGGAATAATAATATTAATGGTTATTTATAAAGCACTAGTATCCATGCTACATAGAACACAGGACTAATGTGTATGTGTTGGACAGAATATCCGCAATTGCAGGCTCTCAAGAAAACATTATGGGTACAATCAAACGGCGCAAACTGACATGGTTCGATCATGTTTTGCGGCACAATAGCCTGTCAAAAACAATCCTCCAGTGCACGGTCGAAGGTGGGCGTAGGAGAGGCCGTCAGCGCAGATGCTGGTTCGACAGTGTCAAGGATTGGACAGGGCTGCAGTTTGACTCAACTATTGACAACCACGCAAAATATGCAAAAGTGCAGAAAGTTAACTGCCAAAGTGTCCATTCGCTCCCCACAACGACCTCAACAGTCAGGGATTGATGATGATGATGATCCATGCTATTTCATTTAGCATGCTTGGTGTGCACTTGGTATAAATAAGCTATATATGTGTACGCAAGGCCCACAGCCACTAGTTGAAGAGAAAAGTTTTAAAATCTTTAACAAAAAACTCTTTTGGCTCAGAATCTCTTATTGTGTGAGGCAAGGCTATTCCATATAGAAGGCACCACTTATTTAAACGAGCGCACATCAAGATGCTTCTTTGTGTGTCCAATAAACTAGTGTAATCATCAGCAAATATATATAACTAGTTTACATTAGTATCACTAATCTTTCTTAATTATCGAATCTATTTAATGCATCTATCTTTCAAACACAGCAATTAACATGATTGCCAGTCTGCTATTATATCTCTACATCGAAGATATCTATATACATGGTTTCATGGTGTCAAGGTGTCATGGTGTCAAGGTGTCATGGTGTCATGGTGTCAAGGTGTCATGGTGTCTGTGTTGTTTTTCCCTTTACCTTGCTTTTACTCACTCCCAGCCATTATAATTTTTTTATTTAGAAAAATGAAATACTTACAAACAAATTCTGGTTGAAATAGTTGACGACTATAATCTTGTGATGTATTTAAAATTGACTTAGCTTTACAATAGTACTCTGGCTTTAAATCTACACAAGGTAACAAAAATAAACAACTTATTAGCATTATCTTAATTGACATATGTAATTGATTTAAATATAAACGAAATATTTCAACTATTTCTTTATATTATGTTTAATTACTTTAAAAAAAGTATTTATGACATACAAACAAAAGAAAACTTGTTTAATTGATAATCAATGAAAACATTCAAACAAAAGAAACAATCACTCAATATTTTCTAATGATAATCATTAGTTATAAGAAGTCTCTTCCTAATGTTATATATGAGTCGTCAAATTTAATTAAGTGATTAATGTTAATACAAGGTATTGTATTTCTATGGATGAAGTCTTTTCCTTAAACGTACAGCTCTAGTAGGAATAAGATTTCATAACAGACTGAAATTTACATTATAGTCAGTCTTTGATTTGTTCTTGCTTTTGGAGTGTGTGCTATTTAAAACTGTTAACTTTGTACATTTGATAACAACTAAGACATATTATATTATATAAGCTTAGACACATGAAACAAATGTTTTGACATGTTTAGCTTTTCCATTAAGAATGTTTATTGAATACCTCTAACAATGATATTCTTAAAATAAATTGTTTTGTGTCCAATTGTGTACATTATTATTATATAAATGATTTATATCTTAACTCACTTGATGTATCCAATGTTAAATTTAAAATAGAAGTTCTATCGTCCAGTTGTCCAACTTCACGTCCAGTCTGACTATACCATCTAGCAGAGCCTGGTGGGTTGCCTAGTTCTGAAAGTTCACACTTGCAGGAAACTGAAGAGCCTATTGGTATATAGCCCAAGTCACAGTTGAGTTTAGACACCACTGGGAGTTCTGAAATATAAACATTGTAACAAATAAATACAATCTATTGCACAATCTACGTTGAACATAATCTATGATTCAGAACTAACACAGTATTAGAATATACATGATCATGGGCGCCCGCAGAAAATTTTCTAAATATAATATTAAATATTTTTAGTAATGTTTAACCCATTTTCTGCTAACGTTCCACTTATGGCACACTTCGTAAAATAAAAATTCCTTTTAAATAGATATATTCCTTAAAAATACAAAAATTTGTTGTTTTTTTTTGCATTGTACGATAAATAGACTTTAATTATAACTTTGATTTTCGAACAAAATTGTACTTTTAAAAAGATTTACATAATCTTGACCTTTCAACTTGTAAAAATGTATGAAAATAATAAACCTTCTGAAAAGTAAGTATACATTTATCAAATATGATTAAATTTTGATATAAAACCACATGAAATATGTAATTTCATCATTTATCTATCAATTATAACAATAGAAATCATAAAAAAAAACACATTGAATTCGTTTTATCAAGTGTCAAACAAGCATCCCACAAGTAGGACAGTAGCAACGAATGCCCACGTGTAAAACGTCCCATTTTTGGGACAGTAGCTAGTAGCATGCTCAGTTAATTTTTTTTTTTTAAATAAAGAGCATTTTTTTAAAAATAAAATGTGTTTTTTTTTTTAACTTGATGTTTAAAGAGTTAAATATTGAAGCTACGCCTAAATTTAAGAACTAGGTCATAGTTTTTGGATACGATTTTTAAGAAAAATGATTTGTTAAAAATAATTCTATTCGCTTTATAGATAACTTATTTTAAATGTCCATGTAGTTTTTTTTATGGATTCAAATGGTCTGTTCATCATCACCCATCCCTTAACCCGTGGTTTGGTCGCTGAGAGGACCATTGTTGACTCCTGTGTCATCACTCGCCACTGGTCATGATTTTGTGCTGCTGTTTGGGCGCCATTGAAGGACAGCCTGGTCCATTCTTTTATATTTTACTCCCACCTTTTCTTCTGTCGGCCGCGCACTACTGTACCCATGGGCCTCATCGTGGCGTAGTGTGTAAACCGCCGATACGTTCCCATTAAGAATACACCGGCGGGCGAACGCATGGGTGACAGCCCCCGCAACGGGTCCGAGATCCATTTCACTGCCGAAAGGCCCCGGGGTCTCGGTGGGGAGGAAGCAATGGACGCAGCAACCCCGTCTCGAGAACCACCCGGTGCCTGGATGCCTGTACCTATAGTATCTAAAGAAAAGATTCTCGCTCGCTGGGCAGAACACTTCAACTGAGTCCTCAACATGCACTCTACCATCAGCGATGAGGCGATCAATCGACTGCCACGGATAGCAATCAATGAGGAAATGGCTGACCCTCCATCAGAGCTGGAAACAAAAAAGGCCATTGATCTCCTGTCTAGCGGCAAGACTCCTGGAGCTGACTCCATTCCTTCCGAAATATATAAAACAGGTGGACACAAACTGGTTGAAAAACTCACGGCCAAGTTCTGCGAGATGTGGAAAAAAAAAAGTTTCACAGGAATTCAAAGATGCAACCTTCATCCACCTCTACAAGCGCAAGGGCAATCGGCAAGCATGTGACAACCATAGGGGATATCGCTTCTGTGCATCGGTGGCAAAATCCTTGCAAAAATACTCTTAAACAGACTTCCAGCTCACCTCGACCAGGGTCTATTGCCTGACAGCCAGTGCAGTTTCAGGAAGGAGAGAGGAATCATTGACGTGATCTTCGCTGCCCACCAAATGCAACAGAAATGCCAGGAACAACATGTACCTCTCTACGCCACTTTTGTAGACCTGACTAAGGCATTCGACACAGTCAGCCGCGAGGGACTTTATAGAATCATGGCCAAATTTGGATGCCCAGACACCTTCATCGAAATGGTCAGGCAACTCCACGACGGCACGCTCGTCCAAGACAAGGACAGCTTTTCAGAACCCTTCCAGGTTACAAACGGCGTAAAGCAGGGATGCGTCTTGGCCCCTACACTCATTAGCCTCATGTTCTCAGCCATGCTTTTGGATGCCTTCAAAGACAGTGATGTAGGGATCAAACTCCGGTACCGCTTTGATGGTAAGCTGTTCAATCTGAGGAGACTACAGGCCAAATCTATGACCCGCATTGAGACAATACGAGACTTTTTTTTGCAGACTGCTCCCTGATAGCCTCCACGGAGGCAGACATGCAGCGCAGTATGGACCTGTTCTCGGCTTAGCTATCTCATCCAAGAAAACCGGGGTTTCGCACCAGCCTGCTCCTGCATGCGAGCACACTGAACCTTCCATCACTGTAAATGGACTAAAGCTAAATAATGTTGACAAGTTCACATACCTCTGCAGTACCCTCTCCCAGTCTGTACATTTAGACCATAGGTTCTCAACGGGGGCGGTGAGAAGCTTTAGGGGGACGCTGATGTTCCCGGGGGCGATTGGGCGGCGGTGAAGGGAAAGTGGGTGGTACAAAAACCTGATGTAATTTGAACACCTCAGATATTTGAATCGATTAGTTTTTGGATGAAATGTAATGTAAACGCAAGTGCTGCTAAATATCTGATATCCCCCAACAGTAGGCCTACATATTATTATACTAATAAGAAATAGGAAAAGCAATGAATTTTCAAAGAAGTAAGGTCAGTATAGTCCTGTAAAAAAATAATTTTAAATGGGGCGGTGAGCCGAAAAAAATTGTAAAAGTGGGCTTAGTTCGCTGGACTTTCAACCGACACGCCGCGGGTTTTATCCCTGTCGCCCTAACCCTAACATCTGCTAATATTAATATTTTGATCTTAGTTTTACTGAGACGTAATGTAATGTAATTTGAGGCATATATAATAAATATACTTTTTAATGATCTATGGATAGCTGAATAAATACGTAGTAATCATACAGACTGGGTAGTTAATGTGATGTTAGTAAGTATCCATATAACTTCTTAAATAATATTTATATAATTTTTAAATACATTTTACAGTTTTATCAATTCAAAGTTATAAATTGTAATCCATTAGTATTTTTTATAAAAGAAAAAAAAATATATTAGAAATATTAATTCAAATGAAATGGGTTAATTATCTCCCTATATTAAAAAAAAATACTTTTTAGTGTAAAAGAAATTCCCCAGCGGCGATGGAATGGCGTATAGTGGATTGATATTGTAATTTAAAAAAGTAGTCTGTCCCAGATATATTGGCTGTCTATTCTGTGACAACATTAAGTTACTAAAAGTCTTTAACACCCTTCTTAAATTTTACTTCACGCAGCTTATACACCCTCCCCCCTTTTTTTTCCCTAAAAGTCTTGGTTATAGTCTGTAAATTTCGAAAACTATATTGACCCTTCAACGTCCAGAGGGGTGGCAGAGTGGGTGCTAAAAATGTTGGGAAGGGGGATGGCGGTGAGCGGAAAAAAATGTAAAAGGGGGCGGTGAGCCGAAAAAGGTTGAGAACCTATGATTTAGACCATGAAGTAAATCTCAGGATAGCCAAGCCAGTTCCTCCTTTGAAAGGCTGTGGTCTAATGTTTGGAATCGGAGAGGCATTAAGCTGCAAACCAAACTAAAAGTCTATTCAGTTGCCGTTCTACCAATTCTTCTCTACGCATGTGAAACCTGGACCGCCAGGAAGCTAAATCACTACCATCTGAGCTGCTTACGAAAGCTGACACGGGTCAGGTGTCCCAGACGCTGAGGTCCTCGTGCGGACCGGCATGCCAAGCATGTACACCAAACTGACACAAGCCCAGCTCAGATGGGCAGGCCATGTTGTGCGCATGCCAGAGATACGAATGCCCAAAAAAATCTTCTATGGTTAACTATAAAAACACCCTGAAGGCCTCCCTAAAAAATCTGGAAATTGACCCAAACAATTGGGAAAGACTGGTTGAGGACCGATCCTCTTGGCGAGGCATGACCGTCAATGGAGCAGCAGCTCATGAGGAAAAAAGGCGAAGGGTCGCAAATGCAAAACGTCAACTAAGAAACTCCAGAAAAGACAGCCCCTCTACTGCCACCCAGGCCTCGCATCCATGCCCCCAATGCGGCAAACTTTTTCGGGCAAGAATAGGCTTCACCAGCCAACTTCGTACCCATAAGCAACTATGACACTGACAAAGGATGTTCCTCTTCTCAAGCGATGGACAATCATCATCAACACCTATAGTATAACACTTGTGCTACTGGGTGACAGTGCAGGTATACGGGCGAGCCACCACGATAATGATCCTTAGTGGGAACCGGCGTGTCGTGGGGTGGCTGAGCCCGGACCAGCTTGGGAGTACCCCCCCCCCCCTCGAGCTCAAACCTATCGTTAGCTATCGTTCGGTTTTTCTAAAGAGATCTTATAACTCTGTCGGCGGCTTCAACGACAATTTTCATTCGCTCTGGATGTTTTCTAACATTTCTGAGCCAAGTGCAAAATAGAAGCTAGGATCAAATATAATAAGTTGACGGTTAATGTTTTAATATTTTCGACACCAGCAGAAACTTAGCCTAATTATGCCGAATTTTATCTTTTTTTTTTGCCAGAATTTTTTTTTTCTTTTATCGATTTTTGGGCTTAAAATATATTAGAACATTGGAAATGCTTACCCAAAACTTTTCACAAAAACAAAAAGTCTACACGATTTTCCGAAACTATCGTAAAATAACTTTTAAACGAGTGAGAAATCAACTCAACGTAGCACTCGTATCGCAAACAGTAAAAACTGGAAACAAAAGTTTAGCATTATATATGTGTCCACATTCTCTGTGCAGCACAGGCTAGGATGCACAACTCAAGGCTAAACCTAGAACTCACATCTCCAGGGAGAAGCTAAAACACACATCTACAAGCGTAAGCTAGGATGTGCAATCGACGGTTCAAATAGTTAGTGCAGCACAGGCTAGGATCACCATTCCATGCGAAAGTTAGGACGTGCTATCGACAGTCCAAATAACTAGTGCAGCACTGTGCAGCACAGGCTAGGACAAACCACTTCAGGCGAAAGCTAGGACGCGCTATCGACGGTCCCAATAGTTCACATTTAGTTCGAGTTAGCTATTTCCAGGGAGATGCTATAGATACGTATTGGAATGATTCATGCATCATAGTGTTTAGAGAAACGTGAATGGAGTAATAAGTAGAGCATCGGGGGGGGGGGGGGGGGGGAGATGCATCCTCAAAGATAATGATATCGATTTGACAATGGAAGGAGTCGCAGTTGTGACAATTAATTATAAATGTTTTATTATAAATTTGTTTGTCTATTTTTATCTTAAAAAAAAATTGTTTATCTATCAATGCGCGCGCCCATGTAAATGATCATAAAATATATCAACTAGCAATTTTCACTTAGACTGGTTTGTGAATTTACTTCCGAACAAAAGAGAATACTCGCTTCTTTCCCTTTGTCCGCATTATCCCGTAAATTACCTAACCCTTTTCCGTGCCTTTGAATAGTATTTTTACCTAACAAGTTTTCAACTTGTTTTTTTTTTTAAGATACTGTTTGTTCTACTAATACATAATGCTTAGATAGACCATCAGCGTATAGTTTGAATAAGAATGTGAGAAATATTTGACTGACAAAATAGATATGAATCAAAAATATTATGTTTGATTTTTTAAAACGTCATTTTTTTTTTAACGCAGACTATATTAATAAAGAATGGATAAATGTTGAATTAATTTAGATAGCATCGGTTTCATTAATATTACTAACACTTTAATAAAATAAATCTGAAAATAAAATGATGTTTTTATTGCTTGTAAAAAAAAAGATTTAAAAAAAATATTGGTTTGTGATGAAAAAGTAAAAATGTGTCTGTTTTAACTATCATCATATCACAAAGTAACAATTTGTCTGTTTTAACTATCTATCATATCAAATACAATTCGTTAAGTCGGTATAAACTCGGTATAAACTCAGTATGAGCTTAGGTTTTCTTTCTACCCCGGATAGTAGATTTTGAAAATGTGAGCACCCCCTTCCATCTGGCTTAGCAACTTACTTATAAGTTTACAGACGTTCCTTCTAGATAGAAGATTATTACGTCCACTAGGCCCAAAACTCTTGCAGGGCGACAGCGATCCGACGATGGCAGGGATAGAACCCGCGACCTGTCAGTTGGTTTTTGATTGACAGGCCTGTCAACTAACCGCTGGACCAGCCGGCTTCACAAAAGATATGGTTTAGTGAATTATTTAAAGATAGAGTTCAGCGACTTACTTAAAGATATGGTTTACTGACTTACTTAAAGATATGGTTCAGCGACTTACTTAAAGATATGGTTTACTGACTTACTTAAAGATATGGTTTAGTGACTTATTTAAGAATATGGTTTAGTGACTTACTTAAAGATATGGTTTAGTGAATTTTTAAAGATATGGTTTAGTGACTTACTTAAAGATATGGTTTAGTGAATTTTTAAAGATATGGTTTAGTAAATTTTTAATGATATGGTTTAGTGACTTACTTAAAGATATGGTTTAGTGACTTTCTTAAAGATATGGTTTAGTGACTTACTTAAAAATATGGTTTAATGACTTACTTAAAGAAATGGTTTAGTGACTTACTTAAAGATATGATTTAGTGACTTACTTAAAGATATGGTTGTGCTAAATTCACTTGACGTATTTAGTAGTGTATTGGTAGAACCTTCGGCAAGATCGCACGTCGGAGCAAAAGACACTGAAAATTTTTCATCAGTGGGGGGAAGATTGTTTAGTTTGAGTTGTATCATGCATTTCACACTCACATCCGAGAACTCATTTTGCGATAAACTTTTCTCAGTGCTCACTGTAGCAACAAAATTGTTGGACGTTTTCTGTGAAATATAATGATTACAACATTTTCACATCCTTCAAAAATGTCCATGGCTATTTTGTTAAACACAACATTATTAAATTGTAAAGATAATGGCACTTCAATAACAATTTAATTTACAAGTATTGAAACGTACAAAGTGTAGTAGTGAACACATAGAATCGGGATAAACTGAACTGGTCTCACATGTAATATTCAATGTATCGTTGTTAGAACCAGTGAAACTTGGTGTTTCACATGTTGGTTTACTGGGTTTAGCTGAAAAACAAAATCAATACATGTACATTTCTATATCTCAATTTTAGTATAAGTTCTATCAATAGATATCAGTTGTATAACTTTCTATTAATCTACTTTATTCGACTTATTTATTGAATCGATACAGATATTCAATTTATTTATCTTCTATGTCTAATCAATCTATCTAATCTACCTATGTAAAGTACTAAATGAATCTACCTATCCAATCTATTTGTCTAATCTATCTATCGAATCTCTCTATTAGATCCCACACTCAACATGGTCAAACATACAACAACACGGATTCCTTGAGTAGAAAGAGAACAGGGTTGAATAAAATTAGCGACTTCAGCAGGGTTTTTTTAAATACATTTTTCTGTTCCTTTAATTTAACTTTTCTATTTATAATAATTAACTATAATTACGTTTGTATTCTTTAAATTTACAAACAAATCGAGCACATTTCTTTCATTTTGTTCATTGGAAATGTAATTCAACAATATTAACATCTTTTTTTTGTATGAATCTGAACTATTGTTTTTCTCCACCAATATGGTTGTACCCTTATACTCATAATAATTATATTAATACAATATTTTTTAAATTCAGAAATATTTGTGTAAACTACTCTTTCTTCCCGAGATCATTTGGCCATGGAATGGGTTGGTTGCCGGAACAAACTAGGAAAACCATCAACCTAGCATCATTTTAAAACCCAAATCAAAATACAAGATTAGATTCAAACTACGGATATGCAGTACTTTTTATTTCCTCTTCTCACTAGTACTCTATCTTCTTAATCACTTCTATCTCGTTCTCCCTCCCTCCCACCCCACCATCCCTCTCTCTGTCTCTCTCTCGCTCTATCACACACACAAACAACTCCCTACCACTAATTATGTTAGTAAAACGTTGTTTTATATTGTTCAAAATGTTTTAAAATTTTAAACATTACAAAATATTTGTTTTTCAGAAATTAAACAACCTCTCTCAGTGTTTCGTATAAATCGTTTATATGTATATTAGTTTGTATTTATTGCATTGTACGTGATTTAAACATATAGTATGTGCATTCAGATATTGCTTTTTTTATTTTACAAAAGAATGGTTGTAATTAGGGATTTTAACATCCCTAGTTGTAATGTAAAACTAAATTGTACTTGTAAAAAATGTAACGAAAGTGCATATAAAAACAAATCTACTACAGACATAGTTACAGTATATTCACTCAGTGTAATGACGTACTTAGTTTAAGGAAACTATTCTATGAATGATAATTTTCAACGCACCAAAGCAAAGTTAATATAAATGATTTTTGTAAAGTTAGAAAACTAGAATTTATAAGATCTTGTTTAATAACGCTGTAACAGTATGAAGAAATAAATCAGAATAATGATTTCAATATTTTTTTTAGTTTATTAAAAAATAATCCAGTATCACTTACTAGTTACACAAAGGGTGCAATCTTGAACTTTTACACTATTCACTATACATGAGAACTGATTTTCCGCTCTGTGTACATTGTGAATTGTTAGTTGAGCACTGCTACTTGTCAATACAGCTGTATACTTGGAAGTATTATATACACACGTATTGTTATTATAACACTCAGCAATGACTTGTGAGTTAAGTTCCCAGGTTAAAGTTTGCAGTCCACCATTAACAGGGCAGTTAAGAGTGACCGGATCGTCTTCTTTGACAATCGGTCTACAGGCTTGGTCACACCGACCTGCATGTAAAGTTAGCAATGTAATAAATGATGTTTTTCTAGGCATTCAAAAATATATTGGTTTAATTATTATTATTAGAGTTAAATATCAACATTTCCAGTGACAAAATATCATTTTGATTTTCTCTATAACCATTTTACGTAATTCAACAATAAAATTTGACAAATATAAAAATAACATTTTATCTTTGTTCAATTTTTTTAAATTGTGTCCGATGTAGGAATAATTGAACATCAAATGGTATTGGTTGCATTATGTGGTACACACATGATGTTCTTTTAGATCTAACATTAGCATTTAGTGTAATCGATACAATCTTTAACATGAGGACTTAGATTCATAAATACAATTTTAATTGAAAGCAGTTAGGGGGAACAACAAATTATCTTATTTGAGCAGTTAGGGGGAACAACACATTCTCTTACTTGAGCAGTTATTGGGGTCACAAAATTCTCTTACTTGAACAGTTATTGGGGACACAAAATTCTCTTACTTGAACAGTTATTGGGGTCACAAAATTCTCTTTCTTGAGCAATTAGAGGAACAAAAAAAAATGTCGGCTTCTTTCTTTACAATACAACTGTTACCATAAAGTTTCTGGTACAATGTATACGAATTTTTTTTACTATCATAGTCTTCTTTTCATTGTCAATAAACTTCTTCATTAGCTAGTCTAAAATTTTTTTTTACTATCTTAAACTTAAATAATCAGTGTGTGCTGTCAGTTACTATAAAAATTAACAACACATAGCTACAATATACTAGATACATTAATAACAATACCACACCAACTAAATTAAGATAAAGTCTAACTCGGCACTCGGCAGTATATATATATATATATGTTACCTGTTTGAATAATAAATAAAACCAAGACAAAAACCAATTTGATATTTTCTTGACACATTCCTGTCACTTTCTGGCAGTAACACTTCTATGTTGAGATTTAATTACACAGCCTGGTTGCACTCAGCGTGTAGCAGCTACAAGTTCACTAGTCGTGTGAAAAGAGAAAATAAAATGTGTTCATACAAGTAGAAAATGTTTTGATGGTCTCTACCTTTTTACTTATTGAAACTTATCCATACCTAATCCCACCTGGCTTTGTCTGGGTCTGTATATATATGTGTGTCTAGCTTCGCGCCTGATTGTGTATTCAAAAAGCCAGTGCAGGGCTTGACGCAATTTCACTAAGGCCACATTTTGAAAAGGGAAGTTACTAGGGTTGTTGATTATTTTTTAAAGGTAGAAATTAAAAGAATAGGAAACTGTGGTCTAGCGGCTTCGCGTTAGTATTAACATTCCGAATGTCTCTGGTTCTATTCTAAGCTTTTACTATGATAAGGGCACGTACCTGGGACTTTCCACTGTTCAAGCTTTCATGAATACCTTGCATTATTCGTGGAAAAGTAAGAGTTGATGGACATTGTACTGGCCACACAATCGATTTCTAATCTAGGCTTTTACTAAGATCTGGGCGTGCACCAAATACTTTCCAGCTTTCAATAATACATAGTATTATCAGTGGAAAAGTAAGGGTTGGTGGACATTGTACTGGCAACACAATCCCTTTTATTTGCCATAACTAAGCCAACCAGTGAATGCTGCTTCACTAGACCTATGGAACAGCACGGTTTGAAGTTTGAACGGATACATTGCTACGAGTCGACCACTAAATGTAGATTTAATACATTCGTTTTGACAGAAATATTTACATGCGCCTATTGCTAGATTTCTTCGTCCTAATTTGACACGTTAATATAATATTTAAATTAACATATATAATTACATATATATATATATATATATATATATATATATATATATATATATATATATATATATATATATAGAGAGAGAGAGAGAGAGAGAGAGAGAGAGAGAGAGAGAGAGAGAGAGTGAGAGAGAGAGAAAGTTAATTTTAATAAATCAGATCCACTGTTTCCCAAATGTCGAGTAGCGACCAGTTATCGGGCTGATGTGTGTATTTCAGCAAGACATTTTGTGTTTATCACATTTATATTTAAACAAAATTTCAACGATAAAAATTCTATAATTCTATAACAATAAGAACATCCATAAATCAACTCAAATAAAATATATTGGTGTATATTTAAATCAAAACCTAACACTCGGAGATCAAATAAGAAATAAAAGTAAATATAGCCTACAACGTGGAATCTGCCGAAAATAAAAAGTATTAGAAACATTCTAACAAAAGAAGCATGTGAGACATTAATCATAGGCTTGGTAATCTCTCAGTTATACTATGCGAACTGTGTGTACATAGAACTGCCTGAGTGTGATTTGAAAAACCTACAAAAGGTCCAAAACATGGCAACGAAAATTGTTCTGAACAACGAAGAAAACATTAACCAGTCTAAAAAAAATTGCACTGGCTACCTATAACACTTAAGATAAAATTCAAAGTTTTGACTATGCTCTATAAATCTCCGCAGTATGCTACATCAGATCCATGGTCGAGCGACACATATCAGAGAAAACAGGACTGTGTTCAAACAAAATCCATCTACAACTCAATGTACCAAACGTAAAACGAAAATCATTTGCAGCTCGCTCCTATAGCGTCGTAGCACCTCTGTGGTTAGGGTTGCCAGATACATGGGTACCAAAAGGAGGACACAGAGGGACAAAAAGGAGGACAAAGGAGGACACATGGGTACCGAGAAGAGGACTGATTGAGTGTTTCATTATAAATTATTTTAATTTGTTAAATTGAATGCGTATTTAACCAGCAATCAGTACAATTTTAATAAAATGGTTGCCAATAATTATCTATTAGTAGGCCTAAATTAACCAAGAGAAACTATAGTAAAAAAATAAACAATAATTCAATTGGCTTCTTTTTTTTCGAAATGCAACAAGACTAGGCCTATATTATTTGAAAATTAAACCGTCAATTTTACAGTTTATGCATTATTATCTTTCTTAATTCTACAAAATATTTATCTGATGAGTCAACATTTTGAAGATGATCTTCGTGAGTAAGCATTAAATGTATAAAACTGTTAACATGTGAGATTTTTCAAGTTGTGCTTTGTAAGAATGTTGCCCTGGGATAACTGATAGTCTGCCTCTTTCCTTTGTCCACTGAGTGTTTATCAATGAGAACATTCTTTCCACATAACCATTGTGTCCAGGGAGAGGGGCCTACAGATGAACAGTTCACATATTTATTGTAACTCTGAAAAGCAACTTACATTTGGGCAACTCCAGTGTTTGTTTTAACCCGACTCAGCCACTTATTGACAGTAAATACATAAAAAGTGCACTAAGGATTTCAAAAACCTTTGCCGTACAAAAGCCGGACATTTTAAGGGTTTTTAGCTTTGCCTGCCGGACAGAGGACACAGGCCTAAAAAGGATGACATGTCCTCCTTTTGCCGGACGTCTGGCAACCCTATCTGTGGTGGAACAAACTTCCGAACACAATTTAACAAGAGAACTATATTGACATTTTAAAAGCAAAACTAAAAACACACGTAGGGGACGTCCATTAATTACGTCAACAATTTTTAGGCGATTTTTACCTCCCCCCTCCCCTTGTCAACAATTGTCAAACTTTCAGAGACCCCCACCCCTATATAATTACGTCAACAATGTGTTACCCCCCCCCCCCCCTCATAACAAGTAAAAAAAATTAGACGCTTGCTTTTATGTTTAATATAGAATTGAAATGGAAATGTCTATACTATAATTAATTGTAATACTTTTTAAGACATGTTTAAAATATTTCAAATAGACTATAACACTTATAGGAATAGCCATGAAGGGGGTGCAACATGGTTCCTACCCCCCTCACGTCACTCGCCCCTCCCACATTTTTATTTAACCAAATGTTCACTATTCCTTCTTGCATTATTGTCCACACACACACACTGTAGTTGCCTTCCTTGTCCCCTACCTCTCCTACCTTGCCATATTTGCCACCCACACCTTGCAATCCTGGTGACGCCACTGATACTAATATATTAATATTTTTTATCTCATACAATTGTTACAGAAAATTAAAAAATTAAAACGTAAACATTAATAAATAGATTATGTAGCCTAATCGACCTAATTTTAATGTTTTACCTATTATAACTTAGACATCAAACATATATTAGTCTATATATCAGAATTAGGGCAGTGCTCGCACATAAGGGGGGAGGGGGGGCCATATGCCCGGGGGCGACACTTCCAGGGGTCGGCAAATGTAGTCTAAATATAGCAAATATAGCACTAAACAAGCAGTTACAGTATGCAAGGGGGCGGCGCTGAAACTTTTGCCCTGGGGCGCTACATAAGCTTGTAAAGGCTCTGAATTAAGGATGTTAAAAGGAAATAAGTAATTCTTAGTTATACTAAGTATTCCGTACTTCATGTGGTGGGCCACGAATTATTTTTCTGAAGGAAATATTTTAAAATAACCATGTTAGAGATTCACACAATACACTTCATTCAATGCTTTGCAAACATAACTTATAGTCTCAGAGAGGGCCTATTGTTGTTTTTAGTTCTATTGCCAATCCCAGCCATCGCTTACATGGCTTATATAACGAGCTCCAGTCTCTGGCGCCTAATTTAGATGTACTGAGCGGCAAAAAAAAAACGGGTTCCTGAACGTACTCTGCAAGCAGTTTGTTGGTGTTTTTGTGTTCCTTTGTAATTCCAGCCACCATGTCTCGCTAGACTAGGGTTGCCTAACGTCCGGCAAAAGGAGGACATGGCCTTCTTTTTATGTTCTTGTGACACTCTTGTCCTCCGTCCGGCAGGCAAAGCACAAAACCTTTAAAATGTCTGGCTTTTGTAATATTTTGTTTTGTAGGCATACAGACAAATACATTTAAAAAAATAGTATTAACAAGTTAAGAATATAATTAATAAACAGGTGATCATTTATACAAGAAAAGAATTATCCTTTTTTTAAAGACTCTTGCATGAGCTTTAATGTTGTCCAACCAAATGCAAGCTGCCTTTCAGCCCACAGCCACAGTGAATGTATATATTATTTGTAACCAAACTGTTTCTTGCTCAGTTTACCAATAAACACTTAAACTTGTAATGAAATTATACTGATTCCGAGTTTAATGCAAAACTATCCAATTGAAACACAATGTCCAACCCTACGGTAGACAGCGAAGGTGAGGTTTTCTACAATTTTGGTTGGTCACACTGCCTTGCTAACAATTGCATTAGTTTCCACCCATACATAGATCTACAAACGAACAAGATGAACACAAAAATGACATATCAACTGTAGTTTCCATAATCCATGTTTTTACATGTTTTCTATGTAAGTTGAACAGAGCAAATGTAGAATTTTGTAATAAATCTGTATCATTATTTATTTCATAAAAAGTAACATTGTTGACGTAAACTTTTCTTGACCTCCCCCCCCCCTCCCCCATGTCAACAATTGTCAAACTTTTTCAGCCCCCCCCCCTCCCCCCTATTTTGTTGACGTAATTAATGGACGTCCCCTTATTTGATCTATTTTAATAACATAGCTTAGGCCTAAATGTAAAGCGCATTCGAAGACTAACTGTAATGAATAGCGTTATATAAATATGTAATTTATTTAATTTTAATGTATAAATAATATAACGATTGATCAATTAATTACCTGTACACTGTGGACATTAAAAAAACTTAGTATCGACACTTTAAAAAAAACAAAACTCTATGTAGATATATTTCAGAGTGTGTTTTAACACTTGGATAAAATAAGGCCATTTTTTATTAATGAGTCTAAATCTAGTTCATAAATTTAGTCTAAGCTTATATCTAATTTATTATTTTAGCCTAGTCTATAATTTATGAATTTAGTTTATATCTAGTTCATTGATTTAGTCTATATTTAGTTCGTTAATTTAGTTCATATCTAAATATTGAAAATGATCAATATCGTGTATATTGTTCATGGATTTAGTCTATATCTAGTTAATTGATTTAGACTATATCTAGTTCATGGATTTAGTCTATATATTGATCATGACTTAAGTCTATATCTAGTTATTTAATTTCATCTATATTTAGTTCATAAATCCAGTCTATATTTCTAGTTTAATGAATTTAGTCTACATCTAGTTTATACATTTAGTCTGCATCAATTTCATGAATTTAGTCTGTGTCTAGATTATGAGTTTACTCTATATCTAGTTCATAAAATTAGTCTATATCTAGTTCGTGAATTTAGTCGATATCTAGGCTACTTCGTGGTTTTAGTCTATATCTATTTCATTGATCTAGTCTTCATCTAGTTTTTAAAATGTTACATTATATAAATCACTGCTCTCAAATTTTCATGTATTCTGAAAACTCTTTAGAATACATAATATATCATTTTGGCATTTACAATAATAAAACATTAAAAAGAAAGTATTTCTCAACTACATTACCTTCAAATTGAATGCTATATAAGAATGCAAGAACACGACCAACCCCACACAGCCAGCCACAGAGCGAATACACGTAGATTCCAGAGTTTACTTTCTATTAGGACTCGGAAAACTATAGAAATATGTTCCTTGTGTAGACTTTTTTTTTACAAGTTTATTTCTATACGTTAGGCTAAAGTCACGATTTCATTGAGTGTAGTAATTACCTTACATGTAGAACTAGGTTGCTGGGTACTGCAGTTATGAATATGTAGATCTAGAACCCTACACAGAAAGATAACGACTTAGTAAAAGTACTCCAGTGTGTTACAAAATGTGCGATCTCAAAGTGATCTTTAAGATGGTGGAGAAAAAAACTAAACTATAAATTTCATATAAAAGTTCTTGTATAAACAAACCAACTTTTCATCTTCTCTCCAATAGTATAAACTATGTTTTATATTTCTCTCTCTTCTTATTTGTGTGTGTGTGTGTGTTTGATTTCCGGGGTGAGGTGAGTGTGGGTGTTGGTGGGGGGGGGCATTATAAATGTATATATCTTCCGTTTGAGCTTGTTTTCAATGTGACGATAAGTCCAGACTATATTATAGTTTACTGCACTAAATACTATATATCATACAGTATCAAAGCTTGATATGATGTTTGTTATATAGTAGTCAGAAACCTAGGCCTACTTCTTAAGTCATGAAAATATTCACAGATTTACTTCTAGTGTCACATGACAATACCCACAAACCTTCGTCTATTGTCATAGTATAATATAACAAACCTTCTTTTTTTTTCATTAGACAATATCCACAAAGCAAGCTTACGAAACGCTTAAAATTACACCCTGGTGGAGAAACTTTTTTTCTACTTTACAAGAGTTCATTTTATATTAGGTGTTGGCAATTGTTGAAACAAAACACAAACCTATGATAACGTTAGACAGGCACGCATAGTCCTAAAACTAATCTTTAAACAGGGAACATTAATTAACTCAAATATTTGATCTGTGCAATTTGTTACGTAATATTTGATCTGTGCAATTTGTTACGTAATATTTTATCTGTGCAATTTGTTACGTAATATTTTATCTGTGCAATTTGTTACGTAATATTTTATCTGTGCAATTTGTTACGTAATATTTTATCTGTGCAATTTGTTACGTAATATTTTATCTGTGCAATTTGTTACATAATATTTTATCTGTGCAATTTGTTACGTAATATTTGATCTGTGCAATTTGTTACGTAATATTTTATCTGTGCAATTTGTTACGTAATATTTTATCTGTGCAATTTGTCACGTAATATTTTATCTGTGCAATTTGTTACGTAATATTTTATCTGTGCAATTTGTTACGTAATATTTTATCTGTGCAATTTGTTACGTAATATTTTATCTGTGCAATTTGTTACGTAATATTTTATCTGTGCAATTTGTTACGTAATATTTTATCTGTGCGATTTGTTACGTAATATTTTATCTGTGCGATTTGTTACGTAATATTTGATCTGTGCAATTTGTTACGTAATATTTTATCTGTGCAATTTGTTACGTACTATTTTATCTGTGCAATTTGTTACGTAATATTTTATCTCCACTCATTCCTAGCTCTCTATCCTACGATTTTAGTTTTGATTTTATCTTTTCATTCTTAAAACTACAGAGAGGGAGAGACAGAAACATTATTAAAAAATTCCAACCACACCTAGATTTCTAAAGCATATAGACTCAAATAAAAGCGTTTCAAAAGTTTAAGTAGGCCTACATAAAAGAAACACCGAACAATATTTTTGTTTTTTTTATGACCTGTAAAAGGGTGTAGGTTATGTAGGCCCTAAGTGTACACAAAGTCTGCCGATAAAACTGAATCGGAGAAAACCTGACATTCTACTTCCTTGTTGCATTTAACATTTGACAAATAGGCATATGCAAATCGCAAGCATATATTATTAGAATCATTTTTTTAAAGACAGATGTAAAAGACCTGGCCTTGTCAACAATGGTAGGCTAAATATCACATTGTGATTGAATTCATGTTATCAAGCTGTGAACATGAACAAGATTTAGGTAATAGAGATAGAGAGATTGTGATAGAAAACTTGTTAGAGAAAACCTGTTCCGAAACAAATATTACGTTTGTAATAGAGAAATTTTAATAGGGAGCTTGTGATTAGGAGCTTGTAGTATGGAGTTTGTAATAAGGGGCTTGTTATAAAAAGTTTGTGCAAGGAAGTTTGTACAAGAAGCTTCGGTTAGGAAGCGTTGATAGGAAGCTCGATAAAAGGCTTGGGATAAAAAGCTTGAGATAAAAAAAGATCGAGATAGAAAACTTAAAAAAGAAACCTTAAAATGGAAAGCTTGAGGTATAATATCTAAAATAGAAAGCTTGCGGTATAAATCTAAAATAGAAAGCTTGCGGTCTAAAATCTAAAATAGAAAGCTTGGGGTATAAAATCTAAAATAGAAAGCTTGAGGTATAAATCTAAAATAGAAAGCTTGAGGTATAACTCTAAAATAGAAAGCTTGAGGTATAAATCTAAAATAGAAAGCTTGAGGTATAAATCTAAAATAGAAAGCTTGAGGTATAAATCTAAAATAGAAAGCTTGAGGTATAAATCTAATATAGAAAGCTTGAGGCATAAATCTAAAATAGAAAGCTTGCGGTATAAATCTAAAATAGAAAGCTTGGGGTATAAAATCTAAAATAGAAAGCTTGAGGTATAAATCTAAAATAGAAAGCTTGAGGTATAAATCTAAAATAGAAAGCTTGAGGTATAAATCTAAAATAGAAAGCTTGAGGTATAAATCTAAAATAGAAAGCTTGAGGTATAAATCTAAAATAGAAAGCTTGAGGTATAAATCCAAAATAGAAAGCTTGAGGTATAAATCTAAAATAGAAAGCTTGAGGTATAAATCTAAAATAGAAAGCTTGAGGTATAAATCTAAAATAGAAAGCTTGAGGTATAAATCCAAAATAGAAAGCTTGAGGTATAAATCTAAAATAGAAAGCTTGAGGTATAAATCTAAAATAGAAAGCTTGAGGTATAAATCTAAAATAGAAAGCTTGAGGTATAAATCTAAAATAGAAAGCTTGAGGTATAAATCTAAAATAGAAAGCTTGAGGTATAAATCTAAAATAGAAAGCTTGAGGTATAAATCTAAAATAGAAAGCTTGAGGTATAAATCTAAAATAGAAAGCTTGAGGTATAAATCTAAAATAGAAAGCTTGAGGTATAAATCTAAAATAGAAAGCTTGAGGTATAAATCTAAAATAGAAAGCTTGAGGTATAAATCTAAAATAGAAAGCTTGAGGTATAAATCTAAAATAGAAAGCTTGAGGTATAAATCTAAAATAGAAAGCTTGAGGTATAAATCTAAAATAGAAAGCTTGAGGTATAAATCTAAAATAGAAAGCTTGAGGTATAAATCTAAAATAGAAAGCTTGAGGTATAAATCTAAAATAGAAAGCTTGAGGTAGAAAACTTGAGGTAGAAGGTTTGAATTAATGAATAATTAATTACCAATTTCATTGTTCTATGTTTATATTATTCCCTATTTAATTGTTTTGCCGTCTCCACCATGATAAAAGTATTTTACTTCACTGGCCTATATCGAATCACCAAAATCATTATGTTTACATTACATTTTTGGACCTAAATGACTATAACGACATTTAATATTATGATATTCTAAAGTAGTCTAAACTAAAATATTTATTGTGATTGCAACATGTTCAAAGGTCAGTGGGTTGATGATTTAATATTCATTCATTTTACCAATAATTCTGGAAATGTTGTTCATAGTAGTCCTATGTTTTTCTCGAACCTTTTCCTGTCTACTATAGCTTTGATATCATTGTAAGACTAATCTGTTCCTGTTCGCTATTTAGATTTTATATCATTATAAGACTAATCTGTTCCTTTCCACTATATACCTAGATTTGATATAATTATAAGACTAATCTTTTCCTGTTCACTATAGATTTGATATCATTATACGACTAATCTGTTCCTGTCCACTATAGATTCAATTTCATTATCAGGCGAATCTGTATCTGTTCATTATAGATTTGATATCATTTAATATAAGACTAATGTGTTCCAGTTCACTATAGATTTGATATCATTATCAGACTAATATTTTCCTGTTCACTATAGATTTAATATCATTATCAGACTAATCTGTTCCTTTCCATTATATACCTAGATTTGATATAATTATAAGACTAATCTTTTCCTGTTCACTATAGATTTGATATCATTATACGACTAATCTGTTCCTGTCCACTATAGATTCAATTTCATTATCAGACGAATCTGTAGGCTATCTGTTCATTATAGATTTGATATCATTATAAGACTAATCTTTTCCAGTTCACTATAGATTTGATATCATTATCAGACTAATATTTTCCTGTTCACTATAGATTTGATATCATTATCGGACTAATCTTTTCCTGTTCACTATATAGATTTGATATCATTATCAGATAAATCTTTTCCTGTTCACTATAGATGTGATATCATTATAAGACTTCTTCGTCTTTTCATTATTGCTCTCCACTCTCCACCTATCACGGTGTAGGTACTCACTGTGCAGCCTCTACCCCACAGTCAAGCAAGTGTGTCGACTAAACTAGGTCAGTGTAGGATACAGTTGATTGAGTCGCTGTGCTGGCTGACTTGACCTTGGCGTGTTGATGGAGAAAACTGGCCTAGACAGCTAAGTTAAGCATTCACATGCATAGCATTCATTGTTAAGCACGTCTAGTAAGTAATGTGTAGGTCTAAGTTTTCAAGACAGTGTGGCCTATATAATCTCTAATGTTAATTTGTAAGCACCAATTTCAGTGTAGGCAATATATAGGCCTACTTAATTCTTTATATATAAAATAAGTCGTTCAGTAGGCTATTTGTCTTTAAGTTACTTTAACTATAGTCACTTCTTCTCTTAAATCAACAATGTTTTATTAGTGACTAAAAAGATGTATGTTTCAGTTCTGGCTTGTTCGTAAACAAGGTAGGCCTATATATCCTATATGAGTATATACTATATAGGCCTATGACTATATATTTACACATTCTTTCGTAACTGAACTAGCCTGCTTTTAAATACACATAAAAGCGGCGCTTATATATATATAGCCTAGGCTATATTCCTATATATCTTCTTATTGTATTAGGTTAGGCCTATATACATTACTAACGCTCTTTCTATAAAGAAGATTAATTATTGGACATCAGTGTTCGATTTATGTTTGTTATTCACTTGTCAGCTGTAGTAGGCCTACAGTTACGCACAAATAACAAAAAATACGGGCAACGAAAAATTGTGTCAATTATTTAATATTTGTTTCAGGAGAAGATAAAAAATAAAATTGATCAATAACTCAATAAGAGTTTTGTCCCTTCTGGAGTTTCGGTCGTTTAATATTACACAGACCCACCCAAATTACAGTGTTTAAAGGATGAAAACAATAGGCCTATATACTATATATATTCTATCTTTGTCATTTAAATTTTATCCTTGCCATTTTTACTGTGCATGTGCCATCGTCTTTTTTTTCTTTCTATTTAAATTATTTGTGACTTTAATTTACCAGTAGCCTACCCAAGTCTCTTATTTTTTATCTAGTTATTTTTCTATAACAGCGAATAACAAACTGACTAGAATAGTTATAATAACAAACATATTTCAAGTTGTGGTAGCCTACATTTGTCCATATTACCAGTCTACGTGTTAAATCATATATTGAATAGAATATATTTTTCAATAAGATAAATCCATTTTTTTTCTAAGAATGTCTTTAGCCTAATTTGAAGGCCTACAAAAAATGTAAGAAAATTCTATACAGGCTTTATTCTCGTAACGTGTTTACTTCGTTTTTCTTTGTTTGTACACAAAAGACAAATAATTGATGGCATTATGCAAAGAGATTAATTATTGTCTGTCTTTGTTAGTTTTTTTAATCAAACAAATTGTAAAAATAACTGTAGGCTACTTGTATAGTATAAACTAATTGATTCAGTACATCATATGACAATGAATAATCGTACATATATTTTTATTTGTCTTAGAAAAAAAACTGCTGACTACTTGAAGACTTTTAGCAACAGAATTACAGTTGAAACTTGAAACACATTTTACCAACTGGAAAAGTACCGGTATCAACTCTATCAATGTCTTCGGATCAGTTACATCAGGCAATTTTCAACAACGACTCTTCTAAAATTGTTGAACTTCTCGCAATGGGGGCAGATGTTAACCTTCGATATGGACATGATACGGCATTCATCGCAGCAGTACAAAAACACCATCTACAGTGTGCAGATATTATACTCGACTGTGAGTCTTTTAACCCCAATGCAACCGATCAATTTGACTCATCCCCATTACACATTGTTGCAAAGTATGGCTATGATCATTACATAAACAGACTTTTAGACATGGGTGCTGATATCAATGCAATCAATACACAGGGTCTTACTCCTCTAGGGCTTTCAGCTTGGCACGGAACCAACCGTTGTGCTGAACTATTGACCAGTCGTGGCTCTTCGTTGAGTGTTGTTGATAAACTTGGCAGGACTCCGTTAATGATTGCATGCTCCTTCGTCAACCTTGAAGTTGTCAAAGTTTTGCTTACTTATGGCTGTGATGTCAACTCACTTTGTCCAGACATGGGCACTTCACTTTTCTTCGCCCTACCTTCATTTTACAATAAACATGTGAGTAAAAAGAAACTAAGCGATATGATAACTATATGTGAACTTGTTATCAACGCTGGATGTGACATTAATAAACAAGATAAGCATGGATGGTCAGCGCTCCATCATGCTGTAGATAGAGATTGTATTCATTCAGTGTGTCTACTGGCGGAAAGAAATTGTCTTCTAGATCTGAAAGATACAGCTGGCTTTACTCCTTTACATCTGTGTATCAGAAAGCGACCACCTCACTATGAAATGGCCCAATTGTTAGTGTACTATGGAGCTAAAGTAAATATTGAAATACCAATAGATGACGGTCATAGTATAAATCCTTTACTTTATTTATTTCTCAATGTTTCACAAACACACACACAAGTTGTACAGAAAAAGAATATATTACAAAATGTACTATGTGAATCACAGCTACCTCCAGCTTTACCAAGTGAGAGAATGTGGACAAAAGAACACACGCTTTTATCTCTTCCCACTGATCTATTGAGTTGGCTACAGAGTCCATGTTCACTTCAACATCTAACTAAAATCTCCATAAGAAATCTATTGTCTGGCATTAATATATTTCCTAAAGTTCAAAGCCTGCCTGTTGGAAATACATTGAAAAAATTTCTGAATCTAGGACTGGTAGACACCGTGAATCTTTTTCAGCTTTGTACGTTGCATGTTTGCATTCATGAATTTGATAACGAGAAGGCCGAACATTTGTTAAAGACTGGCTTGTCCATAGAATTTCCCTTGAACGGAAAGTTACCACTAGAAATAGCCATTGAGGTCAACAATGTTGAGTTTGCTAAAACAATATTCACTATCAGACCACAAACTGGACTAACAAACTTAAATAGTGATAGTGATAATATATTTCACCTTTTGTCCAAGTATCGATTCAACAGTTTGCCCATCATTCAACTCATATCTGATATGAACTTGATCAATAGCACAAACAGGTTGGGTTTTACACCATTACAGACAGCAGTGAAAACTGGTAACTTTGACACGGCTGAGGTGTTGGTGAAACATGGAGCTTGGCTTATTGACAACCCATTATCTTATCCTTTAATACATCTAGCTTCAGCTAGCGGTGGTACGTCTTTCCTACAACTTTTGCTATCCAGAGGTGTAGATCCAAATATGGTAGACCGATTGGGAAATACACCATTACATTTAGCTGCATCTAAGGTAATGTGTTCTTTATATTTTAACAGATAACATAGAAAAGTATAAGTATACACACTTAACCATATAGCCTACATGCACGCATATACACACATATCATAAAGGTGCGTGCAAACACACAATTCATACATATACTTACAAGCACGTACAACGGTAATAACACGTAAAAATAACAATAAACGTAAAGACATGAAACAAACGTAAACACATACAACGAACGTGCACACATACACTTATACAAACACACGTAGGCTGCTCAAATACACATACACACACCTATACACATGCACCACTTGCACACTTATTTACTAGACCAACCCCGGTACACAGACACGCCACAAATAACTAATACACACAATTACAACACGAGCACACACCAATACACTATACTGACAACGCGGTACACGTACACATATATACAGCCACAAATGTACACATAAAATACACGTAAATACACGCATACCTCTCCCACCTCCCACCCACACAGAGTTAACGTATTAAATTTAACATTTCATTTGTATTCACACCATTTCTAAAATATGTTTTATCTACCAAATTTTCTCCGTTTGTATCATACAATTAATTTATGGCTTTCTTTGCTGTTCTAATTTATAATAATATTGGATTTCCATAGAAATGCTTTCGAACAAGCTACATAGTTGTTCTTGTTCAGAAACTGAGTAGGCTACTTAAACTGAAAACTTATAAATATTTAATTAATCTAAGTAATTCTGAATACCGTAATTGTTGTTCACAATTTGCCTGCCGATCGGCCCCCCTCCCTACCTCTCCATTTTGCACATTTACCCAGACCTATAGTTGCTTAATATAGTGGACAAGTTCTGTTCTCCAATGTTATTCTAGTTATACATGTCGATAAATAGCCCATATTTTTAGGATATACATATTATATATAAACCATCAAACCATCTTGACAGACAATAGCTACACTTATTTAACAAATAATAAATGTGCCTTTGATTGTCACCAATATGGTTTTGCTTTGTTCTCAGGGAAATGAATATCTTATGTTCAATATTGAAATACCGGCCTTATACACACACGAGGCTCTTGCTGCACTGGACATTTGTAGGCGGAGTGTTACTGGTCAGCCATCATCACTGACCAGGCAGGATGCTGACCATGCCCAGGTGGTTGAAACTCTACTACAGAATGGTGCTGACCCAACAGTACTCAACAACAGTAACAGGACACCAATAGACTCTGCCAAGTTCTTTCATTCTAATGACTTAGTCAACATTTTCAAGCAGTTATCATAAAAATTGTTGACTATGTCGTATTAAAACATTGGTCGTTTTGTAATAAAATACACTAGCAACTGTTAATATAGTAGTTGTGCATAAAATGCTTATTTCTTTTTTTTCTTTTTTTTTTTTTTTGCATTATATAACACAAAATTGTGTATGGTAAAAGTCTGACAAGTTTAATTACTGTCACAGGACTAAGACACACAGTTAATTCATAAAATCACACTAACGAAGGCTCCTCAATTCAATACGTAGATTCTTTAATCACTTAGTCACTGCAACATAGTATACAATGGTTCATCACAACAATACTTTCTGTTCTTGACTGATACCAGTCCTCTAACACTCCAAACTTGGACGAAGACTGCTACACGACTTGTTTATGTGCAGTCACAGAACCAACTCTAGTGTATCTAGGATTCAGCGTTGCTATATCATTCATACTCTCTGCACTTCCCTTTCATACCATAGTGCAATCTCGTACATAATAATAACATGCACATCTTACTTATTCTTCATCTAACAACATGCGTACTTTCTATAATATCTATAATAGTGACAATTACATTATCAAAATTGCATTCTAGCGCCCCTCCGATAAAATGATAATAATGATATGTTGTTCTCTGCCTGGGATTGTACTTTTAAGTGATCAATTACAATGTCACTGGAAAAGATGCGTAATTATCATAACAGCTAAGTAGCTAATATAATGTAGAAAAATGTAGGCCTAGTTATAAATTGTTTAGTCATAGACCTATACCATTTATATAACTTTCATTTATCTTTCACTAGTCTAATCATTCTAAAGTTATAAATTGTAAACCTTTTTATTATTTTATAAGCTTAAAGGAGAAATAATTCTTAAGAAACTTTGAAATATTAACGCAATGAATCTGGTTTAATTATCTCCCTTTAATTAAATTCCAGTTTCCAAATTTGATTCTAGTGATGCCAAACAAGTTCTGTTTTGTAATCAAACTTTTTTTTTTATTAGTTCTAATTATTCTTAATGCAAATCCAGTAATTTTTGTATTTTTTCAAGCTGTAATTCAGATATAAAATTAGTATACGTTAAACAGTTGTAAATAAAGTTTAAGTCGATTTAAGGAGTTTATTTTAATAATAACAAGAAATATTAGAGCCTAAATAATTTATTTTTTTAAAATGATAAATCAAATAAATTTGTTATAGAATAAATTACAGTTATGCTTAATTAAATTAATTGAGCACAAAAACTCGTTTGAATATAATTATTATGTATCCATATATATAAACTTAAAGGTTCTTCGCTAATTATTTTCAACACTAGATAGGCCTACACATTTAGTCTTGTCTGAGTTGTGAAATATGAGCGACTTCTTACATCTGAGATAAAATCTTTTCACAAGTGCAAGTTGAGCTAAAAGTTGAAAGTATAGCGAATGCTTTGCAGATGGTGTTCCCAAGCAGCTTCCTTCCAGATTTTTCCACATTATAAAATCATCAATATCCCTTTACTTAAAGAGATCGCCTGACCTAAGTAGGTCTAGGGCAGTCTAGGGCAGTCTAGGTAATAGTATGAAAAGATGTGTCCATGAATTTGAAAGTCTTGCCATGGGTTAGAAAAATCTGCAGTGGTAGCTTTAATGTACTTTTGAAAAAGCTTATCTATTTTCAATGTATATTGATCTGAATATGCCTTAAATAAACTAAGCACTTAAATGTTTTGAAATAAATTTCACGACAAGATACTTAAGAGCTTAAAATGCTATTCTGTTTAAAAGGCCTATCAGGACAAGTACTTGAAGTACTGTCCTTGTAAATACAAGTTCAACTCATATAATTGTATCGCTAGGTCATTCAGAAACATCAGCTTAAACAACCAGTATTTCTCATTCCATTCCGAAAAATGTGTTTTTGTTTTTTTCAAAAACAAACACCGTAATTACGCCTATTAAAGACCAAGTGAAGAGCTTTTTATCAAAATTGAGTTAACATTTTATTTTGATAGTAAATAGTGTATTCAGTATCTGAATGTTAATAAAAAAACATTTATACAAAATATCAAAGATAAATTTTAAGTAATTAGTTCAATATTTGCAATTAAATGTGTGTGTTTTTCGGAGGAATACTCCAAATCTCGTAGCCATTTGAGATGTTTTTATTTCCGGCAATATAGGAAAGTGACGTAACATAAAGGATTCCGACTAGGAAAAATGAATATTGTCGCGTGTTTTGAATCTATTGCCACATGTTTTGAATCTTTTCCCGGTTCTTATTTTTAACAAAATGGTTAAATATAGGTTTATAGCGTCTATTTTTATTTATTTATTTCCCTTGTGATACGTCACTGCAATATGAGGCTATTCCAAATCTCGTTCCATTGAGAAAAACCTCTTCACTTGGTCTTTAAAGACCAAGTGAAGAGCTTTTTATCAAAATTGAGTTAACATTTTATTTTGATAGTAAATAGTGTATTCAGTATCTGAATGTTAATAAAAAACATTTATACAAAATATCAAAGATAAATTTTAAGTAATTAGTTCAATATTTGCAATTAAATGTGTGTGTTTTTCGGAGGAATACTCCAAATCTCGTAGCCATTTGAGATGTTTTTATTTCCGGCAATATAGGAAAGTGACGTAACATAAAGGATTCCGGCTAGGAAAAATGAATATTGTCACGTGTTTTGAATCTATTGCCACATGTTTTGAATCTTTTCCCGGTTCTTATTTTTAACAAAATGGTTAAATATAGATTTATAGCGTCTATTTTTATTTATTTATTTCCCTTGTGATACGTCACTTCTGTATGAGGCTATTCCAAATCTCGTTCCTTTGAGAAAAACCTCTTCACATGGTCTTTAATATTATTGCTTCCAGATAAGAAACGAATCTATTCAAGACTTTATCTCGTCTAACTTAGCCAATGAACACTGTGCGCAAAGTCAGATCTTAGGCCTATCACTGTCTTGTAGAAGAGGACTTGAATTGCCTGTAAATCAATTAAGGGTGAGAAACTATAAAATTGACTATCTTAACAATAAATTCCATAACAGATTACAAGTCGAACACAAACTTTCCTGAAGTTTAACAGTCTTAGCCCAACGTGATTGTCATTAAGTTCTTCATGCAGCAGCCATTAATTATGCTGACTTACGTTCTTTTAAGTTGCATTGAACAAATCTCCATTTTGTAGGTCATTAGAGTGCCAGTCGAAATCGATCTGCGCGTGCAAGACATGCGTGCCTTACGTTGCCGACCCCAACCCTAAATCACGGTAGCCGACGTTCTTGTTTCGCTTAATTTAATACTTAATAGTAGTTAATCTAGGCCAGGGGGCTCAAAATCGTATGAAGGCATGTGTGCCATTTTATCACTTAAGAGATGTGTCCAGGGGCGCACCCCCCCCCACACACACACACAACCCGACCCTAATAAACAAAACACTTCATACATCTTAACTAATGTTACTATTTATAACTTTAATTGGCCTAATAATAAGCCTATGCCAATTTACAATTATTTAGACACAAAGAATTAGGCCCTATAGGTACCAAAGTGAACTATCATTATTATTAGGCCTACTAACACAGTGACAAACAGTGAGTAGGCTACAAGCTACATATTATTGTATCCAATATATAATATTGAACCTTTGGAAAGTTAATAGTAGTAGTAGGCCTACATTTTTTAAGATTAATGGCGGACACAAAGGGCCGCGTGTTTGAGACTCCTGATATAGACTCAGGGTAAAGCCACGAGAGGGGGGGGGGGGGCTAACGACCCCCCCCCCCCCCACACCGTGAAATTAGTGAAACATTATTTTCAACTGTTTTTTTTTTCAATTATAAAATTTGATAATTAATGTTTGTCTCGCTAAGGTTAAGCCCTTCTTCTAATTCTTCTTCTTTTATCCCGTAACCCGAGTGAGGGTCGCTGGGGCACCATTTTTTGACAGTTTAGTTGTCATTTCGTGGTGTGTCTTGGGCAAGTAAACCTGGCGGGGCCCAATATCCTCTCCAGGCTGTTAGGCAGCTCCTATTTTGGGCGGGTTGTCCTAGCCATTGTGCCTCTAGCGGCATCCTCTGCCTAGCACAGATGAAGCAGTGACCAGTTCCTAAGATACTTTTCAATGCTCGCCACTTCTACTTCTATCCATCATCTGCCTTTCATGATGTCACGTGACCCTGATCCCCCGAGGGGGGGGGGCTAAGCGGGTACTCCACTCCTGCCCATGAGGTGTCCCGCAGGCTAACGGAGGGAAGGACGCCGGTGGAGGAGGCGCCTAGCTTACATCTCCTAATTATAGGGTTTACCGGGTTTACCCTATCCCACCACCCTAACAGCCCACACTGGAAAAAAATGTCTGGTTTCACCTATGAATCTATGAATCTAGACCCGATTCTCGAGTCTCCGCCTCCCCCACTTTCCCTTTTTCTTAGGCCCTAGGGCTAGGGCTAGGGCCTAGGCCTACTTCATAAAATTAATTCACTTGTATCATATTATTTTATATTTGAAAGCTCCAAAAGAATATCTGAGATATAATGGGGAAAAAATAGTTTTTTATAATATAAAATAGTTATTTATAATATGACGTCATGCGGACATCGTCAATTTATTTATGTTACCTATTAGATTTAACACTAATAAATTATGGGATTTGTGCCGACTACAATGAGCGTAGGACGCAATAATCTTCTTTATAGAAGGAGCGTATGTAATGTATAAGATAAGATACACAGGGTGGACGACTTTTTCTACAAATTGTTTTTAAGCACTCCAGACAGAATATATAGCTCAGTGATAAGAAAATACTTTTTCCGGTTTACGGGTTTGTTTCACCTTCCATGTTGACGAATAAGTCACGAAAGGGCAAATAAAATGTTGTCTGCTTTCAAAGCCGGTAAATATTCGAAGATTGATACTAGAGTAATGAAAGTAGCATAGTTTTTAATGTCCGGCATTACTCAGACGATAAAACTGATTGCATTTTGTTTATTTTGCCTTTTTATTTGTACTTTTTGTGACTTTTGTTATTCCCTCAGCCTGAGGCCCTGGCCTGAGTCTTCTGAGCGTCAGCGTTCGGTGCTCTAAAGTACTCTAAACTCTAGTTTAATTCTAATTTTTATACTAATTATATACATATTTTTTAATATATTCGTTTACATTGGGTGATTTAGACAACACCACCTATAAAATAACTAACTAGTCACTAGATCTAGTTTCTAATTGAAATAAATGACAATTTCAATTCATTAAATTCATCATCATGTTAATTTGATGAAGTCCAAGTGGCTGTTCTGAAGTGGTTTAAAATTTTAAATGATTATCATTTTATGTTCTAGATCAACTAAAGTAAAGTAGTCAATCAAGTCATTATTCATTAGTATTAGCTCAATAGCCTAACCCCCTAAATGTAGGGCGATCTCCAGGGCATTATCTTTATACTTGACTCTTTACTGTATACTGTATGAATGATATGAATGCTAGGCCGGCCTAGTGAAGTGCTAAGTTGGCTAGTTTTATATAGATCTATATGGCCGTTGCCAGGCGTAAACCGGCCAAGTCGGAAATTTTCAATTATTTTTTTTTACCAAAATATTCCCTGGAATATCCCACATGATGTCTAAAAGTATCTTGTAATATTGTCCAATAGATTTACTACAATTTTATTTCATATAAAAACAGCTACGTTGATTCGTTTAGGCCTACTAGATCTAAGTAGTTTTTTGCTTCTGAAAAATTTGCTTTTTTGGACTTGGTTGGTTTTCGCCTGGCAACGACGATATATAGCCTATGTCAAATACATGTGTGAGGACTTTTTCCTTCTAAACATGATTACAATTAGACCCACATGATGATGCATTCTTATTTTTTAGCTTAGTCTGTTTTAATGCCAACACTTTAAAAGATTCTTGTCAAAAATAGTCAGCTTTCTATTAGGCCTAGCCTACGTGACCTAGACCTAGCATCATTAGCCTATTTAAAAATATTGGAAAAGTCATGAACAAAACTATAAGTTACTATCAAAAGCAAAATTCAATTATCATTTTATAATATAATTTATTGGTATTAATGGTAATTTATTTAATTATTATCATTGTCAGTAATTCAAAAAAACAAACAGTGGCATCTTCAATGTTACAGTGTTTGTTATCTACATACCTATCTACTATCTACATTTACATTATATATTCACAATGACTTTGACTATAGAGGTTAAATGCTAAAATGGGAATGTTTTTATATATTATATTATATTGAAAGCAATAAGTTTTTATAGGGCTTTTATACGATTTGTTATGTAGCTACTAATCCAAACAGGTTACTTAAAACTAGTTATTGATTCCTCCTCATCTATGCTCTATTTTTCTTACTCTTTCTGGTTCTCTCACCATGTTCTTTACTGTCCTCTATTATTTAATTATCTTTCTCTGTGTCATTTTAATTTAAAATATTTGAAATTGCTTGTTTTAAATTAAAGTTAGTTAATCATTATAATGATATAAGATTTGAAGAAATGTTGAAATGTAGAAAATACATTTGTTGAAGGATTTAGATTGCTATTTAGTTTGAAAGAAACATGCATTTTAGTTTTTATGTATATATATATATTTTTAAGTGGCCTTTAGAACAGTAATCCAAGGACATGGAAAGATCAAGGTTTTGTCAGGAATCTCATTGCGAGAAATGGCATCAGCACCTGCAGTTGCTAAAGTTCCTTATGTAAGTGAATTGAAGAAACCTACCAGAGAAGAACGTATTGAACAGTGGGACTATGTCAACAGCATATACTTTGGGCCTGAGAGAGATGTGAAAAACTTCCCCATTGTAAAACAGCCTGACAGGAGTGAGCCAGTAAGGATAGGGTTTATCCCAGCCAAATGGTTTGATTTACTGTATCCAAAAACTGGTGTTACAGGTAAGCTTTTGTGTTGTCATACATATGACATTACTACTTGCTATCACCTAGTCTTTTGTATTGTCATACATATGACATTACTACTTGCTATCACCTAGTCTTTTGTATTGTCATACATATGACATTACTACTTGCTATCACCTAGTCTTTTGTGTTGTCATACATATGACATTGCTACTTGCTATCACCTAGTCTTTTGTGTTGTCATACATATGACATTACTACTTGCTATCACCTAGTCTTTTTAAATCCTTTATCTTAGCATCATTCAAATTTTCAACCACCTCCCTCTACCCCAGGCCACTAAAATAGTTTATAGGCCTTTTTTTTTATTACACTTTGTGGTGCACATTGGTAAATCCTTACAGAACACACCTGAAATATTTTCCCGGTTCTAAAATCATTTATATATCTGTTACCTTTGTTTTTCATTTTTCTTTATGTGTCAAAGTCTTTTCAAAGCTCACGGAAGACTAAAATGCATATATACAAATGAAAAAGGTTTAGAGTTTGTTAAAATAAAATTTACTTCAGATTTGACTAAATCAAAGCACATTTTTTCTTTCATTTTTTTTTACAATTTAGGTCCCTATCTTTTTGTTGGTGGATTGGCTTTATGGATGATGTCAAAAGAAATTATGGTCATTGATCATTACTTTTGGGAAATTCCATCATTTTGGATAATGATATACATCTTCTGCAAACACCCCAAGGTGGGGCCAAAAATAAAAAAATATCTGGATGAACAAAATGACGTAAGTATTAAAAATACTATAGTCGACATTAGATATGTGCCTGTGTAATAGACAAGACCCAAGTTTTTAAGCCATTAAGGAACTTGCCCTTTGACATCTGACTGTTCTGGGATTTTTGGGAACTTGGGGATATTTGTAGAAAGGATAAGAAATTATTTAAGTGAATGTTTTTCTCTAAACTTTTCTAAATTCTAGTTCAGAAGTTCTAATTAGAGTTAATTATAGTCAACAAAGACATATCAAAATGTTGGGAAGTATCCACTTATTGTATATTAGAATATAATTTAAAGAAATATATTGTTTGCTTGTTTTTTTATAGCATATTATATATTAGCTAAACTATAATTAAGCATATATTGAAAAACAAATGTCACATTCTTTTTATTTGAAATAACTTGATTCTGATGCACTGCTTATGAATTTAGATAACATAAACTTAGACAAATGGTTATTAATAACAGTTAGGGTAACTAAAGATCATGAAAATCTGTATAATTTAAAAAAAGTGTAATCAAGAAAATTACAGGTAAATATTAAATTATAGCCTGCATTCTCCTAAACCTAGTTTTTAGTTAAACCTTACGGCATGAATACAGTAAATAAAAATAAATTATTAGTATTATACTTTATTTAAAAAAAAGAAAAACCTAAAGATCCCGAGAAATTTCATAGTGTAATTATGAAAATATAGGCAAGGTATTTTTATCAATCTTAAAAGTTATTAGCTGCGTCAGTCGGGACGTAGGAAGTAAAAGAGTAAAAGTAAAATATAAGAGGATAAAGATATCTGTGTTCAATTTCACCAATGGGGATCAGACTTTCCACACACAGTCTACTTTAGTCTAAACACAAATGTAATATATATATAGATGTATAAACTTTAAATACATTGTTCTCTTTTAAAGCTTGAAGAGTTCAGATATTACACCGGTCCCTTAAATAAAGCAAAGGACAAGGCACTGGGTGAAATTGCCCAAAATGAACGTTTAATTGAAGAGACAGAAACAAACAAGCACATGCACTTGGCTCAAAAGGTAATCATGTTTACTTGTAGTAATTTAACATAGTATTTAATATATTTGTATGTCCTTAATTGTGACTAGCAGTTTACAGCGAGTACAATTCAGTGAAACACCAGACATTGACACTTTTCTTTATAGAATTTCTCTATATTGAAAGTGAATGTTAGTTTTTACACTAATCCTGTAAATGTTTACATAAAATGACGCTGATTTTAGTGACACTTGGAGGAAAATTGTGTATGAAGTCTATTTAATTTTTGTACCAAACCCACAATTGTGGACATGAGTGCACTGAGCATGGTTCTATGTTGGACCATCATTATCATTGGTCAAACAGAAACTATAAATAATAAACTGTTCCCCCTGATCAATCAGTATTGACAACTGAAAGGAGTTCATTGATTCAAATGTTTTTCTTGTGAAAAGGTTTTTAATCACTTAAGAGATGTATGAATCACAAGTTTTACCAACTAATGTTTTTCTGGATATTTTTACCATGCATCATTGTATTATTTATTGTTTATATTGCATAATCCTTATTGACACAAAGAATAAGTGAGTCCATATGCTATGTGTAAATATCTGCTAGAACCAATGGGCCCTTGTATGTTTTTAATTTAATTTGAATATATGTAACTTGTATTGCATTAGTCAAACAGTTGTTTCCCTTTAGTTTCAGCTCACGTTTGTTCTTTATAACTGTAATTATCAATTATTTATAGTATTAATTATTCATTGCTATAGATTTTGTTAGTATTATTAGAATGTCTTAATGTGTTTAATACGTATAAAAAAATATTTCTTCCTAGGAAAGCATTGAACTTCAACTTGAAGCTGCTTACAGACAGAGACTGCAAAATGCTTATCAGGAGGTCAAGAAACGACTGGTAAAAACAAACATTATTTGGTAACTCTTTGGCGTATAGTCTTTAAAACCCTTTGAACCTTGAGCTTTTGGCCCTTCCCCTTACCATAAGTATTTCAATAATTACAAGTACTGTATATAGTAGACCTAAATAAGATTTTTTTTTTCCCAATATGTCTACTTGTCATTTAGTGACTTAGTCTTTGCAGATGTAAGTAAGCTACACTGCTTACAAGGAGATACGAGGGGAGGGGGAGGAGAAAAGTAAATCATGTCTGAGGTTTACAGGCCCACCAAACCTTGTTCAGATCCCAAACAGACTTTTCTTTTCAAAACCTAGGATATCTTTATTTTTTTAAATTAGATGTTTTTTAGATCTTTAATTCTTTACATTCCACATATGACAAAATAGTTTTTCAATAGTCTAAGGAGAAATTATATACACCAGTTAAAAATTAGTCTACTTTCCTTTCCCCTATCCCCCCCCCCCCTAAAACAAAACAACAACAAAATACTGTGCACTATATTGCCCTGTATTACCTAGCTACCATACTGCTGTGAGGTTGTACTTTAATTAGCCAGAAATTAATTAGTCTCCATTTGTATGATTTTTCTGTATAAGCAAGCCCCTTGTATTGTATTTTATTTCTTACGTCTATTTGAAATAAATCTTCATTTAAAACAACTTGTTATATTCTAAATGTTTTAGACCGTAATTTACTATTTGCTTCACAGTAAATCGCAAATTAAATCTATCATTGCTTTTTCAACACTTCTAATTATTGTCAAATATATTGAAAATACTTAATAAACACTGGACATTCCATAAGTAGTGTTGTATTTTCTGACATCAGCAGTTAATGCTTTTTTTGTAATGGGGGTAGAAGTCCAAAATATTGGCCTGCTGGGGGCTTTTAAATGCGCGGATAAAAAATCTTTTTTTTTTTGTCAATGTAATATGTTGATTGACTATTATATAGTCTTGTTCCATAGGAACTAGAATAGAGCGTTCTCGGTGGGCATGGCTTAGGTTTTTAGTGACGTATTTGTGTAAATAAAGAACCCACTTGAGGTACAAATGTAACGTGGGGAAAGTGAAGTACTTCTTTATCATGCAAAATTCACATCTGAATATTGGCTATCCTACTAAAAAATAAGGAGGTAAATAGTAGTACTGTAGATTAATTGATTAATGTGATTAGGCTAGGGCCGGCTAGACCTATTTACACTTTCAATTTCACTTTATAGGCCTACACTTTTAATGTTTCGTAGGCTAGGCTACGATGTCAAGTGATAGTGTTGGGTGAATAGGCTATCTAGTCAAGTCACTAATAGGCTCACATCGTCTATGATCTATGTATATGATAATAATAAAATAGCCTATTTTATTTAACATACATAATACAGCTTAAATCTTAATAAGACTTAAAACACAACACATCATTTAAAAAAAGCTCGAGCCTATATGAAACTTTATTAATACAGCGGTTAATTGTACACCATTACTCAAAGTAAACACAAATCACGTGCTTTTTCTCACGGGAATGCAAACGCCCTATACATTAGACAGACACTTCTTTCCTTTGAACCAAGCCTAACCAACCTACTATACACTTGAAGAGCAATCAGTTCAAAAGTTTTAGTTGAGGATAAAAAAAAATTATACAGAAAAGTTGATTTAGTTTTAATATCAGATGTTTCTCAAATAATACACACTTTAAATAAACTTCTAATTTAGAACTTTATTCATAAACTAAACCCTTATAAAACTGCCACTAATTTCTTGTAAAGGTAATAAGTGACAGAAATAATAAACACTGCTAGTCTGTTCATAATATAGAAGGGAAATATGGCTCCCATGGCCAATACAATTTTAAAATAATAATTAAGATTTTTCTTTTGGCTTTCATTATATTTTTTTAATGAGCTGCTGCCTTACATAATACTAAAGACTTGTGTAGAATATGTAACTATAATAGTTCAATACATTGAATTGGCCTATTTAGCTATATTATTATGTGTGTAATATTCCAATATATATGAAGGTGAAGGGGGACATGGCTCTTTAGAACAAAAAACCTACCCCCAAAAACTGAATGCACTCTTATTATTGACATTGTGTGTGCCTGCCCTTGTGATCTAACCTTTAATCTACATGTTTCACTGGCAATATTTTGTATTTTTTTTCAGGACTTTGAATTGGAGAAAGTAAACTTGAAGAGAAAATATGAACAGGAACATATGGTGAACTGGATTGTATCCAATGTGACTAAGAGTATCTCCCCACAACAGGTTTGTTATATTTTACATATTTAATATATTATATTCACTATTTCACATCATTCTGCTTATAGAAAACACACACATGTAAGTAATCAGTCAAACTGTTGCAAATGTGCTGGGTGAATGAAAAAAGACCACAACAAGTAAGAGATTACTTTTCTCAGCTCTCCTGAATGGCTTCATGATAATTATAAGTGTTATCATGGTCATCCCTTTAATTGTAAATTATTCTCTTTTAGTTTTCCTTTTATTACCCTAAAGAATACTTCATTATTAACCTTTACAGCCCCAGGTGCCACCCACATACTTCCTTCCCTGTGTACTAAGGGCATATTTTTCCATCCGCCAATACAATTCCCTATGCCCCATTCCCTCAATGAAGGGTATCTATTAAAAGAAAAAAATTAAGGACGAGATCTTTCACCATAGTCTCGGGAAGAATGTAGTTTCGATAGCTGAATAGTTGAATTTTATTTTGCTTTTTAAATTATGAAAATAGACCAATTGCAGACTTTTTTTTTGTAAAATTAAAAGTGTATTTCTAATGAGTAATATGAAGTTACATTCTGATATTATGGACTTCTAGGTGTTGATTAAACTTATTCCAATGATAAATCTGATATTATGGACATTTTTTCATCTCTCGCCATATTGCCAAGGCTAGAAGTAAAAATCTTGGGCCCATTTAGTTGTATTGCCATTGTAATCTACTTGAGGTATAAGATGACCTTTCTATAAAACTGATGATTGCTTTCAAAGCAATTGCTTTTGAAACCTATCATCCAGATCAGATACTGAATCAGTTAACAGTCATTGTATATCAGTATGTAGGCTTCAAGAAATGGTGTCAAACTTATTTCATTGCCTCAACACATACATGACACAAAAAAGATGGAAATTGAATGAATTGAATAGTTTAAAATATTTGTGAGTTAAAGTTGTTTCCCTTACAAATAAACTTTTATGTCACGGATCTGATATTTTATTTTAATCTCAAAGAAATTTGATTGAATAGTGCATCTTACTGTATCTGTAGTTTAGGAAATATAATTATTAAGTAATTTTCATTACTTTTATCTTTCTGTTTTCAGGAGAAAGACAGTATCAAAAGCTGTATAGATGCACTGAAAAGATTGTCTGCTAAAAGTGCCCTAGCTTAAATAGACTGTGTATTATATATGATGTAACTTGAGGCTTGTATTCTATACTGTATGTGATGTAGCTGAATTTCTTACAGAGCCCTGTAATAGAAACAATTGTGTTAGCAGGCAATATTTCTTTGAATAAAGATGATACTTTTATTGACTGAAATGTTAGTTCTTTGTAGAATGAATGCTCTATTATTATTTAACAGTATATTTTATACAGAATAGAATATCAAAAGAAATAAATTGTTCATGGGATAGTTTTGGCTTTCAATCTAATAAACTTATTTAATTTATACAGTTTTCATTACATTTGTTAATTATGTAATTTTTTTAATTAAAATAAATATGAGTTGACTTTTTCCAAACTTGAAATATTTATTCATTTATTAAGCAGTTATTGTTTTATTAATAGATTAATTCGTATATTAAAAAAAGATAGTTCTATTTCTTGTACATGTAAAGTTTGAACAAATGATTTCCTTCAATTTCTACAATACCAATATATAGCATACAAACTTCTGTTAGATTGAAAACAAACATAGAACTGTTAAAGGAAGTCTTATCAGAATAATGAAGTTTTCCATTCAAGATTCTATCATTTTAACATAGTGATCAAACCTAAAGAATGAGATTTTATATTCTATTTTATTGACCAATACATAAAAACTACATCTTAGTGTGTGTAAAGACGTATTTAACATGGACTGCCAGACATTAGAATTGCCATAATAACATTACTAAATACAATGATCTTTACTTCCGCACTGTATTAAACCAATTTGTCTGGTTTGATGCTTTGATTTAATATTTGCTTTCAACAACAGAAACTCCAAACTTTCATTACAAATTACATCATTTATATAGCACTATTAATAACAGTCTTGGAAAACGCTCTAAATGTACCCTATGTTATTAAAATACATCGAATAAGTATGTTTCTAATTTTGTTTTAAAAATGTCAATATTATCTGCTTGTTCAATTGTGTTGGGATGTTCGTTCCAACACATGTGCTTCAAAGCAGTAGGAGCGAGGGGCAAATGGTTTTCTCTTTACTTTTGGTCGAGTTGTTGATGAATTTTGTTGGAAGGCAGGCCTGTTTCTTCTCTGATATATGTAGCTAAACCATGGATCTAATGTACTGTGGAAATTGACAATGAAGTTAATGAAGGCTTTTATAGAGCATAGTCAGACTTTTGAATCCTATCCTAAGTGTTAGAGGTAGCCAATGCAATTTAGACAGGTTGTTGAGTTTCCTTCATTGTTCAGAACAACTTTTGCAGCCATGTTTTAGACCCTTCGTAGTTTTTTCAAATCACACTCTGGCAGTACAATGTACAGTTTGCTTAGTCTAGGAGATTACCAGGCCTTCGTTCAATGTCTCTTTTGTCTGTTTTATTAGAATGTTTCTAATAATTTTATTCTCTGCAGATTTACTTTTGATATGATCTTTGAGGGTTAGATTAGTTTTTCATCTAAAAATACTCTTGAGATGAGATATTTTATTTGAGTTGTTTTATAAATATTAACATTGTTAACTAGTAGATATAGCTGCATATTATGTCTTCCATAGCTTTAAAGAAGAACATAATTTTTAAATAGTAATATGTACGTTTCAGAATTATGCTGACTAAAAATTCTTGCTCAGTTAAAGACAACAACAGTATATTTGAAATATTATTTGAATTGAAATTCTCAGTCAATATACAGATCCTATTTTATTATTTATTTTTAGACTGCTAACTCATACAAGTTAAAGACCAAGTGAAGAGGTTTTTCTCAAAGGAACGAGATTTGGAATAGCCTCATACGGTAGTGACGTTTGAGAAAGAAAACAAATAAACAAAACTTGACGCTATAAATCTATATTTAACCATTTTGTTAAAAATAAGAACCGGAAAAAGATTCTAAACATGTGGCAATAGATTCAAAACACGTGACAATATTCATTTTTCCTAGTCTAAATTCTTTCTCTTACGTCACTTTCCTATGTTGCCGGAAATAAAATAATCTCAAATGGCTACGAGATTTGGATTTGTCCTCCAAAAAACACACACATTTACGTGCAAATATTGAACTAATTACTTAAAAGTTATCTTTGATATTTTGTTTAAATGATTTTTATTAACATTCAGATACTGAATACACTATTTACTATCAAAATCAAATGTTAACTAAATTTTGATAAAAAGCTCTTCACTTGGTCTTTAATTTGTCTGCAAACTCTAGCTGCCACCTAATGAACATAAAACTAGATCATGATAATTGCAAGGCTGTTTATAAATATGGTAGTTTACGCCAATATATATTTTGAAAAGCAAAATTCCGCTTGCAATGAAATTTAAAATAAGATAAAAGGAAAAACAATTCTGCTTCTATATTGACAAAATGTGTCATGTATTTCGACTCACATTGACTGCTTTTACACAGTTATTTGTTGTACAGAATCTTTAATATAAAAAGCATTTAAGCTTATTTTCAATGTGTTATGACAAAGAAAACCTAAAAGTCCATAAAGTTAATTGAAGATGTAGAAAAGTGTAATAACCTTACCACAGGTGTTTATACCAAATACATTATACTTATATATTGAGTCAGACATGCTTTACAAATATTCCATTTGAAAGATATCGCGCACTCTATGTACTATTTCTTTACACTAAAAACAAAATACCGTAAAAAAACCTACAGATTGTGTGAAATACGTATGTTTCATAAAAAAAACAACTACGGATTGTGTGAAACACGTATGTTTCATAAAAAAAAAACTACGGCTTGTGTGAAACACGTATGTTTCATAAAAAAAAAACCTACGGATTGTGTGAAACACGTAGCCTATGTTAAAAAAAAAAACCGGTTACATATTGTGTGAAACAAGAATGATTTATAAAAAAAAAACTACGGATTGTGTGAAACACGTATGTTTCATAAAAAAAACCTACGGATTGTGTGAAACACGTATGATTTATAAAAAGAAACCTACGGATTGTGTGAAACACGTATGTTTCATAAATTAAAAAACCTACAGATTGTGTGAAACATGTATGATTTATAAAAAGAAACCTACGGATTGTGTGAAACACGTATGTTTCATAAAAAAAAACCTACGGATTGTGTGAAACACGTATGATTTATAAAAAGAAACCTACGGATTGTGTGAAACACGTATGTTTCATAAATTAAAAAACCTACAGATTGTGTGAAACATGTATGTTCATAAAGTGTACAAAAACCTACAGATTGTGTGAAACATGTATGTTCCATAAAATGTACAAAACCTACAGATTGTGTGAAATACGTTTCTTTTTCTATAAAGTGTTAAAACCTACAGATTGTGTGAAATATGTATGTTTTGCCATAAAGTTTACAAAACCTATAGATTGTGTGAAATAATTAGGTTCTATAAAATGTACACAATCTTCAGATTTATTTATACTTATTTCACTAACTGTATTACATATTTTAAACATGGTATGTTTGGTATTTGACATATTATATGTATGTATTTTACTCATAGTATTACGTATTTCACACATTTGATGTGCACATTTCACTCATTGTATTACGTATTTCACACATTGTATGTTTGTTATTTATCTTATCTTTCACACTTTGTATGGATGTAAATCGCACCTTTTATGTTTTACACACTTTAGGTAAATCTTCTACATGTTCTTCGTACATTTATCAAACCCTGTATGTACATACATTTTCTCACGCTCGCTGTACATGTGCTATATGTTCTATGTACATGTTTCACATATTGCATGTCTTTTTTTGTACGTATTGAACATATTTTATGTACATATTGAGCATATTCTTTGTGTTTATTCCACTTCTACACACATAATAATGTGTACATATTTCGTAATCACGACCTTTAATTCTCTCCAGCTATTGGCCTAATTTTTTTCTCTTCACACTTTTCATTTAGATTGATGTATTTTTTTTTTCGTTCTCAATTTGAAGAAAAAATCAATTGAACGTTATCCATGTTGTGTGCTTGGAGTGATGGCTGAGGAAATGTTGGATTAACATATGCAACTGTCGTCACTTTAATGTAGCAGAACTTGCCTGAGTTGTTATGTTTGTGTGATGTTGTGTGATATGTCTGTGATCTTATGTGTGATGTGTGTAAATTTTTGTAAATAACTCTCATCTATGTGATGTTCTGTGTATGTGTGAATTTTTGTAAATAACTCTCATGTATGTGATGTTCTGTGTATGTGTGAAATGTTCTGTGTATGTGTGAAATGTTCTGTTTATGTGTGAAATGTTCTGTGTATGTGTGAATTTTTGTAAATAACTCTCATGTATGTGATGTTCTGTGTATGTGTGAATTTTTGTAAATAACTCTCATGTATGTGATGTTCTGTGTATGTGTGAATTTTTGTAAACAACTCTCATGTATGTGATGTTCTGTGTATGTGTGAAATGTTCTGTGTATGTGTGAAATGTTCTGTGTATGTGTGAAATTTTCTGTGTATGTGTGAAATGTTCTGTGTATGTGTGAAATGTTCTGTGTATGTGTGAAATGTTCTGTGTATGTGTGAAATGTTCTGTGTATGTGTGAAATGTTCTGTGTATGTGTGAAATGTTCTGTGTGTGTGTGAAATGTTCTGTGTATGTGTGAAATGTTCTGTGTATGTGTGAAATGTTCTGTGTATGTTTGTAACCGTTTATGTATGTATGTATGTGATGTTCTGTGTATGTGTGAATTTTTGTAAATAACTCTCATGTATGTGATGTTCTGTGTATGTGTGAAATGTTCTATGTATGTGTGAAATGTTCTGTGTATGTGTGAAATGTTCTGTGTATGTGTGAAATGTTCTGTGTATGTGTGAAATGTTCTGTGTATGTGTGAAATGTTCTGTGTATGTGTGAAATGTTCTGTGTATGTGTGAAATGTTCTGTGTATGTGTGAAATTTTCTGTGTATGTGTGAAATGTTCTGTGTATGTGTGAAATGTTCTGTGTATGTGTGAAATGTTCTGTGTATGTGTGAAATGTTCTGTGTGTGTGTGAAATGTTCTGTGTATGTGTGAAATGTTCTGTGTATGTTTGTAACCGTTTATATGTGTATGTATGTGATGTTCTGTGTATGTGTGTAACCGTTTATGTGTGTATGTATGTGATGTTCTGTGTATGTGTGTAACCGTTTATGTGTGTATGTATGTGATGTATTTTTGATCTTTCGTGTATTTCGTGTGTGTTATGTTGTTTGTTTTAGTTTCTGGCTGTGATGTTGTTCGTGAATTATGTATTTGTATTTTGTGCTGTGCTTATGATGTATGTATAAATCTGTGTGTATATGATGTGTGTATTATGTTATTATGACTCTTCACATAATATATCATGTACATCAAACAGATCAAACATATTTCCTAAACTTGTGTTTGGTGGTCCTAGATACTATAACACATTACCCAAATTGGTGTGTGTAGTTAGTCCTAGATACTATAACACATTACCCAAATTGGTGTGTGTAGTTAGTCCTAGATACTATAACACATTACCCAAATTGGTGTGTGTAGTTAGTCCTAGATACTATAACACATTACCCAAATTGGTGTGTGTAGTTAGTCCTAGATACTATAACACATTACCCAAATTGGTGTGTGTAGTTAGTCCTAGATACTATAACACATTGCCCAAATTGGTGTGTGTAGTTAGTCCTAGATACTATAACGCATTACCCAAATTGGTGTGTGTAGTTAGTGCTAGATACTATAACACATTGCCCGAATTGGGTTGGTGTGTGTAGTTAGTGCTAGATACTATAACACATTGCCCAAATCGGTGTGTGTAGTTGTATGTTTGAACTTTGATATGGACAGTGACCTAAGTGTTGCTATAAAAGTCTGAAGCCTTGACTGTCCATTTATTTATTCAGAAATCCGAAGTAATCAAGGGATTTCTTGGCCCGTTTCCCTGAAAAAAAAATCATCCACATTTCCACACTGACCAAGTAAGATGGTCATTAAAGTGCCAATAAACCAACTGGGCCAGACAATAAACATCACTAAAATGCTTTTTGACGTAGAAGATCCTGACCCAAAACCGTCTCCGTATCACTCTTTACAATTTTCTTCCTCGGTCTTCTCCCAATTCTCCCCTGTTATCTCTCTGGCCACTTCTATTTCCGGTAGGTCATGATTTGATTTCAATTCTCTAAACACCAGGCCACGTAGTGCTACATCATACGTTCAGGTTTAAAAACTCTGGTCCGAAATGTCTTTTTTACTCTCTTTGTATAGCAGCACTTGCCCGGCCTCAGCCTCGGTCCTAGTCCATGTTTTTTTCATTTACCTATGTCGGGCTAATGGCCAGCTGCTCAACCAAACAAAGCATTTCGTGTTAGTCTAAATTACTGTTTCCATCAAGCATTTCAACTCAAGGACGTGAGCTCATGTTCTCTGGGGAGAAACACTTTCATTTCTGTTACAATAGTTTGTAATCATCTCAAGTCACGTTCGTAATGCCAACATCAATTATCAACTTCTGCTGCTCTACATTCCAACTAAAAGTACTTCATTCAAGAAATTGACTCACCACAGTTCAATATTTCATACAATTTATCTCTGCCGGAACTTAATTTATTCAACGAAGACATACGTATTAAACAAACTTACTAGAATTTTTTACAAGTACCATTTAAAAAATAAATGATAGCGTAGGTAACATCTAAATTCCAGTTTCATTTACCATAGAATGCAATGAAACTGTGTGGCCATTACAATGCCCATTCATTTTTACTTTACCCAGCTAATGTCATTATGCGGGGACGACACTAGTAGAAAATCCAAAACTAACCCCGAGAATCTTGTCTTAAAGAAACAAAACGGATGTTTTTTTCCGGATTTAAAATATGTTTGTTTAGTAAAAAAGAATAATAATATTAAGTTGAATAAATGCGAATGGGCATTGTGTTACCAACGCAATCCCTTTGTAAACTATAGAAAAACATTAATTAGGATTGTTTAAAAACATACACAGCCTACACGTTGTATAGGCCTACTTATAAACATTATTTATACTTATAATTTTTTTTTCGATAAGACGATGTCCGTATAATGTGATAACAGAAACAATATATTATGTATACATGTATGCCTAATAAATGACTTGCTTGAAACTTAGATAAAACAGACCCCACGGTCAGATGTTTAGAAAGTTTAGAAATACATATATTTACAAACATGCCGCACACACGCGCAATCACACACAACACATACACAGAACACACACACGTGTACACTGAAGCCTACACTCATGAATGAATAACATGAAATGGTACTAGACTTAGACTAGACTCTAATTTGTTAGAATATTTTCCAATACTGTCAGAACTTAGTTTTTTATTTTGTCACACTCACTCTAAACTGTAAACTTACTAACCAATATTTTGAGTAATATGTTGCTATGGTAACATCAAGTTTTAAAAAAATAACTTTCACCAAAAGTTAGCCCTTTGAAAAGATCCGCAATCGTTTCTCTACACTTTGTACAACCAATGGTAATCAAGATTCTGATTGATGGAATCGATTCTAATCTGAATCGCTTTGTGTTGAGCTATCCAAGGATCTTGTTAGGATAGCAGTGGAGGAGTTGTGCACACAACAGGAAATGAGAAATGAACTGTAGAGCTTACATATACGTTGGACAAAAGATATCAGCATATTTTCAATTGGACATTTATTCTTCAAGTGAAGGCTTGATCATCTGTAGGCCTACATAGGAGATGACACGATTAAAATGTTAGCTTTATTGTATAGGATAGAAATAACTGTAAGTGCATTACAGTTACAATTATTTTATATACATTATTACATTGACCCTTATAATAATGTAGGGCTTTATAATATCATACAAATAGGGCGTTTAAAAAAATATATCTAATCTAGTGCATAAAAATGTATAGGCTTGATGTATTTATAATATGTAGATCAAATGTTTTTCAATTAATTTGTAATGAAGGCCTTTTAGGCCTATAATACTCTTTATTATATAAATTTGTAAAAAAAAATGTAACATGTTTTAGTAAATAAAAAAAATACTAAGTTTAAGAAAAATTTAACACATTCTGGGGCTTTTTTCAATAGGGCTACACCCAATAGACACAAACTCCTTCTTTAAGAAATAGAAACTTTTTTATGTCTACAATCAATCGATTTGAAGTGATGAAGTTGATATAGAATCAGATCTATAGATTAGCAAACACACGTTTTAGCTTTAGTTTGCACATGATGAAGTTAATATAGAATCAGATCTATAGATTAGCCAGCACACGTTTTAGCTTTAGTTTGCACATGATGAAGTTGATATAGAATCAGATCTATAGATGAGCAAACACACTTTTTAGCTTTAGTTTGCACATGATGAAGTTGATATAGAATCAGATCTATAGATTAGCAAACAAACGTTTTAGCTTTAGTTGGCACATGATGAAGTGGATATAGAATCAGATCTATAAATTAGCAAACATTTGTTTTAGCTATACTTGTCAAATTGATAAGTCTAAATGAGGCGTTACCTTTTCAAATGGAAGAGATCATGAACTTCCGGTGACATTTCCCGCCATTTCTGTAAACTTTAAACATGCTTTTGCTGGTGTTTGACAATTGATTTCAACATCGACGGCCAGTTCTGGTCTTTTAGAAATATACAAAGGCCCAAAGGCTACAAGATAATTTATGAGGAATCCGTTTTTTAACATCAACAGTGAGTAGGCCATAATTAATAATCAAAGTGTTTCTTTGTTATTAAAAAAACAATTCAAGTTTCAACAAGATTCATACAAACAAAAAACAAAAATTCTTTAACATCAAACAATTAGTTTGAGACACTGATCTATAAAAAGAATGGATTGCGCCTTCTTAATAAATTGGTTTGAGCAAAGTGAAGAAAAGCACTGATCTATAGAAGAAAGAAAAAACTAAAAATGGTGAATATAGAGCAGAAACAAACATCTAAATAAATAAACAAACTCACGTAATTATATATATTGATCAGTGACAGTTTAAACAAAATGGCGGAAATTTCCTCAAGAATGTTACTTCCGAGCCTAATCCATTCTTTTTAGAGATCGGTGGTTTGAGATTATAAATAGGTGATTCTTTACGTCTGACTTTTACAATCCATCGTTTTCTTTTGGAAACATCTTTTGGAAATGAAATATAGTTTAATCCCCTACAACTTTTCGTACAACCAGGAACGAAGCACACAGACATGTTTTGAAGCAAATGATCAAATGGGAAAAGTTTTAATCTTCGACCTTTTATGCATGCATAATCGTTAAGACCTGTCAATGATGAAAAGCATGGTGCCTTGAGAACAGGAAGTTCATAGACACATTGTATATATGGAAATGGCATGACCGATGACGGGAACTTTAAAAACAACAACTTGCAAATTCCCACTGACAGCTGAGGTACCGCTCTCAGAACATTGTGCTCCCTAGAGCAACCAAAGGCATGCGTGCCAGGTATGGCACGCAGAGCGATTTTCAATGGCACGCGGAAGACAACCAAAAAAGGCAATTCAAGTAATTCTAGAAGACGTTGACTGCTAAAGCAGGATGACCTTTAGGCTTTTGGCACGGCTAATGAATTAGAAATCCTACTTTGGCACACTGTTATCAAAATGTTGGCGACCCCTCACCCTGCTCTAGCGGTTAAATAAAACCAAGGTCGTGGTACAGGGACCAAAACTCGTTAGTACATTTTTTATAAACGGTAAATTATTGGACATACTTTATTCAATTGTATTAGAAAAATGACATATCGCTTAATAATTATTGTACAGCCAAAGGAAAAAGGTAGAGCATGTAGATGTTGAATAATTTTTTAATTTATATGAAGAGTGAATATTTCATGTAAAGATATAGACTATAATTAGTTTGAACAGTTTGTATAGAGTAGGGGTCGGCAACCTACGCAACATGTGCCTATCTTGGCACGCAGAGCAGATTTCAATGGCACGTGGAAGACCCACAAAAATGCAATTCAAGTCTCTTCTGTAAGAGAAATAACAGGGGGACTTTTAGTCACCTGGCATGCTGAATGAATTTGAAATCATACTTTGGCACGCTTTTATCAAAAGATTGCCGACCGATAGAGAATTCTGATTTATTGAAGTATACACACTTTCTTTTTACTTCAATATGATTACATAGTACTGTAAATGTCTTATCTCTACATATCACTGTAGTTCAGTGGTGTATTTAGGCATGTTCCACATGTTCCTATGGAACAGGGGCCCCCACACAAAAGGGGCCCCCACACATTAAAAAAAAACACACTCTAATGTGATGTTGTAGGAGCGCACAATGAACTAATACTGTGAATGGGAAATCACATTTGATTGTTATCTGACACTGGCAGGGTCAAGTCCACGAGGAGGCCCCCACATAAAATTGGCCCTTGGGAACAGGGCTCCCACAATCCTAAATACGGCCCTGCAGTGTAATTGTCTTTTTTCCATACAATATTGTAGTTGTCTTAATTCCTACACAGTACCGTAGTTGTCATATTTCCCACACAGTACTGTAGTTGTCTTATTTTCCTACACAGTACTGTAGTTATCTTATCTCCACATAGTACTGTAGTCTTATTTCCCACACAGTAATGTAGTTTTATTTCTCGCACAGTACTGTAGTTGTCTTATTTTCCACACAGTACTGTAGGTGTCTTATCTCCACACAGTACTGTAGGTGCCTTATTTCCCACACAGTACTGTAGGTGCCTTATTTCCCACACAGTACTATAGTTGAATATTAGTTGTCTTATTTTTCACACAGCACTGTAGTTGTCTTATTTTCCACACAGTACTGTAGTTGAATATTAGTGTCTTATTTTTCACACAGTACTGTAGTTGTCTTATTTTCCACACAGTACTGTAGTTGTCTTATTTCCCACATAGTACTGTAGTTGTCTTATTTCCCACACAGTACTGTAGTTGAATATTAGTTGTCTTATTTTTCACACAGTACTGTAGTTGTCTTATTTTCCACACAGTACTGTAGTTGTCTTATTTCCCACACAGTACTGTAGTTGTCTTATTTTCCACACAGTACTGTAGTTGTCTTATTTCCCACACAGTACTGTAGGTGCCTTATTTCCCACACAGTACTATAGTTGAATATTAGTTGTCTTATTTTTCACACAGCACTGTAGTTGTCTTATTTTCCACACAGTACTGTAGTTGAATATTACTTGTCTTATTTTTCACACAGTACTGTAGTTGTCTTATTTTCCACACAGTACTGTAGTTGTCTTATCTTTCACACAGCACTGTAGTTGTCTTATTTTCCACACAGTACTGTAGTTGTCTTATTTTCCACACAGTACTGTAGTTGTCTTATTTTCCACACAGTACTGTAGTTGAATTTTAGTTGTCTTATTTTTCACACAGCACTGTAGTTGTCTTATTTTCCACACAGTACTGTAGTTGTCTTATTTTCCACACAGTACTGTAGTTGTCTTATTTTCCACACAGTACTGTAGTTGTCTTATTTTCCACACAGTACTGTAGTTGTCTTATTTTCCACACAGTACTGTAGTTGAATATTAGTTGTCTTATTTTTCACACAGCACTGTAGTTGTCTTATTTTCCACACAGTACTGTAGTTGTCTTATTTTCCACACAGTACTGTAGTTGTCTTATTTTCCACACAGTACTGTAGTTGTCTTATTTTCCACACAGTACTGTAGTTGTCTTATTTTCCACACAGTACTGTAGTTGTCTTATTTTCCACACAGTACTGTAGTTGTCTTATTTTCCACACAGTACTGTAGTTGTCTTATTTTCCACACAGTACTGTAGTTGTCTTATTTTCCACACAGTACTGTAGTTGTCTTATTTTCCACACAGTACTGTAGTTGTCTTATTTTCCACACAGTACTGTAGTTGTCTTATTTTCCACACAGTACTGTAGTTGTCTTATTTTCCACACAGTACTGTAGTTGTCTTATTTTCCACACAGTACTGTAGTTGTCTTATTTTCCACACAGTACTGTAGTTGTCTTATTTTCCACACAGTACTGTAGTTGTCTTATTTTCCACACAGTACTGTAGTTGTCTTATTTTCCACACAGTACTGTAGTTGTCTTATTTTCCACACAGTACTGTAGTTGTCTTATTTTCCACACAGTACTGTAGTTGTCTTATTTTCCACACAGTACTGTAGTTGTCTTATTTCCCACACAGTACTGTAGTTGTCTAATCATCACACATATTTGTAAATACGCATGTATGATTTCTTTAGGGTTTCTATGTTTCTATCCTGCTGTGGGACGTTTATTTTGTGTGTTTAATAATGTAATCATATGTTTGTAATCATGTATATCTAAGGGTTAAAGAAAGAAATATAACTATCACAACACCTACCGTAAATATACACATTTTGACACATGCAAAATCATTTCCCTACTTCATTCCCCACTAAGCATAGAAAACTATTATATCTGTTGCCATAAGGGTCATCCTAATGAATAGATCACACAAAGCATTTAGAGCTTAAATGTCGTGAGCCAAGCGTATTTACAAAGTAAGCTCTTGAGTTACATTCCGTCATGTAGGGATCAATTCATTCTTAGCTCTCAATTACACCATTTATTTATAGTAGCCCCTAACACGCAATGCTCAATGCACTTTTCCATATTAACAAAAAGGTTTTCAAATAATTACTTAAGATAATATCCTTCTAGTGAATTATCTTTAATTTTAGAAGTGGACGGCGCTGAGTTAAACATCTTGAAAATTTGTGCTAAATAATTAATGTATGCAAATAAAACAACTTAGTTCCACAATCTATAAATAGGTCTGCATGCTAACAAAAAAAATTACAACTATATATTATTTGTTTTAGGCCAACTGCTTAGAATGGAATCGAATACAAACCCTTTACACTTTTATATATATATATATATATATATATATATATATATATATATATATATATATATATTTATATATATATATATAAAATATATATATAAATCATTGTATGTTTATTATGTGAATTTGTTTGTGGTATGTGTATTTAGCGTGCGTGTGTTTGTGTGTGTGTGTTTTATTTTTTTTGGTTACTTGTAATATCGTGAAAACTGTTCATAAATGTGTAAAGTTTTGTTACAGACTAAATGTACCAGTGAACTCTGAACTTTAACACTAAATAGTGGAGCGTTTACATTGAGATCACTGAACAACAATTGTGTCAAGAATTAAACTGATAAAATACAGTACAATTAGGCCTACACTAAACAACAATTGTGTCAAGAAATAAACTGATAAAATACAGTACAATTAGGCCTACACTGAACAACAATTGTGTCAAGAAATAAACTTCTTGAGCTGAAATAATTGTGTTTATAATATTGTAATATTGGATTGAAACCATATATTTATGAATGAAATACATAGGCTACATCTGTTTATGTTAAGTGTGATATTTATTTTCATCTATGTCATTGGAATTTCGGTGATTTTTTAATAGCCATGAGAGAAGAGTGTCTCCGAGAGTGCGAGTAATCGTATATAATATTTATCAACGTCCATACAATGTCATAATAATGTCATAATAATGTTCAAATAATACAATAATAAACCTAATGACATTTCTCTGATTAATCAATAGTTTTAGAAATACAAAAAATATGCTTACAAATACAATTTTCCGGATGAAGTTGATTGTTGGACTAGATTTCACATTTAAAATAAATGAAATGTATTATTACAAAGATAAGCTTATTACATTTCTACACTTTGATAACAACCTTGACCCATGAACCTTGCAATTTAAGGTCAGTCCATTTTTTTATTGATCTTAAAGGTTTACTCGAGTTACACAAATTGGTGTTTAAATAGAATTTGAAGATAAACATTTCATGTTTTACCATTGACAAATAGGATTTTATCTATTTTCAGCCAAGTTAAAACTTAATCAAATATCTAGTTATTTTCAGGTGTTGAATTAAAAGACTGAACATTTCCTTGAATACTAGATTAAAATACATGCAATTTATTATGTATTTCATTATGTAGGCTACTAGATTAAATAATAATAAATGACTCCATATTCACATGTACAATATTTATTAATGGCTGACTTATTTCCTTATGATAACTGACTTGTACTTTCCTTGTATTCTAGATTAATGACTTGATATTTCATTGTGTACGTAATTAAGTCTGCTATATCTGATACAATCACAGTTTTTGTCTTTGTGCACTAGATTAAGTTAAATGAGTTGTAATTTCCTTGTGTTCTAGGTTAAATAAGCTAGCCATTTCCTGGACAACTTGGTTAAATACAAGCTATTTCCTAGTGTACTTGATTAAATGACGTGTAATTTTCAGCTTGTATATTAAATAGCTGAAAATTGTTTAAGTTGACACACTAGAGACAAGTAGAAGTAAAACTGAATTCACATCAGAAACGCTTTTTCTATACAGAAGATTATTGCGTCCTGTGCTTATATAAGGGGTTTGAGTTTAGTCTTGCATTTTGATTAGGTTTTAAATGACGTAAGTTGTTGATTTTCCACTTTTAGCCAACCCATTCAGGCAGCCTAGATGCCACTCGGGAAGAAAGAATACTTATAGGCGTTTGTTCTTACACATGGGAGAAGGACAGTGTTTTTATCCTTATGTCTGTTTGAGTCTTGCATTAGATTGCTGTTGTGCAGTTTTTCTAAATGAAAATGTACCTCTTTGTCTTTCTAAGTATATTAATTTGGCTATTGGTGTAAAAATCATTAGTAATGAGCCTTGCGGCGTCATATAAGTTTTTATTTACAAAAATAGCTCATTAAGATCATTTTAATGAAGTTATCAGGCAATAATCGAATTAACTAGGGAAAATGGCGCCTCAGGCGGAGGTTGAAATTGGCTCCTAACTATATTCTCTATATATGGGAGAGTTGGGATAGTATACCTGGAAGAATTAGGTGTCTCTGGCAGAATTAGGTATCTCTGGGAGAATTGGTTGTATCTGGCAGAATTAGGTATATCTCGGAGAATTAAGTGTATCTGGCAGAATTAGGTGTATCTCGGAGAATTAGGTGTATCTGGGAGAATTAGGTCTATCTCGGAGAATTAGGTGTCTCTGTGAGAGTTGGGAGGGTATACATGAAAGAATTAGGTGTCTCTTGGAAAATAAGTTGTATCTGGCAGAATTTGGTGTCTCTGGAAGAATTAGGTGTATCTGGGAGAATTAGGTGTATCTGGCAGAATTAGGTGTTTCTGGCAGAATTAGATATCTCTGGGAGAATTAGGTGTATCTGGCAGAATTAGGTGTGTCTCGGAGAATTAGGTGTATCTGGCAGAATTAGGTGTTTCTGTGAGAATAAGGTGTATCTGGCAGAATTAGGTTTTTCTGGGAGAATTAGATGTATCTGACAGAATTAGGTGTATCTGTGAGAGTTGGGAGGGTATACATGAAAGAATTAGGTGTCTCTTGGAAAATAAGTTGTATCTGGCAGAATTTGGTGTCTCTGGAAGAATTAGGTGTATCTGGGAGAATTAGGTGTATCTGGCAGAATTAGGTGTTTCTGGCAGAATTAGATATCTCTGGGAGAATTAGGTGTATCTGGCAGAATTAGGTGTGTCTCGGAGAATTAGGTGTATCTGGCAGAATTAGGTGTTTCTGTGAGAATAAGGTGTATCTGGCAGAATTAGGTTTTTCTGGGAGAATTAGATGTATCTGACAGAATTAGGTGTATCTGTGAGAGTTGGGAGGGTATACATGAAAGAATTAGGTGTCTCTTGGAAAATAAGTTGTATCTGGCAGAATTTGGTGTCTCTGGAAGAATTAGGTGTATCTGGGAGAATTAGGTGTATCTGGCAGAATTAGGTGTTTCTGGCAGAATTAGATATCTCTGGGAGAATTAGGTGTATCTGGCAGAATTAGGTGTATCTCGGAGAATTAGGTGTATCTGGCAGAATTAGGTGTCTTGTGAGAATAAGGTGTATCTGGCAGAATTAGGTGTATCTCGGAGAATTAGGTGTATCTGGCAGAATTAGGTATATCTCGGAGAATTATGTGTATCTGGCAGAATTAGGCGTATCTCGGAGAATTAGGTTTATCTGGCACAATTAGGTGTATCTCGGAGAATAAGGTGTATCTGGCAGAATTAGGTGTCTTGTGAGAATAAGGTGTATCTGGCAGAAGTAGGTGTATCTAGCAGAATTATGTGTTTATGGGAGAAATGTGTATCTGGCAGAATTAGTAATCTATGGGAGAATTAGATGTATCTGACAGAATTAGGTGTATCTGGGAGAGTTGGGAGGGTATACTTGGGAGAATTAGGTATCTCTTGGAAAATAAGTTGTATCTGGCAGAATTTGGTGTCTCTTGAAGGATTAGGTGTATCTGGGAGAATTAGGTATCTCTGGGAAAGTGTAAGGAGTGTGTCCCTGTGAGAGTTAGGAGGGTGTGCCAGTGAGAGTTAGGAGGGTGTGCCAGTGAGAGTTAGGAGAGTGTGCCAGTGAGAGTTAGGAGTGTGTGCCAGTGAGAGTTAGGAGTGTGTCCCTGTGAGAGTTAGGAGTGTGTGCCAGTGAGAGTTAGGAGGGTGTGCCAGTGAGAGTTAGGAGGGTGTGCCAGTGAGAGTTAGGAGGGTGTGCCAGTGAGAGTTAGGAGTGTGTGCCAGTGAGAGTTAGGAGGGTGTGCCAGTGAGAGTTAGGAGGGTGTGCCAGTGAGAGTTAGGAGGGTGTGCCAGTGAGAGTTAGGAGTGTGTGCCAGTGAGAGTTAGGAGGGTGTGCCAGTGAGAGTTAGGAGGGTGTGCCAGTGAGAGTTAGGAGGGTGTGCCAGTGAGATAGGAGGGTGTGCCAGCGAGAGTTAGGAGTGTGTGCCAGTGAGAGTTAGGAGTGTGTCCCTGTGAGAGTTAGGAGGGTGTGCCAGTGAGAGTAAGGAGAGTGTGCCAGTGAGAGTTGGGAGGGTGTGTCTGTGAGAGTTTAGCGTCATTGAGTCTACCCAGCTCTAATGTAATTTGATTACTTATTTTCATACAAAATAATCCATTTTAAAAAATCTGACAAAAATGTAAAATCTATCACTACAATTAAAATGACTTGTCCTGGTATTTATGTTTAAATTTATAATTCAAAATCATTGTGTGAAATGATAATTTTTTTCTAAAATAATGATTTATAACTAGAGCCCTTGTTTACAGCATATTTTGAATTGTAATTGAAAGACGCCTAAGAGTTAAGATGGATTCGTCACGCAAAAAGAAGCAAGATTGGTCGAATTCCCAAGGACCATAATATGTAGAGAGAGAGCTGGTCATTGGTTCGCGATAAACTGATCGCCCAAGCCTCACCTTTACAAAGTTGTCTGTCGAAAAGACAAGAAGGCAGCCAGAATAGATACGCATGAGTGAGCGCGAAAGCAGAGGATAGTTCCATCTGTCTGCCACTGTCAGGGAGAGAAAACACAGCCCAGGGATAGTTCCACCTGTCTGCCACTGTCAGGGAGAGAAAACACAGCCCAGGGATAGTTCCACCTGTCTGCTACTGTCAGGGAGGTGAAACATAGAGAAGAGGAGTGCACACAAAACAGAGATAGACAGAGAGGAGGACAACTAAAAATGACTCAATTTATGTGCACAAAAGGTTAAAGGACAGCCATCCAAGGGTTGGTGTGCTCAGCCACACGAGATAGTGAAACCAGAGATGCACGAGCGAAAAGGTTGGCGACGACCAGCTATATATGGCATTTTATATTGATATTTTATTAGATATATGGATGCAATAATTATATAATCTATCTTTATGGTGACTGACCATTCTATGTGGCACCTTTGAAAGAATTTATTTCTTTACGTTTAAGTCGAGACAGTCTTAAATTTTCTTCTGTCAAGTTTAACACTTCCTAATTCCCCCAAATCTCTCTTACAACTCAGTAAGGAGCAATAAAACGTATCACTGCCAACCTACGACGCAAGTATAAAAAATACTACAATAAAATGTGTGGACTGAGCTTTTTTAAAAATAAAAATATTGTTTTGTATTCATGGTAGAGCATATAAGTCCAGAAAAAAGCAGACATTATAGTAGTAGTACTTACTAATAGTAGAGGTATTTAGATGGGATTAATCATGGCAGCAAGAACAGAGTAGTCGAGACAACTACAGCCACAGAGTAGTCGAGGCAACTACAGCCACAGAGTAGTCGGGGCAGCTACAGCCACAGAGTAGTCGGGGCAACTACAGTCATAGAGTAGTCGGGGCAACTACAGCCAGAGTAGTCGGGGCAGCTACAGCCAGAGTAGTCGGGGCAGCTACAGCCACAGAGTAGTCGAGGCAGCTACAGCCACAGAGTAGTCGGGGCAGCTACAGCCACAGAGTAGTCGAGGCAACTACAGCCACAGAGTAGTCGGGGCAGCTACAGCCACAGAGTAGTCGGGGCAACTACAGTCATAGAGTAGTCGGGGCAACTACAGCCAGAGTAGTCGGGGCAGCTACAGCCAGAGTAGTCGGGGCAGCTACAGCCACAGAGTAGTCGAGGCAGCTACAGCCACATAGTAGTCATGTCAACCAGGGCAGACAAAGACAGGCCAGCTAGAGCAGACATAGTCTGGTCAGCTAGAGCAGACAGAGTAGTCAGGTCATTTAGAATATGAAAAAAAAACTAGCAGCCATAAAGAACAAATAGCTCTAGCTATAGATGTGGATCACGTAAGTAAAAGGAATAGGACAAGTTATCACAATGCCCAACTATGTATGTACATGGGTATAAAAACATTGTATTGAGCCAAGAGAGTTGTACCATGATCCAACTTATAAGGGTTCTATAGAAGAGGGCATTTCTTCTTGTATGCGTGCCAAGATCACAAATACACTCTCCCCTCTATTTTCGTAAGCACTCCCTCTCAGAGTGCCAGATTTCCATTTACTTGACGAATACAACAGATCCTAAAAAAACACTTGCTATTTGATCGCCTCCCTTGAGTGCATTCATGTCGGAAGTGTGAGCCTTCGATTAGGGAGCATTTCATTTCACTTTGAATTGGGCAACTACAGATCATGAACAAGAAAAAAAAATTCAATAGAAAGGTTGTCCCAAATACCAATTTTTTTTTCACAACGTTAAACACTAGAGAAATTTTATACTCTAATTGGCCATAATGTAAATATAGTTGAAAATGAAATAATACAAATCAATAAGTATTTTCAACATACTTCTAAGTTATGTCAATGGAAGGAAATAAAATATTATTATTTATTTCATTGTCAATTTTACAGATCTGTATATTTTTGATAAGATATCATTCTAAATCAAATTCATGTCTTGTTACTTGAACACAACTTAAGAATATTCTGTTCATATTCTGATATAATACACACCTCACGTCTGACCCGATGAAATAAGTAGAAATACAATGTGCTTGACTGGGTCATAAAACGTGACTAGTAGAGAATGAGAGAGAGACAGAGAGACAGAGAGAGAGAGAGAGAGGCAGAGAGAGAGAGAGAGAAAGAGAGAGAACGATAGAAAGAGAGAGGGAGTGATGGGAGGCAGAGAGGGATATAGGGGGGAGAGGTGAAGGCTAGAGGCATAAGTACATAAGCCAGTAAGGCACAAGTTGATACAAGAATTGACTTAGGTTTCAATGACTAGGAAACACCAAACTTCCCTGACTGTAGTTTAAAAGACTAAAATATATCAAATTTCAGTGACTTTAGTTTAAAAGACTAAAAAAAAAACTTCACTGACTTTAGTTTAAAAGACTAAAATACATCAAACTTCAGTGACTGTAGTTTAAAACATTAAGAAACATCAATATTCACAGACTTTAGTTTAAAACATTAAGAAACATCAAATTTTACTGACTTTAGTTTAAAACTTAAAGAAACATCAATCTTCACTGACTTTAGTTTAAAACATTAAGAAACATCAATCTTCACTGACTTTAGTTTAAAAGATTAAATAACATCAAACGTCACTGACTTTAGCTTGAATGACTAAGAAACATCAAATTTCAAAATGAGGTCAGCTTATGGTATTTGTAAGTAAAAGTTCAACCAGTCTGGGATAAAACAAATCATTATTTCTTACTAAGTTGTCTGTTAAATATTTAGCAAGAAAATTATTTTCCAAATTTCCGATTAAAAGTTTACTGTCAGTATTTCTTTATACAAATTAATGTAACATTGAGTTGTACCTTCCACAGCAATAACTAGTCCTTTCCATAATTTTGTTCGAAAGTTCTTGTAGCCCCAACATTTTATTGAACTTCTTTATAACTTGGCCTTCAATACTAGATCCCAGCTATTCACGCTTGGTTCAGTAACCGTAGACAGCTATTGATATATAGTAGTCTTATGTTGGAATCTTGTCCTTTAGTCATCTCCTCCCCTCTCCAAAGCTTTCATTTTCTATGGCGCCTACATTGGTCAGGATTTATTCTATTCATCATGTGTTGTGGTATATTTTGATAAATCCGTTTACCGGGAGAACCAGTGATGACGTGTGTTCAGTAGAGGAAGTAAAGTGGGGGAAAGGGGAGGGAATTCGGCCTTCCCTGAGGCTTTAGTATGGCTACCCTTTTAATAGACACTATGTGTACAAGGTGGAATATAATAGACTATATGTACAAGGTTGAATATAGGCTAATACACTATGTGTACAAAGTGGCATTAAATACACTATATGTATAAGGTATAAGGTGGAATATAATACACTACGTGTACAAGGTTGAATAGAATACACTATGTGTACAAGGTGGAATATAAAACACTATGTGTGCAAGGTTGAATATAATACACCATGTGTTCAAGGTGGAATACAATGTAAGGATAAATATAATCACCTATGTTTTTAAGGTAAAATATAATAGCCACTGCGTACAAAATGAAATATAAAGTGTGTACAAAAATGGAAATAAAATGTGTGTGCTAAGTGGAATATAATGTGTACAAAGGTGAAAAGGTTAGATTGTAGTACGAGGTAAAGTATAAATGTGTACAATGTGGATAATAAATATATAACGATAAGGCAGGTACGTTATTAGCCAACATATCTAACTTACACATAAAAAATATTAATGCGTCCTACGCTCATCCGCTGAGTCTTGTCTTGTATTTTGATAATTAAATTTATGTCACCATTAGAGATCACACAACTCTACCAGTTTAAATCACATCAGAGTATTTCACTACAACACTTTGACATTGATTTAGTTCAGACAACTCAACTAATGATTTGTGTCAATTAGTCATGAAAATGTAGCTCTAGCAGTGAAATGAATGCTACATGGAATTGATAGAAAATATCGAGCTTGCTGTTTCTTCAGTTTCTCACCGAGCAGCATATTGTTGATATTCAATAAGTTCTTGTTATAGTAACTAAAGTTTAGATCACAAACTATTTTGAGAAATTCATTGGCGTCTTACAAGTTATAAAGGATTATTCAAACTGTAGAATCTAAAAGGCTTATTGACACAAAGAGAGAAACCGAAAATTAGGCTAAAACAATATTATACTCTAGCGATAAGGTTGGTTTAGAACACAATAACAAATTGTGAAATTGTTTACCAAACCTTTAAACAATTTTATATCACATTTTGTTTATCTTTCATTAGTTTGGTTTAGTTGTCATTTCATGGTGTGTCTTGGGCAAGTAAACCTGGTGGGGCCCAATATCCTCTCTAGGCTGTTAGGCAGCGCCCATTTTAGGCGGGTTGTCCTAGCCATTGTGCCTCTAGCGGCATCCTCTGCCTAGCACAAATGAAGCGGTGACCAGTTCCTAAGATGCTTCTCAGCTGCTCGCCACTTCTATCCGTCATCTGTCTTCCATGATGTCACGTGACCCTGATCAGGGGGCTAAGCGTGTACTCCATCCCTGCCCATGAGGTGTCCCGCAGGCTAGCTGAGGGAAGGAGGCGCCTTACATCTCCTATTAATCACGAGGATCTACTCAGCGCCATTAAATCCAGATACGTGCATATGGCAAGATCCATAGACCTGGCGAAAACCATCCTGCGGCGCAGGACCGAGACGAATGGCGTAAAATCACCCAACTGACAAAAAATGGTGCCCCGACGACCCTCACTCGAGTTATGGAATAGAAGAAGAAGAGTTTGGTTTGCACTGCATTAATTTTTTCTGGGGATCGAGAAGAAAAACTTTGCATTTAAAACATTGCATTATAAACATTCAATTAAAAACATTGCATTAAAAACTTTGCGTTATAAACATTCCATTAAAAACATTTCATTAAAAACATTGCATTAAAAACATTGCGTTATAAACATTCCATTAAAAACATTGCATTAAAAATATTGCATTAAAACATTGCATCAAAAGCATTGCATCAAATACATTGCATTAAAAACATTGCATCAAAAGCATTGCATTAAATACATTGCATCAAAAGCATTGCATCAAATATATTGCATTAAAAACATTGCATTAAAAGCATTGCATCAAAAGCTTTGCATCAAATACATTGCATCAAAAGTATTGCATCAAATACATTGCACTAAAAACATTGCATTAAAATATTGCATTAAAACATTGCATCAAATACATTGCATTAAAAACATTGCATTAAAAGCATTGCATCAAATACATTGTATTAAAAACATTGCATTAAAAACATTGCATCAAAAGCACTGCATCAAAAGCATTGCACCAAATACATTGCATCAAAAGCATTGCATCAAATACATTGCATCAAAAGCATTGCATCAAATACATTGCATTAAAACATTGCATTAAAACATTGCATCAAAACATTGCATTAAAACATTGCATCAAAAGCATTGCATCAAATGCATTGCATCAAATACATTGCATCAAAAGCATTGCATCAAATACATTGCATTAAAACATTGCATTAAAACATTGCATTAAAACATTGCATCAAAAGCATTGCATCAAATGCATTGCATCAAATACATTGCATCAAAAGCATTGCATCAAATACATTGCATCAAAAGCATTGCATTAAAATAAATTGCATCAAAAGCATTGCATCAAATACATTGCATTAAAAACATTGCATTAAAACATTGCATTAAAAACTTTGACTTAAAACATTGGATTCAAAACATTGCATCCTAAACTTGAACATCACTAGAAATATTGCGACTATTTGACTTAATTGATGAATAGCAACAAAGAAAGGCTTTACTTAAATTAAAGCTAAAAATAGTAGACTAGTAGCTTTAAATAGTGTTAGTACGAGAAGGTGAAACAAGCTAGCAAGACATCTGTGGGTGTTATTTATAGCTCTCACCAGACAAAATGTAGCTTTTTAAGATGACAGAGTAGAATTAATTAATCATCAAATTTAGTGTCCTCATCCAGGCCCCTCTCCCCCCCCCCCCACGTTTATTTTCAAAATCAAAGATTGTTAACATTATTTAACACTTTTCTTCTGTAATCAAAATTCTTAAGTTAGTTTTTTTGTAGATTTTTATTAGCATTCACATTATAATAGCTTAAGATGTATTTATAAAATATTTATGTATGTATCGCCATTATTTATGCCGTTCTTAAATTATGAAATCTATATCTTTTCATAGAAATGTTTTTGAACATGATATGTTTGGAATAGCCGTCTACATGTTGTTTTTTTAAACGTACTTTTTGAGAATAATTAAATTTAAACAAATACATTTTGCTCATACACATTGAAAAAAATAAATAAATTATAATTTAAAAGCTTAGAAATGATTTAATCTAACTGATATTATAAGTCTCAAATGTTTCTATTGATAATTAGATAAAATATTAGTTTTTTTTCAACAGTTTAGGTTGAAATTGCGCACCAGTTCAGAATCAGCATGCTATTACCATGTACCGTGCACCATCCATGCTCTTTACACTAGTTGCCCCTCACCCTGCCCCCTTAACTCAGTTTTGACATTTTTGTCCCCCCCCCCACCCCCTTACACCTTGAATTCCTGGACACGCCTTTGGTCATCAGTTGATAGGAAATTTTTACAATTTTCCGTAAATTTATCCTGTTGTGACTAAACGGCTCGCCACAGTATTCAAGACAGTAGAGTCCCTATGTAGTGTCATACTCGCCACCAGAAGGTCAAGTTGATTTTTTAAGTTATTTACCTCGTTTATTAGTTTTAAGTGAATTTGAAATTCGTTTATTTCTACTTTACAAAAAGTCAGGTTCTTAAATTAAAAACTAGAAAATTCACTTGGACTTTATATGCACATTTTAATTGGAGTTTTAAATAAATGGTATGCTTTTGATCTACCGACATATTTAATACAACTAATTTCAAGCCTGAAATTTATTCTTTGCAGTCGAGCAAACAACCTATTTTGTTTCTTTCAAAGTTTCAATGAGACAAATCTATGGAACTAAAGTGTTACTTGGAGTCTATTGATATTTGACCCGACTGCAATTTTCTTCTATATTCTATACCAATTTTAAAGATATTTTCTCATTTCAACAAGAAATCATTCCAGTAGGAATACAGTGATATCCAACTGAAACTATGAATTCAGTTAATCTGTATGCGTCATATTACATTTTTTTTTTCATATGAAGAATTTTTATGTAACTTTTTTTTTCTTACTGAAACTTCGTGATATGTTTTTGCGAGTAATTGTCGGAAATTTGGATTATCGATTCTTTAAATTGATTTTTTTATGGGGAATATTATGTTGCTGACATCACTCGTTATCTCTAGCCATCTAACAACTATCTAATCTAATCTATTCATCTATATATCATCTATCTATCTATCTACCTGTCTATCTAATGTATCTATCAATCCATGTAACTATCTATCTAATCTATCTAATCTATCTAATCTATCTAATCTATCTAATCTATCTAATCTATCTAATCTATCTAATCTATCTAATCTATCTAATCTATCTAATCTATCTAATCTATCTAATCTATCTAATCTATCTAATCTATCTAATCTATCTAATCTATCTAATCTATCTAATCTATCTAATCTATCTAATCTATCTAATCTATCTAATCTATCTAATCTATCTAATCTATCTAATCTATCTAATCTATCTAATCTAATCTATCTAATCTAATCTATCTAATCTAATCTATCTAATCTAATCTATCTAATCTAATCTATCTATCTACCTATTTATTGATCTATCTAAATCTATCTAATACATCGATGCATATTTGTATCTATCTAACTAGCTAATATATCCAATCGATCTTTATAATCTCTATTTCTAATCTAATCTATCTAATCTATGTATCTAATATATCTATCTATAATATATCTATCTATCTAACTAATCTATCTATATATCTAATTATCTATCTGTCTTCCAAACTAAACCAAATATATAAATGACACAAATAAATATGCGCAAGATTTTAAGAAAAAAAAACACATCAGGTAAACTGACAAACACAGATACACATATACAAACTAACACAGAGAGATTAATATCTACTGTTCAAACCAAAATATATACAACACGCACACAAACTCACATACACACATCCATACTTAGGTCGAAATAAGCTAGTTACGGCTAGTATACATTTGACATTTTCTCTTGTATTATTATATAAAACTACAAGGACACTAAATATATACTGCGGAATTACTAGTCATTGTAAAGTATGTGGTGTGGATTTCGTGCTCGATAAAGTTTTGCAACGTTAAATTTGGCAAGCGGAAAATGGCAACAGTATAAAGCAATGATAGAAATGACCGAAATTCAATGTTAACTGTTAAAATTGACTTCAGAATGAAACAATATAGTCATTGTGGAGGACAGAGGTAACATGGGGCTCCTAAGTAAATAATGTTTAGGACCTACGCAATGAGCTTATTTGTATTTACCCGTTGAAAACTTAAAGCATTGTGGACGGACTAATTATGTATTAGAAGTCCAAAACAATATGGACTACTGTCTGTAGCATAGGTTGTACATTACATAAACCAGAAAAGAGTTACCAAAAAGAGTGACTCACCTCCAAGGCGGTGCTAATGCATCACTTAATAAGGGTCAAGATGGCAGTATAGGATGATAATTTGAGTTTAGCGCGTAACTGACCAGCGGTGGCCGAGAACGGTAGGGGGGTGGGGTGGGTAGGCGAGACCAATAAGCTGGGTTTGGCTAGCGACTAGTGGATGGGATAGTTGTAGCCTGTACCGCATGGAGTTGTCTTCATCACGCGGGGGGTTGGGGGGGGGGGGGGGGGTGGCCCGAATACTTATTACGTGTTTATGTGAATAGCTTCCCTGATTAATGCTGAATATGAGAGGGGTATAGACAATGGTGAGGGAAATGGACAATATTCCAAACACATTTAAAGGTAATTAATTTTGGTTAAGATAAATAAGTAGGCCGATATGTTTACCTACTTAAATATGCTAAACTGCTGCTGAACACATTAAACTATTTACTCTTTCTGCCTGACTTAATTGCTTACACTAAAGTAAGTAAAATGTATCATAGGATCGGTGATGCAAAAGTCACCAGTTTCTGTTGCCACTGAATAATAGGGGACTGTATGGACAGCACAATGCCCAGCCGCCTTTATTTAACTTCAACTACTGCCAGGTACACACCAGACTTTAAACCTCACTCACCGAAGTGATCGAATCGAGACTAATATCTTAGGATTCGGAGGACAAACACACTTGTACTACGTAGCACAGCCAGGTTCCCATAAAGGGATGGTGCAAACTGTTGACCATTCCCCTCCACTCTTTCCTCCTGCAAGGCAGGGCAGTCTAAAAGCAAATGCTCGACCGTCTCTTCTGCTTCAAAGCAGTGTCGGCACCGCGAATCGAAATTGGGCCTAAATCGTCCGAAATAGGCACCAATAGGGCAGTGCCCTGTACGGAACTGGGCTATCGTAGCCTGTTCTCTCCTGCGGAGCTTCCACCACGGATCAGCTCGATTTGGCCGTTTTAGTTGCTGCCACACACCTCGACCCTTGTCAGACTCGTCCCAACTCTTGTTCCATTGTCTTGTCTCCCACTCACGTATTGATCTGCGGGCACTCGCGAAGGTGGACGGACCCTCCGGAGTGGGTGTCAGGGATCCCTTCTTGACCAAGGCATCCACTATCTCATTGCCAGGGACTCCTGCATGACCTGGAATCCACTGCAAGATGACCTTCACCTCGTACCTGAGGATCAGATCGGAAATAGCAGCTAATAGTCGGACAAGCAGATCGGGCCATGTCCCCAAGCCGTCGATGGCTTGGAGTACTGACAGCGCATCAGTGAAGATAACCACATCATCACGAGCAGATGGTGTTTCTTCGAACGTTTTCCCAATTGCCACAGCTGCAATTCTGATGGCTTCCATCTCCGCATCAAAGATGCAGATTGATCCACATGGCCCACTTAGCTCAGCCCGTTTTTCTTCTGCCTTCGGGTACGACACAAGAGCACCATACCCAGAACGCGCTTCGGTCCCACTGATCGCGCTCCCATCAGTGTATGCCTCAACGAATCCCGAGTATGCCCGTACCGTTTTTAGAGCAGCTGCGCGCCTCTCAGTCAGGCAAGCGCTGGGTCCGACTGCTTCCATCAGGTTCGTCCGTATCTCTGGCAGGTTGAAAGATAGGTGAGGAGGAGGTTCCACTCCCGTCGGCATGGGCATGCCACCAGAGCTGGTTAGACTCAGGGACACCCTCCAGTCCCGGGAAAATATCCTAGCCTTCATCATGATTCAAACCGAGAACCTTCGGTACGCCAATATACCCCATCAAACACGCTGCCCCTCGGCCACCGAATCCCCTTACTCCAAATGATTTTCAAAACAACTACCGGTAATTAACTTTTAGAAATGACATTTATAGTAAATGCAAGTATGTGAATGGACAGGAGTAGTTTTACCTTTGATAGGTAAAGATCTAAAAAAAAAAACAGGCTTTAGACGGTGGTCCTCAATCCGCTTGCATTGGCCGACTAATTAACCCTACATAGCCATTGCCGACTCGTCCAGAATAAGACTGTTTTCACATGTGTAAGTAAAAACAAAACAGTTAATTTAATTGAAAATGTCTGAAAAATATATATGTAGACCTTACGGAAGCCCCACTCTAACACGACCTTCCGTTGAGCACATCCAGTTTCATTTAGCATGAAAGAGTTTGACTCTGAAATTCTAATGTTTATTAAAAAACATGAAAACTTGTGAAAAGTAACATACATGTGATATGTAGTTATTTACATTTCGGTTTCATTTAAATATTGTTTTATGTCTATCCAACTTTTCTTGCTATTTTATTCTATTTACAAAAAATTGTATAATTATAGATAAATAAAAAATGACATAATCAAATCAATTATTTCCATTCTAATTATCTGCCCACTGTCTTAACTATTTTTATCTCATCAAAATCTCGTTTCTCAGTTTTTGTCTGCTTTTGCTCTTTGTGTGCTTCTCTCTAGTCTAGTTATTTTGTTTATCTAGATGTCGACTTCACTACTTCTGTCATTCTGCTTCTATACTTTCTCTATTTCTGCCCTTCTGCGTCTATACCATGTTAATTTCTGTCATTCTGCTTCTATAATTTGACTATTTCGTTCCTTCTGCGTCTATACCATGTTAATTTCTGTCATTCTGCTTCTATAATTTGACTATTTCGTTCCTTCAGCGTCTATACCATGTTAATTTCTGTCATTCTGCTTCTATACTTTGTCTATTTCGGTCCTTCTGCGTCTATACCATGTTAATTTCTGTCATTCTGCTTCTATACTTTGTCTATTTCTGTCCTTCTGCGTCTATACCATGTTAATTTCTGTCATTCTGCTTCTATACTTTGTCTATTTCGGTCCTTCTGCGTCTATACCATGTTAATTTCTGTCATTCTGCTTCTATACTTTGTCTATTTCTGTCCTTCTGCGTCTATACCATGTTAATTTCTGTCATTCTGCTTCTATACTTTGTCTATTTCGGTCCTTCTGCGTCTATACCATGTTAATTTCTGTCATTCTGCTTCTATACTTTGTCTATTTCTGTCCTTCTGCGTCAATACCATGTTAATTTCTGTCATACTGCTTCTATACAATGTATGTTTCTGTCATTCTGTTTTTATACATTGTCTTTTTTTTGCATTTCTGTCCCTCCCAATGATCTATTTGTTAACCTCTATCTTTCTCTATCTGTTTCTCTGTTTCACTCTGCCGCTCTGTGTCTCTTACTGTCTGTTTCCGCCCTTTTGTCTGTCTGATTAAATGTGCCTAATGAGTTTATAGTTCTGTGATAGTTTCAGTCTGCCTCTGTAACTCTGATTCTACCACTGTTTTTATGTCACTGTGTCTCTACAATTATGTCTCTACCACTACGTCTGTATCACTGTGTCTCTGTAATTGTGCTATTGTGTCTCTGCCATGGTGTCTTTGTCAAACTGTTCCTGTAATTGTATATTAATTATTGTGCTTTTGTATTTGAGCCACTGTAGCACTGTCTCTGTAATTGTGTGTATGTAGCTTTGTATCTGTCATTGTATATGTCACTGAGTAGGCGTTTATGTATATGTCAATATAGCCATATGTCAAATGTGTATATGTCAATATGGCCAAATGTCACTGTGTATATGTCCAAAGGGCCACATGTCACTGTGTATATGTCAATATTTCCATATGTCACTGTGTACATGTGAATATATCCATATGTCACTGTGTACATGTCAATAATATGACCATATTTCACTGTATATGTGTTTTGTTGGCCGTATGTCACTGTATGTACATCAAATTCTCATATGCATGTACATTAGCCATTGCCCCAGTGTGTCTTTATTTACTTCTCTTCAAAACATGTTTCTTTTTATTGCGGCCTTTATTTGCATGTTTGTATTTGATTTCTTCATTTTTCTTTCATTGAGTGTCGTTTCATGCCGTTCTCTCACTCTCATGTCTTTGTCTCCATCTCCCCATCCATCTCCATCAAACACGTCTTTCAAGAGTCTTGTGTTGTTGTTTTTTAATTGTCCATTTTTCCTAATCGTAAATCTGTTTCTTACAGAATCATTAAATAAAATACATTACTCTCCGTTTTTTGTCAATCTTTTATTACACGTATCTATTTGTCTTCTATCTGCAGAATATCTTTACCTTTACATCTGTCTAACAGTTTATCTGTATCTCCCTCGTTATCTCTCTCACTCACTGTACCTGCCTTCCTCTATACTTTCATCCAGTGAGTGTATGCTTGTTTATTTCTGTGTGTTTTTTAGGCTTTTGATCTCCCTATTCTCTCCTTAATTCTCCATTCCAATTTTTCTCTCTATATGTATTTATAAAGCTGAATCTTTGCTTTTATTTCTTTTCAATATTTATTTCTATTTTCGCCATTAATTTTGATTGCTTATGTATTAGAGGTCAAAGGTTTCATTCAGGTTATAAATGGTGTCCACTCAGAGAGTTTACAGTACAAAGATCCGGGTTTGAATAAAAAGACAAATTGCAAGATTCCTTTCTATCTTGGCTATCTCTGAGTTTTAGGAAAAGTAAAAAGTGATGGGAAATAGTGGCTGGCCACACTATTTACTTGTACGCAATATCTAATGGAAACTGTATATACATCTGTCTATATAAACATTTCACTTACTATTATTACATTTAACTGAAATTATAACTTATTCTAAATCTCTGCCTATTATGTATTTCTATGGAAATCAAAACTGTGTTTGTATCCACTCTATATTTTTGTCAGTGTAATGTGTTTGTATCCAGTCTCAATTGTTGTCAGTGTAATGTGTTTGTATCCACTCTATATTTTTGTCAGTGTAATGTGTTTGTATCCAGTCTCAATTGTTGTCAATGTAATGTGTTTGTATCCAGTCTCAATTGTTGTCAGTGTAATGTGTTTGTATCCACTCTATATTTTTGTCAGTGTAATGTGTTTGTATCCAGTCTCAATTGTTGTCAGTGTAATGTGTTTGTATCCACTCTATATTTTTGTCAGTGTAATGTGTTTGTATCCACTCTATATTTTTGTCAGTGTAATGTGTTTGTATCCACTCTATATTTTTGTCAGTGTAATGTGTTTGTATCCACTCTATATTTTTGTCAGTGTAATGTGTTTGTATCCACTCTATATTTTTGTCAGTGTAATGTGTTTGTATCCACTCTATATTTTTGTCAGTGTAATGTGTTTGTATCCACTCTATATTTTTGTCAGTGTAATGTGTTTGTATCCACTCTATATTTTTGTCAATGTAATGTGTTTGTATCCACTCTATATTTTTGTCAGTGTAATGTGTTTGTATCCACTCTATATTTTTGTCAGTGTAATGTGTTTGTATCCAGTCTCAATTGTTGTCAGTGTAATGTGTTTGTATCCACTCTATATTGTTGTCAGTGTAATGTGTTTGTATCCACTCTTTATTGTTGTCAGTGTAATGTGTTTGTATCCACTCTATATTTTTGTCAGTGTAATGTGTTTGTATCCACTCTATATTTTTGTCAGTGTACTCTGTTTCTTTCCCCTCTATAATGTTAGTGCAAACTGTACTAAATCTGTCACATCATGTCTGTCTGCTGTACTTTACAGTGTGTATAAATCTGAGATCAAATGACAAGCAGATCACGCAACGTTTCATTTCTACCTTCACAACTGTAGAACTTATCATCAGGATACAACCTAGGTAAGTGCTAAGACTGCGCCACTAGACGCAAGTATGTAATGGAGTTGGCAAGTCAAGCTTCGGTTTACCCCCGAATAATAGTCATCTCTGAACTCACTCACACACACATACATACATACACATACACACACCTACACCCACCCACACACAGACATACTGTTATCAATGTAGAGATCACATAGTTTCTAAATTAGATACACTTACACACATACCAACACATTATATCACACTTGATTGGTGAACATACGTTAAAACATACACGATAGACGAGCACACGTTATAACACACTTGAAAGATGACTATATATTGTATTTATTAACACACGACAGATGAATATAGGTTATAAATAGTGCAAGGGGGCGCGGTGGTCGAGCGGCTGGCGTACTAACGGTCCTGGGCTCGAATCCTGAAGGCTAGGATTTGTTTCCGGGGTCTGGAGGCTGTCTCTGAGTCTACTCAGCTCTGGTGGGTGCCTGAATTGAGCTGGCGTAAAGTAAAAGGCGACTGGGCATTGTATTGGCCACAGAAACTGGTGAACGCTGCGTCACCGGTCCTATGGATCAATTTGATTCGACGGGCTACTTTACTTTTTCTTTACTTTGCTAATATATTGCAAAGATGAACACAAGTTATAGTAAACATGGCAGATGAATAAAAGTTATAAAAAAAAAATAACAGAAATAGACACGATATGAAAGCAGAATGAACATATTTTATAATACACGAAATATGAATATAATTTATAATTTACTTGAATGGTGAACAAATGTTATAGCAACATGACAAATGAACATATTTTATAATACACGACATATGAATATAATTTATAATTTACTTGAATGGTGAACAAATGTTATAGCAACATGACAAATGAACATATTTTATAATACACGAAATATGAATATAATTTATAATTTACTTGAATGGTGAACAAATGTTATAGCAACATGACAAATGAACATATTTTATAATACACGACATATGAATATAATTTATAATTTACTTGAATGGTGAACCAATTTTATAGCAACATGACAAATGAACATATTTTATAATACACGACATATGAATATAATTTATAATTTACTTGAATGGTGAACAAATGTTATAGAAACATGACAAATGAACATATTTCATAACACGTGACAGATGAATATGTTATATAATAGCCTACACTTGAAATCTGAACATATGTTCTAATAACTTAACTGATGAGAACATGTTTTAACTCACCCGTCTAGCCAAACTATTAAAGACATAACTGAGTAAAATTGATTATTATTTAAAGTAAACATGTTATATATATATATATTTATATTTATATTTAAGGTAAAATAAACCTGGTATGAGTATTTCTATGTATGTATTTGTAAAGCGTCTTGCCAGTTTGTACATGCAATAAAACACCGAGTACAAATTGAATTATATATCAGCTTAGAAGATCATTCACTGACAGACTCAATAGCAAGCATTAAAATTGCATTTGATGTGAACTCTGCCTCATTTGTCATATTGAACGTATGTATGTCATCTTCCTTTCACTCGACAAATACACACAATCATTCATGCACAGTTCCTTTTTTTTTATCTTTCCACTTTTATTTCTTTCTTTCCAGAATTTCTTCAGTTCCGCCAAACCTCTGGCTAAACGAGCTGTGTTATGGGGAAGGGAGGGCAGGAGGGGTGTCCGCTGTGTGTAAGGAGAGAGTCTGGCGGTGCCACCCGCCAAATGACGCGGGTGCCAATGAAAGCAGACGTCAAACTTATACTGCTACTTCTAGCGTCGCTTCTGTTTGTTCATTTTCAGTGAAGTTTTATATACAAGTATATTATTGTAAGTGAAGTTTTATATACCAGTATATTGTGAGAGAAGTTTCATTTACCAGTATATTGTGAGCGAAGTTTTATATACCATTACAGGAGAGCGAGGTTTTATATACCGGTATATTGTGAGGAAAGGTTTATATACCAGTATATTGTAAGGAAAGTTTTATATACCATTATATCGTAAGTGAAGTTGTATATACCAGTATATAGTGAGTGAAGTTGTATATACCCATATATTATTAGCAAAGTTGTTTAAAATTATAGGAATTTTTAAAAGTAGTTTTATACAGAAATATATTTTTTTACTGAAGTTGTATATATAGTAATATAATTACTTAATTTAAGAAATATATAGGAATATAGTTTAAGTTAAAAATGTTCAGAAATATTTTTTAAGGAAAGAAATATATAACGACCATGTTTAATTTTCCGCTTATTAAAGTATACAAGTTGTATTATTCGTGTAAATAGTTTGTCTGGACATGTTTCGGACACCACAACATGTTCTGGACACAACATCATATTCTGGACACCACAACATGTTCTGGACACCACAACATGTTCTCGACACCACAACATGTTCTGAACACCACGACATGTTCTCGACACCACAACATGTTCTGGACACCACAACATGTTCTGGACACCACAACATGTTCTGGACACCACAACATGTTCTCGACACCACAACATGTTCTGGACACCACAACATGTTCTGGACACCACAACAAGTTTTGGACACCACAACATAAGTTGTGAAAACGTTAAGTCTGCTGGGATTAATTTTCTACTGACTCATCGTGAGCCAGATTTTTAATCGTGTGAGTAAACAGGCTTAGTGATCTGTGACATTCCTGTGACATTCACGTGACAAGATGAGCAGCTCCGTGTGCCAGGATGTCATTGTCTAAATGTCACGTCTAATTAAGCTATCAACTGGTTTCGCATCAGCAGATTGTCTAAACAATTAGAATAATGTCGATGTCATATTAACCTCCTTGTGTCATTTTGAATTGCAGTAAAGTTGCTTTTTAAAATACTGGCAAAGTAAATCAATAGTTGGAGTTAGCTTATATTTAACTGTAGACATTTCTATGGCTAATCCTGTCATGTCAAAGGTAGATTTCATCGACTTAAGTCGAAGTCATAATATTCTATCTAGGGCACAGTCTTCTGTTTCTCTGGCTTTGAGAGTTCAGTTAGTACCGATATATGTACAAATACGAAAGCTAATTTAAGCCTTTGGATTCACATTAAGATAACATATAATGGTAAAAAACATTGTTGAAAGTAATCTGTGATCTACGATCTGATGATCTTTACTTTACTCACTGAATAACTTTAGTGTGAACTATGATCTGATGATCTTTACTCACTGTATAACTTTATTGTGTTCTATGATCTGATGATCTTTACTCACAGTATAACTTTATTGTGTTCTATGACCTAAAGATCTTTACTCACAGTATAACTTTATAGTGTTCTATGATCTAAAGATCTTTACTCACAGTATAACTTTATTGTGTTCTATGATCTAAAGATCTTTACTCACAGTATAACTTTATTGTGTTCTATGATCTTTGATCTTTGCTCACTGTATAACTTTATTGTGTTCTATAATCTGATGATCTTTACTCACCGTATAACTTTATTGTGTTCTATGATCTGATGATCTTTACTCACTGTATAACTTTATTGTGTTCTATAATCTGATGATCTTTACTCACCGTATAACTTTATTGTGTTCTATGATCTGATGATCTTTACTCAACGTATAACTTTATTGTGTTCTATGATCTGATGATCTTTACTCACTGTATAACTTTATTGTGTTCTATAATCTGATGATCTTTACTCACCGTATAACTTTATTGTGTTCTATGATCTTTGATCTTTGCTCACTGTATAACTTTATTGTGTTCTATAATCTGATGATCTTTACTCACCGTATAACTTTATTGTGTTCTATGATCTGATGATCTTTACTCACCGTATAACTTTATTGTGTTCTATGATCTGATGATATTTGCTCACCGTGTAACTTTATTGTGTTCTATGATCTGATGATCTTTACTCACTGTATAACTTATTTGTATTCTATGATCTGATGATCTTTACTCACCGTATAGCTTTATTGTATTCTATGATCAGATGATCTTTGCTCACTGTGTAACGTTATTGTGTTCTATGATCTTTGCTCACTGTATAACTTTATTGTGTTCTATAATCTGATGATCTTTACTCACCGTATAACTTTATTGTGTTCTATGATCTGATATCTTTACTCACCGTATAACTTTATTGTGTTCTATGATCTGATGATCTTTACTCACTGTATAACTTAATTGTGTTCTATGATCTGATGATCTTTACCCACTGTATAACTTAATTGTGTTCTATGATCTGATGATCTTTACTCACCGTATAACTTTATTGTGTTCTAAAATCTGATGATCTTTACTCATTGTATAACTTTATTGTTTTCTATGATCTGATGATCTTTGCTCACTGTATAGCTTTATTATGTTCTATGATCTGATGATCTTTACTCACCGTATAACTTTATTGTGTTCTATGATCTGATGATCTTTACTCACCGTATAACTTTATTGTGTTCTATGATCTGATGATATTTGCTCACCGTATAACTTTATTGTGTTCTATGATCTGATGATCTTTACTCACTGTATAACTTATTTGTATTCTATGATCTGATGATCTTTACTCACCGTATAACTTTATTGTATTCTATGATCAGATGATCTTTGCTCACTGTGTAACGTTATTGTGTTCTATGATCTTTGATCTTTGCTCACTGTATAACTTTATTGTGTTCTATAATCTGATGATCTTTACTCACCGTATAACTTTATTGTGTTCTATGATCTGACTTCTTTACTCACCGTATAACTTTATTGTGTTCTATGATCTGATGATCTTTACTCACTGTATAACTTAATTGTGTTCTATGATCTGATGATCTTTACTCACAGTATAACTTAATTGTGTTCTATGATCTGATGATCTTTACTCACCGTATAACTTTATTGTGTTCTAAAATCTGATGATCTTTACTCATTGTATAACTTTATTGTTTTCTATGATCTGATGATCTTTGCTCACTGTATAGCTTTATTATGTTCTATGATCTGATGATCTTTACTCACCGTATAACTTTATTGTGTTTTATGATCTGATGATCTTTACTCACCGTATAACTTTATTGTGTTCTATGATCTGATGATATTTGCTCACCGTATAACTTTATTGTGTTCTATGATCTGATGATCTTTACTCACTGTATAACTTAATTGTATTCTATGATCTGATGATCTTTACTCACCGTATAACTTTATTGTATTCTATGATCTGATGATCTTTGCTCACTGTGTGACGTTATTGTGTTCTATGATCTTTGATCTTTTCTCACTGTATAACTTTATTGTGTTCTATGATCTGATGATCATTGCTCACTGTGTAACGTTATTGTGTTCTATGATCTTTGATCTTTGCTCACTGTATAACTGTATTGTGTTCTATGATCTTTGATCTTTGCTCACTGTATAACTTTATTGTGTTCTATGATCTTTGATCTTTGCTTACCGTATAACTTTATTGTGTTCTATGATCTGATGCTCTTTGCTCACTGTATAGCTTTATTGTGATCTATGATCTCATGATCTTTACGTTGCTCTCCGTTTAACTTTATTGTGCCCTATGATCTAATAATCTTTCCTTTTTTTTTTACTGTATTGGTATATTGTGTTAGTTCGTTATTTCTTCCTTCAAGTGAAGTTGCCAATATTGGGTCTTATCTAATTGATACTCAATGATGCAAACTAATGCCTGGGTAATGTATAACTTAGATAAGTCTAAAAGAATAACTACAGAGAGGGGAAAGGCCAGAAAAGATCAAATAAAATGTTTAAAAGAGAGTGTCAATAAAGATATAGACTACATATAAAGTCCGTAAGTCTATGCTGTACACATTTTATCGTGTATTTCTTTTTTTTCTTTTACTGTTGAATGAGTAAAACGTGTGTAGATCTATATCTTTCAAGTCTGGCTAGTTTTCCCTACAGTTTCAAAAGAGTGAAATGCTACAGACCTTTGAAGTGTTCATATGAAGAGGGTTTAACAGCTGGATATTCGGAAATTACAAGTGTGTGTATAGGTGTGTGTGTGTGTGTGTGTGTTTGCATAATTCTATTGGTTGGTTCGAACAGACTAGGATGAAGTAGACTGTTCTGACATTCTTGTATTTCTATTTCTTCTCAGATTGTCTGTCTTTTCTCACCAACGACAATCTCTCCAGAACACTGTTATGGAACACGCCTTAGTATGTCTGTAAAAGTCCCAGACATTAGTATGTCTGTATAGGTCCCAAACCAACAAAATATGTATATATGACATTGTCGAAATTGTTAACAATTTTAGATATTTTAACCTTTAGAATACTTTAAACCACACACAGTTAAAAATGGAAACATTTCAATGTTGGCATAATTAATTAGTAGTGATATAAAGAATTCTGTGTGTAGTAAACTAGTGAATAGTTTTTACTTAATTACATCTAACCATGACTATATTGTCGTATTTTGTTAATATTGTATTTTAAGGGTGACATTTCCTGCAAAGTGGATGTATCTGTTACGTAATAATCACTGAACTATATGAATTTTTAGAATACTTGGATATACTAAGAATAAACAGTATTGACTCTCTGTTACAATAACGACAGTTTAATTCATGGATATATTTAAACATTGTTTGGATATGAACTACTGAATGCAGGTAATGTAAACTTTTATTTTTATAACAAACTGTACAAATTTATATAACACCACACTGTAACAAGTATATACCAAACACTGTAACAAGTTTATATAACAATGCACTGTAACAAGTTTTTATAACAATATACTGTAACAAGTTTATACAACAATACACTGTAACAAGTTTTTATAACAATATACTGTAACAAGTTTAGTATAACAATACACAGTAACAAGTTTAAATAATATAATTTTAACCATGGTACTTTTTTTTAGGTTTTAATGTCTCCAACTGCTGTGAACACGCAGAGTAGAATTTATTTTCTTAATCCATTTTTTATGTGAGACATTATTTGTATAAATTACCCCACCAGGAAATGTACAGTCAAAAACAGACCAGATGTTATTAATGTTATACTTGAATTTTTTTATACAGATTCTCTGAACATTATTTTAAAAGATTAAAATCAGAAATAGACTTTGATGACACATTTTTTATCAATCGATTGCCCGAGATCAAGAATGTTGGTGAACACTAGCTCGTTGCAAAAAAAGATGATATACAATAAATGTTTATTTAAAAAAGCTGATAATGTAAACAGCTGGTATAGAATAGATGATGATATTTAGATGATATTAACACATTTCTTCGTTATTGAAACTATTGCATTATTCAAAGATAAATATCTTTGTCAGTAACGAAGAGACAAAACAGTCTAATGAGAAATAGCTGTAAAAACATTATGTAGGACGAAACCTTATACTCGTATAGACAAATATAGACTTACATTCACACCCAAGCAAGCACAAAAGCACACAAATACCCCCAACACACACACACACACATATATATATATATATATATATATATATGTATATATATATATATATATACATAAATATATATATATATATTAGATCTATACAAGTTTACATAACTTATATTGTAATTGACTTCATGTTGTACAAAATTACGTACCAACATTCAATTCCTCTTTCCCCATCTTTTAGTCAGTAAAAACGCCAACAAAAACAACCCCCACAAAACCCCAAGAATCCAATTGATCGTGGATGTTAGATCTTTAAGACAAAACGTCTCCAACTATCGACTTAACAAATTATCTTTTGACCTTTGCTTTTCTCTTCACGCCCTATGCTCCTTAATCTATTTTGACCAAGTCAATGCCCACAAAAGCACAAGTCTGTCTGGACAAGTACTGACACAAGTAGAGACACAGATACCATTTCACTCTGTTCATTTCCTTAACAGACAATACAATCACTAGGTTAGGCTTATTTCTTAGCGTTCTTAGGCTATACATTGTCACGTAACTGTAGCCCATAGGTTAGGCTTATTTCTTAGCGTTCTTAGGCTATACATTGTCACGTAACTGTAGCCCATAAGTTAGGCTTATTTCTTAGCGTTCTTAGGCTATACATTGTCACGTAACTGTAGCCCATTAGTTAGGCTTATTTCTTAGCGTTCTTAGGCTATACATTGTCACGTAACTGTAGCCCATAAGTTAGGCTTAGCGTTCTTATATATTGTCATGTTACTGAAGCCGACAAATAAGGCTTTGCTATTTGCTCTCTTAGTTCTATATATTGTCACGATATTGTAATCAATAAGTTAGACTTAGTTCTTAGCGCTTTTATAGTGTCACGTTATTGTATTTTCTCATCATAATTCTAAAGTGACATAAAAGTTCCTTTTTAAACAAGAAGAGGCGAAATATAAATAAATTGTACTCCCTTTGTGTTAAATTGAAACATTATGATGCAATTGACAAGTCTTAATTAGGTGTGACCTTTTGAACTGTAATGATCATGAACTTCCGGTGAAATTTACCGCCATTTTCGTAAACAAAAACCATGCTTTTGGTGCTGTTTGACAATTGATTTCAACATCGACAGACAGTTCTGGTCTTGTAGAAATATACAACGGCTACAAGATTAGTTATGAGGAATCCGTTTTTAACATCAAAATTGAGTCGGCGATAATTAATACTTAAAGTGTTAGTCGCGTTTGTTTAAATTTAGCTTTTGTTTATAAAATAAGCCAGTCAAGAGTTGCGTCTTTGGTAATTAAAAAACACAATGCGGAGATTTACAAAAAAACAACAACACGAAAATTCTTTTGCATCAAGCAATTAGTTTGGGATTATAAATATGTGATTCTTCAAATCTGGCATTCACAATCCTTCGTTTTCTTTTGGCGCCTTTTTTTGGGAATGAAATAAAATTTAATTCTATACATATTTTCGTACAACCAGTTACGTAGCACACAGACATGTTTCGAAGAAAATGATCGAATAAGACCGGAAATGTTCTTCTTTGTGACCTTTTATGCATGCATAATGGTTAAGACTTGTCAATGTCTTGCAATTGCGTCATTATATTTGCCCCCACCCCACCCCACAATCTCTTATAATTTCTACGCAGTAGTCGAATGTAAAGTAATTGTTTTTATTAATAATTCGATTATGCGTCGGATCCAAACTCCATCATCCCCCCCCCCTTTACCAATTTACTTTTTGACACACATCTAATAATATTAGGGTAGAATATAATTAGTTTTAGACCATATTAAGGATATTGGATTATTTTCTAATTCAACTCTGATATTAACAGTCTAAGTTTTCTATCAGTTTTCGTAGCTATTCAGTGGCATATTTCATTGTTGTGGATATAAGTTCGAGCTTCATTGTGATTGTTTAATATTCTTGTACAATTTATTTTTACAATTATTGTTAATAAAAGGAAGTGGTCATTACTCGACTCAAGTCTTTTAGCAATGCCCTGTTTTTTCTTTTCTAGAATTTTGGAATGAGAGTCTTCTCCATCTTTGGCCCGAAGGTTTAGCAGTGTCTCCCCATCGAGCTCTAATGCTTCTCACTTTAAAATATCAACAACTAAAGACTCACTATTTTAAAAACCTAAAGACTAACTATTTTAAAAATCTAAATACTCACTATTTTAAAAACCTAAAGACTCACTATTTTAAAAACCTAAAGACTCACTATTTTAAAAACCTATATAGGCCTACTCACTATTTTTGAAAAATAAAGACTCACATTTTTAAAAACCTCAAGACTCACTATTCTAAAAACCTAAAGACTCACTATTTAAAAAATTGAAAGACTCACTATTTTAAAAATTGAAAGACTCACTATTTTAAAAACCTAAAGACTCACTATTTTAAAAACCTAAAGACTGACTATTTTAAAAACCTAAAGACTCACTATTTTAAAAACTTAAAGATTCACTATTTTAAAAACCTAAAGACTCACTATTTTAAAAACCTAAAGACTCACTATTTTAAAATCCTAAAGACTCACTATTTTAAAAACCTAAAGACTCACTATTTTAAAAACCTAAAGACTCACTATTTTAAAAACCTAAACACTATCTATTTTAAAATCTTAAAGATTCACTATTTTAAAATGTACTTTTGATTAAGATGAAATACTTCTATACATCTACTGCTTAGTTTTATATTAGTTTATAAAACATGTTTTCTTTTGTTGTATTTTATGCTTTTATATAGGTTTGTGATGTTCCTCTGTTGCTATATTTTGTGAAATAGATCTATAATCTAATAATGCTTTTTGTAGGCTTATATAACCAAGTGAATGTTTGTCTAGTTCTTATATGAAATTACTTTCTATGTTTGTTTTGTTTTCTTTAGCTTTAAATGCGCTTTAAGACCAGAGAATATAGCGTGTTAACAGCGCAATGTAAATAAATTATATTATTATTACATTAATTTTCCACATTCTGTTTAATTCTTGTCATCATTTATGTTTATAGAGATTTAATTGAAACATATTGAACATAAACAAGAACCGAAGACACTAAACGTCAATGTAAGCAACATCATTGTACAACAATAGAATATGAAACAGAAAAATATATTCACACAAACACTAACACACACACACACACAAAAATACACATATATACATGGAAGGGGTGTAATCGTGTCTTTGTGCTGGATGTTATGGAAGGGGTGTAATCGTGTCTGTGTGCTGGATGTTATGGAAGGGATGTAATCATGTCTGTGTGCTGGATGTTATGGAAGGGGTGTAATCGTGTCTGTGTGCTGGATGTTATGGAAGGGATGTAATCATGTCTGTGTACTGGATGTTTTGGAAGGGGTGTAATCGTGTCTGTGTGCTGGATGTTATGGAAGGGATGTAATCGTGTCTGGGTGCTGGATGTTATGGAAGGGGTGTAATCTTGTCTGTGTGCTGGATGTTATGGAAGGGGTGTAATCGTGTCTGTGTGCTGGATGTTATGGAAGGGGTGTAATCGTGTCTGTGTGCTGGATGTTATGGAAGGGGTGTAATCTTGTCTGTGTGCTGGATGTTATGGAAGGGGTGTAATCGTGTCTGTGTGCTGGATGTTATGGAAGGGGTGTAATCGTGTCTGTGTGCTGGATGTTATGGAAGGTGTGTAATCGTGTCTGTGTGCTGGATGTTATGGAAGGGGTGTAATCGTGTCTGTGTGCTGGATGTTATGGAAGGGGTGTAATCGTGTCTGTGTGCTGGATGTTATGGAAGGTGTGTAATCGTGTCTGTGTGCTGGATGTTATGGAAGGGGTGTAATCGTGTCTGTGTGCTGGATGTTATGGAAGGGGTGTAATCGTGTCTGTGTGCTGGATGTTATGGAAGGGGTGTAATCGTGTCTGTGTGCTGGATGTTATGGAAGGGATGTAATCGTGTCTGTGTGCTGGATGTTATGGAAGTATAAGGGTTTAAGGTGAGACGGAGTATCATTCGTTACATTTCTGTACGACCGAAACTATGTAAGAATTAGGGCCGTATTTAGGATTGTGGGGGCCCTATTCCCAAATTCATGTGGGGGCCCATCGTTGACTCGTCCCTTCCTTCCACATACCTCAAAAAAAAGGGGCCGTTAATTCATGTTACATTCTGTAAAATCATACATTTTATGTTGCACTTAGCTTGGTTTATTTTACATTTTCAGCGAAAGAATGGGGATATCACTAAAACATTTCTTTTTGGGATGTGTGGGGGCCCCTTTTGTGTGGCGGCCCCTGTTCTATTGGACCATGCCTAAATACGCCACTGGTGATAATAATAGAATTGTGTAATAGAGATGTGAATATTTTCCCCCATAATGGTGTAGTATCAAGATTCTTTAATAGCATCCCTTTTGTTGTGTACTTTTACAAATTGACAATTATTTAAATTTAAACTACCAAGAAGGCCCAACAAGTACATGTATATAATAATCTAAGCTTCCATCTACAGCTTACTTTTATTCTTGTAACTGATTTTTATCTCTGTCTCTCATTAAAACTACAGTATCTCTCTCGTTGTACCTGCCCTCTCATTTTTTTGCTCTCTCTTCTTATAATTAATCTTTCTTTCTGCCGGTCACTCTCATTCTCTTAGTGTCTTTCATTCTCTCTATCTCAGTCATTTTCTTTTTTTTAATTTTTTCTCTGTCGATAAATTCTTTCTGTCTCTCTCATTTTCTCATTATCTCTCTGTCTCTCTTATTCTCTCTGTCTCTCTTATTCTCTCTGACTCTCTTATTCTCTCTGTCTCTCTTATTCTCTCTGTCTCTCTTATTCTCTCTGTCTCTCTTATTCTCTCTGTCTCTCTTATTCTCTCTGTCTCTCTTATTCTCTCTGTCTCTCTTATTCTCTCTGTCTCTCTTGTTCTCTCTGTCTCTCTTATTCTCTCTGTCTCTCTTATTCTCTCTGTCTCTCTTATTCTCTCTGTCTCTCTTATTCTCTCTGTCTCTCTTATTCTCGCTGTCTCTCTTATTCTCTCTGTCTCTCTTATTCTCCCTGACTCTCTTATTCTCCCTGACTCTCTTATTCTCTCTGTCTCTCTTATTCTCTCTGTCTCTCTTATTCTCTCTGTCTCTCTTATTCTCCCTGACTCTCTTATTCTCTCTGTCTCTCTTATTCTCTCTGTCTCTCTTATTCTCCCTGACTCTCTTATTCTCTCTGTCTCTCTTATTCTCCCTGACTCTCTTATTCTCTCTGTCTCTCTTATTCTCTCTGTCTCTCTTATTCTCCCTGACTCTCTTATTCTCTCTGTCTCTCTTATTCTCTCTGTCTCTCTTATTCTCTCTGTCTCTCTTATGCTCTCTGACTCTCTTATTCTCTCTGACTCTCTTATTCTCTCTGTCTCTCTTATTCTCCATGACTCTCTTATTCTCCCTGACTCTCTTATTCTCCCTGACTCTCTTATTCTCTCTGTCTCTCTTATTCTCTCTGTCTCTCTTATTCTCTCTGTCTCTCTTATTCTCCCTGACTCTCTTATTCTCTCTGTCTCTCTTATTCTCTCTGACTCTCTTATTCTCTCTGTCTCTCTTATTCTCCCTGACTCTCTTATTCTCTCTGTCTCTCTTATTCTCTCTGTCTCTCGTATTCTCTCTGTCTCTCTTATTCTCCCTGACTCTCTTATTCTCTCCGTCTCTCTTATTCTCTCTGTCTCTCTTATTCTCTCTGTCTCTCTTATTCTCCCTGACTCTCTTATTCTCTCTGTCTCTCTTATTCTCCCTGACTCTCTTATTCTCTCTGTCTCTCTTATTCTCTCTGTCTCTTTTATTCTCTTTGTCTCTCTTATTCTCTCTGTCTCTCTTATTCTCTCTGTCTCTCTTATTCTCACTGACTCTCTTATTCTCTCTGTCTCTCTTATTCTCTCTGACTCTCTTATTCTCTCTGTCTCTCTTATTCTCCCTGACTCTCTTATTCTCTCTGTCTCTCTTATTCTCTCTGTCTCTCTTATTCTCTTTGTCTCTCTTATTCTCCCTGACTCTCTTATTCTCTCTGTCTCTCTTATTCTCCCTGACTCTCTTATTCTCTCTGTCTCTCTTATTCTCTCTGACTCTCTTATTCTCTCTGTCTCTCTTATTCTCTCTGTCTCTCTTATTCTCCCTGACTCTCTTATTCTCTCTGTCTCTCTTATTCTCTCTGTCTCTCTTATTCTCTCTGTCTCTCTTATTCTCTCTGTCTCTCTTATTCTCTCTGTCTCTCTTATTCTCCCTGACTCTCTTATTCTCTCTGTCTCTCTTATTCTCTCTGTCTCTCTTATTCTCCCTGACTCTCTTATTCTCTCTGTCTCTCTTATTCTCTCTGTCTCTCTTATTCTCCCTGACTCTCTTATTCTCTCTGTCTCTCTTATTCTCCCTGACTCTCTTATTCTCTCTGTCTCTCTTATTCTCTCTGTCTCTCTTATTCTCTCTGTCTCTCTTATTCTCTCTGTCTCTCTTATTCTCTCTGTCTCTCTTATTCTCCCTGACTCTCTTATTCTCTCTGTCTCTCTTATTCTCTCTGTCTCTCTTATTCTCCCTGACTCTCTTATTCTCTCTGTCTCTCTTATTCTCTCTGTCTCTCTTATTCTCCCTGACTCTCTTATTCTCTCTGTCTCTCTTATTCTCTCTGTCTCTCTTATTCTCCCTGACTCTCTTATTCTCTCTGTCTCTCTTATTCTCTCTGACTCTCTTATTCTCTCTGTCTCTCTTATTCTCCCTGACTCTCTTATTCTCTCTGTCTCTCTTATTCTCCCTGACTCTTAGCTGTTTTGTTTCACTGTTTACAATTTGTATGCTACATGTCAACACCATACTTCACTATTGACTATAGACATTAGAGACTTACCGAAACCAAAAATTTGGTCGAAATTCGGCCGAAAACCGAAACCATACCGAATGTAATAAATTGACATTCGGCCGAAACCGAAGCCGATAATTAAAACTTCACTACACATTCGGCCGAAACCGAAACCAAAACCGAAAAAAAAAGTAAATAGAAAATGTCATACAAAAGATTTTAAAAGGCTGCACATTTTTTGTAACAGTAATATTATCTAGATTATGGTCGTTCTATGTAAGTAAACCATAGAACCAGCAGGGATATTAGCCTAATATCGTTTTTTCTCAATACCAATTTTCGGTTCTATAAATCCGATTTCAAACCGGGTTTTGGTTCCCCCTCCCCTCCGTCCTGCTCCTGGACAAAATGAACCTGTGCAGTTCACAGCACATCTTTTCATTATGGTTTGACAAAATGAACCTGTATATAAACCAAAGCACCTCGTTTCATTAGGGTTTGACAAAATGAACCTGTATAGTTCACAGCACCTCGTTTCATTATGGTTTGACAAAATGAACCTCTTCAATTCACAACACCTCGTTTCATTATTGTTTGACAAATGACAAAGATAGAAAAACTAAAAACTCCACAGGTATCGGAGGATAAAAATAGTCTTTGATTTTAAACATTTCTACACATTTGCGTGGGGTTTAAAGTTTTGTTTATGATTGCAGAGATTTTTTGTAATTTCGAATCGACTCAAAGGTTTAGAACTGTATTCCATTTATGATACAATATTCACGTATCATTTAGATTTAGACTGTAATAATAAAGTTTAAAAATAATTTTTTTTAATCATGACTAATATTTGTATAATTGTAGGATTTTGTGTTATATATATATACTCAGATTGGTCAAACTGCATTAATACATGCATCAAGAAAAATTGTATTGTCATATCTCAAAATAAAAAGCTACAATTTTCTAAATTTAGGAAAGTTCTACAAGAAAACTTCTAATAGGTCGGCAAAAAAATAATCCCAAATAACAAATAAAAGTATAGAATGTTCCGAGGGCAACAAGCCAGGGGGGGCGGCAACATGTGTGCGCATAAATTAAAAGCTGGTCTTCGCTCTGTAGTTAATTTAAGAGCATTTTGTTGAGCACCATGTGTGCCCACAGGAATGTTAAATCATGCATTATAGCTATATATATACCTACCTATTTTTGGCACAAAAAATTTAATTTATTGGTTTGCTCATTTTCCATCCTAAAAATAGTAAACCAATTTTATCTTTGTCAGTTTCTTAATGAAAGAATCATTACCCAAGATAAAATTGCTCGAATTCATATAGTCAGTAGCAGATATCCCTCAACATTATATTGTTCTAGAAATCAACATCGTATACAATTTGTTGAAAACATTTTTGACGACCTAAATTGCAAAGTTTGATTTTGTGTTGCCTCGCAACAGGTCTGTTCTTTAAAATCTAAATATAACAAATCATCATTATGCTTTTTAAAATAATTTATTTCAAATATTTAAAGATTAAAAAAATGTAAATTAAAACTTTATTTGTATAAAAAAATATTCTGTAAGTTCTGAAGATATGTCTAGCTTTACTGTAACTTTCATTGTATTGACAACTTGATATGAACATGTGAACATGTTAGAAAGAACATTCGTGTCCGGAGGCTTTTGTTTACAGAATGTTTAGCTCTCTCTCAATAACTCATCGGAACCGACTCGACTGACTTCCTAATCATAAGGGCCTGGTTTATCTTTGATGACAAGACAGAGTTTCTTGCCCCTAGACAAATTATAACTGAACCGACCAACGCGTACAGCACTGTAAAGTTCACCCTAACCTTAACTCTTACTATTTCATTGACACCATTTCAGTACATTTTTTAATTCATTATTTCATTATACTATTGTTTTTGTTGCCAATATAAAAGATTTACCCTATAGCGTCAACGTTAATGACCTATGAAAAATTACTCAATTTGTTTCTGTTGTCTAGGGACTTGTACAATTGAAGTAAATAACATAAGCCCCTATTTTAATTGTTTCTACAGACTAGCGACTGGTACAATTGAAATAAATAACATAAGCCACTATTTTAATTGTTTCTACAGACTAGCGACTGGTACAATTGAAATAAATAACATAAGCCACTATTGTAATTGTTTCTACTGTCCAGACTTTTACTGTAGCCCCCACATAATTTTAAATAAAAGCAATTTGCGTACATTGTATTAATAATGCTAATAAACGTTCATAATGTGTAGACATTGGTGTTGTATCAATGTTCGTATATGGTACAATGCCAAACACATGTTACACACATCTGTTTTAATCACCATTAGCTGTTGACCTTCCTGATTTGTTAGGGCATCCCATTCATTGCTCAAATGCTGCCCTGAAAGCAAGAATACTTATATGATTAATCCTTGCACAGGAAATTAGATAACACGTTTTTTTTAAATAGTAAATTTTGACTTAGACCTAATGCTTTGTTCTAATATGTGGATATACTTACTAATAAACTTTTTATATTCACATTCTAAATTTAGTGATTGTGATTATAATAGTTAGCTGTTGATATCTACTAGTAATTAGCCTTAAATAAATGGCTCACAATATTGATTAGTCCATCAATTGCAATAGTACATGTATCCTTATCTAACAACCAGATTCATACCGACTTAATGAGCTTGTAGCCTGCTAATGAACAGATACCATTTCTCCAGATTCAAAATCCATCTTCAAAGACTTTATGGATAAAGTAGGAGACTCTCTACTAATGTAAATAAACTAAGAGTAAGAGTCGATGGTACATTTCTAGTGACTAATGAACACTTTGTCATCTTGGTCAATTTCATGACAAATGAAAGAAATCCATTTAATTATAAATCAATTCATTTATCATTTTACTTTTGAGCCTAAGAGTATTGAAAAAATAGAGTTTGTGTTGTAAAAAAAGGAGGTTTGTGTTGTAACAATGGGGATTTGTGTTCTAACAATGGGGGTTTGTGTTGTAACAAAAGGGGTTTGTGTTGTAACCATGGAGGGTTTGTGTTGTAACAAAGGGGTTTGTGTTGTAACAAAAGGGTTTGTGTTGTAACAAAAGGGTTTGTGTTGTAACAAAAGGGGTTTGTGTTGTAACCATGGAGGGTTTGTGTTGTAACAAAGGGGTTTGTGTTGTAACAAAAGGGGTTTGTGTTGTAACAAAAGGGGTTTGTGTTGTAACCATGGAGGGTTTGTGTTGTAACAAAGGGGTTTGTGTTGTAACAATGGGGGTTTGTGTTGTAACAAAGGGGTGTGTGTTGTAACAAAGTTATTTGTGTTGTAACAATGGGGGTTTGTGTTGTAACAAAGGGGTTTGTGTTGTAACAAAGGGGTGTGTGTTGTAACAAAGTTATTTGTGTTGTAACAATGGGGGTTTGTGTTGTAACAAAGGGGTTTGTGTTGTAACAAAAAAAGGATTGTTTTGTTACAAAGGGGATTTGTTTGGTAACAATGGGTTTGTTTTGGAACAATAGAGTTTATGTTATTACAAAGGCTTTTGTGGTAAGACAATTGAGCCTAAATTAAATCTAGCGCAACAACATTACCATATTATATTTGCTAAGATAGTTACATTCAAAACATTTTACTACAAGATGTTTCGAATTTAAACTTTATTGTTGTAGCTTATTATTCATTAGTTTGTATCTCTATAATGTATTTCTTCTACATTCCCTAACAATCAACTTAGTTTCTTTATCTATTCCTGGCCTTTTAAAAAAATATATTTCACGATAGCTCAGCTATTCCTTGCTTGTTCATCTTTATATGCAGATTGTTTATCTATTCCTTGCTTGTTCATCTTTATATATTATGCAGATTGTTTATCTATTCCTTGCTTGTTCATCTTTATATGCAGATTGTTTATCTATTCTTTGCTTGTTCATCTTTATATGCAGATTGTTTATCTATTCCTTGCTTGTTCATCTTTATATATTATGCAGATTGTTTATCTATTCCTTGCTTGTTCATCTTTATATGCAGATTGTTTATCTATTCCTTGCTTGTTCATCTTTATATATTATGCAGATTGTTTATCTATTCCTTGCTTGTTCATGTTTATATGCAGATTGTTTATCTATTCCTTGCTTGTTCATCTTTATATGCAGATTGTTTATCTATTCCTTGCTTGTTCATCTTTATATATGCAGATTGTTTATCTATTCCTTGCTTGTTCATCTTTATATGCAGATTGTTTATCTATTCCTTGCTTGTTCATCTTTATATGCAGATTGTTTATCTATTCCTTGCTTGTTCATCTTTATATGCAGATTGTTTATCTATTCCTTGCTTGTTCATCTTTATATGCAGATTGTTTATCTATTCCTTGCTTGTTCATCTTTATATGCAGATTGTTTATCTATTCCTTGCTTGTTCATCTTTATATATGCAGATTGTTTATCTATTCCTTGCTTGTTCATCTTTATATGCAGATTGTTTATATATTCTTTGCTTGTTCATCTTTATATATGCAGATTGTTTATCTATTCCTTGCTTGTTAATCTTTATATGCAGATTGTTTATCTATTCCTTGCTTGTTCATCTTTATATGCTATTACAGACCTCCTGTAGTATTAAATTAAAATTAAGTGGTCTCGTTAAAGAGGTTGTAATAAATAACAAACAATATTAATTATTTGTAGCTAACTTAATTAATAAAAATTAAAATAATTTATTTAATAAAACCACACTTCAGACGATACCAATTTTAAAACAATTTATTTACTAAGTCAAATTAATATCAAAAGAAAAATAGAAAAGAAAAATCAACTCACGAATATCCTTACAACAGAATAAAACAACAATGTAATAATGCGTACAGGTACATAAAAGATACAATACAGCTCTGCCACTGATGCGCTTACAATATGCTTAAACTAGGGATGTTAAAACCGGTTTGTTTTCAAAACCGGTTTTCGGTTCTATAAAACCGGTTTAAAACCGGATTTCGATTTCCCCCCCCCCCCCCCCCGCAATGTCACAAGTCACAGGCCGGAAAAGACAAATGAGCGTAGTTTTGTAGGTGTATTTGAAACATATTTCAAACTTAATAAGTGTTTGCATAGCATTCAAGAGGTTGATTTTTGTGAATACATTATGATTTTGTACACTTTACCATAGCATTCTTTGGAAATAAAAAAAATATGGGCTAATTGATTAAAACCGATAATAGCTTTCAATAGTGATAATTTGTGCACCGTGGACTTAGACTTGTAAAATAATGTATTGAATAGGATCACGTAGCGCCAATCAAAAGTCAAAAGAATTTGTATTTAATGCTGTCGTTAATAATAAAGCACAGACGCGGTGTCTAGCCGAATTGTTCAGGGTCACAGGACAAAACTAGTTTGCTCTCTCCATTGCGAACATCAAAGAGTCGTCGTCGGCATCCGTCCGTCTCGAGAGACGATGGTGTACTAGCTTCATGGGTGAGGTATCCAACTGCACCGCCGAGAATGGCTGTGTAGGCCGACCCGGAAGGGGCAATCCCTGCCGCACTTGAGGCACATCTAAACGATGAGCCGACATTTGGTTTGATGTTGTTTTTATCGCAAGCCATAGTTGGTATTTGGAGAAAAAAAAAAGAAACACAATATCTATAAGACTAAATAATATTAGCAAGGCATTTGAATAATTGTTTTGCGTGAATCCAACATTATTTTTTAAAACTATTTCCATCAGAACCAATAAAAAAATAAAATAAAGGCTGTGCTACTTGAAGTAATGATTACCTTCCAACCAAAAAACCGAAATCCGGTTTTAAAAATCAAAACCGGTTTTCAGATTCAAAACCGGAATCCGGTATTCCGGTTTTCGTTTAACATCCCTAGCTTAAACCAAGACTCAAGAATACTACATCGATGTAAAAACTGTCCTCTATCACGCGAATCTCCTATATTTTTACTATACATGTTAGAGATTTCTGGAATAAAAGTAGGCTAAGAATAACTCACAAAAATTGTCAACATCTCTTTCTAACATGTTCCAGACGGTGAAAGAATGATCTAGGTACACTCTAGTAAACAACAATTATTGACGCAACAGTAGCAGAGTTCAACTAGAGGTCAGGACTAGGGCCCTGGCAGTGGTGCAGTTAGTTACATAGGAGGGAAACAAAATATAATCTAAACACATAACAATGCAGATTGTTTATCTATTCCTTGCTTATTCATCTTTATATATGCAGATTGTTTATCTATTCCTTGCTTGTTCATCTTTATATGCAGATTGTTTATCTATTCTTTGCTTGTTCGTCTTTATATGCAGATTGTTTATCTATTCCTTGCTTGTTCATCTTTATATGCAGATTGTTTATCTATTCCTTGCTTGTTCATCTTTATATGCAGATTGTTTATCTATTCCTTGCTTATTCATCTTTATATATGCAGATTGTTTATCTATTCCTTGCTTATTCATCTTTATATATGCAGATTGTTTATCTATTCCTTGCTTATTCATCTTTATATATGCAGATTGTTTATCTATTCCTTGCTTGTTCATCTTTATATGCAGATTGTTTATCTATTCTTTGCTTGTTCGTCTTTATATGCAGATTGTTTATCTATTCCTTACTTGTTCATCTTTATATGCAGATTGTTTATCTATTCTTTGCTTGTTCATCTTTATATGCAGATTGTTTATCTATTCTTTGCTTGTTCATCTTTATATATGCAGATTGTTTATATATTCCTTGCTTGTTCATCTTTATATGCAGATTGTTTATCTATTCTTTGCTTGTTCATCTTTATATGCAGATTTTTTATCTATTCCTTGCTTGTTCATCTTTATATGCAGATTGTTTATCTATTCTTTGCTTGTTCGTCTATTCTTGGGTTGTTCGTCTCTACATGGCTTGTTCATTTATTAATATTTTCTACATCTATTCTTGGCTTGTTAATCTATTCCTGGCTTAGCTTGTTTTTCTATTCTTTGCAATATTATCTATTTCTTGCTTGTTCTTCTATTTCTCACCTTATATATTCCTGGCTTATTCACCTCTACACGGCTTATTTTATCTAATCTTGGCTTGTTTATCTATTTCTAGCTTGTTTATATAGGCCTATTCCTGGGTTGTTCATCTACTTCTCGCCTGTTTATATATTCCTGGGTTGTTCATCTATTTCTAGCTTGTTTTTATATTCCTGGCTTGTTCATATTTTCCTAGCTTTTTCGTCTATTCCTGACCTTATCATCTCTACATGGCTTGTTTATCTAATCTATCCTTGTTCATCCATTTATAGATTTACATTGCCGTAAAACGTTGTCACTCATCACCAAATCCCAGTGGATAAAGCTTGACATGCTATCTCTCTCCGAATTATTAGTTTGTCTCTAGGATGACATTTTTTTCAAAGGCTTTTTACAAATAATAAAATATTGAATGGACGAACATCAAGAGCTGCTGAATGCAACAGTTGACAAGTCTGTATTATGAGCATTAACACCCCTGGGTTAATTATATGCTTCTTGTGTCAATGCCAGGCTGCTAATGTCACAGAGAATGTCTGTAAAATAAAGTCAACACTTGTCATACCCAGTCGATGTTGTATGCTTTAGAGCAGAGGTATATCAATACATGAATTATTAATGTGACATACGTGTAAAGCAAATGGTCTATGCATTTGTTAACCAACGGAACAAGATTGGACATAGATACAACATGGATGGCAGACACAACAAATCATAGATATAACTTGACGGAATACAACGGAACATAGATAGAACTTGACAGAACAATACGGAACATAGATATAATATGACAGAACAAAATAGAACATACAGCTTGATGGACACAATAAAACATAGAACTTGACGGAACAAAATGGAACATAATATATATAACATGACAGAACACATTAGAACATAGATAGAACTTGACGGAACACAACGAAACATAGATATAACTTGACGGAACACAATGAAACATAGATAGAACTTGACGGAACACAACGAAACATAGATATAACTTGACGGAACACAATGAAACATAGATACATCATGACACACACAATGAAACATAGATACATCATGACAAACACAATCAAACCTAGATACATCACGACTAAGACAATGAAACATAGATACATCATGACAAACACAATGAAACGTAGATACATTATGACAAACACATTGAAACATAGATACAGCATGACAAACAAAACGAAACATAGATACATCATGACAAACACAATAAAACATAGATACATCATGCCAAAACAAAATGAAACAGAGATACTTTATCAAAAACACAATGAAACATAGATACATCATGACTAACACAAAGAAACCTAGATACATCTTCACTAACACAATGAAATACAGATACATCATGACAAACACAATGAAACATAGATACATCATGACAAACACAATCAAACATAGATACATCATGACTAACATAATGAAACATAGATACATCATGACAAACACAGTGAAACATGGATACATCATGACAAACACAATAAAGCCTGGATGCAACATTAAAATATTGATACTACAACATTTAAAATGCGCACATGAACCAAGGCTCTTAATGTCAATATAACCGGAAACGGGCAAATACTTAAAGATGTCAATTTAAACATAATGGCTACATAATCAGTAATGACAGGTCTGGAGTTCTTCTCAGAAGAGCACAAGAAACGCTTTGGAAACTAGATCTATTTATAGAAAGACAAAAGCCTGTGTGAAACCTGTGCTAATCCTGTCCAGTTTTCTCTACGTCTTTAAATAATACTGAATATATGCCATAATAAAAATAAGAATAATATCATGGCTAAATGCATACACATTTTGTGCACATTGATTGTAAATATTGTTGAAGTAAAATTGTTGGTCTTATTTACCTGTAAAAACTTGTAATCAATTACATCATTGTAAGATTCAACATTAGCTGTATGTATATATACAAGATAATAAAACAATATGATAAGTAAGCAATATATCCATCAATACAATGACTGAATAGATGTTAAAAACTAAGCCTTGTAGCCTATACAATGTTGGTCTGACCAATGGTCTACTAGACATGTCAAACTTGTCATCATCATTCTTCCCAGTTTTCAATAGAAGGACACTTTGAGAGTTTTGTCCCCCTGAATCAGCTATTGAAATTAATTGTAGCCAATACCAACATCCAACACAGCTGACCAACAACACTTGGTATGTTGTTATTGGCCTTGTCAATATTTATTGACATATCGTCTTATTGAAAATAAAAAGGTTATGAAAATATTTCTTCTGCCTGTTACTAGTTATTGACATAGTTTGTCACTAGAAGTAAAAAGCACTGACATGTAAATCTTAAGTAAATGTTTTGTATATGTTTAATATATAAACAAACTGTCATAGACATAGCCAGCTATTTCTTTTGTGAGTTGACAGTTATTCACAATATATTTATTGATTTTTTTAAAAGTAAAAATATCTTAATATTGTCAGTGTAATAATTAACAATGAGAAAACAAATCACTTAAAAGGAAATCTTTGAAGACAGACCAATATACTGTGAACACGAGTAGAAAGGAAATCTTTAAAGATAGAACAATATACTGTGAACACATGCAGAAGACATCTTTGAAGATAGAACAATATACTGTGAACACATGCAGAAGACATCTTTGAAGATAGAACAATATACTGTGAACACATGCAGAAGACATCTTTGAAGATAGAACAATATACTGTGAACACATGCAGAAGACATCTTTGAAGATAGAACAATATACTGTGAACACATGCAGAAGACATCTTTGAAGATAGAACAATATATTGAGAACACATGCAGAAAGGACATCTTTGAAGAAAGAACAATATACTGTGAACACATGCAGAAAGGACATCTTTGAAGATAGAACAATATACTGTGAACACATGCAGAAGACATCTTTGAAGATAGAACAATATATTGTGAACACATGCAGAAAGGACATCTTTGAAGAAAGAACAATATACTGTGAACACATGCAGAAAGGACATCTTTGAAGATAGAACAATATACTGTGAACACATGCAGAAAGGACATCTTTAAAGATAGAACAATATACTGTGAACACATGGAGAAAGGACATCTTTGAAGATAGAACAATATACTATGAACACATGCAGAAGACATCTTTGAAGATAGAACAATATATTGTGAACACATGCAGAAAGGACATCTTTGAAGAAAGAACAATATACTGTGAACACATGCAGAAGACATCTTTGAAGATAGAACAATATATTGTGAACACATGCAGAAGACATCTTTGAAGATAGAACAATATACTGTGAACACATGCAGAAAGGACATCTTTGAAGATAGAACAATATACTGTGAACACATGCAGAAAGGACATCTTTGAAGAAAGAACAATATACTGTGAACACATGCAGAAGACATCTTTGAAGATAGAACAATATACTGTGAACACATGCAGAAAGGACATCTTTGAAGATAGAACAATATACTGTGAACACATGCAGAAGACACCTTTGAAGAAATAACAATATACTGTGAAGACATGCAGAAGACATCTTTGAAGATAGAACAATATACTGTGAACACATGCAGAAGACATCTTTGAAGATATACCAAACATATCGCATGCTACAATCTCACCAAGGAGGCTAGAAAGTGCACCTCAGATTAGAATAAAACTAATTTGGTTCCAAATGTCAAGAGAGCAAAACATACTTTTTTTTTTGAGCTGCCAGGAATAGAAAAAAAATCGACGCTACAAGCTGCAGCAATGGACCCAGTGGGACTATTTCTCTGGTCAATATGCAAAGTCCCTGCAGATGAAAACTTGGATAATATGAGATAGAAATCACAACGTAGTTAGTGCAGGGAAAGAACAGCCAATAGGTCTGTATACACAATAAAAAACGTAACACGGCCTTAACACAAAAAAACCCATTAAAAACTGATTGTATTGAGAGGGACTACTTACAGCTGTGTTATTGTATTGTTTAAATTAATAAATTAATATGGCTGTTCTAATAATATGACTTTGCAAACTTAAGTCTTAATACCTAGATAGGATATCTATATTTATTATATGATATTATATTTCAGTGTTGAAAGTAATTAACAGGGGGACTTTCTCTAAAATAGGCTGACAATAGGAATTGTCATTTAGGTTAAAATAGTAGTTAGCCGTTCTGCAGTGAATGTTGAAACTATAGTCGTGAAAGAAGAAAGAAAAAACTGAGGTAGCCTACAGAGTGTTGATTGACTGCTCCTGCTGACATCCGGGCAGTCGTGACCGGGGAGGGGAGTGGGCTGGTATATTAAGCCTTTATTTTATTTTATTGGCCTACATTTAGATTGTTCCTTCTTTTTTCAGTATCTCGTATTACAACAAGTTTTGTGCAGCGTTCCAGTGTATTAGTTTTATTAGAGTAAGAATACCGGAAGAAAGGAAGGAAGGAAGAAGGGGGGAAAGAAAAGAGAGTGGGGGAGGGAGGAGGGTGCATTGGCGACCGACAATAGGGAGAAAAAGGGGGAAGGGTAGGCGGAAGCGGGGGAGGGAAAGTCGGGTCACCGTCTCTTACGTCGTTTGTTTTTACAGGCGGGGGGTGGACGGTGGAAACAATTTTCCATCATCCTTACATGTTATAGTTAAAACTACTTATAACCTTTATTAACAGTCATTAAGACCAGAATCAAATTGGATGTTTGGAGTTTCGCTGCTCATGTATACAGACACACGCACGCACACACACACACACCCATCCATGCCTACTTTATTGTATTAAAACATGATAATTAAGTCATACATTATAATGAGGTGAATGTCTCAAGTCTCAATATATAAGTAAATGAGTTTTTGTTAACATGGTATAGAAATGTGTAAATAGTTTACATAGTCTTCGCGCCACGTATGGGCGCTTATTGAAAAATAATCAAAGAAAATGTTCATATTGACAACTGATTACAAAAAGAATATTGAGCTTTAACGTAGGCAATAAAATAGTTTTAAAATTTTAAAGGTTGTACATTTTACAAGAAATGTGTACAGACTCCCACTCCGTACAAACACTCTGACATACTTGTACACATACTTAAATACATCAAGGATATTAATTGACTCAAATACATGTCTTATTTCACAAGTAGATAGTATACAAATATACAATGTACTTAAAAATAGAACTACGCACAAGTGTGTTTAGCAGGGGAGCTATTGCGAAGGGAGTTTAGTACATATTAAGCTTTATATTCTCGCCATATGAAAAGTTATATATTTTTAAACAATTAGTTATTACATCATGTTGCGTGTTATACAAAATGACAGATGTTAACATAGTTTTACAACAATAGATGATTATAAATTACAAAGGATATGTTGAGATACAACGATGCAGTACAATTTAATGATTATTATTGTTAAATCCAGGGCTGTGGATTTGAAGAGTCGGAGTCGGAGGAATTGTGGGTACCTGGAGTCGGAGTTGGAAGTACACAAAAATGAGGAGTCGGAGTTGGAACATTTATCTACCGACTCCACAGCCCTGGTTATATCTAATATATGTCTGTAGATACTTCCTTGGGTGAAATTGAAGTTTCCTCCAAGTAGGGCCTACTAGCGTGTCATGTTTATAATTGGTGTCTAATGTATCTTCTAGTTTTTAAAGAAGGTGGGTTTGTCTGCGTATTGCATAAGGGCGTATATGTTCACTAGTGTGTATTTGTTTGTGTTATTCATTACTCTAATGATTGCTTGTATACATTCGTCGTCTGTGTGGGTGACTGTGTATTTATCTGATCGCTAAACTAAAATTGCTTTGTTTGATACCATGTCAGCTGTTTAGCGTTGCGTCGTGTAGTGTGTATATTTTATTATGTAGTTTCTTGTAAGAACATGAAATATGGTTTATGTTTCCTTACAAGTTGTACGATGTATTTTTGTTGTTTTCTAAGATTTCTATTGTTGAGAAATACTAATACTTGTCCGTCTGTTTGGTTAATTATTGTTTGTCTATTTATTGTCTGTGTCCACCGTCAATCGTTGGCTGTCGTCGCTATTGCTCTCTGATTCGACCGTTCCACCCTTATTTTATCTTATAGAAGTATTTTATCTGTAAAGAAGATTATTACGTCCTACGCTCATCCGTGGTCCGTGTCAAGTTTAGCATTCTTATTGATGTTATAAATGATGTTATGTTTCTAGTTTTCCAGGTTTGCTCTGGAAACCCATTCCATGCCCGACTGCCACTCGGGAAAAATGTCCACCCTTTCTACTGGTACTGGGGGATTGCTATGGGATGGGGTGGAGGGGGGCCCTGTTTAGTCCGTGGACTCTCGCGAGTCGCGAGTAGCCTTTTATCTCCGCAACTATTAGTGCATTTAATCCAAATTATGGTCGGTACTACAAGATATTTAACCTAAACCAAAGCCAGCGACTTGAAAACACGGTGTTTGAGAAAGAAAATGCAACTTGTGTTTTCCCAATCTAGAAAAATGTGTAGTTATTTTTTTTTCATTTACCTTTCTTTCTTATTATTAACAAAATCTAATGTCCTTTTCCAAGTGTTTATTTTTTATTTCAAAAATTAGACTTGTAAAAACAAAAATGTTGGCATTTTCTAAAAACAAATTTTAAATAGTCTCCCTTTGAGGCCGAACTAGTAACTGAGCTATATCATGGGAGGCAACTAAGTCACCAAATCCAGGGAGGTAATCTATAAATTGACATTTGTGATTAAAAAAAACAACAAAATTATACTCTCCTCTTTCATTTTTGTCAATTAAAAATTGTATTAATTTCCATTTGATACGAGCCATTTAATTAACTCATGTTTTTTTTTTTACCGCTAAATCTAAACTGAACAATAGTCCTTAAATTGATTTCAAATGTTACTAATGTACAGTATCCGGAACAGAGGGATTTGATTATATTTTAGTCTGATTCACGCAACCTGTTTAAGTTACCTCGCAATAATACAGCGTATTATTATGCTCACATAAAAAGATTTTTTTTTAAATGAAACTATTGTGGTTTTGTTATAGATAATGTTCAAACGAGTAATATGTCTATATGATTGGAAGCAAACAGAAAATTAATAAGTTATAGATTTAATGTATTATTAATTTATGTGGTAAGAGCCAGCCATAATTCTTTCAAGTGGACACTGCATCTATTACATCTGCATCTATTAAATCTGCATCTATTAAATCAGCATCTATTACATCTGCATCTATTACATCTGCATCTATTACATCTGCGTCTATTACATCTGCATCTATTACATCTGCATCTATTACATCTGCATCTATTAAATCTGCATCTATTAAATCTGCATCTATTAAATCAGCATCTATTACATCTGCATCTATTACATCTGCATCTATTACATCTGCGTCTATTACATCTGCATCTATTACATCAGCATCTATTACATCTGCATCTATTACATCTGCATCTATTAAATCTGCATCTATTAAATCAGCATCTATTACATCTGCATCTATTACATCTGCATCTATTACATCTGCATCTAATACATCTGCATCTATTACATCAGCATCTATTACATCTGCAACTATTACATCTGCAACTATTACATCTGCGTCTATTACAACTGCAGCTATTACATCTGCATCTATTACATCTGCATCTATTAAATCAGCATCTATTACATCTGCATCTATTAAATCAGCATCTATTACATCTGCAACTATTACATCTGCATCTATTACATCTGCAACTATTACATCTGCATCTATTACATCTGCATCTATTACATCTGCATCTATTACATCAGCATCTATTACATCTGCAACTATTACATCTGCAACTATTACATCTGCGTCTATTACAACTGCAGCTATTACATCTGCATCTATTACATCTGCATCTATTACAACTGCAGCTATTACATCTGCATCTATTACATCTGCGTCTATTACAACTGCAGCTATTACATCTGCATCTATTACATCTGCAACTATTACATCTGCAACTATTACATCTGCGTCTATTACAACTGCAGCTATTACATCTGCATCTATTACATCTGCAACTATTACATCTGCATCTATTAAATCAGCATCTATTACATCTGCATCTATTACATCTGCATCTATTACATCTGCATCTATTAAATCAGCATCTATTACATCTGCATCTATTACATCTGCATCTATTACATCTGCATCTATTACATCTGCAACTATTACATCTGCAACTATTACATCTGCATCTATTACATCTGCATCTATTAAATCAGCATCTATTACATCTGCATCTATTACATCAGCATCTATTACATCTGCAACTATTACATCTGCAACTATTACATCTGCGTCTATTACAACTGCAGCTATTACATCTGCATCTATTACATCTGCATCTATTAAATCAGCATCTATTACATCTGCATCTATTACATCTGCATCTATTACAGGTTGGACGGGGCCGAACCAAAGACTATCGCTATTATATTTTATAGACAGATCGGCAACTTACGGCAGGCTAGCCAGACATGGCACACAGAGCAATTTTAAATGCGAAAGACCGCAAAAAAAAATATATTTTTTTCTAAGTCTAAATATCGTTTGCGAGACATATAATGACTTGATTCGTGCGAATTGGGCATGAATCTTTAAAAAAGTTTCATACAGAACCAAAAAACTCGTGGGCTAACGCAGGTAAACAATTAATTTGGCATGGATCTTTGAAAATATTTTACAGAGAACCAAAAAACTCGTGGGCTTACGCAGGTAAACAATTACCATTTTCGGGCCTTGGGATTACCATCGATGTTTATTGCTTTGAATTAGAGGTTAGTAGGAAAACAGTGATCGACTGGTTGCCACTTATTACGGAGGTCTGTTCACATGCTATGATAGGAATGCGCGACAACACATAAAACAACTGATGGCAACGTCTAATTATTATCATGGTTTCTGACTCGACAGCTGACTCTCCTTACTTTCTCATTCAGGACTTGAGACCCGACAATGGCGAAGTTACAGTGATGAGAAAACTAAGAAACCAATTTTCAACCCGGAAGTTTACCTATTCTAGCAGCCCACATAGTAACTCACCACTGACTGAACTACTAAAAGCCTTTGACTTCTATACGAGTTCTTGACTCTTACGAGTTTGTCGGAACTTTTGGTAGTCTGGTTAACCGAAATGAAAACGAATCCCGTTTTAAATATGAGCTTGTGCTCGAACGTCTAAGTAAACACGTCTTTATGTAAGGACCTGTATCTGTTTTTAAGTTGGCAGCAGTTTCGCTTAATATTGATTCCGGTTTTTATTTTATCCATTTCCGCCGCCAGTTTTGGGCTATAAAATGTAGCGGGTCCCTTTAGTTTTTGGGGAGATACGTTTTTCGCTTGGTGCGAAGCTCTGTGGCTGTGTGCCTCCCAGTGATACCACTCCTTGGCTTTTTTTCCCAAGATCTTGGCTTTTTTTCCCAAGATCTTGGCTTTTTCGATCGCATCTTGGGATATTGGCTTTTTTTTTCGAGGACCTTTGCTTTTTAACTTTGCTTTTTCTTTCAAGAAAAATATTAGCATTATTTTATGTATTTTGGGAGCGATTAAACTTCTAAATGCAAATGTCATCTTTACTGTTACAGCAGATTTAGCTAGACTCGTAGTGTGGCACTGTGTCACCTGCGACGGCTCTGTAATATCAGCTATGTCGGATAAAAAAAAGTGTTGAGACGAAAAACAATGCGATGTGGGAGGAGACACAAAAAGTGTAAATAAGTAGGGAGGGGTGAGGGGCAAAGTGTAGGCAAATAGTATAAAGGGGTGGTGGGCAACATTTTGCGTCGGGAAAATAGTGCACGGTTTGGGGTGGGGGAAATAATAAATCAGGCTTTTTCTGCACTTGTGCATGATTTCACCGTAAACAATAATTCGAAAACAAATTTTTTAAAGTATCAAAAATTGAAACGTAAACAGATCATTGAGCTATTAGATCAATAACTTAAATTTCGAAAAATTTTTTTTTTTATTTTCATAAACCAAAAATAAAACTTTTGTTTTATTTTTTTTAAGCTTTTAGTTTTTTTTGGGGAAAAAAATGAAAGGGGGGGGGGGCGGAGAGGTGCATATGGGTGAAGTTGAAAAAAAATAAGGTCGGGGGAGGGGGGAGATAGGTCACCGAGACCATTTTTTATTATATCTTGGCTTTTCTGGGCTTTTTTTTAGAATTACAACTTGGCTTTTCTGAAATTTTAGAGCTGTATCACTGCTGCCGCCCCTGTTTGTGGACTTGGTTCCGTGTGTGGACTTAGTGTCCGTGTGTGGACTTAGTGTCCGTGGTCGTTTGGTTTTAAAGGTGTTGCAGTGTGACAATGAGTTCATACAGAAGATGTTGTTTTAAGATTTTGATGCATCAAACCTATGGCAAATAAATGAGTGTAAATGTTGTAGTTCAGTATATAAATTGTTCAGACCTTCAGGATAAGCATTTATTAGTCCTTCACAACACTGAGATTATTGTGATACATCGACCAAACAAAAAATCGAACTGCTATATCATTGTAAACCTGTCCTCGTCTACTCATTTCTGTCTCAAAATTGTCAACAATGGCGTAGAAAGCAGATATACGAAATTTGTCTCTGGTACACAGAGATACCCCAGGGGCATCACCATCAATGACCACTGACTTTCGTTTACGATTACGGGTCAAAGTTAACTTATAATCCACACCTGGTGTTATTTCGTTTGCAGCTTCTTCAAATCTTTCAAATTCATTCCTAAATTCATGCAAGTGATCTGCTAGTGAAGAATACAAATCATCTCACGTTTTCAAGTTCACGTGCTCATTTTGTAGAGCTTGACAGACCCTGTGAAAATGTTGTAACACTTCTTCCCAAAAGACAAGCATGAGAGCAAATTCTAATTCTTGCATCTTCTTTTCAATGTTTTCTGCTTCTCTTCTGGATTCCCCCTTCTGTGACTGGTCTTCTCGTAAACAATCTAACGCTTCTATAATCTGAGGATAAAACTTTAGAAAAGCTTCAGTTGCAACAGCATGTGCTTCTCATGTGGTATCGGAAAGACACTTTACCAGCGTTTCATTCACAAGGCATCCTTTCAGAATCTTCCATTTGTTGGTTGAAGCTGGGAAAAAAGTATAGATCAGTTCCACTGTATGGAAGAAGTTTACTGCCTCTAAACAAGAGTCAACGGCACTTCTGTCTACCAGATTTAGTTAATGGGCACCACATATGTATAAAGGTAACGCATCTTCCTCTATAATATTTTTTTTTTCTGCATGCCCTTGTAGCACACAGACATATTAGCTGCGTTATCGTAGGACTAACCTCTGCATTTCGCAAAATCAATGTTGCAAACCTGACGTAAGTACTGCAACACTTCATTAGCCATACCTTCACTGGTGTGACTTTGCAGGTCCAAAAAGGTCATAAAGCGCTCAATGGGCAATCCATCTACCACATATCGAAGATCAAAGCTTGACTGATCTATTTGTGAAATATCGTGTTTTGAGTCTACTGACAAGCTGAAATAACCGGAAGCCTTTCCTTCATCTACAATTACTTCATGGACTTTTTGGGACATAATTTCAATCAGTTCTTCACATATAGTTTTGGATAAATAAGAAGGATTTCATTTTTCAGAATTTCCATATTTCGCAATGTGTGATGCTAAAAATGGATCAAACTGACTGACCCAACTCCAGCAACCCTAGAAAATTTCCATTTTGTTAAGCTCCAATTTTTTTCATTTGACCCTCTAAAAGCCAGACCAAGCTCAGCTATAGTACAAATAACTGATACTGCTCGCCTCAAAACATGTCCCCAGTAACTGCACTCTTCATTTATTTGGAGATCCGAGGTTTGTCGACGAGCTATGTATATGACATGCAGTCCTTATGAGTAGACTTTGTTCATGATTAACAACTTGAATGCTATTTTTCCAGTCACTGAACCCATTTTTTTTCAGCCAAACTTGTGGACCCTTTAGACGCTAAAAGTTTACAAACAAAGCAGTACACAGATCCCGTGGATGGTGAATACAATAACCATTCTCTCCTGTACTGCTCACCATTTGCTTTTGTGCCATAGAAGAGTATTTGAGAACAATATCTTGTCATTTTTCCTCCAGCATAAATACGCAAGATTTATCAAAGGGTCCATAATGATGCTGCCAGTTAGTGGGCCCACAGTCAACCCAGTAAGCTACATCATCAGCGGAGACATCAATCCACAGTCCCGGATCTACTGCTTGATTTATTTTATCATCTTCATCTTTATCATCATTATCATCATCTTCAGCAGACTGAAATGGGTCACTACAAATTTCATTTTTAAGCACTAATGCAGTGTCTGGATTTGCAGAAAAACCTATAGTCACGGCCGTATTTAGGATTGTGGGGTTAGATAGATTTCCATAGAAATATGTATAGAGAATACTTACTATGTGATAGATAGCTTCCATAGAAATATGTATAAAGTTTACTTACTATGTGATAGATATCTTCCATAGAAAAATGTATAGAGTATACTTACTATCTGATAGATAGCTTCCATAGAAATATGTATAAAGTTTACTTACTATGTGATAGATAGCTTCCATAGAAATATGCATAGAGAATACTTACTATGAGCTTAGATGATAAATAGTTTATATGGTTCGACTCGACTTCCATTGCCTTACATTGTATCATTGCATTGCTATACAATTTTAGTCATTCTAGTAACGTCTATCATCATTGTTCGTGTGCCAAATATTTCGTTTCTCTCCTTTGTCTCCATAATATGGATCTGGTCAATGTGTTCACAGGACTGAGTGTAAACTTCTGAAGTATACATTTACTTACCTTATTAAAAATAATCTTTCACTTCCTTTTTAGTAGAATACTTATAACTTATTACTCAAGCGTGGTATAGTTTTGTTAATGTGTTTTTGTTCATGTCTTGTTATGTTTTTTTGCGTGTTAATTGTTTTTTATCCTTTTTATTGTAATGGTTTAGAATAATTCTATTCATAGTCTTGAAGCATTGATTAGCTTTACATATCACATGCTATACATCTCGATTTATCCATATATTTACCGAGATTTAGCCAAGGAAGTATAGAGTTCATAATAGATGGTATACTTGCAATAATAGAAGGCGTCCAAGATGTCATAAAGTCCATCTGGAAAGATACATGAAATGTATAGCGACGACTCTATAGTCTCTCTCTACATGAATATAGTCAGTAGAGCCGATTGTTGCAACTATCAAAGCATCTCATTTCTATCTATAGCTGAATAGAATCGACTGAATCAAGAACTAAAAGTATTTCTTCATTCATCCTTCATTCAGTGTGGGGGGGGGGGGGGGGTGCTGGACCATTCTTTTACATGGAATTCACTCCCTTCTTGGCGTAAGTCAAATTGAAATAGATATTTATATCATAGTATATAAAGTAAGAATCTAACAAAAGCGTTCAACGTCGGGAATAGACATATACTTTGGTTAATCTAAAGAGAAACCAATATCCTGCGAACCGTCTGTTTTACAATACTGCAAATGGAATTGATCTCGCCAGTAGGTAAACTTGGAAAACCTCCAGTATATGCAAAAATGTTAAACATGGATTTGTCGACTACTAATTCAAAATCCATTCACTGCTTTTAATTTCAGTTATTTTATAATAATCATGTTAAATATCTAATGGCTTATATTATTATTATTTTCGTCCCCCCCTACAGTGCCTAGAGCAGCAACTATGATTTTAATAAAAGCTTTCTTTACACGATATTTGATAGCATGGATGGATGATTATATTTATAGTATTCATTTGAGGTCTTTTATATTCCTGTTCAATATTTAATAACCACGAGACCAGAAGCTAATGAAGATATACGTTTTACTTTTATCATTTCATTGAATATTTACACTATATAAACCTTAATAACCCTTAATGGTATGCAAGGCTAAAGATGTTTTTATAAAGTGTTAGTTGGAATATAGGTTTGTTCCCTCTTAATACAACAATTACAAACAACTATAGTATTAGGGTTAATTTGTGTATGTGTCCGGTTTTTAACCGGACAATTCGTTATATAAGTATACTGTCTGGTATAAAATGTAAGAAATTTAAAAAAAAACCAGAAAAATGCATCTCAAGAATAATTATAAACATATTTTTTTCATTAGCGAAATAACTGTCAGTTGAAGGATAGTAAGGTGGTCGATATTGTCTAAAATGGTTTCTGGCGATTCTCTATCTATAACACAACGGATAAGTCGAAGGTTCTTATAACCTCTGTATTTGTGACGTCAATTTCCTGATACAAATGAATCTGGAGAAAAACAACTAACATTATTTTGATTGGCAGTCAAGAGGAAACTGAATCTCGCAGACTAACCAATTAAATACACCGCCCCTTAGAATACAAGGGAATGTAACTTGATAGCTTGGAGAAGTTTGTTTAGTTCAATACATGTAAGCCTACGTACGCAAGGAAAACATCATCTTCTCGATATAACGCTATTAAAAGATTGGATCTAACACAATTGCAGTGCTGTACTTAAAGCCATTACAGGGTTGCATATATATTTATTATAGGAAAGGATAGTATGTACAATTATATAATGGAAATGAAATCGTTACAGGATTGAATGGAAAGCCATTAGATGATTGTAAAAAAAAACTTCATTATTAAAGAGATACAAAAGCGTTATAGCATAATATGTTATACCAGTGATATAGAATTACATAATATACACTTATAGGATTCGATTTAGCACACTTATATTATGTTTTTAAACTAAACCGTTATATAAGTAGCTACTGCACCATTATATTGTGGTAGAAGTGAAAATTATTATAGAAAATATTACTATACTATAACCCCATTCTTGCATTAAGTGATTAGATTGGATGCAAAACCATTTTAGTGGTAGTTCGTACCTTTATAAAATTTAATATAAGATCAATATACACATTCTACATTTTACACCATGTGTGTTTAACAATTCTCTCAAAAGTAAAGTCTGAACTTGATGTATGTTATGGACAAATCTATCTAAAATATAAAAGTCTGGACCTAATGTCTGTATGGACAAATCTATCTAAAATATAAAAGCCTGAACCTAATGTCTGTATAGACAAATCTATCTAAAATATAAAAGTCTGAACATAATGTATGTATGGAAACATCTATCTAAAAAATAAAAGTCTGAACCTTATGTCTATATTCACAAATCTATCTAAAATATAAAAGTCTGAACCTAATGTCTATATGGACAAATCTATCTAAAATATAAAAGTCTGAACCTAATGTCTGTATGGACAAATCTATCTAAAATATAAAGTCTGAACCTAATGTCTATATGGACAAATCTATCTAAAATATAAAAGTCTGAACCTAATGTCTGTATGGACAAATCTGTCTCAAATATAAAAGTCTGAACATAATGTCTGTATGGACAAATCTATCTCAAATATAAAAGTCTGAACCTAATGTCTGTATGGACAAATCTATCTAAAATATAAAAGTCTGAACCTAATGTCTGTATTCACAAATCTATCTAAAATATAAAAGTCTGAACCTAATGTCTATATGGACAAATATATCTAAAATATAAAAGTCTGAACCTAATGTCTGTATGGACAAATCTATCTAAAATATAAAGTCTGAACCTAATGTCCATATGGACAAATCTATCTAAAATATAAAAGTCTGAACCTAATGTCTGTATGGACAAATCTATCTCAAATATAAAAGTCTGAACCTAATGTCTGTATGGACAAATCTATCTGAAATATAAAAGTCTGAACATAATGTCTGTATGGACAAATCTATCTCAAATATAAAAGTCTGAACCTAATGTCTGTATGGACAAATCTATCTAAAATATAAAAGTCTGAACCTAATGTCTGTATGGACAAATCTATCAAATATAAAAGTCTGAACCTAATGTCTGTATGGACAAATCTATCTCAAATATAAAAGTCTGAACCTAATGTCTATATGGACAAATCTATCTAAAATATAAAAGTCTGAACCTAATGTCTGTATGGACAAATCTATCTAAAATATAAAAGTCTGAACCTAATGTCTGTTGGCCCAAACCCTAGAATATGGTCAAGCCAATCAAAGAAATAAATACAAATGTCTTGTTGCCTGACTCCAGTTTTACTGTGCTTATTTCCAGTAACGACATCATTCCAGGGACCGAAGAGCTACATAAATACGGATTAGTTTCGCGATCACATGATCACATGACGCGACCTAGATATCACAAGGGGGGATAACAACAACCAGGCGGCCCCTTGATTTTCCCCCTTTTTCTCATTTTTCATAGGGCTGCAGCCAATCTAGTCTGCTCGTCTTTTTTTTTTGTACCATTTCAATACACATTTATTCTTAATTTAACATTTTCTTATAACTACAACATTCTCTTCTAAACATTCTCAAATTCTCTTCTCTTCTACACACTTGTGTCTTAATACACATTCCATTCTCTTCTTAATACACATGTATTCCTCTATACTCCTTTCTTTATAATTAAACATTATCTTATAATGTACACACTTTCTTCTAAATACACAATCCATTCTCTTCTTAATACACATTCTATTCTCTTCGTATTACACATTCCATTCTCTTCTTAATACACATTGCATTCTCTTCTTAATACACATTCCATTCTCTTCTTAATACACATGCCATTCTATTCGTAATACACATTCCACTCTCGTCTTAATACACATTCTATTCTCTTCTTAATACACATTCCATTCTATTCTTAATACACATTCCATTCTCTTCATGATACACATTCTCTTCTCTTCCTAATACACATTCCATTCTATTCGTAATGCACATTCCACTCTCGTCTTAATACACATTCTATTCTCTTCTTAATACACATTCCATTCTCTTCTTAATACACATTTCATTCTCTTCATGATACACATTCTCTTCTCTTCTTAATACACATTCCATTCACTTCTTAATACACATTCCATTCTCTTCTTAATACACATTCCATTCTCTTCATGATACACATTCTCTTCTCTTCTTAATACACATTCCATTCACTTCTTAATACACATTCCATTCTCTTCTTAATACACATTCCATTCTCTTCTTAATACATATTTAATTCTCTTCTTAATACATATTCCATTCTCTTCTTAATACACATTCCATTCTCTTCTTAATACACATTCCATTCTCTTCTTAATACACATTCCATTCTCTTCTTAATACACATTCCATTCTCTTCTTAATACACATTCCATTCTCTTCTTAATACACATTACATTCTCTTCTTAATACACATTTCATTCTCTTCTTAAAACACATTCCATTCTCTTCTTAATACACATTCTATTCTATTCTTAAAACACATTCCATTCTCTTCTTAATACACATTCCATTCTCTTCTTAATACACATTCCATTCTCTTCTTAATACACATTCCATTCTCTTCTTAATACACATTCCATTCTCTTCTTAATACACATTACATTCTCTTCTTAATACACATTTCATTCTCTTCTTAAAACACATTCCATTCTCTTCTTAATACACATTCTATTCTATTCTTAAAACACATTCCATTCTCTTCTTAATACACATTCTATTCTTAATACACATTCCATTCTCTTCTTAATACACATTACATTCTCTTCTTAATACACATTTCATTCTCTTCTTAAAACACATTCCATTCTCTTCTTAATACACATTCTATTCTATTCTTAATACACATTACATTCTCTTCTTAATACACATTTCATTCTCTTCTTAAAACACATTCTATTCTCTTCTTAATACACATTCTATTCTATTCTTAATACACATTACATTCTCTTCTTAATACACATTTCATTCTCTTCTTAAAACACATTCCATTCTCTTCTTAATACACATTCTATTCTATTCTTAATACACATTACATTCTCTTCTTAATACACATTTCATTCTCTTCTTAAAACACATTCTATTCTCTTCTTAATACATATTCCATTCTTTTCTTAATACACATTTAATCGTAAATACATATTTTTTCTTTTAAAATATAGATCTACATGTAGGCTATTACAACTAACACAATTATTTCTTAATGCTGATTTTTTATAAATAAACATATATTTTTCATTACAGTGTATTTCTAAATAAATTTTTTTTTTCTAAATATTCAGGTATTTTTTTTAATTAGCCTACACAATTATGTCTTTGTATGTAGAGGAAAAAAAGGAATTAAATAAAGTATTTCAATGCAGTACACGTAGTGTTCAGTTGTCTTCTATAAACATAAATAACATTACTTATGAATATTTGATACTTGACATGATCGTTTAAAACAGTTCACTATTAACTTCAATTAGTGACGTTGTCAAGTTAACAAAGGCTAAAGTTAGTAGATTTGACAACATTTATTAGTTTCAGTAGTAGCTAAAAGATCATAACAAAACTTAACATTGATCGATTTTGCTTTCAAACTCAATATACATTAATTATTGTTTTCATGAATTCATTCTATCAATATAATTACCATCGTAGTCACTCAATGAACTCATCATTTTGTGTGCATCAGTCACCTGATACTCAGACACACATACTCACACAAACGCAGGCATACACAGACACACGCAGACATATTTCCACACACTATAAACACAGGCAAACACGTAAGTATACCGTATTTCATCTGTTACAGAAGACTATTGCGTCCTAAATTATACACACACTCAAAATATACTTACTCGCAGTGCTTTTTTTTGTGACGGTATGCACCGGTACGGCGTACCGGCACCTTTTCAATGTGGGGAAAAATTATTACTTTTCTTGTATTTTAACGTTTATTATTAATTTATTATATTATTAATTTGTTAAAACTGAATTATTTTAAAATTGCACGTAATAAGAATTAAAATATAAAATGCGAAACTGCTTTAAAAGTTAGGCAATCCATCACTGAGTACCGTCACCTATTTTTTTTTACAAAAAAAGCACTGCTTACAGGTATACACACAGCAAGCCAGACACTATTTGATCTTATCAATCTTTAATATCTGAGTTTAGTAGACTTGTTTAGTACATATTTACTATAGTTAATGAACTGTAGATAAATTTTAAACATTGTAAACATTACTATTAAATTGTAACATGAACAGTAGTTTTGATTATATCTTTGTTTTTTTACTTGTATATTTCATATGTTGTTTTTTAAAGAAAGGTTCCAGATGAAAAACTTTTAAACATTTTTTGTACCCTTGACCTAGATTGTACATTTTATGTACAGTTTTAATGTCATTTCGAGTGTTAGTGTGACCACACAAAAAAAAAAAAGAAAATATCAAGAAAAGTAACCAGGAAGAAGCTTGGAGTAATTCTATTATATCCAGAGTACTGGATAATAAATAATGTCTCCCACAATGCACTAGCTTCTTAAGTCAATTCCCCCATTCAGCACAGAAACAACCGAACAACACCTGCCCTCTTCATTTCACCTGCTCCGAGAGAGTTCGCCTGACTTTTAGTATTCCCAGAAGTATACAAGGTAACAGATAGACATAACATTACAGCATCATTTACTCTGGTTAAGTGAACACAAACTCAAATCACATGCATATAAAAACATCCACATACGTACAATACAAGTTTCAATTCACAAACATACAATAAAAGCTGTCTTCAGTGACATTCAATTTGGTTTTATCCATTTCTCATTGTATTTATTACTTTCAGTTTCGTAAATAAAAATGAAAAAAAAACAAAACAAAGTCATTCAGTAGACATTAGGTTGTGTTTACTTTCATTTCTTAGCCAAAAACCAAAATCAAAACTACAACTAAAACATAGTTAAGACAAATCTCAGCCTGAGACCAGTCAAAGAAAAAGAAAAAAAGTGTACGCCCCTAACTTGATCTAAGAGAGTAGTACAAATACAGTGGGAAACCAATCCTTGCACTCTCTGGATACATTTTGTAATTGACCAATGGAAATGATATATTTTGCAATCGACTAATGGCAATGATAGATTTTCTAATTGACCAATGGAAATGATAGATTTTCTAATTGACCAATGGCAATGATATGCTTGACTCTTATGGCTGACCATTACCAATTACCTGTGGAGAGAAACACGGTGAATGGTGAAATGTGTTGCTAGCTGCTCCTTAAATGAATTCCACATTTACTAAAAAAAATATTAAGGCCTCTTCATTACTAACATGCTTTTGTCATGTTTAAGTTAGAAAAAAATGCATTCACTTGTTTAGTTTATTAAAACATATTTATTTCAAGCTATATAAATAGGCCGACAATATAATTTTATAGTAAGAAGTTGCACATATATAGTGTACACAAGTTCTTATATTGCTTTATTTCGTAACGTTTTGAGATTAAAACAAAATGTATATATACTTATTCAGTGCTTTTTTTGTGACGGTACCTTTTTCAATGTGGGGAAAAAAATATTACTTTTCTTGTATTTTAACGTTTATTATTAATTTATTATATTATTATTTTGTTAAAATTTTATTATTTTAAAATTGCGCGCAATAAGAATTAAAATATAAAATGCGAAACTGCTTTAAAAGATAGGCTATCCATCACTGAGTACCGGCACCTATTTTTTTTTTACAAAAAAAAGCCCTGTACTTATTAAACCTAGAGAATTGTATACGTGCTCTTGCATACAGAAATGGCTCTATGAATGCAAGTTTTTGTTACTCAATATTATATTTGTTGGCAGCGCAATATAAATATACTCATTATTAATATATCACAAAGAAATTGTACATTACACATTGAAAGTAGGATACATATTAAATATATTGTTTATAACACCGATATAGTCGGCTATATTACATATAGGCCACATATAGGCCACATATAGGCCACATATAGGCCACATATAGGCCACATATAGGCCACATATAGGCCACATATAGGCCACATACAGGCCACATATGTGCAAAAGAAATCGAAACGACTCCAGCTAACTAGATAGACAATGTTCAGACAGTAGGCAATAAAATAACTTGTCATTCAATCTCCAGTTAGCCTACTTTGTTGTGTTGTAATAAAAAATAAAAATAAATTCAGTTTATAAGTGAGTCAATTCAGACCGTCTTGTGATGAGTAGATTAGATTAGTGTAATTTAGATTCTCAGACATGAAGTTATGTGCAAGTAAGTAGTAGGTTACTATATGCACTCAGTACACTCTTGATAACACTAACACACACACACAGAAATATTGGCTTGCAAAGCGCATAGAAATCTCTGGGGAAAACAGACAACATTTGAGTCTATAATATATAACATATAATATATAGCAAGCAACTAGCGTCTTCTCTCTCTCGTTTTATTTCATGAAAATTGTATTTGTTTAATGCTACATTTATCTACATAGACTTAAACCGAATGTAAGATTGTAAACAAATGTTTTCTATTCCACGTTTTCATTTCATCATTGGCTTGTAATATTTTAAAACAAAAGTATTTTTGTTGTTGTTGTGATGTTTGCAAAAGTGTTAATTGATTATGTTGGGTGTATGGTTTAGCGTGACACTATACTGCTGCTTTACCTTTGAGTCATACAATGCTAGCAGAACTTGTAATTTGTTTGAAATACAAGACGCTTTTATTGAAATACAATTTCCATAAAATAGAAAGAATGACAATTCATATTAGATCTATAGATCTAAGTCATATATATCATATAGATCTAGATCATTATTCCATTCATGACTTATCTAAAACTATCGCTGCAAATATAAAAGAAAAGCTAAAACGTACTATAATAAAGTTGTTTTAAGGCGACGAGGGGAGTCATTAATAATGAGCTCACATCTGTGTCTACTTATGTGACTTTAATTGTAAACATTTCGTGGCTATGTTGTATTCTCGTTACATAGATTCGTTTTATTTATGTATTAGATTTATTACCTGGCTACATGTTTAGTCAAGTCATGACTACATTCCGATACTGTACTGTACACCTATACATTTCCTAATAAAAATAATTAGAATATCTTCACTCCATTACAATAATAAGATAACATAATAACAATATGTAAATACTTTACAAATCTAATAATATTCCCGATGATTGCCTATGGTAGAGAGACAGAGAAAGAGACAGAGAGAGAGAGAAAGAGAGAAAGAAAGAAATCAAGACAGTAAGGAGCGGGAAAGGGAGAGACGGTGGGAAAGAGAGAAGGAGAGAGCAAGAAGATGGATCAGAATACGAAGAGAAGAGAGTCAGAGAGAAAGGGATGAAATAACAGAGTGAATAAAAGAGAAATAATGTAGGGAGAGAGAGAAAGATAGAGACAAACCATCTGTGTTAGAAGCTAGATAAAATAAAGCAGTACTTATTTCTAGAGATAAACCTGATACATCAAATGTATATCTGGTTAATGGTAGTTCAAGACGTTATTTTAGACCTATACAACACAAGAATGTTGAATCATTTCTTACATGATAAAGTCATGTATTCTTATTGCCTAGAAAAATAATGTTGCAAAAAAAAAAATCAATCATAGATGCAACAGTCATGAATTCAATTAAACTTTAAATAGTTTTAATTTACAGGGTATCTAATGCTTAAATGACTTTAAAATAGTTGGGACTTAAACCAAACATGCAAAACTACTTTAGAGTTATAACTTCTGTAATAAATAATATTAAATTGTAGCTATAGGACTTGATTTATACAGTTTCTGTATGAGAACACTTTGAATAGTATTGTTAATTCGAAAAGCCAGTGCCATCTTTACACATTATTTGCATTGGACTCAAAATATCAAATTCTACATAAAAAGCTTAAGTTATTTGTTTAAAGGGGGAATGGAGAAAGTCTTTGAAATATCAAAGACTATAATTAGATAGATCGCTTGATCTTTTTTTAGTGCTTATATGTTCTTTTTCCGTGCGCATACAAAAACGCTGTCTTATATGACTTCTACGCCCCTACGTTCTCCTAAATGCTTCCGCTGTAAGCTTATACTACTTTCGATTTTCATTTAAATATTTCATTGAGAAAAATCATAGCGATTAAATAAAACGGAAGTGTACAGTAAACACGGGAATCGAGAATTCCGAAAAGAAGTCTTTCGAGTCAAATATATAGCTAAGATACTATAGCAAGCGGTCAATGTGTATTATAGTCGATGGAAATATCTAGAATAGATCATTGCAATCACGTGACAAAAAGCACGTGCTGTTTGTTTACTTTGTCCAGTGGTGACGAATGGCAGCCGTATTACTATAGGCTTAAGAAGGTTTTATTTTTAAATATCATCATTTCAACATTATAACGTACAAATATATAAAACACTGTCATGCGATGAAAATCAACATTTAAAGTTAAAATATAGATCTAAACCATTAAAAATCAATGAAATAGTTTCGGCAAGTGCAGAATATTTAATTGAAGATGTCGATTGTCGAAAGTTAGCCTATCTTAATTTATTAATTCTTAACTTACTACCTAAAAGTAAAGCATAAGGCAGGATGTGCAATATTTTTCACAAGAGCTATTGAAAAACTATAAAAGCCTCAAATCTTTTTTATTGCTTGGACGGACTACTAAGGACTAGATTCACAGTTAAATATCAAGATTTATGCAAATTCCTTATATTTTGCGTGTAAAACAGACATGTTAAATAACAATGTTATTCAACATCATCACTATCATGGCTGCTATTTACTTAATTACGTCATCTATAAACCTAAACCACGCCTATTGCAAATGCTCTATTTAAACTGTAAGGATGATTGGTGTGCAAAAGTAATTGAATAGATTTAATAGTTCAGTGTGGTGCGCATCGAATTTAATGCAAATAACCAGGTAGTGAGGAAGTGACGTTTTTGTTGGAATACAAGAAAGTGTGCTTGTGGTTTTTCAGTCGATGTGTGATAGTCCATAGGGATTAGATGCGATAGAGAGTGGAGAAGTGATTGTCCTGTGGTACGGACAGATGCAATAAGACTTAGGCGTGATCTTGAGATATGTGATTTAGTAAGATAGAAGACTGTGGCTGTTTGCTGTACATTGAATGAACTATTACTATACTTATGTGAAATAAATCTACCTCAAGATTGATCGTCGTTACTTCTGTGCATTGGAATTACATGTTGCTACTTTGTTAAAGTTGTCTACGTGTTTCAGAAATCCCTGTTACAATAACTAAATAGTATAGCCAATAGGTTAGTTCGATAGTTGATTTTTCTGTACCATCTTATTGGTCCATAATGTTAGAATAGCATAGCTATTTTCAGTAAAATTAAAAATGGAAAAAAAGCTTATCAACATATAGTTAGCTCTAGTTTACACGCTAATGTGTTGTTTTGTTTTTTAAAGTTGTGACTTTAAAAGCTTCAGAAATTAAAATAAAAAAAAAGTAAAAAGAAACTAGAAAGTTAACATTGATCTAAAACAACGTCCATTTTAATTTTCTAAACAGTGTGAAATTTTATACTAAGATAAAAAAAAAGAAATCCACCCTGGTATAGAAATTGTTAATTCAATCATGAGAATTATTGTCCAGACTAGTCCTGCTGTTCAAACTGACCTTTACCATTTTATTGACCCTAAGCATTGGTCATCAGAGCCAAATCGTTCCTAATTTTATATTCAGTAGCGTAGAATATATTAAATTTCTATTTAAAGTTTCTCTACACCGCCCTCCATGTTGACTCGTCATTTTGGTGTCTATCAACTGGTGATGCTTTAATAGCTGGATCAAACCTTTCATCTAGAGTTATCGACTCCTGAAGCTTTCTTGACAAATATTGACTCAGTTGATTTAGTTCATTTAAAATGAACAAATAACAGTCTGCGGAATAATTGTGATCTTGTCAGCTGGCCCGATTTTCACCTTTTAATGGCCCCAGCGTTAAAATAGAGTTACAAAATACGTCAACTATTTTATGTAATTTTAACCTATGAGCTTACTAAAGACTTAAATCTGATACTGAAATTATATTGATAAATAGTTGTTTGAATTGAATTTGTTTATGATTTCATGGACATTTATTTCTTTACTTGTATTTTTGTAACTGATACACATATCTAAGCATCACCAACACTATAAAAATTACATCCAAGCCATGTTAAAACTCCATGCATTACATTCAAGTATTGTTAAAACTTCATACATTACATCCAAGCCTTGTTAAAACTTCATACATTACATCCAAGCCATGTTAAAACTGCATACAATACATCCAAGTCTTGTTAAAACTTCATATATTACATCCAAGCCATGTTAAAACTTCATACATTACATCCAAGCCTTGTTAAAACTGCATTCATTACATCCAAGTCTTGTTAAAACTGAATACAATACATCCAAGCCTTGTTAAAACTGCATACAATACATCCAAGTCTTGTTAAAACTTCATACATTACATCCAAGCCTTGTTAAAACTGCATTCATTACATCCAAGTCGTGTTAAAACTTCATACATTACATCCAAGTCTTGTTAAAACTTCATACATTTAATTTCAATTATCCTATGTTAGTGCCTACACATATATTTCAATGTTCCTCATTTTCCCATTGCAATGTTTTTTTAGCGTCGTAGCCCTTATTGATCCACTCATCCACTACATATTTCTATTAATGACGAATATTCTCTAGAGCAACATTAAACAAACCTTCATTTAACCTGGTCTGGAGTCAACTATTAAACATTCCCTAAGTGGGAGTTTGAGTCAGTCAATAATTGCCAGCCTCACAGAATATACCAATAAATACAATCTTTTTAAATGTTTACCACGTCACCACCCCAAGGATTTGGAATTTTTAAACCGTTTTAACTTTATTTAGTTTAGTAGTGTAAGCAATTAAGTTATATTCATTCCGCTTTTAAATTGGTTTAAGACAGTAATTTATGTACATTTTAAAATATTGTTTATTTTTAAGTTTGCAGTTCATTCAGATACTTACTGAAATACCTTTAGAACCAATGTTAAAATTTTAATTTACCGTAGGTTGACCCCCATAATGACTCGTCTCTTGTAGTTTCTTGACTATAGTTTCCACTGATCTAGTTATAGTAACTGACATAGTTGCTTATCCTTCATTGAGTCATGCGTAGTTTCTAACTAATGTGTATTTATTAAGCACGGATAAAATTATCAGTACTGAACATAATATGTTAGATACATTGGACACTAACTGTTAAAACTAAACTTTACGTTTATTAAGACAAGCTATTCCTGTAGTTCTTATAACCTTAGACAAAACATGTTTATTGAGCTAAAATATTCAACCAGCTAGGAGTCAAATGCTCAACAAGCTAGGAGTCACATGTTCAACAAGCAAAGAGTCAAATGTAGAGTCAAATGTTCAACAAGCTAAGAGTCAAATGTTCAACAAGAATGAGTCAAATGTTCAACCTGCTGGGAGTAAATGTTGAAAAGGCTGAGATAAAATGATTAACGAATTGGGAGTAAATGTTTAACTATCTAAGTTTTAATGTTCAACAATCTTAGCGTAAATGTTCTACCAGTTGGTAATAAATGTTCAACCAGTTGGTAATAAATGTTCAACAAGTTGGTAATAAATGTTCAACAAGTTGGTAATACATGTTCAACAAGTTGGTAATAAATGTTCAACAAGCTGGTAATAAATGTTCAACAAGTTGCTATTAAATGTTCAACAAGTTGGTAATAAATGTTCAACAAGTTGGTAATAAATGTTCAACAAGTTGGTAATAAATGTTCAACAAGTTGGTAAGAAATGTTCAACAAGTTGGTAATAAATGTTCAACAAGTTGGTAATAAATGTTCAACAAGTTGGTAATAAATGTTCAACAAGTTGGTAATAAATGTTCAAAAAGTTGGTAATAAATGTTCAACATGTTGGTAATAAATGTTCAACATGTTGGGAGTAAATATTCAATACGCTTAGAGTAACTGTTAAACTATAAGACTTAGAAAGTTCAATAGGTTGAGCGTGAATGTTCAACAAGCTTAGAATGGATGTTTAACAAGCTGAGCACTGCAAAGAAGATTGAATTGTACAAATCAGTTCCCATGCTGTAGGCAAGAACGGGTAATTCCCAGTGTGACTCACATAAAACGGCTGAAATTGAGACATGTCTCTGTGTGTTAGACCTGATTTAGACCATATTAACATACAAGTACACACCTAGACAAATGTAATAAAACATCGCTACACACTGTATAAGTAGGATAGTGAACTACCAGACTGTCCTTCCTGTAAGAGAAAACAAACTGGACATGTATTACCATATACAAATTCCTTTTTCATTTTTTTTGGGTTAAACTGAATGGAACGGATGGGAAGGCGTGCGGTATTTTCTGATAAGTTATCCTGCAACCCTATGTAAACTCATGTTAATTATTTCGTTCTATGCATAGTTTTCTGTGCAATTTGAAAAGACAACAAAAGAAATATTAAATAAAATGTAAAACACCAAACCTTACACAACAATTAATTTGAAAGTGATCTTGTTAATATTAATTATAAAAGTATATTATGGACTAATTTTGTTACAAATTCTGTAGTAATAAAATTTGTTTTATTGAAAGGTCTAAAAGGATATGTTTTAAAAAGCGTTTAATAGAGAAAAAAAGATTTATCAAAATCAACATATGAGGGTAAAAATCATAAATTCTATCCAATATTAATTGGTTACCTAATCAATAACTACACGTTCTTGCAGAGACAGAGTGAAATGTCGGCCTTCATCGCCATTTCCCATTCCAAGCATCTCTTGCTCAGACTTTCTAAAACAGACCATCCATCATCGAGAAGCCGTCGATAGCTTCGCCTTAATCTCGATGATATAGGATACATTAACTGCTTGGATTAGAGGATGGAACGGGGGGAAGGGCATTTTTTGTAATAAGTTACAACACATTATTATGCATTTGAAGTCGGGGTATCCTAGCTGTGTGTGGGTGACTCCACAGACACATTCTAGGTTTATGTATATATTGTATTGTCATAATTAATTTGTTCTATCTATATACTGGCTGACTTGGTTGAGTCTGAACATAAGCTAATATCGTGAGAGGTTTTTTTCAATAAGATTTCGTGACCATTGGAGCAATAAAGATATCACATTTCTAACATCTATGTTATCTAACTTGAGCCAGTAAAGAAAAGAATAATTATTTATTACAGACGCTCCTTGTAAAAAGAAGATTATTGCGTCCTACGCTCATCCGGCGTCTGAGTCTAGTCTGGCATGTTGATATTAAGTTACTGGTTTTTCTGGTTTGTTCAGGTAGATCCATTCCATGCACGGATGCCACTCGGGAAGAAAGAGTACTTATATGTATTTGTACTCTCACATATGTGATAAGAAAATAGTTTTTGTCCTTAAATTTACCTTATATATACACATACTTTTGTTTCACGCTTGCTTTACTATATGTGTTATACACTGTTTATGCTTTTTTTTCTTGTTTTGTTTTTTTGCATGAAGAGTTTTTCACAAGGTTACTGAGTACTGTAACGTGTATGGTAGAAATATATTTTTAGCCGTGTCTCTGCGTCTTTATTCTCCATCAATCGCAAAGTTAAAAACGCTTCAGAGATGTACAAAGTGCAAACTTGTCCCCTGTATTTCTAATCAGTCTGTACTTCTCTGTACTGGAAGAACTCATCAATTGACGTGTGCAAGAAAAATCTGTACATTCAAAGCACTAGCTGGGTATAGCTGGGCCTAGCTGTGTATAGCTGCGTATAGCCGGGTACAGGCCATGAATTGAACTATTTTTTTTTCATAGTTTATCTAATAGGGCTATGTCTTTTTAAATCATCTAGTTCTGCAACACAATACGACATACAATAAATATATGTTTTGCGAGAGGTTAAGAAATAAATATATACATACATTAGAAAAGATAAGCAACTTATATAATTATAAACTCAAGGAAGTTATATATGCTACTGATCTATTCTAATGTATTTCTCACAGAGTTAGTATATACACGAATATACAATATCCAAGCGTTCACAATTGAAATACATTATTTCTAATCCAAAGTTTAATTTCTCTATTAAATGCCTTCGACTCATATTATTAACTGTATTATCTACAAACAAGTATTTGTCTGTACATAATATTATATGCACTGGTACTTCAATGTAGTATGTAGGTCGAGGTTTTTATAAACCGTATTGTGAAAGGGGGGGGGGGGTAGAGTTACTTGATAATAATAATGATATATAAATATATATATATATAAAACTGTGTTGGAACCATTTAGTCAGCTAGTAACTGTATGTACCAATAGATCAATGTTATAAGTTTTGTAAACGTTTTTATGTTTATAAGGTTTCATAGGAAAGTCTTTGTGGAAACATTCTTCTGTTCAAACAGATTAGCTGCTAAGTGATGGATTGTGTTTACTTTACGTTCAGCCTCATTCACACCTAACGTCTAGGATGATTTTCACAATGTGTTTATAAACACAACTTTACAAACTAAACAATTGCTAAAATAATTGAGGTTTCTATGTTGATGAGGTGCAATGGAGCACCACCAGCCCCTACCCCCTTATACACGTATGTAAAATACATAAAGTAGACTCTACAGTATTAGAAGGTGTTAGAATGCTGAAACTTTCATTCACGATTACAGTCTGAAGATCTAGCCTTGGGCCAAAAGCTAAACATTGTTGTTTTTTTTAACTTTCAGGTTCTGTCAATTAATTTTGAAAATATTCTTTTTTTATTTTTATTTCTTCATTATTTAATGTTTTACTAACTTAACATTGTACTTTATTTATTTCTTTATTATTTATTGTTTTACTAACTTAACATTGTACTTTATTTATTTCTTTATTATTTATTGTTTTAATATCTTTACTTTCAACTTTTTTATTTCTTCTTTTCTTTAATGTTTTATTACTTTAACTTTGTACTTATTCTTTTCTTTATTGTATGATGTTTTACGATGTTATCCGTGCACTTTGAGATATTTTGACCAAGGCTAATCATTTAAAAACCTAACAATTAACAATTTGATTATGATTAACATAAAAATTATTAAAATGAAATATTTAATGGAAGCTATTTGTGCGAAATTTTATCTTTCTGAATCTCTTATTTCAATGTTATGATGAAAATTGTAAAATGTAAAAATGTATTCTTTTCATTTCTTTTCAATAGCCACGAACTGCTTTAAAAAAACGAAACCGTGTCAGAATGTTCTATTCTATGTCAATTTGTAATGCATTTATTTTGGCATGTTCGTAAATCTAATAAAAACCCATTACATTATAAGATTTAATAACTATCTATGAATTGATACTTGATTGGAAAAATCCTCAAAGGTGGTTAGGATTTTTTTAACGGAGAATTACACCTGCACTACTTTCACTTTGTGAATAATGGTTTTGTCCTAATTGATTTTACTAAGACAAGTATGAACTGGCTTATCTTGAGCTAGTCTAGTTAATCTGGTTCACAAATGTAATTACTCTAAAAAGATCATCTGCCTGTTTTTCTCTCCCGTTCGTGTGATATCTGTTTTATATTGCCGTATCTGATGAACACATGTTCGTAAATAAACTATCTATATCTGCAACTACATGTATGTAATACTGTATACATATTTAAACATTTCACTGTGTTAACCGGCGTCACTTTACGGGGGTGATGGGGTGGGGGTGTCGTGTATTGGGTACACGCAAGGTTATTTGGCTCGTGTAAGGGCGGATGTATCGGCGTCACAATGGCGTTGGGGCTCAGAAAATTAATATTTATCTTTCGTATCTCGTGTGCTGGTGATTAGAGTAATCCTACAAGACACGATGCTCCACATAGGCAAACACATAAACAAAGATCGACTCAATGCCGGGATGAATTTCAATTAATGTTTTTTTAGACATAAGTCAATGAATAGCTGGCTGAGATAATCCACAATACTAATTATAGTATATCAGTATCAATTTAATTGGACCAGCCGAAACACGTCCGTTCTGGTCTGTGTTCTCGTCTCCAATGATAATTTAATTTTTCTCCTAAACTTAAGTGCCCTCTGTATGGTTGTGAGGGGGGGGGGGGGGGGCGATTAACCACGTATCTTTCATGATGCGTTACTTGTAGGGAGAATGGGGGGGGGGAAGAGGGAGTCTTTGATACCCCCCCCCCCCGGTCATCGTACAGAGGAAGATTACACAATACGTGTCAATTGACCAGCAGAGCCGCGCCTGCGTCAGTCGTGGTCTAACAGGTAAACGTTATCTACTAGACCTGGCCGGTGACCTGTGGAGGTGGGGTGGAGGAATCAATGGAGGGGTTACTCTTGGCGAGGGGTGGGGGCTGGCAAGTTTACAGTAGACATGAGGGAGGGGTAAATGGAAAGCATCCTGACTTATACAAGGACAGATAAATATGTTTGTGAAATAATATATATATCTAAACATGTAAAACAGCCATAAAAGAGAAAGTAAATACATTCATATATAAATATTAATGCAAGGTACAAATACAATCATACAACCTTCATTCATTGGTGAGCACTGCAATGAGCCAGGATTCAAAGTAGTTTATAGGTTGGAGCCATTGTGAGTAAGTTCTATGGCACCGGACTGAGTGATTGGCGCCTCTAGTGAGTATACGACAAACTGCATCTATCTATATCTGGTCAATAAATAAACTATCTGTATCTATCTATATCTTTATCTAGCTAATGCGTTATTATACAAAATTATTTTAAAAAATGGCTAACAATAACAAGTCAACTTTGTGTAGAGGTAGAGAAATATTAAGTTCTGTCTGTTCCTGGAAAGGGGGGCGTTGATAACAACGGCGTATCAATGACATATTCTGGCTATGAATATTGTTAAGTAAAATATACTATGAAAGTTTAGCTTGATGGAATCATATATCTTAGATAACGGTAATATATGGTGAAGGAATAAATAGTTTTACACAGAAAATCTGTTTATTAGGTCCATATTGGTGATCTTTGTCTAAGAACATGCGTTTTAAATACATCTAAAGTTTATCATAAATAATGAGTTTATAATACTATAAATCTTTACCTAAATTGATAAATTTAGAATATATATAGTTTCCTTACAGTCCTGCAATGCATTTGTAGCTATTGAAAAAAAAAAAAATATTGTGGAACTATTTTTAGTTCAATTCATTTAGGTAAGAATGTTAAAGCGAAGACTAAAAAAAGATGGACCGCTTGCTCTATTTTTTTAAACCATATATGTTATTTTTTTCCTTGCGCAGCCAATAACGGTGTTTTAAATTACTCCTACGGTTTCCGCTGTATACAACTTATTATTTTAATTTTCCATTGAGAAAATCATAGCGATGAAATAAAACGGAAGTGTACATTACAAAAGGGAATCCGGAATTCCGAAAAGAAGTCATTCGAGTCATCAATAGTGGATGTACATTTATGCTTGTATTTTCAATAGTTAATGCATGCATTATATTTCATTTCTCCTCTACTGAAAAGATGGCTGTTATAACATTGTAAATGTGTATTTGTTTACTTCTGTTTGTTCAGTTAGACTTACTGACTGTGTTCGTTTGTTATATTCTACGTTTCTAGACGAATAAACCAAACAGTAACAAAAATATATTTTAATTGAAATCTGTCTTACGATTAATTTGTTTAGCTAAATGAAATAATTGAATACAAATAGCTCATATATCCCATTTTTTCTTTAAACAAATTATTCATTTCAACATTAGGTTGAAACACATGTACAACGGTAGACTTAAATACGTGTACACCTTTGGGATAAAATGCATGAAGGCTACAATATTATTCTAAAGTACATTAAAAACATTGGGCTGAAATACATATTCAATATTGTAATAACATATACACTTATAATGTAAGACAATCGGTAAAATACATTCCCATATTATACTTGAATACACGTACAAGTTTAAGATACAGTACATGTACAGCATTGAAATAGACTAGATCTATAAGTTCAGCTTTTACTTGAAACACGAGAATTACTTGAAAGGAAAGTTTCCTATTAATGTAGTCGTCTATCTTCCTTCAATGTGTCACATATTATTGTATGGGTTTTGTCCTGAGTGACATGTTCCATTCTGAATAAAAACTTGACAAAATCCGCTCTTGTTTTTTGTTTCTTGTTGTGAACATTAAAAGGCTATCACGTGACACAATCTGCTCTTGTTTCTTGCTGTGAACATTAAAGGTATATCGCGTGACAAAATCTGCTCTTGTTTCTTGCTGTGAACATTAAATGTCTATCACGTGACAAAGTCTGCTCTTGCTCTTGTTTCTTGCTGTGAACATTAAATGTCTTTCACGTGACAAAGTCTGCTCTTGTTCTTGTTCCTTGCTGTTCTATCACGTGCAATATGAACAGTAATCAAGCTGTGAATATCTGGATCGATACCGACCAAATTTGTATGCTGTGTCAGATCGTCCCTGGTCAATATTTAGATGAGGGGAAAGATGCCATACGGAAACGTATCAATAGTGGACATTCTGATGGTCGATACCTGATGATTAGAATTGATTGATACTCGATGATGAGTATAATGATGGGATCAATAATGCTCATAATTGCTGCATAGATTTATTTGTGTAAATATTGTATATTAATGTAAGTGTTTGTACTAAGTCAGGAATTATTGATTTTATCGCTGTCAAGTATCTAGAGATAAGTCTAATACGGTAAGAAGCATCTAAAACCACAATACATGGAAACACATAAAATACATTTCTGAAATAAATGAATCATAAAATGAAAACATCTTCGAAAGGTATACTGTACAAGGTTTGATACTTATAAATAATCAACGAAGTGAAAGATATATTGATATTCCAGTGCACCACTCAAGAGAAATACAGATTCAATGCTCATCCTGATCTGTACGAACAGCCTCATATTTTGTAAAGTGTATTTATGAACGATCCAATGTGTGAACGACCCATTCAATATTTCAAGCTACACATACTGAATCATAGAGATGTCAGCCAAACATATTTATAGGCCTATTCATTACAAAAGACAAGAATCTTTTAAGAGATACTTCACATAAAACTTTACAAAAATTACTCGTCAATTTCCAGGTTAGCTATAACAATTTTTCTCACACGAATGCGGACTCAAAAGTTGGATGTTTTCACGACTGCTAATAATATTACCTGCAGAGGTGTGAAAAGAAGGTAAGTTAAAAACATTACCCATGTATTCAGGATTATCTTTACGAAAAAAATATCTTAACTTTTGTGTTTGGAAAAAAATATTCAACTAAATGTAAATTATAAAAATTCACGTACAAGAATCTACTAGAATGTTGTCATTCAAAGAGATAAAAAAGTACAATAGAATATTTTACATTTATTTTATATTGATTGGCTTTCTCATCCATTCTAAATATAGACTCTGGAATACTCTCATAAGAAAACTTTGACTAGGACACAAATAAACATTACGCCTGTAGTAACAGAAAGTTGGCAACTAGAAAACCACAGAAATCTTGCAATAAAAACATGTTCGCACTTACAAATCAACAGCATTCAATGCTAACTATACTGTGTTTCTGTACTAGCAGCTGTTCACACAGTTACAGATCAACAGCATTCAATGCTAACTAGACTGTGTTTCTGTACTAGCAGCTGTTCACACAGTTACAGATCAACAACATTGAATGCTAACTAGACTGTGTTTCTGTACTAGCAGCTGTTCACACAGTTACAGATCAACAGCATTCAATGCTAACTAGACTGTGTTTCTGTACTAGCAGCTGTTCACACAGTTACAGATCAACAGCATTCAATGCTAACTATACTGTGTTTTTGTACTAGCAGCTGTTCACACAGTTACAGATCAACAGCATTCAATGCTAACTAGACTGTGTTTCTGTACTAGCAGCTGTTCACACAGTTACAGATCAACAACATTGAATGTTAACTAGACTGTGTTTCTGTAATAGCAGCTGTTCACACAGTTACAGATCAACAACATTGAATGCTAACTAGACTGTGATTCTGTACTAGCAGCTGTTCACACAGTTACAGATCAACAACATTCAATGCTAACTAGACTGTGTTTCTGTACTAGCAGCTGTTCACACAGTTACAGATCAACAACATTCAATGCTAACTAGACTGTGTTTCTGTACTAGCAGCTGTTCACACAGTTACAGATCATCAACATTCAATGCTAACTAGACTGTGTTTCTGTACTAGCAGCTGTTCACACAGTTACAGATCAACAGCATTCAATGCTAACTAGACTGTGTTTCTGTACTAGCAGCTGTTCACACAGTTACAGATCAACAACATTGAATGCTAACTAGACTGTGATTCTGTACTAGCAGCTGTTCACACAGTTACAGATCAACAACATTGAATGCTAACTAGACTGTGTTTCTGTACTAACAGCTGTTCACACAGTTACAGATCAACAACATTCAATGCTAACTAGACTGTGTTTCTGTACTAGCAGCTGTTCACACAGTTACAGATCAACAACATTCAATGCTAACTTGACTGTGTTTCTGTACTAGCAGCTGTTCACACAGTTACAGATCAACAGCATTCAATGCTAACTAGACTGTGTTTCTGTACTAGCAGCTGTTCACACAGTTACAGATCAACACACATTATTACACTTTACTAGAGTTTGTTTTTTAATTCCTTTTATTGCTGAAAATATTTTGTTGTTGTTGTTTTTTTCGCGTTTTTGTTTGTTTTGTCTTTGTTGTAAATGCAAATGTATATTTTGTTTTGAAAGTTGATGACATTAGTGTTTGCTTTTTGTGTCATTATTTTTCTTGAACTCATTATGTTCCATTAATGAATAATTTCTGTCATTTATATTTTTTGAATGGCACACTTATGTATAACTAGATCAGGCAAATCTTAGTTGGAGAGATAGTTAATATTTTGTGATTTATCCACTAGATGGCAGCTAGGTGGATTAGGAATGCAATTGTTTTTATACTTGGCTTTATTGTCGGATATAGCTTTATATTCAATTTTATGGATATTCATTTTTGTATAAGAGGTATGCTAATATCATCGGTCGCAGAAATAGTTTGCTCGCCTAGTTATACATTTTAAAGATACGACTATAGCTTATTTTCTGCCATTTTTAACGTATCTTTGATCAGGTTTTGCTGTCACAGACTCGTCTTTTTCACTGTGGATAAGGCATGCATCACTAATAAAAGCTTCGAAAGTTTTATTCAATCAAAACGACTTGCCCGTGGCATTTTTACTGAGTGCATCAACTATAGTAATAAAATCATGTTTTGACTAAATCTGAGCACAAACAAACCATTAGTTTTCATGTATGATTCATGGTTCCAAAGTAGTCAACTTGAACTCTTAGAAAGTATTAAAAATGAAGCATTTTAAGTTTAAGTCTATACTCCTAATGGCCGAGCCAACTTGATTGTATATGCAAATGTTGTATCACGAATTAATAGAAAAATTGTGTTTTTGGATTATGAATAACAAATATTGTTTTTGGAATAAAAGGGCAAATCTTGTATTTCAGTTGAAAGGTTGAAGGCTGTATTAGAACCGAATTGACAAACGTAGTGCCTCGATTGAATAAGCACTTGTCGTATTTGGATTGAATGAGAAAATGTTTTTTTTTACTGAAGATGAAACGGTTGTGTAAGGTTTGAATACGCTAATGTTGTGTAAGGATTGAATACATTGATGCCGTGTAAGGATTGAATACGCTAATGTTGTGTAAAGATTGCATACGCTAATTTTGTGTAAGGATAATATACGCTATTGTTGTGTAAGGATTGAATACGCTAATGTTGGTTTAAGGATTGAATATGCTAATGTTATGTAAGAATTTAATACGCTAATGATGTGTAAGGATTGACTACACTAATGTTGTGTAAGGATTGAATATGCTAATGTTATGTAAGAATTTAATACGCTAATGATGTGTAAGGATTGAATACACTAATGTTGTGTAAGGATTGAATATGCTAATGTTGTGTAAGGATTGAATACGCTAATGTTGTGTAAGGATTAAATACACTTATGTTGTGTAATGATTGAATAGGTTAATGTTGTGTAAGAATTGAATACGCTGATGTTGCCTCTGGGGAGTTATCTGAAGGAATACCTGAAGATTTACAAGTCAATTTCCTTGCACAGCCGCGGATTGGTTTAAATGCTCCATTGGTTGAGAGATAAGGGCACACATTATCGTTGTCGAGAATCACGTGCAATCTATAAATATACAAGTCACGCGTCTTTTGTTTTGTCTTTGAAAAATTTCAAATCTCTTGAACTTATAATTATCTAAAGAAACTTTTAACTTGTATATCTAATGGCATAGATAGCAAAAATAAAATAGTGCAAACAAGAACAAATGAGAATAAAAAATGTATAAAAGAACATGGAACCTTTCGTAGAAGAAAGAAAGACAAATAGAGAGCAAGAGAGAGAGAGAGAGAGAGAGAGAGAGAGGGGGGAGAGAGAGAGAGAGAGGAAGAGAGAGAGACAGAGAGAGAGAGAGACAGATAGAGAGAAACAGAGACAGAGAGAGACACAGAGAGAGAGAGAGAGGGAGAGAGAGAGACAGAGAGAGAGACAGAGAGAGAGAGAAACAGATACAGAGAGAGACAGAGAGAGAGAGGGAGAGAGAGACAGAGAGAGAGACACGCACAGAGAGAGAGAGAGAGAGAGGAAGAGAGACAGAGGGGGAGAGAAAGAGAGAGAGATAGAGAGAGAGACAGAGACAGAGAGAGAGAGTGAGAGACAGAGAGAGAGACAGAGAGAGAGACAGAGACAGAGAGAGACAGAGAGAGCGGGAGAGAGAGAGACAGAGAGAGAGAGACACACAGAGAGAGAGAGAGAGAGAGAGAGAGAGAGAGAGAGAGAGGGCGTCATATTAGAAGTATTCGAATGAAATATAAATTGATAAATACTAATTTGTAATCTAAAAAGTTAAACTTTCAAGATGGAGAGCTATACTTAGAAGACACAATAAATTAACAGATGTAGTTAACGATTAGTTTTATATATTGCATTACCGGGGTAAAACGGGGTAAGTTTGTACCACTTTTTTCATACTTAATAATATTTGTACACAGTTTTTAATTATTTTGATGATGTTAATAGCTCTAACTAGGGGGAACAACAACATAAAAAGGAATAAATAAGTAAAAGACAATTATTTTGGAGATTTAAGATTTATTTTAATATTTTGTGGGGTGGTCAAAGTTACCCCGGCATGGGGTTACTTTGGACCAAAAATATTAATTCAATAAAAAATTATAATTTTTGACCAAAAATATTGACAATTATATTACAAGCCATTCAACAATTATATAACAAACTACATAGGCAAACTGAAAATGAAATATTACAATTTAAAATGAACATTTTTCTAAGTTATTTTTAGACTGTGTGCCTTTGTAAGTGGATTTGCGGTATCCATTTGTCAGCTGAACCGTAATTGACGATGTTTTCACCGATCATGTTTTGAATGGTGTAAAATAAATTTGAGAAATAGTCACTAATAACTTGTCGAGATGCAGGAGCTTTTTTTAAAGTGTTCGGCAATATTCTCTTTCTGATTTCGTTCTTGTAGCGATAAAGAAAGAAGTCCAACCAGCCACAACCAGGTCAGTTGTTTTTAAACATATAAATAGACCTCCATTGTTTGTCAAAGTATGTCCTGAGTTATCATTAGTATGTCTTCGTAACAGGAGCCAAACTTTCTTGCCCCTGGTTTTGGCTTGTAAGTGCGGGGCATTTTTATTCTGAAAAGATAGGGTCAAAATAAAGATTTACAGATAGCCTTTTGTTATTAAATGAATACAATCTTATAGCATATAAAGATATTTTAAAAAATTTATTTTTACTTATATTGACATTTAATAATTAAAATTTAAAAAATGTAAATTCACATTATCAGATGTCATATTTTCAATTTCGTTTTGGTTCATACATAATGGCCCAAAGTTACCCCGAACATTTCGGGGTAACTTTGGCCACCCCCCTGTTTTCCTTCTTAGATTAAATAAAAACTTTAAAACTTCACATAAAGTCTTAACCATTTAATTTCTTAATTTAAAAATGTAAATATTGATATACTTACTATATTGGATGAATGTGTAACTACATATATACATCTGACATGCAAATGGTGGTCATCTTGAAACGATTCGCATTTAGCAAATAATGGAGCAATGTAGCAACAAATGATCATTAAATATTTCTTTTCCATGTAAGTTTCAAATTAGAAAGTTTGGTCTAGTTAAAAGAAGTACAAATTATTTAAAAAAAATACAAATGAAAACTTTATTCTTCCTGGTCCAAAGTTACCCCGATGGTCAGAAGTTACCCCGATGGTCTAAAGTTACAACGCTTGACGGGACATAAAGTAGAACTATTTTTGATATTGTGATTCTCGCTGTATGGTGTAACTTTCATTCAAAAGATAGTACCGGTAAATGCTAGATTATTTAACTTTATTTTATTCTAACCAATGAAATAATCAAGTAGAAAAAAGGTTTGTTAGGGCATTGAAGTCTTCTTGAGACATTTTATTTTTGCTTTTTTTAATCTTTAGTTTTTGATCTGTTGGAAGATTATATTTTTGTCTTCTGATCTCTAGCTGCACTAGAAAGTCTGTTGGAAGATTATATTTTTGTCTTCTGATCTCTAGCTGCACAAGTATGTCTGTTGGAAGATTATATTTTTGTCTTCTGATCTCTAGCTGCACAGGTATGTCTGTTAAAAGATTATATTTATGTCTTCTAATCTCTAGCTGCACAAGATAATCTGTTAGAAGATTATATTTATGTCTTCTGATCTCTAGCTGCACAAGAGTGTCTTTTGGAAGAATATATTTATGTCTTCTGATCTCTAGCTGCGCAAGAAAGTCTGTTGGAAGATTATATTTATGTCTTCTGATCTCTAGCTGCATAAGAAAGCCTGTGGGAAGATTATATTTTTGTCTTCTGATCTCTAGCTGCACAAGAAAGTCTGTTGGACGAATATATTTATCTCTTCTGATCTCTAGCTGCATAAGAAAGCCTGTTGGAAGATTATATTTATGTCTTCTGATCTCTAGCTGCATAAGAAAGCCTGTTGGAAGAGTATATTTTTGTCTTCTGATCTCTAACTGCATAAGAAAGCCTGTGGGAAGAGTATATTTATGTCTTCTGATCTCTAGCTGCATAAGAAAGCCTGTGGGAAGATTATATTTTTGTCTTCTGATCTCTAGCTGCACAAGAAAGCCTGTGGGAAGATTATATTTTTGTCTTCTGATCTCTAGCTGCACAAGAAAGCCTGTTGGAAGATTATATTTTTGTCTTCTGATCTCTAGCTGCACAAGAAAGTCTGTTGGAAGAATATATTTATGTCTTCTGATCTCTAGCTGCACAAGAAAGTCTGTTGGAAGAATATATTTATGTCTTCTGATCTCTAGCTGCACAAGAAAGTCTGTTGGAAGAATATATTTATGTCTTCTGATCTCTAGCTGCACAAGAAAGTCTGTTGGAAGAATATATTTATGTCTTCTGATCTCTAGCTGCACAAGAAAGTCTGTTGGAAGAATATATTTATGTCTTCTGATCTCTAGCTGCACAAGAAAGTCTGTTGGAAGAATATATTTATGTCTTCTGATCTCTAGCTGCACAAGAAAGTCTGTTGGAAGAATATATTTATGTCTTCTGATCTCTAGCTGCACAAGAAAGTCTGTTGGAAGAATATATTTATGTCTTCTGATCTCTAGCTGTACAAGAAAGTCTGTTGGAAGAATATATTTATGTCTTCTGATCTCTAGCTGCACAAGAAAGTCTGTTGGAAGAATATATTTATGTCTTCTGATCTCTAGCTGCACAAGAAAGTCTGTTGGAAGAATATATTTATGTCTTCTGATCTCTAGCTGCACAAGAAAGTCTGTTGGAAGAATATATTTATGTCTTCTGATCTCTAGCTGCACAAGAAAGTCTGTTGGAAGAATATATTTATGTCTTCTGATCTCTAGCTGCACAAGAAAGTCTGTTGGAAGAATATATTTATGTCTTCTAATCTCTAGCTGCACAAGAAAGTCTGTTGGAAGAATATATTTATGTCTTCTGATCTCTAGCTGCACAAGAAAGTCTGTTGGAAGAATATATTTATGTCTTCTGATCTCTAGCTGCACAAGAAAGTCTGTTGGAAGAATATATTTATGTCTTCTGATCTCTAGCTGCAAAAGAAAGTCTGTTGGAAGAATATATTTATGTCTTCTGATCTCTAGCTGCACAAGAAAGTCTGTTGGAAGAATATATTTATGTCTTCTGATCTCTAGCTGCACAAGAAAGTCTGTTGGAAGAATATATTTATGTCTTCTGATCTCTAGCTGCACAAGAAAGTCTGTTGGAAGAATATATTTATGTATTCTGATCTCTAGCTGCACAAGAAAGTCTGTTGGAAGAATATATTTATGTCTTCTGATCTCTAGCTGCACAAGAAAGTCTGTTGGAAGAATATATTTATGTCTTCTGATCTCTAGCTGCACAAGAAAGTCTGTTGGAAGAATATATTTATGTCTTCTGATCTCTAGCTGCACAAGAAAGTCTGTTGGAAGAATATATTTATGTCTTCTGATCTCTAGCTGCACAAGAAAGTCTGTTGGAAGAATATATTTATGTCTTCTGATCTCTAGCTGCACAAGAAAGTCTGTTGGAAGAATATATTTATGTCTTCTGATCTCTAGCTGCACAAGAAAGTCTGTTGGAAGAATATATTTATGTCTTCTGATCTCTAGCTGCACAAGAAAGTCTGTTGGAAGAATATATTTATGTCTTCTGATCTCTAGCTGCACAAGAAAGTCTGTTGGAAGAATATATTTATGTCTTCTGATCTCTAGCTGCACAAGAAAGTCTGTTGGAAGAATATATTTATGTCTTCTGATCTCTAGCTGCACAAGAAAGTCTGTTGGAAGAATATATTTATGTCTTCTGATCTCTAGCTGCACAAGAAAGTCTGTTGGAAGAATATATTTATGTCTTCTGATCTCTAGCTGCACAAGAAAGTCTGTTGGAAGAATATATTTATGTCTTCTGATCTCTAGCTGCACAAGAAAGTCTGTTGGAAGAATATATTTATGTCTTCTGATCTCTAGCTGCACAAGAAAGTCTGTTGGAAGAATATATTTATGTCTTCTGATCTCTAGCTGCACAAGAAAGTCTGTTGGAAGAATATATTTATGTCTTCTGATCTCTAGCTGCACAAGAAAGTCTGTTGGAAGAATATATTTATGTCTTCTGATCTCTAGCTGCACAAGAAAGTCTGTTGGAAGAATATATTTATGTCTTCTGATCTCTAGCTGCACAAGAAAGTCTGTTGGAAGAATATATTTATGTCTTCTGATCTCTAGCTGCACAAGAAAGTCTGTTGGAAGAATATATTTATGTCTTCTGATCTCTAGCTGCACAAGAAAGTCTGTTGGAAGAATATATTTATGTCTTCTGATCTCTAGCTGCACAAGAAAGTCTGTTGGAAGAATATATTTATGTCTTCTGATCTCTAGCTGCACAAGAAAGTCTGTTGGAAGAATATATTTATGTCTTCTGATCTCTAGCTGCACAAGAAAGTCTGTTGGAAGAATATATTTATGTCTTCTGATCTCTAGCTGCACAAGAAAGTCTGTTGGAAGAATATATTTATGTCTTCTGATCTCTAGCTGCACAAGAAAGTCTGTTGGAAGAATATATTTATGTCTTCTGATCTCTAGCTGCACAAGAAAGTCTGTTGGAAGAATATATTTATGTCTTCTGATCTCTAGCTGCACAAGAAAGTCTGTTGAAAGAATATATTTATGTCTTCTGATCTCTAGCTGCACAAGAAAGTCTGTTGGAAGAATATATTTATGTCTTCTGATCTCTAGCTGCACAAGAAAGTCTGTTGGAAGAATATATTTATGTCTTCTGATCTCTAGCTGCACAAGAAAGTCTGTTGGAAGAATATAGTTTTATCTTCTGGTCTGACGCTGTTACCTTGTAATTCTAAAAGCTTTTTTTAATTATTTTTTTTTAACACAAACACATAAAAAACAAAAAAAAACAAAACTATATTATCATTGGCTTTACTTCTGGTTATCTGATATTTAAAATGAAATAAAGATTGTATCTACAAACAACCTAATGTTAGATGTAAACACACATGTCTCATGGTTTCTATTGTAATTTTCGATAAATGTTGTTTTTTAAAAGAAGTTTAGAAAAGGTAGAATAATCTTTCTGTTGTTACTCCTGTTGGCCATCTTTGTGACGTCAGTACTTGTTTTCTTTTTTTTTTATAATATGAAATGAAAGAGAAAATAAATGCTTTCAATCTCTAGATAAACACAATATATGACCTAATGGTTGTTATCAAATTACATTACAAAATACCTTTGAACAACAAACAAGATATGTATCTCTTTTTTAAATAGAATACATTGAAACATCTTAGTCACACGTAATTGTTGGTTAAAAGAATCAAATTGTAGAAAGAGAAAGAGAGAGAGAATTCCTTTTGTTTACATGATCTTCTAAATTCTGAACTAAATCTGTTGGCAGACTTCTCAGCAGTCGCTCAATAATGCAGGCATAACTACTGGAGGTATAACTATTGGACACCGTGTTTGTCTCCCTTGAGATTCAAGCTCTCCATCTAGTTAGAAAGTAGACTACAGTGGTTCCTCAACTTACAATAAGCGGATTACTAACAGTATTGTGCATAACAGATATACTAGTTATTTGTTATAGAATAATTACAGTTTTTATATAAATATATTAAAAATTGCGTAGAAACACTATAAAACTGAAAAAATACTTGCCGATATACATTTTTTTTCAAATTGTTAATTTGTAATACTTGTGAGGCTTATGTGTACACATCAGTGCTATTAAGGGGACGTCCATTAATTACGTCAACATTTTTTAGGCGATTTTTACCTCCCCCCCTCCCCCTTGTCAACAACTGTCAAACTTTCAGAGACCCCCCCTATATAATTACGTCAACAATTGGTTACCCCCCCCCACCCCTCATAACAAGTAACACAATTTTAGACACTTGCTTTTATGTTTAAAATTTAAAACGGAAAGGTCTATAAATATACTATAATTAATTGTAATACATTTTAAAAATTGTTAAAAAGATGTCTAATTGACTATAATTCTCATATGTTTACAATTGTTCTTTTCATATAGGCTACATATTTAATCATGTCTAATTCTACGTTTCAGTAAAATAGCTTTTGATACAATGTTAATTGTCAAATAGTTTAGGGGGAAATTGTGCACAAGTTGTAAATTAGCCTTCATCTAGGGATGTTAACCGAAAACCGGAACACCGGATTCCGGTATTCCGGTTTTGAAAACGAAAACTGATTTTGATTTTCAAACCGGATTTCGGTTTCTTGGTTGGGAGGTAGGCCTAATCATTATTTCAAGTAGCACAGCCTTTTTTTATGGAAATATTTTAAATAAATAATGTTGTATTCACACAAAACAATTCTTGAAATGCCTTGCTAACACTTTTTAGTCTTTGATGTTGTGTTTCTTTTTTTCCAAATACCAACTATGGCTTGCGAAAAAAACAACATCAAACCAAATGTTAAGTTACAGTTACAATCCATGTTCCCAACAGATAAGCAGGAGCGGTGGCAGTATTGCTAGATTGCGTACGCATCTGCGTACTAAACATCCTGAATTAACATAGCCATCCTCTTCATATGCTTTTTAATATCACGGTCAACGATAATCGCAAATTTGATTATCACCATTGAAAGCTATTAGCGGTTTTAATCAATTAGCCCAGATTTTTTTTAGTTCTAAAGAATTTTATGGTAAAGCGTACAAAATCATATTGTATTCAAAGAAATCAACCTCTTGAATGCCCTGAAAACACTAATTAAATTTGAACTATTTTTCAAATATACCTACAAAACTACGCACATTTGACTTAATTTTCCGGCCTGTAACTTGCGCGGGAATGGAGGGGGGGGGATAGGTAAACCAAAATCCGGTTTTAAACCGGTTTTGTAGAACCGAAAACCGGTTTTGAAGAAAAACCGGTTTTAACATACCTAGTTTTAATCATATGTTTACTATTCCTTCTTACATTATTGTCCACACACACACACATTATATACACACGGTAGTTGCCTTTCCTGTCCCCCTACCTTGCACTGTTTGCCACCCAATCTTGGCAATACTGGCGACGCCACTGATACTAGGCCTAATACATTTTCATCTCATTAAATTTTACCAGAAAATTAGAAATGAAAACGTACAAATTACTAAATATGTAGCCTAATCGACCTAATTTAAATATTTCACCTATTATAACGTAGTTAGTTTATTTATCAGAAGTAGGGATGTTAAAAGGAAATAAGGTAGGCTAAGTATATCGTACTTCATGGGGTGGGCCAATAATTTTTTTTCTGAAGGAAATATTTTTAAAATAACCAAGTTGGATTCACAAAATTCACTTCATTCAATGCTTTACAAACATTAGTTATAGTCTCGGCGAGGGCCTATTATTGTCTGTAGTTCTATTGTCAATCCCAGCCATCGCTTACATGGCTTATATAACGAACGTCAGACTCTGGCGCCTAGCCTAAATTAGATGTACTGAGCGGCAAAAAAACTGGGTTTTGAACGTTCTGCACTGTTTGTTTATGTGTTTGTGTTCCTTTGTTATTTCAGCCACCATGTCTCGCTAGACTTGGGTTGCCTAACGTCCTGCAAAAGGAGGGCATGTCCTCCTATTTAGACTATTGTCCTACGTCCCGCAGGCAAAGCACAATACCTTTAAAATGTCCAGCTTTTGTAATATGTTTTGTTATGTAGGCATAAGGACAAATAAATTTTAAAATTAGTACTAACATGTTAAGAATATAATTAATAAACAGGCGATCATTTGTACAAGAAAAGAATTATCCGTTTTTTTAGAAGACTAGTGCATAAGCTTTAAAGTTGCCCAATCAAATGCAAGCTGCCTTTCAGCCTACATTGAATTTATAAGTTATTTTTAACAAAACTGTTTAAATTCTTGCTCAGTTTGCCAATATACATTTAAACTTAGTGACAGCTCTTGTAATAAAATTATACTGATTGCGGGCTAAATGCGAAACTATGCAATTGAAACACAATGTCCTCCTTTTTGTCTCTCGGTGTCCTTCTTTTGACACCCATGTGTCTAGCAGCCCTACGCTACACTTTGCCTTGCCAACAATTGCATTATACATATACATACATATATCTACAAACTAGCAAGACGGACACAAAAAGGACATATCAAATGTAGTTTCCATAATTGATAGATTTGTATTAACGTAAAACTATGTTGTTAATGTTATAGATGTAAGTTTAACAGGACGAGTGTAGAATTATGTACTAAATTTGTATCATTATTTACTTCATAAAAAGTAACATTGTTGACGTCAATTTTTCTTGACCTCCCCCCCTCCCCCATGTCAACAATTGTCAAACTTTTTCAGACCCCCCTCCCCCCTCTTTTGTTGACGTAATTAATGGACGTCCCCTTAGAGATTGTAGTTGTTTTATAGTAAAACAACCTATCCACTACATACACAATATTAAAAGACCTATAGCAGATGTATGTAGTTATTAATAACATGGAATACGCCAAACTTTAATGATTCATTAACATCTTAAAACTAGTCAGAAGCTTGAAAACTGACTAAGAATGATAGTTACTAAACATAGATGACTGTTCAACTAAGTGGGATGAGCATAAAACAATAAATTATACGCCGATGTCGTATGAGCCCCAAGGGAAATCAATCCTCACAACAGAACAAAGATATGGAACTTGGCATGTGCACCCAGCCGAATGATTTTTGCCATCCCAAGGCTTAGAATAGAATAACTTACAATACAACATTGGACTTTGTTCCTTACTCCGTAAACAACATAATAACTTACAATACAACATTGGTCTTTGTTCCTTACTCCGTAAACAACATAATAACTTACAATACAACATTGGTCTTTGTTCCTTACTGCGTAAAGAACATAATAACTTACAAGACAACATTGGTCTGTGTTATTTACTCAGTAAACAACATAATAACTTACAATACAACATTGGTCTTTGTTCCTTACTCCGTAAACAACATAATAACTTACAATACAACATTGGTCTTTGTTCCTTACTGCGTAAAGAACATAATAACTTACAAGACAACATTGGTCTGTGTTATTTACTCAGTAAACAACATAATAACTTACAATACAACATTGGTCTTTGTTCCTTACTGCGTAAAGAACATAATAACTTACAAGACAACATTGGTCTGTGTTATTTACTCAGTAAACAACATAATAACTTACAAGACAACATTGGTCTGTGTTATTTACTCCGTAAACAACATAATAACTTACAAGACAACATTGGTCTGTGTTATTTACTCCGTAAACAACATAATAACTTACAAGACAACATTGGTCTGTGCTATTTACTCCGTAAACAACATAATTACTTACAACATTGGTCTGTGTTATTTACTCCGTAAACAACATAATAACTTACAAGACAACATTGGTCTGTGTTATTTACTCCGTAAACAACATAATAACTTACAACATTGGTCTTTGTTCTATACTCCGTAAAAAAACATAATAACTTACAACATTTGTCTGTGTTATTTACTCGGTAAACAACATAAAAACTTACACCGTATGTCTTTTTTCCTTATGCATAACAACATTTTTATATTATATGTTCGGTCATTGTCTTCGTGCAATAAACAATCAAATAACAGATTATTTAACAAAAGAGTAACGTGTTTTAATCACACTGCATTAAAGGCACCATTGACAAGTCTTAACGTGTATGCATGCATAAAAGTTCACAAGAAAAAACATTTCCTGTCGAATTCGATCATTTTATTTGAAACATGTCTGTGTGCTGGGTTACTGGTTGTACGAACATTTGTTGGGGATTAAAGTTTCTTTCATTTCCAAAAGATGTTTACAAAAGAAAACAATGTATTGTGAAAGTCAGCATAATATCAAACTTATTGCTGAATGCAAAAGAATTTTTGTTATTCGTTTTTATGAATAAGAATTTTGTTTTTCAATAACCAAGAAAACGCAACTCTTGACTAATTTATTTTATAAACAAGCTACATGCGACTTACACTTGAGTATTAATTAACGCCTACTCACTTTTGATGTTAAAAACGGATTCATCATAACTAATATTGTATCCTTTGTATAATTCTAAAAGACTAGAACTAGCCGTCGAGGTTGAAATCAACTGTCAATAACCAACAAAAGCATGCTTTTTTGTTTATGGAAATGCCTAAAATAATTAAACATTTAAAAATAGAACCGGAAGTTCACGATCTCACCAGTTCAAAAGATCACGCCTAAAACTTTCGCATAGTATAACTGAGAGATTACCAAGCCTACGATCAATGTCTCACATGCCTCTTTTGTTAAATGTTTATAATACTTTTTATTCTCGGCAGATTCCACGTTGTAGGCTATATTTACTTTTATTTCTTATTTGATCTCCGAGTGTTAGGTTTTGATTTAAATATACACCAATATATTTTATTTGAGTTGATTTATGGATGTTCTTATTGTTATAGAATTATAGATCACGCCTAATTAAGACTTGTCAATTGTAGCGCATACTCATTATTCCTATTATTATAAGTATAAACTGTATATTTTCTTATAAACAGTTACATTTGATTCTCATTGAAAATATTGCTCCTAGAAAAGGTCTATAATAACTACTTTTATCTGACCTAATTACTAATATCTATAGGTCTATCAATTAATCTTATCTGTACAGATGGCTGTTTGCTCATTATCCTATTTCAGTGGCGTAGCTAGATAGTTGGGGGCCGGGGGGACTTTCGAATTTGGACCCCCCTCCCCGAGCTACGCCACTGTCCTATTTTGCATAGTTTTGTTTGTGTGTTCTCAAGTGATTGTTATTGTCGTCTTTAAACGCACTTTGTATTAACTAACTGTTTGCACTTTAGTTATTAGTTATATGAGATCTGCTCATTGATCACTGTACATGAATGACCCGCACAAACAATAACCCATGTTAATCTAAATATTATTCAATGCATAGTTTCATGTGTATTGGATACTTCCTGATATAGGCAAGTAATTTCAATATTATATCCAGCTACTTAAGACTCGTAGGACCAATACATTTATTAACGTATCAGGTCTTTGTATTCTTTTGAGTCTATGTGACAAGTTAAGTAAATATATTGGTTCACACCAACTATATAGTCTAAGTCTAGTTAAAAGTTTGTAGCCATTATATTTTTATATTCATTAGCTTGTGATTGGTTGGAGCAGAGGGTCAGGTTGGTGCTTAGTCATTATTCGAGACGTACACATAATACACACATTCCTCGAGTGAGGCCCTGGCGTACACATAATAAACACATACCTCGAGTGAGGCCCTGGTGTACACATAATACACACATACCTCGAGTGAGGCCCTGCCATCATGCAATTCTATGAAACCCGCATCATCACAACATGTAAATCAATTACTAACAACTGTCTCAATCTCAGCCATGTATAAACATTTTTGATCTGGATTCTAATTTCAATCCATATGGCTGATTGCTTGTAGTTTTTTATAATAACATTTCTGTGCTTTTATTAAATTCGATTTTGAGCTCCTAAGTCACCGTGGAGTAAAAGCTTGATGTGCTGGGATACCTGAATATTGAACAAAGAAATGTCATGCCTCGCAGATTCCATATGTGCTGGGATACCTGAATATTGAACAAAGAAATGTCATGCCTCGCAGATTCCATATGTGCTCGGATACCTGAATATTGAACAAAGAAATGTCCTGCCTCGCAGATTCCATATGTGCTGGGATACCTGAATATTGAACAAAGAAATGTCATGCCTCGCAGATTCCATATGTGCTCGGATACCTGAATATTGAACAAAGAAATGTCCTGCCTCGCAGATTCCATATGTGCTGGGATACCTGAATATTGAACAAAGAAATGTCCTGCCTCGCAGATTCCATATGTGCTGGGATACCTGAATATTGAACAAAGAAATGTCCTGCCTCGCAGATTCCATATGTGCTGGGATACCTCAATATTGAACAAAGAAATGTCCTACCTCGCAGATTCCATTTCTTGTTTTTCAATTTCTAGATCAGACACACGCTTTGTATCAAACTCAATTATTTTCCGCACACAAACATTTTCTTCTTGGCTAGGCGTTTGTCTTTTAATTATTAGTTGTACTAAATAAGATCTGACCTTTGACCCATTTCACTCAACTAATAACCCAGGTTGATCTAACAATAATTCAATTCATACATTCGATGAATACATGAAGGTTTTCTGTTTAGTGACAGACACAATTAAGCTTATTAACCAATGCCTGGAAGCATGTTATTCACTATTTAAAGAGAAACACCTTTTTTTTTTCGATCGACGTCATCACCTTGTCTTTCATTATTCATTAAAAGTTGATAGCACTGCACTATATAATTGCCAACATCTTACCGAAAGAACTTCATCAAAGAACATATAACGTCACTGAAACTATCCCTTAACTCCACGATCCATTAACTTAAAATCTAAGCTTACACAATTTAGAAAAGACTAGGATATTTCAGAGGAAAAAAAGGATGCAGTTAAACCATTTGAACACTAATGCAAATACTATCTTAAATACTAATTATTAGTATCTATACTAATGGCTAATATTAAAGCACATTATTAGTATCCTTTTAGTTTACTGGGATTTATAATATACACGAATTACTACAATGTAAACAATTTAATTGTATCTAAATAAATTACTATCACTTTTTCAATCTAGCACTACGCTAAAACTATTTTAATAGAGTACTACGCTAACATCATTTCAACATAGAACTATACTGAACTATTTCAATTTCGCACAACGCTACAATATTATATTTTCATAAAACCAATATTTGCTTTTTATCGGAACAAGGAGGAAGTGCTTGGCATAATAAATTTATGAAAAATAAATGATCTACTTAGGACTCCTGTATCTGTTTATTAGTATCAACTAAATGAATTCTCATACTCAATAAATAAACCTCCCATAATATGAACTTAGAATTGGTTGTCTGAAAAATCAATAGCCCATGCAATCATTGTATCTAATGTAGTTAGAAGCAACCATTGCCTATAATGTAGACATAATGAAGTAATACACTATTTGGCCTCTAACATAGAAGGCTGAACTAGACGAAGCTATTTTATGCATATTAAGCTAACGAATTTTTTTCTTTGCCAACTTGCATTACAATTTCTCATTGCTTTATTGGGATACACAGATCAATCCTGTGGTACATGGGTTAGCTAAGGGGGAGTGAGGGTGTTGGATAGCATGACTGCAGACATTGGGGTGGTGATGGGAGGGGGAGAGTGAGGGTGTTGGATAGCATGACTGCCGAGGTGAAAGATGTGTCAGGACGAAAGAGAGAGGAGAAAAGAAGATTGAATGAAACGGGCAGGGGTCCTACGAGTGGTCGAATTAACTGTGGCGGGTCAGATGAGATTATTTTGAGAGCATCTCTAGAATGTTTGGCCAGGTTTTTGTTTGGAAGTCTGCAACTTTATTATGTGGCCATGTTATGGTGAGCTATGGAAATGAACTACATACTACATATAGATATATATATGGGGTGTGTCCGAAGTAGGCCTACTTTCATTTGATTGGTGTGTTCAAAGTAACTGTGTATGGCTTTATTTCCATAGCACGTGTTTCAAGTACCTATATATCACAAGAACTTTTAATAAGGGTTTACCGAGTACTTATAGGTTTATATATGCCTTATGACAAGAGCTCCTTAGATGGTTGTACTGAAAGTACTTTTATATCACTGGTAGTCTATCTATATCTATAACATACGATGTTTATGTCCAACCCGACTCCTAATGCTTAATTTACGGACACGTGACCTTATTGTCTCGTTGTAAAAATAAGAAACGGCATTTGGGCAGTTACAATTGATTCTTACTTTTGTGACATTGTAAACAACTTGTACAATAAAATATGACGACGACCTGTAAAGGAAGCATAGTTTACTGTAGCGCTGCGAATAGTGGGTACATTTGTAATTCTATGTTTCTTTAGTAAATTTGATTCAGACCTGATTATAATGAAACGCTTGTATTTTATTGTTTCGATTTCCTATATCTTTCTGTCTAGGCCTTAGTACACAACATTTAACGTATTCAAGCCAATACACCCTACATCTAATAACACCTACCATATGTGTATATTGAAATATACTCTTGTGGACATGTGAAACTTATATTACAGACTGTAATAAAAACATTTCAATAAAGGTTGTGAAAGCCAAATTTATGTTAACAAAAAATGCCAGTCCAAATGTGGCCAGTTTTCAATCATCTTGGATGCATGCTTTTGATCAGACCACAAATTAATACATAACAAAATGTCAAAAGATGAAGTAAAACGACATGACCACATTAGTCTATAATAATATCAAACCTCAAAATAAAAACTCACAATTTTAACTGTAGACTGTGTTCCATTGAAATATATACTTTGTAATGAGTTTTGAAAAGTTGTTGTGTAAAAGAAGCTTGTCTGCACATTAAGGAGAGTCGGCAATGCGTGAGTATAAAGGATTATATTATATACAACAGTGGAGACTTATATATTGATTTCATAGCAAGACTTCTAAGATTTAAAAACCGTATAAAGTAGATTAAAACTTGAAATGAATTTGGTCAATTCTATTGAAAAAAAATAGTGTAGAAATTTTTTTTTAACACTAAGTCGAAATATTGATTTATCAGGGACAGTGCACTAAGCTTAGGCCCTATGTATAAAACGCATACTAGTAGGAACTTATACTTAATACGTGGATTATTATTAGAACACTAGTGGGAACCTTATACTTAATACATGAATTACTATCAGAACATCCATGCGTGAGTTTGTATGTATGTGTGGGGGCGGGGGAGGGGGGGTAATGAATCTATATATGTTCAGTACACCAACATGATTTTTAAACTAAGAAAAATTGTACTCTACAAAAAGGCATATTGTAAAGTTAAAAAAATAGGTCTACTTATTTCATTTTAGTAAGTATTGTTTTGATTTATCTTTTATCCATAGGGTAAAGTCTAGAACTGTAATTCTATAAGAATTGTTTAAAAATATAAAATCGCATATTATGTGAATCAGTCTTTGTTTATAAAACACTTACGTTTTCTTATCTCTGTCTGATTATTTGTATTCAGTTATTATGATGTATTTGTCAATTAAAATTAAATGTTTTAGGTGTTATTTCTACTTAGTTTTATAACCATCGTTTCTAAAATGTTTTAAAAATGAAAAGATTGGCTAATGTTTTTACAAGTATACGTTGTGTATTTTCAATTCAAGTTCCATTCCAATTTTTCTAAATTTTCAAAGTTTTATTAAGTTGATGGGTCCCATAAAGACAATGCATGCTCTAGCGTAGGGTTCGGCAACCTACGGCACGCGTGCCAGACTTGGCACGCGGAGCCCTTTTTATTGGCACGCGGAGGACCACCCGAAAAAAAATTGTTTTTTAATGGCTTCTGCGTGCCATGTCCTTTTTTTTATTAGCTCTCGCTGATCTTTTTTTTTTTTTTTTAAATCATTCAGTCGTTTAAAAAAATCATTCTGTCGTTTGCCTGTTCGAAAGCGTTCAGTTTCAGCGGATAAAAACTAGTCTTTGCGTCTCCTGTGCTTACACCAAAGAATGCTTCATCAAAAAAAATGTGCCGACTATTCTACATTTGGTTGGTTTTGTTTGTATTATATCGCAAGCCAAAAAATATCGAATTGAATACAAGTGGTTAGTATCTGCAAACCATTAACTGAATTGTTTTTCGCAATTCCAATAAAATGTTATTATAAAGTATATCCTTCAATTTAACGTAAAAAAAATAGTGTGCCACCGAAATGAACCCCTCCCCCGAATAATAAAAAAATAAACAACAACCTTGATCGATTTCAGATTTCCGATTTGATATTTAAAATGTATCTTAACAAGAGGATATCCCCCATATTAATATAATTTCACCATATCTGTAGGCCTACATAGAAAACGTTTACAATTATTCAAAATGTTATATTATGCGGCGGTATATATCAAGGTATAAGTGCAAGTGCCCATAAAATGTCCGAAAATGACAAAAACGCTGCTGCAATGTTTGGCAAACAGAAAAGATTTGTCAAATTTCTTGTAAACCACATTGGGAGGCTGCTGTTAAGCTTCCATTGCATTATACACCATGAAATTTTAAGTTTGTGTGCAAAGATCTCTTTATTGGACTCCGTAAAGGAAACTGTAGTTAAAATAGTCAAACTTTATAATTTCCCACTCTTCGTTGATTTACCGGCAATTCAAATCATTACTATAAGAAATTGAAAGTGAATATGGAGATCTGCTGTTGCATAGCAGTGTTGGCTGGCTTAGTCAAGGTTAAGTGTTCAATAGATTCGTTTCGTGTCTGGAAGCAGAATACGATGTTTCTTGATGAAACAATATTTTTCAGAATTGAATGATGAAGAATGCCTAATGAAACTGATGTTTTTGACAGACTCATCGAATCATTTTTACTCATTTAAATGTTGAACTTGTGTTTACAAGGACAAGATCAAACAATTCTTGCACTGTTTGGTTACTAATTTTTAATGGAAAGAATTTGGATTGAAACTGGACATTGGACATAAATTATCCGTGATATTACTAAAACATTATATTACTTTTCCTATGTTAAAACTCATTTAGATCTATATACATTACACATAGATGGGCTTAAGAAGTACATTGAAGCACTCAAAGCGGAGTTTTCTGGCTGAAGTCTATTTTGAAATGCCACTAGAGTAAGTGTAATGAGATATCCTAATGCCACTAGAGTGAGTGTACTGAGATATCCTAATGCCACTACAGTGAGTGTACTGAGATATTCCAATGTCACTAGAGTGAGTGTAATGAGATATCCTAATGCCACTAGCGTGAGTTTATTGAGATATTCTAATGCCACTAGAGTGAGTGTGCATATATATCATAATGCCATTAGTGCCAGTGTCTTGTGATATCCCAATGTCACTAGAGTGAGTGTAATGAGATATCATAATGCCACTAGAGTGAGTGTACTTATATATTCTAATGCCACTAGAGTGAATGTACTGTGATATCCTAATGTTACTAGAGTGAGTGTACTGATATATCCTAATGTTACTAGAGTGAGTCTACTGAGATATCCCAATGTCACTAAAGTGAGTGTACTGTGATATCGTGATCTTATGATTCCATTGAACATGTTATACATCGTTTGTCTTTAATTCCCAAACTCTACGAAATAGAAAAACTCTCCTTAATACAAAGTTCTTGTCTTTTTCTTTCTACCACAAGCAAAGTCAACATTGGAATTTAATAAACACCTGCCTCCCAGTGCGGCTTCCACGAGAGAGGATGTGATAGGAATGCTGTTTTTATCACGTAGTTAGCGGGGGAAGGCAGGAAGAGAGAGAAAAAAAAAGAAAATTTTTCTGTAATCATGAAATTGGTTTTGAAATAAAGAGTTTGGCATGTAGGAGGGGGTCCTTTTATTATAGAATAATAATACATTTGACATGATACAAAATTATATAATATGTATGAAGTTAAAAGAGAATAAATTGCACATTGTCTATATATGTTTTATTTTCTCCTGTTAATGCATATAGCGTTATCGGTTAAAGTAATGATCTAAGTAAATATAATTGACATAGAGAAATATTTCTTCTGGTTGGTAAAAATATACATCACAATATTATCTAGATCTATATATTTCATAATTTTTTATCTATAAATGCTACATTTACATTATATATAAGCTTATATATTTTTGATCGTTATGTAATTCTACTTAATACTCAGTAATGTGTTAAAGTATGTACAAATTATGTCATTCTATCTTGATATGAGGTTGTATCTGTGTGTCACGTAGTTTTTAATGTAAAGTGATACATGTGGGTTTTCGTACATATATAATATATACGTATAGGCTATAGGCTACATTGTCCGTGTATTTGTCATATAAAGTAGCCATTTTTTGTCAGTATATGGTGTGTATGATTGTGTAAAGCAAGTGTAAGTCTATAAGAGTTTGTGTTTGTTTTATGCGCATGTGTTTATAATTATATAAAATAACCTTAACATCTGCACTATTTGAGTGTCTGGCACTTGAATTATTGTATAACTATTTCAGTTAAGATTCGAATGTTCCATTCAAAGAAAGCGTTAATGTGAATGGAAAGGAATCATGGGATTGTGAACTGGTATTGAGGTCGTTCGTTCCTAGGTCCCATTGTAAGCTTTTCTATTTCTTAACCTGGCAGACTTTGTCTTTTCTAACCGGATATCGATTGTACAAGGAAGTAAATTGCTAGATTAGTAATGTGGTTGAAACAGAATAGGATTGGTGGTATTGGTCGAACAAGTTGTAACGGTAATAATGTTATTGGTCAAACGGTTTGTAACAGTAATAATGATATTGGTCAAACAATTTGCAACAGTTATAATGATATTGGTCAAACAAGTTATAACTGTAATAATGTGCTTACTGAAACTGAACAAAAAAATGCGAAATCAAGTCCTTTTCCTTTACTTATTACTAGCTTTTTTTGTTATAATAGAAACTCTTTATTTAGGTGACTTTTATAGAAAGCACCTCTCTACTGTCTTTATTAGAATAAAATCATTTTCTTGCTATTATATGATGCTACAGTCTACGTAGTTATTTCAAAAGAATTACCATAAGACCAATTTGATCCTTGGGGTTGTGAAGCAGCGTTTCCATGTTTCTGTGGTCAAGCCATACGAAAAGATTGTGTAGCCATCCTATTCCCAGCCAAGTAATTTTTCCTTAAATAATGTTAGGTTATTTTAAGGAGATCAATTTTTACATGGCTATTTTTGGAGTCCACTATTTACGTGGCTCAAAGGAGGCTATTATACATATGGCTCTTCTAGACGAAAACTATTTAGAAGGCCAGTATTTAGTGGCGTTCATAAGAAGCCAGTATTTATTGGTTAATATAAAAAAAAGAAAACACAATTTGATTCTCTTTCAACTCTGTCACAATTTGTTTTCTTACATTTTCTATCAAAATTGAATTTCTTTGTATTTTGTCACAATTTGTTTTCTTTATATGTTGTCAGAATCAGTTTTCTTTAAATTCTAATACAATTTGTTTTCTTTAAACTCCATCACAATTTGATTTCTTTGAATTATGTCCCATAATTTAGCTCACAACTAGATTTCTTTGACTATTTTACAATAGATTTTCTTACATTCTCAAATGATTTCTTAAGGACAAATATTTATTCATAGCTACGTTTTCCTGTATTCGACACGCTAATTTAATACACTTGACAAGAATATCAGGTGTTAGTAAGTACTTATCAATTTCAGATGCAATAAGGTTTAACTGCTCTTTTTATCTTCATAAGCTGGAATGTTTAAGAACTCTTATCACCCCCTTATCATTTGTACTTGCGCTTGCCTACCTTTTAACAAATCTTTTCACCTATCTGGAATATTTAATATTTCCTGCAGATGGACGTGGTGAGTGAGTGATAGATATGTATAACAACATATGTGAGTGAGTGATAGATATGTATAACAACATATGTGAGTGAGTGATAGATATGTATAACAACATATGTGAGTGAGTGATAGATATGTATAACAACATATGTGAGTGAGTGATAGATATGTATAACAACATATGTGAGTGAGTGATAGATATGTATAACAACATATGTGAGTGAGTGATAGATATGTATAACAACATATGAAAACGTTTAGAAAAAAAAACGGTTTAAAATATTTAAAAAAATTAAATCTGATATTGCAAAGTTTAATGCACAAATAAATAATTAAAGCTATATAAAACAACAACAGTTTGTGCATCAGGCAGGATTATACACACATTTCAGCAGACAAATGTGGCAAATGATAACACTCGTTACATGTTATATAAAGAGGGTAAGCTGTAGCAAATGATAACAATAGTTACTAGTTATATAAATGTAAGCTGTGGCAAATGATAACAATCGTTACAAGTTACATAAAGAGGGTAAGTTGTAGCAAATGATAACAAAAGTTACTAGTTATATAAAATTATGTAAGCTATGGCCAATGATAACAATCGTTATAAGTTACATAAAGAGTGTAAGCTGTTGCAAATGATAACAATCCTTACAAGTTATATAAAGTCTATGCTGTGGCAAATGATAACAATTGTTACTAGTTATATCAAAAGTGTAAGATGTACAATTCATAAGAAATCGATACATTTGCAGCTGTGCAATAACATCACCTAGCCAGATCTCATTCTAGGAACAAAATCTATGGCGCCGGATCTATTTACCTATCAGATATATTACAGATAGATGATGTGACAGATAGATGTTAAAGATTAGTTCTACCAATCATCTGATTAGATTCTGTTTGTTCAGATCTTTAAAATGCATAATGTTTGGTCTGATCACGAGTTTAAATATTGTTTGGACTGATCACGTGTTTAGATATTGTTTGGTCTGATCACGTGTTTAGATATTGTTTGGTTTGATCACGTGTTTAGATATTGTTTGGTTTGATCACGTGTTTAGATATTGTTTGGTTTGATCACGTGTTTAGATATTGTTTGGTTTGATCACGTGTTTAGATATTGTTTGGACTGATCACGTGTTTAGATATTGTTTGGTTTGATCACGTGTTTAGATATTGTTTGGTCTGATCACGTGTTTAGATATTGTTGTATTCCTACAGAGAGACGTGGAAAAGTCAAGATAGTAAATAAAAAGACCAAACAGCATAATTAAAGACTTGAATGTTAAACTTTGTTTAAAGTTTGTTTATGTGAGGGCGTGTTCCAAATTTTAACTTCTGTCGGATGAAAAGAAAGTACAGAACTCGTTTGAAAGACACAACTTTACAATACGGCTGAGGCTCTCATTAAAATGGGCAGATTTTGCAAAACAAACCGCCAGTAACACCAATAGTCAAATCAATAAATCTAGGAACACTAGGGGACATAAGGGCAAAGAGTAAACTTGTAATAATACATAAGGCATTAAATTCTAATTTAAAAATACATCCCAATAAAAGCCTCTTGCAATGCTCAGATAAACATAAAGACAAAAACACTTTCCTTATCCCTTATGCGAGAACAAATGCATATAAGTACTCTTTCTTCCCGAGTGGCATTCGGGTATGGAATGGGTTGCCTGAATAAACCAGGAAACCAGTAACTTAACATCATTTAAAACAATAATAAAGATGCGGACCACGGATAATCTTCATTATATAATGTAATATATAAGATAGGAGAAGACGACCAAGGTAGCCATTATTAATGTTGTACTTCTCTTAAGCCCTCTATTCAATAAAACATGAATGGTTTATTTGCCTATTGGTTGACCTGCATCTTTGTTATAAGAAGAGATTTTGTTTAATCAATAGAGTAGGAATGTTGATAGTGAATCATGAAGTACTTTCTAAATAATTAGAAATTAAAGTTGAGGTCAACCCAGCGACCATAGCTAGAATAACTTCAATGTGGCCGTCAGAGGTGAAGAGCTGCTCACAGAGGTGTAGACTGTTAGTGTAACTTGATTGTGTAGACTGTTTGTGTAACTTGATTGTGTAGACTGTTTGTGTAACTTGATTGTGTAGACTGTTTGTGTAACTTGACTGTGTAGACTGTTTGTGTAACTTGATTGTGTGTGTAGACTGTTTGTGTAACTCGATTGTGTAGACTTTGTGTAACTTGATTGTGAAGACTGTTTGTGTAACTTGATTGTGTAGACTGTTTGTGTAACTTGATTGTGTAGACTGTTTGTGTAACTTGATTGTGTAGACTGTTAGTGTAACTTGATTGTGTAGACTGTTTGTGTAACTTGACTGTGTAGACTGTTTGTGTAACTTGATTGTGTGTGTAGACTGTTTGTGTAACTCGATTGTGTAGACTTTGTGTAACTTGATTGTGAAGACTGTTTGTGTAACTTGATTGTGTAGACTGTTTGTGTAACTTGATTGTGTAGACTGTTTGTGTAACTTGATTGTGTAGACTGTTAGTGTAACTTGATTGTTTAGACTGTTTGTGTAACTTGATTGTGTAGACTGTTTGATTGTGTTGACTTGTGTTTGTGTCAAATTAAAGAAGTAATAACAATAACAACGTTTTGTTATATAACGCATACAGAAAATGTTTTTTTTAATGCGAATCATTTCAGTCTTACTAAATTAAACTTAGACTAAACTTTTAATAATTCAAAGAGCCAAGAAATTACTTTTCTTTAATGCTACATTCAATGATTAAATCTGATGGAAATCTTAAATCCATTTCATTTATTTATTGAAACAATCTTTTCCCATCTCATTTCGTGTTATCAATTGGCCTGATGTCAATCACGTATTTAATGTTCAGCTAGAAGCCATTAGAGGCCTTGTCAAAGCAATTCGTGAGAACAAAAAATAAATGAATAACTGACACTTGTTTTATGTTGATTAAGGTGATTCACATTACAACAAAAATTGTATGGGCTAAATGAACTGAAGCCTAAGAATCAACACTAAGTCACATGATCACAGACAAAAAAAGCTTTCTTTTTGGTTGGTATAAGGTCTTCATTTATTCCATCTTACATTAGTTAGAACTATACCAGACTATGCATCTTCTGTATGGAACACATCAACTAAAGAAAGCATTAAAAAAAAGAGCACATTTACAAAAGAGCTGAAATTTTCTTTACTGGTGAATATTCACAACTGACAGGGGTAACACTAATAGTTGAATCACTAAACCTAGAAACACTAGAGGAGAGAAAGGCAAAGAGTAAAATAGTAACAATACAAAGAGCATTAAATTTAGAAATACAACACAATGATAATCTGTTATAATGCGAAAATAAAAATAAGAAAAAAAACTTTCTATATCCCTTATGCAAAAACAAATGCATATAAGTAGGCCTACTTTTTCTTCCCGAGTGGCATCCGGGCATGGAATGTTTTTTATTAATAGTAATATAGGCTATAAGAAAAGATTTAGGTTACATAATACAGAGTACTAGCTTGTTTAAATTAAACATTAGACAAAAACCTTTATATCCCTAGCTACACTATTTTGCTACTTTACAATATTATTTAATACAAATTCACTTAGTTTAAACTTGAAGTGTCGAAATAGATTTACATTAGTTGTAATGTAGAAATTGTAACAAAATACAAAGTTCCTGATTGTGAAGGTTTTTGCAAATTGTGTTCTTTAAAATCAAGTCTCTTCACCTGGAAAATATAGTTCACTAAGTCAAATTGAGAAGATCAAGTTAGCCTACAGAAATGACCCAATGGTTTGGCTAAGACTTTTTTTTTATATCAATACTGAGCTTTCCGGAGAATCTGCTGCTGAATAAATTTTGTTTCATTACATTTGATGGGGTCTTAACCAATTCACGGCTCTCAGCATTGATGGGAATAAAGAACGTTTAAATAGAAAATCAGTAAAAGAAATTATTCCATAGAGTATATAAATTCTCATTCGCTTTGTTTCATTGAAATACAAAGTTTATATTAAATTCTTACATTTTTAATAGGCTTTTGCTCAATCCTTATTTATTTGCTTAATGTTTCCAAAAATTATAAAAAAATGGAATAATATATTTATTAGTAAACAATATCTTCAAATCTCAATATATAAACTCTCTTGGCGTTAGCCCGTCTATTCTGATACTAGCTATAAATATATATGAATATGTCTATATCTATATCTGTATCTGTTTATAAAGAGCGATGTAATTGTTTGTAATTTTAAAATAATAATGTTGCTGTTTTAGCCATCAACCGTCCAAAGTTTAAGCATATATTTGTATTAAATTACACTTTTATTATAGCTTACACCAATGGTTGTATTTATCCTATAACACTAGATGTATATATCCTACAACACTAGATGTATATATCCTACAACACTAGATGTATATATCCTACAACACCAGATTCATATATTCTACATCACATGTTGTATATATCCTATAACACCAGATTCATATATCCTACATCACTAGATGTATATATCCTACAACACCAGATTCATATATACTACATCACTAGATGTATATATCCTACATTACTAGATGTATATATCCTACATCACTTGATGTATATATGCTACAACACCAGATTCATATATCCTACATAACTAGCTGTGCATACCCTACATCACTAGTTTTTTTTTATCCTACAACATAAGATGTATATATATATATAACATACAGTACTAGTTACATCTATTCTAAAGCACTATATACATCTATCCTAAGTGTATCTTACATGTATCAATGTGTATGTATATTAAAATCATTGCCATTATTTTTCTTTCAACACTAGCTTTCGTAAAACACTATGTTTATATTCTTTAAAATAAGGCTGACCAGGAAACTTGAACATTGCAAAATACTTGAATTTGATGTATTGTTACTTTCATCTCTGTAGTTAGTTGAATAGTTGAAGTTGTTTATACTGCAAACATTGTTAAGTAATGCAATTAACAAACACTTGTACTAGAGTGGTATCTGTCTAAATAGCTCAGTAACTCTAGAGTTAAATCAATAGCTTGTCCTTATCGAGGTATTGTTATAGATTGATTCGAACCGTACAAACAGCTCTCTTATTGATCCCCATGGAATACAAAGGGCCTATAATGTTTACATGGTTATAGTGTTACTACTCCATACCGCTATTCGAACTTGTTTACTACCAAACATACTATTTTAACTCAATACTATTGGTTTTATCTTTCTTACTTAGGAAAACAAACAACATCTTATATTATACTAGAATGACCTTAAATAGTTAATTAATAACATTTAATTATTTACTTTAACTATTACATAATTCAAATAAAAATGTCACAATCTAAAGGTCTAATTGCCTTCGCATGTACAAACAAACATAATATATTTTAATTAGCTGATTGCTATATTGAAAAACAAAGCGCTATTTTTTTAGTTTTTATTTTAATGTAGTCTGTAAAATATAGTGCTTTGGGCTTTGTGTGGATATAAACAAGCTGAAGTAATGTGACATTGATAGACAGCTTATAAAGCTTAAAGACTGCCATAGCTTTTTTCATTGAGCTGGAGTTTCATTCTCAACTTTCTTTTCCCCCGGTCCTAGGCTTTGTTAAGAAAATACATTATTGTTTTCATGACGTCTTCGCGGAGGTTAAGAAAAGAGAGATAACTAAGATGCTACTGTTTTCTTAACAGAACTGATGAAAACACAGCAAGCAGCAGTCTGTTGTCAGAGTCTAAAAACATCAGAGTCCATATTTTTGTTTCTTCTGCATACAGGGAGGCCAATTTCTCATTAATGGCATTTATCTGATGGGGAGAAGGCACGACATTGAAGCCATGAAGTAAAATATATAAAATAAGACGGCTAAACGAATGACAAAAAAACACAACAACTAATATAATAACTATAACCCTTTGAATTGTAAATATTTTGTTTTACAGTAGTTTCTCGCTAAAAATAGTGTTAGTACTGTTTTGAACTGTTTATGTTTCCCTATGTAGACCATTTTCTATGTAGACCATTCTCTATGTAGACCATTCTCTATGTAGACCATTCTCTATGTAGACCATTCTCTATGTACATCATTCCCTATGTAGACCATTCTCTATGTAGACCATTCTCTATGTAGATCATTCTCTATGTAGACCATTCTCTATGTACATCATTCTCTATGTAGACCATTCTCTATGTTGATCTCTACAACATTAAACTGTTTATAGCTACAAAATTATAATGTTTATCTCTACAACATTATACTGTTTATCTCTACAACATTATACTGTTTATCTCTACAACATTATACTGTTTATCTCTTCAACATTATAATGTTTATGTCTTCAATATTATAATGTTTATCTCTACAATATTATACTGTTTATCTCTAGAACATTAAAATGTTTATCTATTCATCATATATTTTTTATCTCTTCAACATTATAATGTTTATCTCTTCAACATTATAATGTTTATCTTTACAACATTATAATGTTTATCTCTTCAACATTATTCTGTTTATCTCTACAACATTATACTGTTTATCTCTACAACATTATACTGTTTATCTTTACAACATTATAATGTTTATGTCTTCAATATTATAATGTTTATCCTTTCAACATTATACCGTTTATCTCTAGAACATTATACTGTTTATCTCTACAACATTATACTGTTGATCTCTACAACATTATAATGTTTATCGCAACAAAATTATACTGTTTATCTCTACAACATTATAATGTTTATCTCTTCAACATTATAATGTTTATCTTTACAACATTATAATGTTTATCTCTTCAACATTATTCTGTTTATCTCTACAACATTATACTGTTTATCTCTACAACATTATACTGTTTATCTCTACAACATTATAATGTTTATGTCTTCAATATTATAATGTTTATCCTTTCAACATTATACCGTTTATCTCTAGAACATTATACTGTTTATCTCTACAACATTATACTGTTGATCTCTACAACATTATAATGTTTATCTCTTCAACATTAGACTTTTTATCTCTACACCATTATAATGTTATCTCTACAACATTATAACGTTTATCGCAACAAAATTATACTGTTTATCTCTACAACATTATAATGTTTATCTCTTCAACATTATAATGTTTATGTCTTCAACATTATACTGTTTATCTCTACAACATTATACTGTTTATCTCTACAATATTATAATGTGTATCTCTTCAACATTATAATGCATATTTCTTCAACATTATAATGTTTATCTCTTCAACTTTAGACTGTTTATCTCTACATCAAACGGTTATCTCCACATGATAACACTGTTTATGTCTACAACATGCTTATCTCTAAAACATTACACTGTTTGTTTTTCTACATTGCATGTTTTAAATTTGAAAGGGAAATTGAAGAAGTGTTTGTCTATTCTATTTAGACAATACTCTAAAAGCAAGACAGATGAGATTTTCACAAGATGTAGGCACCACGTGACAGACAAGATCGTTAGAAATAATTCTCTGCTTGTTGAATATAACAATCTTTCTCCACACACTTATTACATTGCAACTAAATGATCAATTAGGGTGTGGTCCAGAAAATGTAGTTGAGAAATCTTATATTGAAATAACGTTACTGATTGGATTGTACTGTAATGTATATAGTGAAGAGTCATATGTTTCTCTGAGTACGAATATACTAAAGGTTCGGCAATCCAGAACATAAACCAATACTCTATAGCAGTGGTTCCCAAACTTTTTTAGGCCACGACCCCTTTATACAGTTTCTCATGCTTGTGCGACCCCCCCCCCCCTAAAAAACAAAAAAAAAAAACAAAAAAAAAAACAAAAAAAAAAAGAAAACATAAAAACACATGTTATTAAATATTGCAAGATACCGGTATCGGCTTAGGCCTATATATCTAATTACAACATGAACGTCAGCTATTGTGATGGTTGACATTGCGTATTTCTTATCGGTTCAGACATTCTCGGGACAGTCTTTGCAAGCAGAGCATTTCCAACAAAAAGTCTACTGTGTTTAGACTTGATAACCAACAAGGTGGAAAAACATGTTTACTAAGATATTTTGTTGCAAATGGAAGAAAATGGCGCAACACAATCTCAGCCAAAATAGTTTATGACTGCAATCATTTGATCCAGAATTTTGTACCTGACATTATAGAGAAATCAGTTCTCTCTGCATCGTTGTTAATACGCTCAATGAACTCCTTTGTGCTTTCACAGGAACATCTTTGAATGCGAATGGGCTTCTGGCAAGTACCTAGATATGTGGTGTCAGGTAGATTTGGAAAGTACCATGAAATTTCGGCTGCTAGCATGTGAAAGTGTTATTTCACAGAATTTATCATCGTAATCATTTTGTCTGCTTAAATGTCATGTTTTTCAAAGAACACAGATAAAGTAGACCAGGAGCCGTATGAGAAAAAAAAGTGCTGGTTCGATCCATCTTTCCAACACTAGTCATATTTAGATGATTTATTTGCATTACATACGTTTATAGAAATCAGGAATATTTTAAAAGGTCTGTGAACCATTTTATCCCGTTGTCATAAGATTTACCATTAGAATGTAATCGTATCATTCACAGCCATACAGGCCTATTCACAAACTTTTAATCAAGTACAGTTTTTAATTTAAATTAATGTACCTTTTCCTAAACTTCAGTATTGATCTTACAAATAATATTACAAAGAATAACTCTAATGGGCCCCGGCACAGCGCAATAACTGCACACACACACACTCACTATGTGGGGCCTGAAGTAGACAGCATATACATTTCATTTGCATCCAATTTTTTTATGCAAAGGCTAAAGATTCATTTGGAATGATGCGATCATTTTAGATAAATTAATACATTAATTAAGGCTTGTTACATTTTCCTCCGTTCAGTGATACATTTAACTCATTTAATGACGACAATGATGTCAACCAAGTAAGTTATTATCTGCAGTTCACTTTTATCACCGAAAAGTGCTTTAAAGAGCAGTCTTGCTTTCTGATATAAAATATATAAAAAAAAACAGTTCACCATGATGCCAAAAAACAAGTTTTAATTTCTCCCGACAATCATCTCACAAGTGTGAAATAGCAAGCATTGTTCGGAGCATCATAGGCCTACTCGTTGCACAATTGCGTAAACAGTCGACTGTTTAAAGAGCTTGTCTTTACAAAAGGGCACAACTTATGACGCTTTTTATCACTTTTTTAGAACTGTTGTGGCAATTTCTTTGTTGCTAATATTTGCCAATATATCATACAGTGAGCTCTGATTGCTTTTGGTTACTAATTCTGTTGATATCCAGACCGAACAAAATCTAAACTAAAATCCGAAATATTCATGAAGTGTCGGGCGTTTATCGCAAATACTACTGCTTTTAACACAATGACTGCTTTTACCAGAAAAGCGGCTTTATAACACAACTCTCTACACGCGGGTTACTGGTCAGCATACGTGCATAATGGTGCCGACCTTGTCACATACACCTGTATTGATGTCATTACGCCAAGTAGTCTACACGTTGTATGCGGACGTATCTGCATGTCGGTGGACTCGATTGGAGAAGGAAAGATGAACTATATTTCGGCTCTTAACCCTTAAAGCGCGTAGCTATTTTCACAAAAATGCATTAAAAAGTGTAGCTAAAACTGACGGGCATTAAACGTTCAAAACCTCTTGCTTTTATTTTGGTTTTCTTTTATGATATTTTTACATTAGATATATAAACCTATACATTTCATTAAAGCTTATAGTTTGGGAAATTGGAAAAACATATTAATTGTTTAATATCTAGCATCTAAAATGTAAAAATTTAATAAATACACGACAATTTTTTTAAATAAAAACTTCGAAAATTTTTTTTTATTAATTTAACATGCAACTAAGTAGTAAAAATCGAATAAAAATAATAAAAAAACACTTAAATTTTAGAAATAAATGTATTAAATTAAAGGAATGTATTTAAAAAAGGTATATTAGTAAGTATTAGAGTCTTTTGTAATATTTACAAGTTAGTAAGGGTACAGTCCGACATGGCACTCAGTAAACCTAGAGCGCACCCACCCAGTTCGAAAAAAAAATATCATAAATAGTACATGTTGTTTAACTATCACATTTTTTAAAATTATGATGAGAATATAGTAGTTTTAACCTAGGCCCGCAATATAAACAGATTTAAATACAAATTTATTTCAATAATAACTAAAATAAAAACGATCATTAGCCACGCCCATCTTTCGAAAACGATGTTTTTGCTAACAACAAACACGAGGCTAATTTATTGAACTATTTGCCGGCTATTTGACCTATTTCAGTATTTTGAAAACTAAATCATTAAAATAAAACAAATATGAATTCAATACACTTCTTACTGTTTACAATTTCATCAAAATCAATAAAATATAATTGAAATTATGCATCAATTCCATCGTAGCTTTTCGAATAGTCACTAACACCTTCGTTCATTTTGCGAATCGAGGAAAATTTAAAGTAAAAAAATGGCTGCCTTTCACTACCAGAAGAGACGGAAGTTGTTATGCTTTACGAATGTGTACGTTTTTACGGAAAAAAACGAATGAAAACGACACAATATAGCCGAAAAAAAGCTAAGCCACGATCGTGGCTTCACGCACTTAACGTATTGTTAACGCTGAGCCACGATCGTGGCCCTACGCGCTTTAAGGGTTAAGACCATCGAAAACATACGTTTTCCGAAGGTCTTTGGCGACCCCCGTGAAATGGTCATTCCACCCCAAGGGGGTCGCGCCCCCCAGTTTGGGAACCGCTGCTCTATAGGCTAGTGCAATTATAGAACTGGAGTATTACTGGCTAGAACCATGAGAGAGTGAGCCATAAATGTTGCGGTATACATGTGTGGGAAGATGTTGTGTAATTATTCTGTAATCGTACAGAAAGTTATACATTAAGTGATCCTTACTCAATGTGTCTATAACCCTCTTAAACTACTAGATACTAGATGTGTATGCATCTATATACTTCTTAAGCTAATAGATACTAGAAGTGCATGTATCTTATATTTCTTAAACTACTAAATACTAGATGTGTATATATGTTATACTTCTTAAACTACGAACTATTCAATGTGTATGCGTTTATATGCTGCTTAAACTAAGAGATAATATTTATGTATGCGTCTATATCCCCTCAGCAACAATATATTAATTGTGCTTAAACTACGATATACTAAATGTGTATGTTTCTATATACGTCTTAATCTACGAGATACTAATTGTGTAAGCGTCTATTATCGTGTACAACATACGTAGTACTATTTGTGATTATTGTTACTAATAACATTAACAATGCAATTCATTATTGTTACAATAACTTTATAATCTTTTGAAGTTAGCGTTTTATATAGTGTTATGAAATGTTTTATTGCCGATGCATTACACAATCCACATAATCCCTTTATATTACGTGGTTTTATCAAATGTATAATGTTACTCCCCCCTCCCCCTAATAAGCAAATATACATATTTCACGCTTAACTGTGTTAGTTTAAATGTGATAGTTAAATTGTATCGATTCAAAATGTAATAGAGGATTTTATCAAGTCTAAACCATAACACTTAAAGAAAGTATATTATGTAGACTGGTCAAGGGTGTGTCCATTTAAGTCAATATGCAGTTGAATAATAAACTAATTCACTGAGAATATCTTGGCTGTATATATATACAGTTCTAGGATTAATAACTTACAGAATACTATTATTACATCTAGCACTAAACAGATAGGAAAAACAAGTTAAATGAAATAATATAGGGGTGGGGGTGGGGTGAGATTTGGGCGTATCTTTAAGGGTCTAAAGATGGCGGTTTGGGGGTAACAGCTGTTGGCTGTGTCCTACTAAGTCAATGAAAAACACAACAAAACACAGCTCGTCCCCCACCACGTGGCTCATTCCATGAAACGACCAAACGACCTTTTAGCTTGGTATGTTTTGTGGTGCTTTCGTAGGGCGATGAAAGTGAAGGCGGGTACATGTCCAACACGCACTTTGTGTCAGGATCGTTTCGAGATCTCTGACCTCCTGACACATAAAAGACCGAGTCATTAGCCAGCGATCTGCTCGCTCAATATGGACTAAAAGGTTATAACTCACAATCTGGCTAAGTTTAGAAATCCTGAGCTTAAATCAAGAGATGGAGAAGAAACTCGTAGGTTCTTCAAGGAATAGCGACTGTTTGATTGACTTTATGGGAAAATTAAAAAGACAATAACAATATTATATACTCGTTGATAATGTTATGAAAACATTGTGATTTATGCATCTGTAAAAAAAAGTGACAACCACAAACATAGTTCTTAATGTAAAGTGATACCTTTTATGTCGGGAAATTACAATAGTTATAATTGTTCATTTTTTAAGTGATCACTATAGCTGTTTATTATTTCAGTGATCTATATTTAACCAACGTTTTCATTATATCATACATATTTTAATTATTGTTTTTTTACTATACGTATTTAGAGCATCGGAAAAGACTTATTATATGTATGAATAAATTATTCACGTTAATCATTTGAATCAATAATATAAAATATAAACCCTAATAACTTGCATTAAGTAGCCTATATTCTACATACATAAATAGTCACATACATACACAGATACATACATTCATACATATACACATACACACATTTGACTTGTTACTTGTGAGTTATTTCTGTTTTACGTTGAACGTTGAATATATAAATTACATATTTAAATTGTATCTACTGTTTAATTGTACACTAGGCTGTCTAGATCAACATCATCTGAACTAAAGTTTTCATCAATGTGAACTACTCCCAGCTCCACCACCATCAGTTGACCAAACTGGCCTTATGTCAATATGTAAAGAATGGTCAGCCAAAAGCTATCAAATCTGGACCATTTCTCTGCTCAACCAATATGACAGATGCCGTGAGTGGGGTAGGTAGAGAAACTCTTCTCTCTTACATTTATGATAAGATCATTGAATCGTATTTGCCGTATTTCTTAGTTTAGCTCTAGCCAACAACGCCAAATGAAATGGATGTGTATGGATACTAAGGATGAAACTAAGTCATGACATTTGACTTTAAGTTGTTGCTACCCAGTCAGTCATGACATTTGACTTTAAGTTGTTGCTACCCAGTCAGTCATGACATTTGACTTTGACTTGATAATGACCCGTAGCTACCTGACTTGCTTTCAATAAAGTGTCACAGACAATCTAGATCAGGGGTCGGCAACATTTTGATTATGCCAAAGTAGGATTTCAACTCTATTCAGCCTACTAACAGCTTCCGATTTCAACTCTATTCAGCGTACTAACAGCTTCCGAGCACTCAACACATTGAAGAAGAGACTTGAACTGTCCTTTAGGGTGTCTTCCGCGTGTCATTAAAAAAAATCACTTTGCGTGCCATTATTGGCATGCGTGCCATAGGTTGCCAATCCCTGCTCTTGATAAACCTTGTAATTTTCTCCTACAAACTACAGTTGAGAGGTTTTCATCACACAAACATGATCTATATTAAGCTTTTATAAAGTTTTTAAGTGTAATAAAAATAACAACAACATATCTTTCAGTTAGTCAACTTAAATTGACTGAAAAGTTTTTTTTATTTTAATTTGTAGTACTTTTTATAGTTGTTTTTTTTTCTTCAAAAAAAGTGCTCATTAAAGTTGATCGAATTCTCCCCCTTAGTGCTACAAGTACACTCATGAAATCTCAAATTTAATGATACAATGATTCGTACGAATTGTCTTTTATTTTAAATGATTAAGTTCCTTTAGAAATTCGTTTAAATATAAAAGACTTGTATTATTTTGTTTGATTGCTGATTCAACAAACAATCGATAAAGGAAGTTTGAGTGGCCATTGTTATCTTCCCTTTCCTTGAGTATTATCTTTCTTTGACTTGATATTTCCCCCTTAACTGGACAAATCTGCCGGACTGGTCAGAAAATCGTTACTGGACCTCTCTTACCACTTAGCAGTTCGTAGCGAAGTGTCCAGTGGCACCTAGTGGAAACAAGACAAACTCAGACTTCGTAGCCCAAAGATTTCGTGTGAGTTATTGACCAGTCAGAGGAATGAAATTCTTAGATGAACCTTGTGTTTGATTGTTACACAGAATAATAATCATTATAGTAATAAATGTGTATATTACTGAAATTAGAGATGAAATGAAGAGTACATTTTTTTAATAACCTATAAATTACATGGTAGAAAGTAAAACTATAAATACATAGATTTATTGTATTATTTATTAAGGAATCGCTTGCAATTTAGCTTAATTTCACTTTCAATTAAATAATGGACTGTATTGTAAATATATAAACTGAGACTATCAAGTGTACGGAAAGTGTAAACTAAAAGAATGATTAGACTGTTTTGTACTAGTCAGTACATTTAAGTCAAACTACTGAACATTTTGTAAGAAATAAATTTTGACACACATAAAAGTACAATTAAAATTAAATATTTTAAAATGCGCACTGTAAAGTATAACGGGAAAAAACACCTGTAAAAACTTATTTTGAGGCTTCTGTTCGGAGAATGGGGCTGAAAATGTGAAATAATATATTGTCATTAGCTACACGTCTATGTCCATTGAACTTTAAAAAAACAACAACGATTAAATGAGAACTTCATTTTGATTAAGCATTTTCCATAACAACCAACAATAGAACGAGAAAAATCCATTACAAGACTTCCAAACCAAACCAACTATTGAATGAGGTCATCACCTTAAACAGCGTCCCAACTAACATTATTAAAACAAAATATCATATCTAAAAATTGATAATGCAAAACCTTTACCTCATCTTTTTTTGTTTGTTTTATTTTAAAGATTTTTTTTCAATTATAGGACATTTCTTCCTGCAATAAGCATTAAAGTGTTGCTCTTCATAAATACCTACATTATTGGCAATGGTAATATTGTCAGGCATAAAATATATGATATACAAACAAGCTTTAACTTTGTTTTTCTTTTTCTTGCTCTATACAGTTGTTATCAAATAAGTATATAAGATTGAAAGTTCTCCAGTTGTGGCCTTATTTCTTCCATGATACTGTTGTCTGCCTCCAGTTCCCGTCTACAGGTCAGTTTATTTATTTAGTTTTTATCTCGCCTTAGAGGATCCAGTTAAGGTCTTGTTGTTTGTGAGCATTTGGTTTGTTGAGGACTTGTTGAATGTGAGTTTAGGATTGGTTTGTTGAGGACTTGATGAATGTGAGGTTTTAGGTTGGGTTTGTTGAGGACTTGATGAATGTGAGCTTCTAGGTTTGGTTTGTTGAGAACTTGTTGGATGTAAGATGTTAACTTTGGTTTGTTGAGAACTTGTTGGATGTAAGATGTTGGCTTTGGTTTGTTGAGAACTTGTTGGATGTAAGATGTTAACTTTGGTTTGTTGAGGACTTGATGAACGTGAACGTTTAGGTTTGGTTTGTTTTGTGTCAGCCTAACAACATTATATTCGTATTTTCTTTCCAAGGGTTTTTGGGTTTGGCCTTTCTGGTGCTATCTCTATTTTTTTTTGGTTAATGTACAACAGTATTTTTAATGTTTATGCAGTCACCAAATGTTTTTAGTTCGGAAAATCTAAATTAGCTTTTTTTAAATCTTTAAACACATTCAGTTGTTTCATTCATGTCACCCGTGCGGGGCCAGGATTAATAAACAGGTGGAAAAATAAACACATGGCTTAGTCCCATGCATGTTGTAAAAGGCGACTATTAGTGAAATCTGCATAGGGTATAACCCAGGGACGTAAGACATGTACCCCCCTTTGTTGTGCTGTTCGACAGATGTTTCAGTTTGAATTAATCTGAATACAGAATTTGTGCTCCTTTTGTTGGGTGGGGGGGGGGGGGGGGAGAGGGATAAGGAGAGCCTGACATTGGTAGCAGAGAGACTAGAAGTGGAATGTCGTAATGGGGTCTGGATCCAGGATGATTCCACAGAGCATTCCCATAATCTACAACATAATAGGATGCAACCCTTTGAGGATCTCTGTGGGTGGCGGAAAATTGACATGTACATTGACTTTACATTGACTGCAAAAGAGCGTACAGATCTGCAGACTGGCTAATTCAAGAATAAGATCTCATTTATGTAGCTACTTCATGATAGCTTTGATTTTTCTCCATGTCTATGCCTATAGCCTAAAAAAGTTTTCACACATGATAATGATTCAGATATAAACTTTAATAGTTTAATTATCCACACTTTGGTCTTTATGACGAAACAAATACCTTGCCAATTCTTAGTTATTATTTTATTTTATTAGAACAATACTAAAAGAGTTTTTCAATTTTTAATCTTGCAGGATGTAATGAGAATGACAAAAGTGTGACTTTGTGTAATCTACATATTGAATCTCACATATGAAAGAGGTTGTATATTAGCATTGAGTATGTAGTCGTGTATTGTTATTTTGCATTTTTTGTGTTTTCATTATATAGTATACTATTTCTATTATATGCTTATACCAACTACTTACAAAAAAAACATCTTTGCATTAGAGCTTGCATTTTATCATAGCAATAGTATATTAATAAAAAGTAGTCTTTTTATATTTCTCATTATATTGTATTTCCCTCTGGCCTATAAATCGTTTCCTTTCTTTTTTTTTTTCAACATATTCAGGACATTATCATTTTATAAGTTCTGCTACACTTTATTCTTACTTCGCTACATCAAAGTCATCGAATGCATGTCCGCTTGTGTATATGGAATTATTCTTATTGCTGGTATAGAAGCGAATTTAAGTTTCTTTTTTTGATTATCGCCTCTCTTTATATTTAAATGTACTTTTTAAATAGATTGTGTGTATAAGTGTGTGTGTGTTAAAATATATTTTTGCTTTGTGTCTGATAGCATTAGACATTTTTAGCTTTTATTTTAGCAAGTAGAATAATGTTATTTTATCTTCATATAGAAATCATTGCATTTTGTTATATTATATTATAAAATAACTTCATGCTAACTCATTAGTAAGTAAAAATAGAACTAATGGTAAATAAAAGCTTTAAAAAGATTTCCTAAAAGTTAACTTAGATACCTAAACGATTATCAAAATGTATATATGTATATATGTATATATGTATATATGTATATATGTATATATGTATATATGTATATATGTATTTTCGTCTTAGTTATACTTTTTTTCTACCTCAATGCTTAGTTTTAATTTAAAACAAAATAAAATATATTTACATCACTTTCGTTGTAATCAAAATCTAGCTCTCAATTGAAGTTATAATATATTCTAACATTTTCTTACAATTCAGTTCAATACGAACTAACTTTTTAAGTTAATTTTTATTTGTACTTTTAACGTTGTGTTAATGGTTGATTCCAATGTGTTCACTAGTATCCCTAATGTATGACTATAGTCTATATAAATATATATATATATATATATATATCATTGTACATTTATAAATGTTTTGTAGGTTTGATCTGCATGCGTTGATTAAAACATGTATTGTGGTTTATGTTGAAGTCAGAAATGTTGTGATCAGTTTGAATTGTTGTTTGAATATATAATAATTTAAAAATGTAAACATTGAACATTGTCAAAACATTGAATGTTGTGTAAACATTGAATGTTGTGTAAACATTGAATGATGTGTAAAGATTGCCTTATCCAGTAAGTAGATAAGGCTTTCTGTTAACAGCTTATACAACCAGAATTTGTGTTATAATTAGCAAACGTATATTTACTCAATAATGATATAAATGAATGCAGAGGTTTTGCAAGCACTAACACACTAACGTTTGTGAATTCATTACTACTAGTACTAACTACATAGATATCAAAAGATACTAATTCCAACGATATAAAAGGTTAAAAGGTACTATATCAAAGGTTAGCAACAGGCGGCCCGTGGGCCACAACTAGGTTAGCCAAGTCTAACAACAGTTTTCTGATGTCTTTTTGGTAATGTTAAAGAAATAAAATAATATAATATGTGCTCAGAATGTGTAGTTCTTGTATCACATTCCATGTTAGGCCTAATAAACGAATAAATGTTGCATACAGCTCTACTAGATCAATAGTTCATGAGTAAAACTTTAAATACCAAGGATCAGATAAAGTACAGTTTTAATGCAGCAAATCTTCTTCCAGTTGGTTGTTCGGAATAAAAAGTTTTCATCTTCTCAATAACGGTAAGTAGTTACTTACATCACTTTTATTATTTATACTTTAGATCAATCTCTCAAACTATCCTAAGCAAGTTCCGTTTTTCAAGTGTTTATGTTTTTCGACTTTAGATTTAAATAATACAAATTTAAAAACCACTGAAAATGGGGACGTTTTAAAAAAGTCTTGTTTAAACACTCTTAAAACACTACAGGAAATCGCGATGTTTTTATGACTAATCTAATTATATTGTTTTTTTTCCGTGTCTTGGATGTAAGGGACATAACTCTTTTAAACATATTGATTCTTTTTAAGAAGGTTTTCTCCCTTTTATTGATAAAGAAAACGCTGAAGAGTCTTCAATCCGAAAATGTTATGTTTGAAACAATATAGAAGGGTACTGGAGATATATTTTTTGATGTAGATATCAGAGTGGTAATGGGAAGTTGGTGCTTAAATAGTTAATTAGATTATTATTACATCAATTGATAAAATGGTCTCTTGTTTTTCGTTTTAAAGCTTCATTATAACGATCTCTAAAGTTCGTGAGTGGCTTTATGTTGGATAGAAATTATTTTATCAGCTAATGTCTTTAGTTTCAGATACTTATGTCTTATGAAGAGCAAAGAGAAACCTCAAGTTTATGGCAACATGTTTGCAGATCATTTTTAAAGTACTACGATCTAATTAGAGGGTAAGTTAAGTTTACGTTCTAGTTTACATTTAGAGAACATTCCCTGTTCAGATATTTCATATGGACAATGTAGCCCAGATGTTCAAATGGAGAATAAGAATAAGAATGGGCATTTCTATAGCTTCTATCCATGCTATTATATCGGCAAACTCAGTGCGCTCTTGGTGTGATTTGCAGTAACAGATGTATTAGCCAAAGAGAAACGTCTTTAAGTTCTTTTTAAAAGTTTCTCTTGTCCCAGATTCTCTCAGTGTCTGAGTGAGGCCCAGATGGTCAAATGGAGAATGTGGCACAGATATTCATATAGAGAGTGTGGCCCATATGTTCAAATGGAGAATGTGGCACAGATGTTAAAATGGATAATGTGGCCCAGAGGTTAAAAAAAAAGAACCCAAGATGTTCAAATGGAGTGGCCAAGATGTTCAAAAGGAAAATGTGGCTCAGATGATCAAATTGAGTGGCTAAAATGTTCAAATTAAGTGGCCAAGATGTTTAAATGGAGTGGTCCATATATTCAAATGGAGTGGCCCAGATGTTCAAATTGATTGGCCCAGATGTTCAAATGGAGTGGCCCAGATGTTCAAATTGATTGGCCCAGATGTTCAAATGGAGTGGCCCAGATGTTCAAATGGAGTGGCCCAGATGCTCAAATGGAGTGGCCCAGATGTTCAAATTGATTGGCCCAGATGTTCAAATTGATTGGCCCAGATGTTCAAATTGATTGGCCCAGATGTTCAAATTGATTGGCCCAGATGTTCAAATTGATTGGCCCAGATGTTCAAATTGATTGGCCCAGATGTTCAAATGGAGTGGCCCAGATGTTTCGATTGAGAGGTCCAGATGTTCAAATGGAGTGGCCCAGATGTTCGAATGATGTGACCAAGATGTTCAAATGGAGTGGTCCAGATATTCAAATGGAGTAGCCAAGATGTTCAAATGGAGTGGTCCAGATGTTCAAATGGAGTGGCCCAGATGTTCAAATGGAGTGGCCCAGATGCTCAAATCAAGTGGCAAAAATGTTCAAATGAAGTGGCCAAGATGTTCAAATGAAGTAGCCCAGATGATCAAACGGAGTGGCCCAGATGTTCAAATGGAGTGGCCAAGATGTTCAGATGGAGTGGTGCAGATGTTCAAATGGAGTGTCCCAGAGGTTCAAATGGGGTGTCCAAGATGTTTAATGGAGTGGCCAAGATGTTCAGATGGAGTGGTGCAGATGTTCAAATAAAGTGGTCCAGATGTTCAAATGGAGTGGCCAAGATGTTCAAATAAAGTTATCCAGATGTTCAAATCCAGTGGCAAAAATGTTCAAACGGAGTGGTCCGGATGTTTAAATGAAGTGGCCAAGATGCTCAGATAGTGTTTTCTTTTTATAGTCCTGCATGAATTTTTGTTCTGCATTAGCAATCCTCAGATTTTGCCATTTGCTACTAAAAGATTTTTTTTTATTAAAAGGGTTAATGTCTATACTGCGGATGAAACAAGGTTAATAAATGTCTATACTGCGGATGAAACAAGGTTAATGTCTATACTGCGGATGAAACAAGGTTAATAAATGTCTATACTGCGGATGAAACAAGGTTAATGTCTATACTGCGGATGAAACAAGGTTAATAAATGTCTATACTGCGGATGAAACAAGGTTAATGTCTATACTGCGGATGAAACAAGGTTAATAAATGTCTATACTGCGGATGAAACAAGGTTAATGTCTATACTGCGGATGAAACAAGGTTAATGTCTATACTGCGGATGAAACAAGGTTAATGTCTATACTGCGGATGAAACATTTAAGAACAAAAACGCAGACTAAATATAGAAAACATTAATTGTAAATGTGGGCCACCTATCAGTGACTTATCTATAAATTAGCCAATCAGATTCGCTAATTGCCAATACTTGCAGCTTTCTCTAGATGTAGGCCGTTAGATATAGACCACTGAATGTAGGCAACCAGATATAGGCCATTAGATATAGGCATATGAATGTAGGCAACCAGATGTAGGCCATTATGTATAGGCAACTAAATGTAGGCACCTAGATGTAGGCCATTAGATATAGACTACTGAATGTACGCAACTAGATGTATGCTATTAGATATAGACCACTGAATGTAGGAAACTAGATGTAGGCCATTAGATATATGCAAATGAATGTAGGCAGCTAGATGTAGGCCATTAGATATAGGCCACTGCATGTAGGCCACTAGGTGCACGAAACTAGGCATAGGCCACCAGATAGAGGCGATTTGTTCTAGGCTACGAAATATAGTCAACCATATAATTACTAGATGTGTATCACGAGATCTAGTCCTCTAGATATAATTAACTTACTATATTCAGGCCACTAGTAGGCTAAGTCACTAGTCAGCTTTAGGCCACTAAATTTAAATCACTAAATGTAAGCTACGAGATGTAGACCCTATATTTAGGCCACTACATGTTGGCCACTAGACTTTGAAAATGTCAATTCTCAGCTTACTACTATAATATGGATATTTATTTCCCTCCCTCAAACCTAATCATATATTCCCGATTTACCTGCTCAAGGGAATACTCTACTTCTGTTTACTTAGAGAGCTAGAAATTATATGTACATGTAAGGTTAGATTTAGTAAATGTCTACTCCATTTATCGTAGACTACTCGCAATGCGCTTGATGACTCGTGCTATTTCGAAGTGAAAATAGGAATTATACAATATTATAAATGTTGTTTAGACTTACGTAACTTAATTCAATAATTGTTAATAACAATTTTCTTATCTTATATATTACAGACTCTTCTTTAAAGAAGATTGTTGCGTCCTACGCACATCGGTGGCGTGAGTCTAGTCTTGCATTTCTATTAGTGTTTTAAATGGTGTTAAGTTACTGGTTTTCCTGGTTTGTTCAGGCAACCCATTCCGTGCCCGGATGTCAATAGGAAAGAAAAAGTATTTATATGCATTTGTTCTCGCATAAGGGATAAGGAAAGTGTTTTTGTATTTAAGTTTATTTGAGTATGGTAACTTATTGTTTTGGGGCTATATATCTAAATGAGAATGTAATGTCCTATTTATTATTACTACTTTACTCTTCGCCATTCTGTCCTGTAGTGTTTCTAGGTTTAGTGATGTAACTATTGGTGTTACTCTTATCAGTTCGCCAGTAAAGAACCTTGCAGCTCTTTTCTGAATTTGTTCTAATTGTTTAATTTTCTCTTTTGTTGATGGGTCCAATAGATTTAGTCTTCACTTTAAAGCAGTCAGACAGATTCACAATTTCTTTCAGAGATCTTATTACATTATTTTATACATTTGATAAAAATATTGCGGTGGGTCACCTATCATTTCGCCTCGACTATTTTTTTGCCGTTATTTTTAATTCTAAATAAACCAAGGAAGAGTTTGTTTTTTTTTAAAGAATGTGCTAGTGCTAGTGAGTTAGGATTAGTATGCATTTTCTATGCCATATAGAGACTGATTAAAGGTTAAATGTTTCCTTAGTAGCTATTATAATATTGGTTTCTGAGTTTTAATCTATCAATTCTTAGGACGGTCTTGTAATACTTGTCTTAGCTTGAGAAAGGTGTAATAATATTGGTCGCGGGTTGGTGATGATTGTTATTTTAGTCTCGGGTCGGGGATGGTTTAATTTTGGTCTCGGGTTAAATATTTAATGTAGGTGGTGAGGTTGGGCTGTTGCAAGGGTTAGCGAGTTAGTATGGTTTGGGGCGAGCAACGACTTAATTGCTTTTTGGGACAAATAAATGCTCGTTGCGTGCTGTTAACATTATAATGCTAGTCCATGTTGTAATGTATCTGCCTTTATACAATGTTTGTAATGTAGCTGCTGCCTTTATACAAATGTTGTAATCTGGCTGCTGCCTTTATACAATTTTGTAATGTAGCTGCCTTTATACAATGTGGTAATGTAGCTGCCTTTATACAATGTTGTAATGTAGCTGCTGCCTTTATACAATGTTGTAATAATGTGCTGCGAGATTACATTTGCATAAGTGTCGTTTATTTTCCACTGCTTAGGTTGGAAATGTTTATATGCTTGGCGTGGGTTGATAATGTTGTACTCCTATGCGTAGTTCGGGGATGGTGTCGTATTTATTTAATTATGATTTGAGTCATATAATAATGATAATGCGGAATAATGTTTAAACACAGAACATATCATTAAATGTCCAAGCAGCTTTTAAAAGTTGAATATTAAATAATAACTACAAAATTATTTATTTTCATCTATAACTGACAAAATTAAATCAAAAGTTATACATATTTAATTATAACTTTTGTTTACATAAAATAGAGGCATATACATAATTGTTTTTAAGGTATTTCTAACAAAACAAATTGTTTTTTTTTATGACATGCTTTCTAATTTGAATTGAAAACTTCAAACAATTTCTAGAACCCACCAATGGCTCTAACATGGACCACTAGAACATTTCGGAAATGGAGAACTGCCAGAACTAAGGGACGCAACCAACCCTGTCAAGAGTTTGAATTCTTGTCATCCTTTGCTAACTGCATGAGATGTGGCATGATCTCTAAACCCCCTCCCCTTCCCCATACACACAAACACAACTCCCTCTTGTGTTTCAATCGATCGTTTGATGAAATAATATGACATCTTTAAACACAGACAGTGTAGTAGTATGGAAATCAGAAGCAACTGTATTTTTGTTTTCTATTAAAATGTATGATCTGTTAGAATGAGACCTACCTATTAAGGCTAATTTTAACCTGCCATGATTCTGTAAAGATAGTATAAAACTAGCTCGAAATTACGTTTAATTCGGTCTTTTAGAATTACATTAAAATAAGAAAGAAATGCTCTTTACCTGGCTTATACTTAAAAACTTTGGTTGCAAGAAATGTTCCTGTCCGGTTTGTTTACATGTTTGAACTTTCAAATGTCCGATTTGTTTACAAATATATCAAGTTTCAAATGTCAGTTGTTGTTTTTTTTACAAGGATCTAGTTATAAGTCTGATCTGTGCGCAAGGATAAAATATTTGTCATGCCTGGTCTGTGCCATAGCTAATGTTTCTCATAAATGGTCTGTGCCATAGCTAATGTTTCTCATAAATGGTCTGTGCCATAGCTAATGTTTCTCATAACTGGTCTGTGCCATAGCTAATGTTTCTCATAACTGGTCTGTGCCAAAGCTAAAGTTTCTCACAACTGGTCTGTGCCAAAGTTATTGTTTCTCATAACTTGTCTTCTGCATCTTCTGTGCACAAGGCTAAATGATACAACATGTTATGTTTTTAGAATCCTGGCCTGCTATGTAGCCTAAATAACAACAACCGATGGTTTGTTTTTCATAGCCGGATCATTTTTAATACTTGCTTAATAGTCCACTAATATCTACTATAATAATAGCAATAGTATTTGTAGCGTCTATATTATTAATAGAGTATACAGTAGTTATAGCATCTATATTACTTGTAGAGTCTATATTATTTATAGCGTCTATAGTATTTATAGCTTATATAATATATATAGTGTCTATACAATATGTAGCGTCAACAGTAGACCTCTTTCTACATAGTGTATATTATATGTTTTGTATATAGAAGGTCCATTACTTTATAGTGTTTATAGTACGTCTATTTATGTCCGGTATCTATAAAAAGGCCTTTTTTTAAATATCTATAGTAGTAGTGTCTATAGTATGTACTGTTTATAGTATATAGTATCTAAATTATGAAATGTCTATAAATATATAGCCTCTAGTATGTAGTGTCAAAATCCTCCAGCACTTACTTAACACTTTCGACTGGAGGAATGAATGGCATAATGTAGCTGGAAATCATTAGTGCGTGAAACGATCAATAAGTGTGGCACATCCAATCCATGAGATCAGCCCAAAATAATTAACTTGAATAAAAAATGGATTATGGTTCAGTAATGCATCGTTAAAATGATTAAAACAACTTGGTCAGTAATGTATTGTTAAAATGATTAAAACAACTTGGTCAGTAATGTAATGTTAAAATGATTAAAACAAATTGGTCAGTAGTGTATCGTTAAAATGATTAAAACAAATTGGTCAGTAATGTATCGTTAAAATGATTAAAACAACTTGGTCAGTAATGTATCGTTATAATAAGAAAATATAATTCCAGTATCTCAATAAATACTGCAGAGGCTTTAGCAATATGCCTGGCATTAGACATTGCAGAGGAATCAGAAAACCAAAATTTTGTTATTTTATCCGATTCGTTATCTTGTCTTACTGCTATGGGAAACTGTAATACCAGGAATATATCTGCCTTGGACATTTTGACAAAATACCAATCAATATATGAAAGAGGCAAACGTGTCGTTTTCTGTTGGGTTCCTGGTCATGCAGGGATAGATGGAAATGAAAAAGCTGACAGAGAGGCTAAGGCCGCCCTGTTGTTATCAGAGAGTATTATCCCAATACCATATCGAGACTTAAAACCTTTAATAATTAAACATGAAAGACAAACATGGAATAACTTCTTGAAAACCGAATGCAATAAACTGCAGTATTTGGAAAATTCAAAAACCTGGCATGATACAGGCCAACTTGTTCGAAAGGACGCAGTTATTCTCTGCAGACTACATACAGGACATACGAAACTAACACATTCGTTTATCTTAAAACGAGAAATGGCCCCAATGTGTGCTTTCTGCAATGCCAACTTAACAGTGTCTCACATTTTGTTGGAATGTAACACATTTGATGACATTCGACGTAAATTCTATTACTGTAGAACTCTTCATGAACTTTTCAGCAAAATTAAACCAAAACATATAATAAACTATATTAAAGACATACAACTGTACAACAAAATCTAAAGATATAAGAACAATAAAATGGATACAAGAGAAAAATGACAACAACGTTATCAAAAAGGCCCTATATAACCTTCGATGTTGATGAGCCGGAAATTCAACAATTCAATTCAATTCAATGATTAAAACAAATTGGTCAGTAATGTATCGTTAAAAAGATTAAAACAAATTGGTCAGTAATGTATCGTTAAAATGATTAAAACAAATTGGTCAGTAATGTATCGTTAAAATGATTAAAACAAATTGGTCAGTAATGTATCGTTATAATGATGAAAACAAATTGGTCAGTAATTATCGTTATAATGATTAAAACAAATTGGTCAGTAATGTATCGTTAAAATGATTAAAACAAATTGGTCAGTAATGTATCGTTAAAATGATTAAAACAAATTGGTCAGTAATGTATCGTTAAAATGATTAAAACAAATTGGTCAGTAATGTATCGTTATAATGATTAAAACAAATTGGTCAGTAATGTATCGTTAAAATGATTAAAACAAATTGGTCAGTAATGTATCGTTAAAATGATTAAAACAAATTGGTCAGTAATGTATCGTTAAAATGATTAAAACAAATTGGTCAGTAATGTATCGTTAAAATGATTAAAGCAAATTGGTCAGTAATGTATCGTTAAAATGATTAAAACAAATTGGTCAGTAATGTATCGTTAAAATGATTAAAACAAATTGGCCAGTAATGTATCGTTAAAATGATTAAAACAAATTGGTCAGTAATGTATCGTTAAAATGATTAAAACAAATTGGTCAGTAATGTATCGTTAAAATGATTAAAACAAATTGGTCAGTAATGTATCGTTAAAATGATTAAAACAAATTGGTCAGTAATGTATCGGTATAATGATTAAAACTAATTGGTCAGTAATGTATCGTTAAAATGATTAAAACAAATTGGTCAGTAATGTATCGTTAAAATGATTAAAACAAATTGGTCAGTAATGTATCGTTAAAATGATTAAAACAAATTGGTCAGTAATGTATCGGTATAATGATTAAAACTAATTGGTCAGTAATGTATCGTTAAAATGATTAAAACAAATTGGTCAGTAATGTATCGTTAAAATGATTAAAACAAATTGGTCAGTAATGTATCGTTAAAATGATTAAAACAAATTGGTCAGTAATGTATCGTTAAAATGATTAAAACAAATTGGTCAGTAATGTATCGTTAAAATGATTAAAACAAATTGGTCAGTAATGTATCGTTGTATCGTTAAAATGATTAAAACAAATTGGTCAATAACTTAGTTTGATGTAATTTTGTTTATGTATAACCCACCTTTGTTATCTGATGTTTAAAAAAACATCAACAGACGTTTATTCTATACAGACGATTATTGCGTCCTACGCTTATCCGTAGTTTGAATATAGTCCTGTTATTAGATTTTGTATTTTAAATTATGATTAGTTTCCTAGTTTGTTCAGTTAACCCATTCAATGCCGGTATGCCACTCGGGAGGAAAGAGCACTTAATTTCGTTGGTTCCGGTGTATGGAATAGTGTAGTCCTATATAGCTATTGCATACTACTATCGTATAATAATATAAATAAGTGGCCTTTTCGTGGAATTTATTTCACAAAATATAATCGTTCTTAAATGTACTTGTACTTGTTTTTTTTCATATTTAAATATATTATTTGATATGATAAATGATTTTCTTTTATTTATGTTCACATAAACAAACATTTAAATGCTTAAAAAAAAGCTATAGGCCTACTGGTGTTTTTTTTTATTTTATGATGTTGTTTTTGTCTATTTTGACAAATAAATTGATTTAATTCCAGAATAAATTTGACTTTAAAAATATTGCTTTTAATTATTGAGCTTTAAAATTTTAACAAGTTTTTCCGTAACACCCACCTAGTCAACATCAACAACATTACTTTATTCCTAAATTGTGGAAACAGAACCTAAGAACGTTAGTTAGTATCCTTTATAAGTTACCCCATAGTAGATAGTATAAATTATGTAGTTTGATACGTTAAGTCATTAAGCTTAATGCTTCAATAATCATTGATAGGTTTCGGTCTCAGAGCAGCTAACAACTTATATATTCATTGATAGGTAAATAGTTTCGGTCTAAGAGCAGTTTAAAGCTTCTATATTCATTGACAGGTATATAGTTTCGGTCTAAAAACAGTTTAAAGCTTATATATTTATTGATAATTAAATAGTTTCGGTCTAAGAACAGTTTACAGTATTCGGGCATGGAATGGGTTGCCTGAACCAACCAGGAAAACCTGACTAGACTCGGACCACGGATGCGCGTAGGACGCAATTATCTTCTTTATAGAAGGAGCGTCTGTAATGTATAAGATAAGATAATATCTCATTCACGCTACACGATGACCACATTTATCACATTAACCACATGTGGCTAAATGACCTTATTCGAAGATAAATCCTATTTAGGTGGCAAAATGACCATATACAACGCTTTAACCAAATGCTAAGATAATGACTAACTAGCGGTTAGTGCTACAACCAAATACAAGGATCTAATGACTAACTAGATGTTAGTGCTACCTCTAAATGCAAGGAACTAATGACTAACTAGATGTTAGTGCTACCTCCAAATACAAGGATCTAATGACTAACTAGATGTTAGTGCTACCTCCAAATACAAGGATCTAATGACTAACTAGATGTTAGTGCTACCTCCAAATGCAAGGAACTAATGACTAACTAGATGTTAGTGCTACCTCCAAATACAAGGATCTAATGACTAACTAGATTTTAGTGCTACCTCCAAATACAAGGATCTAATGACTAACTAGATGTTAGTGCTACAACCAAATACAAGAGTAAACAAGAGGTTAGTGCTACAACCAAATACAAGAGTAACTAGATGTTAGTGCTACAACCAAATACAATAGTAACTAGATGTTAGTGCTACAACCAAATACAAGAGTAACTAGATGTTAGTGCTACAGCTAAATACAAGGAGCTAATGACTAACAAGAGGTTAGTGCTACAACCAAATACAAGAGTAACAAGATGTTAGTGCTACAACCAAATACAAGAGTAACTAGATGTTAGTGCTACAACCAAATACAAGAGTAACAAGATGTTAGTGCTACAACCAAATACAAGAGTAACTAGATGTTAGTGCTACAGCTAAATACAAGGAGCTAATGACTAACAAGAGGTTAGTGCTACAACCAAATGCAAGAGTAACAAGATGTTAGTGCTACAACCAAATACAAGAGTAACTAGATGTTAGTGCTACAGCTAAATACAAGGAGCTAATGACTAACTAGATGTTAGTGCTAAAACCAAATGCAAGGATCTTATGACTAACAAGAGATTAGTGATACAACCAAATACAAGGAGATAATGACTAACAAGAGATTAGTGCTACAACCAAATACAGAAGATAATGACTAACAAGAGGTTAGTGCTACAACCAAATACAAAAGTAACTAGAGGTTAGTGCTACAACTATATAGAGAAACGGTAAGAAGGGGAAAATGTTCTTTACTACTTTTTCCCCCGAACATTTCCCTGTGGCCGTATTGATCTGGGCATCACGTTTGTAGGAGACTTGAAGCCTGAAAGATATTGCGCGGGCTGATGCAGTACGTCATGATGGCACTAGCCAGCTAAACGGTTCCCTATCTTGTTTCTAATCACAGCTAGGCCCATTCTATAACGCTATTGCACTCAACATTTAATAATCATTCTGTGGATGTTAATAGTATTCATTGTAATCATGTCAAAGTTGTAGTTGGGAAAAGTGTGTATTGAGGAGATACTTAATGATAACAGTTCTCTCTATGTGAACAATGATGAATATAATATAAGACTGTCACGTTGTGTTGGAATTACACTTACAGCTTGAAATATATAGTGTGGATATCACAGGAGAAACTTGAACAAGTACAATAGCAGGCTGATTTCAGCATGTTATTTTTTATTTATTCTCTAGATTGTGAAGAGATAGAATGACAGCTGAATAAATAAGGTAAGGCCTAGGAATTGTTATTTTTATTCAGATTTATTAGCTGTTGATAGTAACACTGGTGTTCTTAAAAGAACTGGTGTTTATTATACTTTTTTAAGAATACATATTTTTTCTAAAAAAATTAACAAATTGAACACATACGTTTTAATTTGTGCTCCCATAGTTGACTGAGTATCAATCAACTGATTTGTGTTGTCTGTGATACAAATCGTTTCCTCAGTCTCAACTTCACGCTATGTCATATATTCGTACAATAATTGAACAGTTCAATTTAGTTGCATTGCTTTACTAAACATATAGATCAATAGCTACTGTAAAAGATTGCAAGCTTTCTCAATGTCGTATAAAAAAAAGATCAATAAAATTGTTCGTCTGGTTGATCAAACTTACTTATGTTATAGAGTTTATAATCTAATTATTTCATACCATCACAGTGTGCTTTACTTTACACCTGCCATAAATCAATATTGATTTAATTCTATTTTCTATTTTTATTGAACTTCATCTTTCCAGTGTTTGATTCTCCCTCCCCCTCTTCCTGTGCCCGTAAACTGAATATTAAATCTGTAAATACTAGAAACTGAAAAAAAAGAAGTTTCCTATGTAAAATAATTTCGAGTGTTAATTAAAAAGGCGTGATGAATAATAATAATTCTCGGTGTTAAGTATTCCAACGATATGTTGAGTATTTCTGGGTGTTAAGTTTTCGGTGCTGCTGTGCTATCTGTTAAGGCTGTAGATATCCATCCAGGGCTAAAGAGTGTTGGCCAGTTACACAACGTCACCAACACATCTAGATAGCTCCTGTCCAACAAAATCAATACTTTTTCTCTACACACACCCACCTCCCCATCTTCTATCGTCTGCTCTTTTTATGGAGTATATTTAGAACAAAATTGTCAGACGTAGTTTCTTATTTTTCTCTTGTAGATAATAATATATTTTATTATCAGAAGTAAATGTTCATTTTAAATAGAAATGAACAACAATTTATAAACAACCAATGTTCAATTAATGTAGTGAGAGATAAAGATTACAATGTGTTTTAGATATTTAACTTCTTAAAAATAATAATAATTATTTGAATTGTTAAAATTGTCTGCTTATCATATATATTATTAAGCATAATACATTACTCTAAACAATTCGGTTTCTCCATCTACTTAAGGAAACTCAAACTAAGCCAGGCCATCGTGTTTCTTGTAATAGAAATAGTGTATTGAATGGTGCTCGGTATTTTGGCAAGGGTAAATCCGGCAAAACTCGCAAAGCGGTAGAATTGGCAACGGTACAATTGGCAAATTTAAATATCTACTGTTTTTTATTGAAACTGGTGATATTATTACACACTTGTCTACTAAATAAAGTTCATGGCTTCAAACAAGGTTATCTCTGTGAAAGATTAAGTTAATATGGGGTCCTTTATATAAAGTATAAGGGACACTTGCAAAGAATCATTGTGTTATTATTATTCAGTGACATTTTTTCATGTAATTAATTGACGCAGGGGTCCAATGTAAGCTTGATTAACCACTCAGACTACGCTGTTTAGGCCGTTCACTTCATAGTAGACAAGACTGTAGGCCTATTAAATCCTATAACCACTTTTAATTAAAACAAGTGGTTATTGTGTATTAGTCTTTTTCTTTACTGTTTTTTTTTAGATACACAGCCCAGGTCAGCCTTTCTTAGTACCCTACAACAAGCACCAACAATAAAACGGATTCATACTTTCGCTTATAACTCGTGGCTAGTTGCTGGGCATTAGGAAAGAGTAACTTTTTAATCCGCCCCCAGACAATCGGTCAAGAAAACTCGCGTACCTCGGTTGAGGGGAGGGGGGCTGTGTTCGTTTTTGCTAGGTGTATAGGGTAGGAAGGTTGTAATGTAAGTTATGTAATGGTACGTTTGCGATCCTTCCCGTATGATCTAAACACGCCAGAGTTTATTACGTAATGACTTAATTTGGTCGTGTCAGGACGGAGCAAGCGCGTGTAGAGATGGATAAAATATAACGTTAATTTTCAAAGACGTCAAAAGCGAGTTAAGAGGTGTCAGCCCTAAAATTCACCAATGCATAACATTTTTGTTTAGAAAAAGTCTTTTACACAAGTAAATACAAAATGGTTCTTTGCAAGTGTCCCTAATATTTCACTTAAGGGACCCCATATATTAACTTAAACGTCCAGGGAGTCAACATGGTTTCAAGCCATGGACTTCATGTAGTAGACAAGATCGTAATCATCTAACCAGTTTCAATAAAATTAGTAGATATCAAACGTTTGCCCATTTTACCGTTGCCTATTCTACCACTTGGCGAGTTTTGCCGAATTTACCTTTGCTGAAATTACCTTTGCCAAAATTACCTTGCCGAAAATACCTTGGCCGAATTTACCCTTGCCAAATTTTGACAGTGATTCGTATTGAATATTTCTCCATCCACTTTAATAGATTCTCAACTTGACATTCTTATTGTTTTTGTTTTATTTATTTATTAGCTATAAAACCCTTTTATAATGTGCTTTAATGTAAGATACTTAAGATATATTTTAATGGACTGTGCTGACTTGCTAAATAAAATGTTGCATCCTTAAACTATTTTGTGTCTTAGGGAATTCGATCGATAAAACAGATTTAGGCAAGGCATTTATTTCACAGACTTTGATTTAATGTGTGAGGCGAAGCATTTTAAACCCTCACTTTGATTTTTTTTAATGAGGCAAGGCATTCAAGGCCCTCACTTTGATTTTTTTTATGAGGGAGGGTATGAGAATAATTTATATGTATAAGCACTATGATTTGTTCCTAAATTAAGAACTGTTCTGTGCTTCCAAAGTAAGAAAAGTACTTTGTTGCTAAAGTAAAAACTGTGCTGTGTCGCTAAAGTACGCACTGTGATTTGTTCCTTACGTAAGAACTGCTGTGCTGTGTTGCCAAAGTAAGAACTGTACTGTGTTATCAAAGTAAGAAGTGTACTGTATTGCCATGTTAGAACTGTACTGTTTTGCCAAAGTAAGAACTGTGCTGTGTTGCCAAAGTAAATACTATGATGTGTTTCTAAATTAAGCACTATATTAGTCTTAGAAAGGTCGCCATGACAATGATCAAAGTTGGGGCTTCCGATATCCTCTTGTCCAACACGGTTAGAGACCTTGGACTTATTATTAATAGTAAACTGACAATGGTTCCACATATCGGTGCTGTGGTTAAGGTTTGTTCGTTTCACCAACGCACCCTGGGTCAGCTGCAATGATACCGCTCTAAAATTTTAGAAAAGCCAAGTTGAGCTCTTAAAAAAAGCCCAGAAAAGCCAAGTTATAATAAAAATGGGCTCTGTGACCTATTTTGCCCCCCATCCCCTCGTTTTCAACTCCATCCATCTGCAACGCCCCCCCCCCCCTTTTTTTTTCTTGCTTTCCAAACTAAGAATATTAAAATAATTGACAAGAATTTTTTTTTAATTCTAAGTTTTGACAAAAATATTTTAAATTTAATTTAATTATCTAGAATTTATATCTAGATTATAGATCTAGAACTATCAATTGTTTTCTTCAGCTTTCGATAGTAGTTTTTTTTAATTGTTTACGGTTAACTCGTGGACCAGTACAGTGTGCAGGCATCAACTCTAGACCTAGGCCCTAATAATAACAATTTAATCCTGTGCAATTCTCAGATAAAAATATGGACAAATACACCTTCTTATCCTTTATGCTAGAACAAATGCATATATAAGTAGCCTACTCTTTATTTCCGAGCGGTATCCGTGCATGGAATGGGTTATCTGAATAATCCAGGAAAACCATTACTAGACTCAAACCGCGGATAAGCGTAGGTCGCAATAATCTTCTTTATAGAAGGAGCGTCTGTAATGTATAAAACAAGATAGAAAGCCTGATGTTATGTAGCCCTTTCACCAAACAGTGCACTATTTTCCTTAGCCCCTCCCCCACCTGTTTCCCCTTTATGCTTAAAATTTGCGCCTTCACCCCTCCCTACTTTACACAATTTGTTTCTCCTCCCACCTCGCATCATTTTTAGTCTCAACCTTTTCCAGTTTATCATACATTTCTATAATGTTATAGCCTATAATATGGAATTTTTTATTGACTCGCAATAGTCGGCTGCGGGATGTTTGTTTACCATGATGTCTGCTCAATTTATTTTGTGTTGCCAAATGTGAGGTTAGATTAATTATACACCTTCACCCCCCCCCCCTTCCTCTGTTTTTCTTTGTCGCCACCTCATCTAGGCCCATATACTAAATTTTCAGCTATAGCAGCCCTGTCATAGGCTAACTACGGTATGACACTATGAGCGTTGCCAAATCTGCAGTTCAGTTGAAACATACATTTACACTTTTAATCGCTTCCCAAAATACATTTTTGCCGATTTTAAACATAAAGTAATGCTAAAATTTTCTTCAAAAAATGCCGATATCCCAAGTTCGGATCGAAAAAGCCAAGATCTTGGGAAAAAAGCCAAGGAGTGGTATCACTGGTCAGCTGCGACTCTGCGACCTCAACTCAATAAAAGCACGGCCAATATTGTAGCAGTCTCTTTAATTCAAACAAGGTTGAATTACTGCAACAGAGTTAACTGTGGGGTTTTCCCCAGAACCAGCTGCGGAGACTCCAAAGGGTACAAAACACTGCAGCAAGCATTGTATCGCGGGTAAAATGGCAGAATAAAATATCTCTCCAGTTCTGAAATATTTCTCCTCTGTGATAAAACGCATTTATCACAATATTATGTCCTTTACGTATGGATGTATAAATGGCACTGCTACTTCCTACCTTCAAGAACTGATATCAAATCACTCGCCATGGAGGAAAATGAAGTCCTCATCATAGTCACTCCTTAATATTCCAAGTGAGGCTCTTGAGTCACTCTGGACTTTAAAAGAAGTACATTGGAGTGCTCTCATTTCAATCTGTGGCGCCTTCTATATTATTATGGAACAGCCTGCCCCAGACACTGAGGGAATCTGAGACAAAAGAGTCTTTTAAAAAGAGCTTAGAGACGTTTCTCTTCGGCTAGTGGCTGTGTGCCTTTCATACCAATACAACTGCCACTGCAGTATATTCCAAGAGTACACTGAGCATGCTAAGTTTAATAGCATGGTTACAAGTACTATATAAACATTATTATTATTATTAATATATAATGTTACGAAATTAAGTGTGTTCCTAAAGTAAGCCCTGTGATATGTTCCTAAAGTAAGCCCTGTGATATGTTCCTAAAGTAAGCACTACGATTTGTTACTAAAGTAAGCACTATGATATGTTCCTAAAGTAAGAACTATGATATAATCCTAAACTAAGCACTATATTATGTTCCTAAAGTAAGCACTTAGATGTGTTCCTAAACTAAGCACAATATGTTCCTAAAGTTAGTACTAGGCTATGTTCCTGTGTAGGGCAGAAGTATTCAATCGTTGTGAGAAAAAGTCATCTTTATTGATTCTTCGCTGGGGCCGGAGGAAAAATGAAGACATTGTCTGACGCAGTTTGTTATTTTCTCTTGCTGATAATAATATGTAAGATATAATGTTCATTTAAATAGAGATAACAAAAATTTATAAACAACTAATGTTCAACCAATGTAGTGCTGTTTGTTTTGCAAATGAAGTGCTATTTGTTTAACTAATGTAGTGAATGTTGTTTTCTAAAAACTCATACTTCTTGTTTAGTCTGTACTGCTCACACACACCCTCCATCCCCCTCCCCAACATACACACCAACAAACTTACAAATAATTAGACGATAAAAATTAAAATGTTTTTAGATTTTTAACTTCTAAGACAAAATCATTCTTAACTTTTAAATTTTTTTTATTTCAATTGTTATAATTGTTATAATGTCTGCTTATCATCGATATTATTAAACGTAAAACATTACTCTAATCATATTGGTTTCTCCATCTTCTTTAAAAAAACTCAAACTAAGTCAGGCAATGCTATTTCTTGTGATAGAAATCAGCTGTGTATTGAACATATTATCTATCTCCATCCACTATGATGGATTCTCAACTCGATATTCTTATTGTTTTTTTGAACTATGAAAACCTTGTTTTGATGAGGATATATGCAAGTGTAAGATACCTAGAGATATTTTAATAGACTGTGCTGATGTGCTACATAAAATATTGCATCGTTAAACTATTTTTGGTCTTTGAGAATTTGATCGATAAGGAGATTTGGGCAATGCATTCATTTCATAGACTTTGATTTAATGTATGAGGCAAGGCATTTAAGACACTCGCTTTGATTTTATAATAAGGCAAGGCGTTTGAGTCCGTCACTTTTTTATTTATGAGGCAAGGCGTTTGAGACAATCACTTTGATTTTATTTATGACGCAAGACATTTAAGACCCTCAGTTTAATTTTTTTAACTTTAACTTCATAAAATAAGAACTGTTATTTGTTCTTAAAGTAAGAACTGTTATTTGTACGTGAAGAAAGATTTGTTATTTTTTCTCAAAGTAAAAGCTATGATTTGTTCCTAAAGTAAGAACTATTATTCTTCTTAAAGTAAAACTATGATTTGTTCCTAAAGTAAGAACTGTTATTTGTTCTTAAAGTAAAAGTGATGATTTGTTACTAAAGTAAGAACTATTATTGTTTTTAAAGTAAAACTATGATTTGGTCCTAAAGATAGAACTGTTATTTGTTCTTAAAGTGAAAACTATGATTTGTTCCTAAAGTAAAAACTTTTATTTGTTCTTCAAGTGCAACCTATGATTTGTTCCTAAAGTAAGAACTGTTATTTGTATTTAAAGTAAAAACTATGATTTGTTCCTAAAGAAAGAACTGTTATTTGTTTCTAAAGTAAAAATGTTCTTTGTTCTTAAAGTAAAAACTATGATTTGTTCCTAAAGTAAGAACTGTTCTTTGTTCTTAAAGTAAAAACTGTGATTTGTTCCTAAAGAAAGGACTCTGATTGTTCCTAATGTAAAAACTGTGATTTGTTGCTAAAGTAAAAACTGTGATTTGTTCCTAAACATGTAAGAACCCTGATTTGCTTCTAAAGTAAGCACGATGCGGTGTTGCTAAAGTAAAAACAGTGATTTATTCCTAAAGTAAGAACTGTGATTAGATCCTAAAGTAAGCACTGTAGTTTGTTCCTAAAGTAAGCACTGTTATTTGTTACTAAAGTAAGCGCTGTGATTTATTCCTAATGAAAGAACTGTACTGTGCTGCTAAAGTAAGCATGGTGCTGTGATGCTAAAGTAAGCACGATGCTGTGTTGCTAAAGGAAGCATGATGCTGTGATGCTTAAGTAAGAACAGTGCTGTTTTGCTAACGTAAGGACAGTGCTGTTTTGCTAAAGTAAGCACTATATGTTTCTAAAGTAAGCACTATGACGTGTTACTAAACTAAACACTAGATCATGTTCCTAAAGTTAGCACTATGATGTGTTACTAAACTAAACACTAGATCATGTTCCTAAAGTAAGCACTATGACGTGTTACTAAACTAAGCACTAGATCATGTTCCTAAAGTTAGCACTATGACGTATTACTAAAATAAACACTATATTATGTTCCTTAAGTTAGCATTAGGCTATTTTTCTGTGTGGGGCAGAAGTATTCAATCGTTGTGAGAATCAGTCTTATGTATTGATTCTTCGCTGGGGCCGGAGAAAAAAATGCAGACATCATTGACACAAATTAAACTTTTCCTCAGGTCCACTGCTTGCCTGTTGGACATGGTTTAAATAATTTAACTGTATGGCACCTTCGGATTTTATAATTTGCTGGAAGCGAGTGGGAGTCCCTAGTAGATTTCATCTAAAAAGATGATAGTTACCTTAAAAATGTCATGATATTAGAATTAGTATATATGATTACTGTACTGTATATTATATATTGTCTAAGTGTATTGTAGACATTACTTTGTTCTGTAAAACTATGAATTGGATAGACACGGTTACAACCGTGTGAACAACGTTAAAATTATTTATTTAAGTCTAGTTTGAGTCTAAGTACTTGGTTAGTTAATTCTAGTTGCGTGTCTAGGTGTCTAGTTTGAGTCTAAGTACTTGGTTAGTTAATTCTAGTTGCGTGTCTAGGTGTCTAGTTTGAGTCTAAGTACTTGGTTAGATAACTCTAGTTGCGTGTCTAGGTGTCTAGTTTGAGTCTAAGTACTTGGTTAGTTAGCTCTAGTTGCGTGTCTAGGTGTCTAGTTTGAGTCTAAGTACTTGGTTAGTTAATTCTAGTTGTGTGTCTAGGTGTCTATGTTATGAAAGTAAATATGAATTAAAACTTTGAAATGCCGTTTTCCTTTTAGCCACTTTTTTAGACGTATATTGTTTTTCAATAACCAAAACCATGGTCAATAACAAAAAAGTATTTTCTAATAGACCGATTCAACTTATACTATATAGTCATCAATGTTAAATTGTATTAGCATTAAAATTACCACAAATTTATAAAGAAAGGTTTATAGGCCTATACTGATTTTAAGCTTCAATTCTACATTTTAAAAAGTGCATTAAAAGATGAACACGGAAAATGACAATGTATACCTGTAGGCCTATGTTCCTTCAAAATGGTATTAATAACATTTGTGTGAAGTGGTAGTCTAATAGATAGACTACACTTTTGCTATAGTTATATTTTATGGGTTAAAAAAAATTATTACAGTAGTTGCTTTGTTAGTGCATAATTCAGTGTGTTAATATTTTTTCTTTAAATCTTTAATTAAATTCGTATTGCTTATAGATAGATAAAAGCGGTCAAAACTAATTCTATTTGCTTTTTGTTTTTGCTGATAATATGGTCAGGGCTGTATTTGGGATTGTAGGGGCCCTTTTCCAAGGGCCACATTTATGTGAGGGCCCCTCGTAGCCTCGCCTCAGCCTTCTGACATTGCTGTGTTAGCATGTGCACATTGTTGTTGATGCTGAATGATAACCAGTAACTGGCAGTAACCCACTCTGCCTGACTCTGTCTGCCGATTTGGCGAAAAATAATAATTTCACTTCATTAGACTTCAGTTGCTCGTTTGAACACTCATACATGAATACATGAACGACCATATTTGCCTTTTTTGGGATATTTGAGGGCCCCTTTTGTGTGGTGGTGCCTATTCTACAGAACATGTCGAACATGCCTAAAGAAGCTTCTGAGACTGGTTATTTGATAATATGGTTATTTGATCCAATGGTTTTAAATGATATAGGGCTACAGACAATAAATGTGGCCGAAAATTTACAGATGAAGCCTAACATCACTCAGTGGAGCTTATTCACATTCAGATAAACAGCATAGGCCTGTATATATATATATATATATATATATATATATATATATATGCCTGTATATATATATATATATATATATATATATATATATATATATATATATATATATATATATATATATACATATATATTCGCCATAGATGCATTGAGATGTAACGAAACAGTAATCCAATGGATAAATCGGTAATAATGTGGACAGGTTGATTAAGTGTGCACAAGTCAAATGATTAGTCCAAAACAATCAAGCTGGGTTGGTTGGTTTGGGCTATGTAGGCCTTCAGGGGTTACCAACGCTTTTGCTAACCGATATAATGCTGTCTTTAAAATTTGATAGCGAAGATAGGAAGGTTTGACGATATAACATAAGTTTTCATTTGTAAAATTAAAGTTATAGCTAAACTGTTGTTGGACAGAAGAAGGGGAGAGATGTGAAATGGGGAGCGCCTTAGGGCGCACAATTTAAAAGATAACAGAAGTCGTGTGGTTGGGGTGGGTTGTATGTGTCTGAGAGAACAAGTGGATAAGGGAAAAGCTGGAAATATAGTAAGTCTGCATCTATCTACATGGTGTGTGTGTTATATGTGTGTGTTATATGTGTGTGTTATATGTGTGTGTTATATGTGTGTGTTATCTGTGTTTGTGTTATGTGTGTGTGTGTGTGTGTTGATTAGGTGCGTAAAACGTAATGTGGGAGTATAGTTTGGGTTTTTAAAAAACCGTTACACAAAGGGGAAAGGAGAAACGGGGGGAGCGGCGGGTATGTCAAAGCCCTGGGGGATTCTGACCAGAAACAAACTTTTTTTTTCGAAGTGGTAGGGAAACAGGAGTCTTGGACAAGGGAGAATTTAACAATGTCATGGTAAGAAAATGAACAGAAGACTTACAGCAGGTATGTCAGATGTAATAGATCTGAAGTACAAACTAAATTCGGTTCATCTGATATTATAGTTTTCTAAGGAAATGTTCAGGCTTAATTAGGTTCATATGATGTAATAGCTCTGTAAGGAAAAAGTCCAGGTTGGCTAAAAAAAGGTTCATCTTATGTAATAGCTCTGTAAGGAAAAGTTAAGTCTAAATTTAAAGGTCGGGGTTTATTAGGATGTGGATGGAAAATTGTTCATTACATCAATAGTATTAATCTAAATAATAATCAAGCGAATACGCACAATTCTAAAAAAAAAAAGAGTCATAAATTCAGGGTAAAGCACAAAATACGGACGTTGCTGTTTTGTTTTAATTATAATGTAGTTAATTTTTTATTTAAAATCATTTTTGACAAAACCAAATTTAGAAAACAACGTCTGTCATGCGACGTTCTTTTTCTGCCGCATTTCTAATGGTATTCCTGGCAGTTGTAGCTCTTTCCAACAGCGCTCTGTCGATTTGGTTGACTTCAACACGGCGAGCTTCTTTCAGTTCTTGTGCTGTACCGGCTTTATGTTGCCTTGAGGTGACCCTGCAAAATAAACTGTAAATAAACAACAATAAAAACAAAAGACACGCAAATGCCCAAGTCAGGGGACTGAGGAGGCCAACTGAATGTTACCAAACCTGGAAATGAGACCACCAGGCAGAATAACATTAATTGATTCTCTAGAGCTGGGGTTGTAATAACTAATGTGGGATTAGGATATATTCTGCACGTTATTTATATTGAGGTTGTTTTTCATCTGGATAGAGCGTTCATAATTGAAGGTAACAATATTGTCTTTGAAAAAATCAGGACTGCTGATGGCATTGTGGTCAATAGTTTACGAAACTCACTTTTGTGATCAGCAGCGGTCTTTTGTGTAATTCTTACGTAATTTTTAGAAACCAAATAATGACCTTTCTGTTAATTCACCATGCCAACATGAAAATGTGATTCATTATTCATTATGAGGTTGTTATTTTGTCCATCGAACGTGTTCTCTATACGTAATGCCCAAGCGGTAATCGCACAATGGACTATATGTAGTCACTTCCTCCTGTCATCAATTGTGGTATATAGACTTACTTTCTACAGATACAAGTGTCAATAGTCTAACAGATAAAGCAAGTGAAGCAGTTCACATATAAAAGACTCGCCCAATGTAAAACACTCAGTAAATAATTCATCACACATTAATTACAGTAAAATACACTTTCATAGAGAAATGGGACATAACCGAGTAGACGAATTCAACTGAGTACCAAATATGAATATTAGAAAAACGAACTATTTGTCGAATCTGGGTACGAACCCCCACTTTTCCTGTTGTGCTATAATTTACAACTATAGCAAAACTGACTGGCTGTAGTTAGAATTTTTAAAAATCAAATGTGTATTATGTATTAAAATGTTTAACATTTATCGAAATATAAACATTTGTTCTTTTTTGTTACAATGTGTGTGTGCAACCTTAACGCTAACCCAGACTTCCCAACAAAGGGATATCCGGTCGAGAAGTATGTTTAAGGTAATTTCTGGTTATGCCCTACAAAGAAATAAACCTAGAAGGTTCAGGTTTACACACCTGTCTATAGCGTACATCTTAAGCACATAAATCATAAGCCTTTTTTTTTTCAAAAAACCTACCTATATTATCTTATATAGATGTCTATATGGCCTAGACTTTTTTTCTACTTTCATCCATGACCCTACCCCTAAAAAAACACCATCCTATTCTATTACCAACTTTTTGATGACTTTTCTTTAATTGTAGATTTATATACTGAACATCGGACCACCATAACTAGATTAGGACATTCATGATACACGTGTCTCAAGTTGCAGTGCTATTGCCCTTGTCTTATTATATCTTTACATCCAGTGTGCCGCTTTGCATTCTATCCAACATCGTTAAATCCAGTCTGTCTCTTCGCATTCTATCCAACATCATTACATCCGGTGTGACGCTTCATTTTCTATCCAACATCATTACATCCGGTGTGACGCTTCATTTTCTATCCAACATCATTACATCCGGTGTGACGCTTGATTTTCTATCCAACATCATTACATCCGGTGTGACGCTTGATTTTCTATCCAACATCATTACATCCGGTGTGACGCTTGATTTTCTATCCAACATCATTACATCCGGTGTGACGCTTCATTTTCTATCCAACATCATTACATCCGGTGTGACGCTTCATTTTCTATCCAACATCATTACATCCGGTGTGACGCTTCATTTTCTATCCAACATCATTACACCCATTACATCAAACATCATTATATCCAGTGTGTTTTTTCGCGTCCTATCAAACAGTATTACATCCGGTGTGCCGCTTTGCTTTGAATGAAACATTATGACATACAATGTGCCGCTTAGCGTTCTATCTGACATGCCGATGACAAGCACACCCTTAGCACCTGTTGGCATTTTATATCAGATTTAATCTGGACACCAAATGACCAACAAATGTCAATTAAAAAGGTTTATTACCTTATTGACATATTCCACTTATCAAAAACTATCCGTCCTACCTGTCAGTAATTTAATGTCAGCCCTTGAAGCCCTTGTCATAGTCCTTATTATCATCATTGAGTTGATTCAACCTCCGAGGGTCTCATTTCTGCATACCGTCTTATACTGAACCAAAGTGAACGCTTTGACTGACATTTTAAAGGTGGTTTTGACTTACTACATGACCAATTGATTTTAAAATAAAAAAATTTAATACTCGTCTTTTAACTTGTTTTTTTCCCCAGATGCGTGATAGCCTGTTTGTTATTCTGTTTGTATACACTACAGCTGTTTTACATACATGTAACTCTATAAATCCAGGTAAGTTAATTTGATACAAAAGTTAGATCTCACATTTTTATGACATTCAAAGAAAAGACACCAAGCACTATCTATAAATAGATTGATATATTCTCGCCACATTTACATATTATTTTGAATGGTATCTACCAGTTGAAAATTATCTACCTAAATTATCTATCTTAGTCAAATTCTAATATCAGCTTTATTTATATCAAGTCAACGTTGACAGCTCTTTGTGACAAGATGTTAGGGTCACTTGATAACCAAAACTGATTTCACCCTTTGCATATATATATATATATATGTATATATATATATTATAAATTTCATCAAAGCAAATATTTATACATCACTTATCATTTGAAGGAAGTTTCCATCCAATTGATATCTTAGTTATGGACATGTGATTGTCGGTGCAATACCAATCTAGCTATGGATTTTAGGTCGGTGATTGTAGGTTTCCAACATATTCAAACTTAGTTCTGATTCTGTAATTGTAGTTGTCTTACCAATTCAAACATATTGTTTGTGAGATAGTAGATGTCCGAGAATTCACTTATTTCTTTGGCTGTTATTGTAGGTTTACACCAATTCAGATCTTAGATCTCAGAATATGATTGTAGATGTCCCACTATTGCCGTTTAAGGTTTGTGATTGTAGTGTAGGCCTAGTATCCCAGAACTTCAGATCTAAGTTCCAGGACTATAATTGTACGAAGTGATTATACGGCGGATCCGCCGTATAACGCTCAGCGTTATTCGGCGGATTTTTGCGTGAACTCCTGACCTATATTATACATAATTGTTTATCTGGTCCTATATGCTTAATTACTATTTTTTCGAACTATTAGAACAAGGTTTGTTGGCCCAATGGTTAGTAGCTTGCGCTGTCAACAGGGGTGACGCAGGTTCAAATCCAGCCAGCTCCGCTAACTTTTTTTTTTAGTATTATATAAAAATACACCGTAATCACTCCGTTCAATTATAGTAAAACGTTAAATATTTTTTAGTTAAATTCGTGTTTTGTTTGTCATTGTTTATAATTAATTCAAACATAAAGGTTACTCTATTTTTATGGCCTATGTCTCTTAATCACAATTAGAAATTGATTTTACGGTTAGGCCCGGTTAGGTTTAGGACTTAGCTAGGAATATGATCCTAATTAAAAGCCTATAGCCTATAGAGTCACTATAGACTATAGAATAGAATATAAAGTTTTAAGTCATAAGTATAGCCTAACTCTCACAATTTTTCGTAAATTCGGTATTATACACTTTCGGCTGTTTGAATAACGCTTCCCAAAAATTAGTGCTTCGAGTTGTAGGCAGTAAAAAATATCCTGTATAATATAGGTCACGAGTTCACGCAAAAAATCCGCCGTATAACGCTGAGCGTTATACGGCGGATCCGCCTTATAACGCCTCCCATAATTGTAGGTGTTCTACATATTCAGAACTTAGTTTTAGAGGTTAACCTATTCAAATAATTTTTCATGGACTTTGTTCCAGGTCTATGATTTACGGTGACAAACAAATTCAGATCTTAGTACTAGATATTTGATTTTAGTGTACTCGAAATGTCTTAGTTGTAGGCCTATGTCTATGATTGTAAATGTTCTATTGATTCAGATTTTAGATCTAGGTCTATGAATAAGAACCACTAATTTAAGTTTTTTTTTGCTAGTAGTGGGGAACAAATATAACTAATCTTTAAACTATAAATTAAAGTCCTTAAAGTCTTAAAAATATTATTTAAAAAAGACTTAAAATTTTTTTTTAAATACTTTTAAATCAACATTTTCCTGTTATAATATATAAAAAAATAACTAAGCATCGGATGTAATTTAGTTTCACCAAAACATTTTATTAGACCTTGATATGGTTTTAAGAATGTTTATACTATTTATTGAATTGTTTGAAAAAAGGCCTTTGAAAGAAAAATAAGGCTAATATATTAATTAATAAGCAGGCTGCAATATTATTTTTGGACCAATAATGGACTTACCTACCGTTTTTTAATTATGGAAATCTTATTTATTGTACGTTTTATCGATGTCTAGTATTTTATTTAGAGAATAGATTTTATTAAAAATTGAGCTTTTTCATTTTCCTTATTACTCCTGGAAACCCAATCCAATTGCGAATGTAACAAGGAAAGAAAGAATAACTACATGAAATATTTCTTATGTATGCAATATGTTTTTAATTCCATGTTTTTGCTAGGTATTAGATTTTTTTATTTATTTTTAAGTTAGAATTTGATACGTTTGTTTATTACTACGTTGCTTTTAAGCCTTTTATCCTGAATTTTTTATTTACTGATCTTTAAATTTGTTTGTAGTAAAATATTCAATTGTAAAGAAAAGGTCTTTTCAGAATTAAACAAAAAATAAGACGATGCATTTTCTAGTAAGCAAATGCCATTGATAGCTCAGCTAAAGCTCAATCTCAGTGGACATTTGTAACTCAGAATATACTAAAATATTTAAATCGATGAATTAAAGACTTTGCAATTTCTTGATCTAAGTATTGTCCATTCAAAATGTAACATGGAACGTTGATGCAAAAATTTAAATGATTTTTTTCTTCAATAAAAAAGAATCATGAATGTGTAAATGACAGATTGGAAAACTTCGTTAGATTGGTGAATTCTTGATGAAATAAAATATTTCCAACAACTTGTAGTACTGATAGTGAAACACACAGACAAAACAATTTTATGTAAACGCAATATTCTTGTGTATAGAAGGAGCGCCTGTAACATATAATATAAACTCTGCATAATAATCAGTGCAAATTATATAGTCTTCAAAACTATAGCTTGTGCGTTCTTAAACAGATAATTTTGATTCAACAAATACAAGAGATAGTAAAAGCAAGTAACTTATATAAATACTAAGCATCACGGTTCCCAAATTTTAGTTTTTGCGTAGCCCGGTTAATTTTCTATTTCTACTTCGTAAACCACAGAATCTATATCTTCTATATGAGCATAGATGTAAGAAAACAAGCGAATTCCCATCCGATTTTCCAGATAAGAGGCATTTATATTCGAAGTTTTTAACTAACACTGGGCTCAACTTTTATTTTAAAAACATGTCCCATTAGAATTAAACTTAGGCCTGCTAGTACATTACTATATGCGAGACAGTAATTGTGAATTAAACGGCTGGGTGCTCGACCTAATATAGTTCACAAAAGCTGCTATAGACAATACAATCAAATTTATGACTTAAGATGCCCTACTGTTAGCTACATATCTATATAATATATGATATTGGAAATAACATACTTTTAGTTTAGTTTACTTTCATTAATATTGACTATTAAAATATTCTTCATTTATTTCTTCTTCACCCATTCCTCAGCTCCTGAAAATTGTTTAAACTACGAAAGTACTTATCACATAACTAGAGGTAACTCTAGAGATACAAACTTGAAGTTACAGCTATATACTAACACATACAATAATAAAGCATGACATACATTTACAAGCTAATGCAGAGAACCATATGATACAAATGATTGATTATTAATAGTATTGATCTTTATTAACAATTAACATTTATCTGCAACTGCTTAGACGTCAAGGCTAAGTTATAATATGTTTCATACAGCAACTTGTTGAATATAAATTCAATTATAAGATAAATACTTTTTTTGCTGAAAAAACACATCTAATTTTGATAATAATGAAGAAATTGTATTCAAATAAATTTCAATCTATTTTAGAATTTCAATGTAGCAATTATTGTTTCAAAATGTAAGATAAATGATCATACTTGTCATATTATATTTATATATTACTGGGTAAGTATGGTGTCTTGAACTATTTATCTGTCATTTATTTCATGTTGCTTCGTAATGTAATGATAGTAATAACAACTGTTCAGCTAATTACATTTTTAAAAGTTAATTTAAAGAAAACGTATAGGTTTATGATACATAATGTGTTCCGTTCGATTTAGGTAAAAAAAAAACTGTTGTTAAAATTTTCTTTTTTTTTTTTTGGTTATCGATAAATAAAAACATTTAAACTTTGTTTAAAATCAAACAGTTATTTCAATATATCATTTAACTAAGTCAAAATATATTGGATTATAAGCTTTAAAAAGTCTAAATCTATTTAAATCTATCATTAAACAAAGTCCAATTCATTCTTATTTCAGCCTGTGACTGTGTTGTTTATCAAAGTGTTGGTTTAAATAGTGGACGCTTTACTTCACCCAACTTCCCACAGTACTATCCATCCAGTCTGAATTGTATTCTCTATTCTTTTATTGGGGACGCAACGGAAATCATAGAGTTGAATTTTATAGAATTCGACTTAAAAATGCCGGATCCAAGTGGGTAAGTAACATTTCTTTTAAACTAACAAATAAACCAACAGTTGATATATAACATAAGGAAAACATAACTTTGCTGTTCTTTTAGAAATTAAAATGTCAGACGCCAAGACATTTTGAACGTTTTTACTGACAAATATTACAATAAACTATTTCCATTAAATGAAGAGAAAGTAAAAGAGTTATCTACGTACACTAATTCGAATCTAACGTTTAACTTTAAACACGATTCTATAACAGAACAAGAAACAATTCACACGAAGCAGTTTTAAAATTGTATAATTATTGATTGCAGTCTCGATTTAGATCCATATCTTTTTGTCTTTTTATTTGCATATAAATAGAAAAAGTTTGACAGCGTTCTGAATTCCTGCTTAATAAGCGTTATTTAAACGATAACAAAGAAACAAATAATCCTAAAAACTTGATAACAGTACTGATGAACCAATTAGGATTTGTCTTTATCATTCGGTTTATTTTATATCGGGTGTCAATGTAAATAAATCTAGAAGCAGTCTTAAAAATTTAAATCTATATATGAAAGTAAATCAAATGGACATTGTAAAGGTATGTGTGATCACTTAAGTAGTGTGTCTATCCTTGCTACTAAAGATGCAATGGTTATCTTAATTATAACTATCAGAATAGTGCACAAAGCATGGATTTTATCTAAACTGTTGGAGTTGAAGCTTTTTAAAAGAGTTTGATTTAAGACATTCGTGACAAATTTGAAAGAAAAACTGACCATAATCTCCTTTACTATCTAGCCTGCTCTTTATGAGGACAAGAGAAAAGTAATTACTAAGTCAATCATATGATATATAATCAGGAGTGGAGAAATGCAGGTCAGCTTGTGGCTCTTCATTGAGTAAAATGATGCCAGGGATGAACTCGTCCGTGCTCATCCCTGACAGGATTCATAAAAAGAAACTTTTACAAATGTAAAAAGAATATAAAACTAAAATGCTATCTCACATTAGTTAGGCCTATACTAGAATATGCAGCACCTGTATGGGACCCATCAACTAAAGAAAACATTAAATAATTAGAACAAATTAAAAAAAGAGCTGCAAGGTTTATAACTAGTGAATATTCCCAAACTGACAAGAGTTACACTATTAGTCAAATCACTAAACCTAGAAACACTAGAGGGCAGAAGGGCAAAGAGTAAAGAATAATACATAAGGCATTGAACTCTAATTTAGAAATACAACCCAATAACAACCTGTTGTAATGCTCAGATAAACATAAAGACAAAAACACTTTTATTATCCCCTATGCGAGAACAAATGCATATAAGTAGGCCTACTCTTTCTTCCCGAGTAACGTTTGGGCATGGAATGGGCTGCCTGCACAAACCAGGAAAGCCAGTAACTTAACATCATTTAAAACATTAATAAAAATGCAAGACTAGATTCGGACCATGGATGAGCATAGGACGCAATAATCTTCTCTTTAGAAGTAGCGCCTGTAATGTATAAAATAAGATAAGATAAGACATATATAATTTTGAAATAATAATCGTGTATTTTCTTTCTCTTTAATTCTATTTTTAAATGATTTGCCGTGTTTACATAATACTTAAGACTTGTGTAAATTATGAAATCATGTCAACAGAATAATATTTGAATGTATGTATTAAACTGTATACAGTGGACCCTCGGTATATGCCCTACGTCAGTAATCTATTCCAACCTCCTATGACTTATTCCAAACTGGACGTGAATCAAACGAATTTGTAATTTAAAAAAAAATGTTACAATTTTTAATCAGTTCTCATGGATAAAAGATATAATGCTATTGGCATATTAATCAAGTTTATGAAATAATTTAAGTAATGTTTAATACCGAAGTACATCAACACAAAAGCAATTTACAAAATAAAATAAAATGTAAATCATCTTGCTAAAAGTAGTCATACCGATGAGTTCACAATACTGAGAAGTGAGGAAATGATGGTGTCATTATTGGAAGGAAGGAAGTCCTCTTCTGTAAATGCTAGTCCTTAGTCCTTTGCATTCTGCCTATACAGAAGCCCATACCTGGATACGCGTGTCATCTTCGTACTTTTCAACAACCGCTCTTTGTGTGCGAACCAATGGTGACTCCAACCATTCACTTCGTTCTTCGTCTCTTCTCGTGATCAATGTTAATAGTCATAGTAACAACATTTACAATACTAAACACGTATACCAAAACAAAAGAAAAACACGTACAAATGTGCATATAGAGTTATACCCTAGGTCAAGGGTTGGAAACCTTTTCCTAAAGGTGTGCCAAATTAGAATTATTTAATCAATCAGCGTGCAAAAGTAGAATTATTTAATCAATCAGCGTGCAAAAGTAGAATTATTTAATCAATCAGCGTGCAAAAGTAGAATTATTTAATCAATCAGCGTGCAAAAGTAGAATTATTTAATCAATCAGCGTGCAAAAGTAGAATTATTTAATCAATCAGCGTGTAAAAGTAGAATTATTTAATCAATCAGCGTGTAAAAGTAGAATTATTTAATCAATCAGCGTGCAAAAGTAGAATTCTTTAATCAATCAGCGTGCAAAAGTAGAATTATTTAATCAATCAGCGTGTAAAAGTAGAATTATTTAATCAATCAGCGTGTAAAAGTAGAATTATTTAATCAATCAGCGTGTAAAAGTAGAATTATTTAATCAATCAGCGTGTAAAAGTAGAATTATTTAATCAATCAGCGTGCAAAAGTAGAATTATTTAATCAATCAGCGTGTAAAAGTAGAATTATTTAATCAATCAGCGTGCAAAAGTAGAATTATTTAATCAATCAGCGTGTAAAAGTAGAATTATTTAATCAATCAGCGTGCAAAAGTAGAATTATTTAATCAATCAGCGTGCAAAAGTAGAATTATTTAATCAATCAGCGTGTAAAAGTAGAATTATTTAATCAATCAGCGTGTAAAAGTAGAATTATTTAATCAATCAGCGTGTAAAAGTAGAATTATTTAATCAATCAGCGTGTAAAAGTAGAATTATTTAATCAATCAGCGTGCAAAAGTAGAATTATTTAATCAATCAGCGTGCAAAAGTAGAATTATTTAATCAACCAGCGTGCAAAAGCCTAATAGTCATCTTGCTTTAACATTCACTTTCTTGTGAGTCCTCTGCGTGCCATTGGAGATTGCTCTGCGTGCCAAGTCTCGCACACGTCCCTTAGGTTGCCGACACCTGGCCTAGGTTGTTTAATAAATGAATGGTTGAAACTGGTGTACTGACATGTACATTTCTGGTCAATCATGGCTTGGCCTGAGTGAGATAAACAATGGTGAAGCTCAGTGTCTCAACCCAGTTTATAAGTTCCATACGTTCTAAAAACATCTCATCGTATTCTCAGCAATAGTCTCTTTAATTTTTTCATCAAATAGTCGTGTGTGTGAGTAGAAGTGTATCTCTTTATAACACGAACAACCTGGAATATTGCACTTATTGACCTCATGCGTGCTCACCTCTGGCATTTATGAATGATTCCAGAATACTCCCCATAAACAACAGCCAATCAGACACAAGGAAATACACTAGTCACTAGACCAATAAAAACCAAACCTTGTTGATCCTAGGTGATCAGCCTGTGAACTAGATTCAGACATTAATGACAGGGCAATGAAAGAAGCAGTTATAAGATATACGATTAAACAACCACAAGAGCTCACATTAAAATGATTTATTATCTACAGATGAACTTACAATAGACCGATTTCTGCACAAGAGCTAACTAATCGAATGTTGTATATACACAAGAGCTCACAATAGTATGTTATATCTACACAAGAGCTCATAACAGAATGTTATATCGACATAGTTTCACATCGGTTTATTTTTGTTTGTTTTCTTTGTAACAATTTCTGTTTTTCGACACAGAAATATTTCTTCAAGCAATAGATCTATATAGATCTAAAGTTTTAACAAAAATCAAGTAGATTCTATTCATAATAACAGAAAATTAAAACATGTGTTAATAGTTATAGCTTAATTCTGCACAGAATTGTTAATTAATAAGTTTGTCTCATTTGATTGGTAAAAGAATATCTTTTTTCGATACAAATGTATAGTCATTAAAATTTGGCAATTCATAATGTGACCATGGTATAAATATTGATCAATACTATGATCGTGTCTGCCTCATAATCCATATTATGATCGTATATGAATCTTGATCAATACTATGAGCAGGGTATGAATCTTGACACATACTCTGACCGTGTAGAAATATTGACCCATACTATGACCGTGCTTGAATCTTGACCCATACTATAAGCCTGTATGAATCTTGACAGATATTTGACCGTGTGAATATAGATCTATAATATGACGTGTATGAATCTTGACCAAAACTATGACCTTGTATGATTTTGACCAATATTTGACCGTGTATGAACATAGATATATAATATGACCTTGTATGAATCTTGACCAGAACTATGACCTTGTATGAATCTTGACCAATACTATAACCGTATATGAATATTATCCATGCTCACAGCATGGGTTGTGAAGCTTGACCTATATAATAATCGGTTCCAGCTGAGCTGGTGGTACTTTGACTTAATCAAGTTACCTCAAGTCTCAAACATATATTTACTTCCGGGAAAGGGGCAGTAAAAAAAAACGGAATGAATACTGCGAAGAGACAGACAAATGAATTGAGAGGGAGAGGGTGAATGCGAAAGAGAGTGTATGTGAGAAATAGTAATAAAGTGAAAGAGAGAGAGAGAGAGAAAGAAAAAGACTTAGGAAAAGAAAGCAAATGTGAGAAAAAGCGAGTGAGCGAAAGAGAGGAGGCGAGAGTCGGGCGTGTTTGAAAGGTTAGCGCGTGTTGATTTCATCGATTTCTTTGGGAGGAAGGGAGAATTAAATGCTAGTATAATTGTGCCTAGTTCAGTGCTATAGAATTCATCACAAGAAGTGGCTGAAGTATGTCAGAACTGTGACATTGGCTAAAGAAATGCAATAAATTGAATGCAGTTTGATAAGAGAGAGAGAGAAAGAGCAGATCTATTTAACTATGGATAGTGCTAAATGATGTATTGATAAAATGCAGTAATATAAAAAATATATTTTGTGATCTTTTTTTTTTCATGATTGTGACATGTAAAGACCTGAATTTAATATGTTCAGACCTGAATTTGACACGTATAGACCTAAATTTGACATGTATAGACGTAAATTTGATATGTATATTTCTAAATTTGATAGGCATAGACCTGAATTTGATATGTATAGACCTAAAATTGTTATATATAGACCTAAATGTGATGTGTATAGACCTAAATGTGACATTATAACCTACTTGTGATGTTATTGTCATGTGAATTTTCCATATCAATTGACATGTGATAAAACTATTAGGTTCATCAAGAAATGTTTGAGAATATAACTAAATATAGAGTCAACATATCCATGATTAAACTCCGTTATCTTTTCAGTGAATGGGGTCTAAATTATCTTAACATTTTAACGTTATATTAATTTTACATGTTTAAAAGAATTATTGACAAAGTAACTAAATAATGAAAGAAATAGTGTTTAGATCAGAATTCTAAATAAAACAAAATTATAAATGGCACTTTATTAAGTCTTATTGATAGTTAACTATTTAAACATTTAATTTCTAAATAATCTGCAATAAATAAAGTTCATAAAAGGTAAGTAAATAATATTAGATAAATAATCGTTGATAATTTTTTATTATTGATGTAATTTAATCGGACCGGGTCATCAAATGATTTTCTAGTGTAGAATTTACTTTACCAAAATTTTAAAGTGCTGAATGAAATAATAGTCAATAAAACATGTTGAATGAAATAGTGGTCAATAAAACATGTTGAATGCAATAGTACTCAATATAACATTTTGAAATAACTTTTGGTCAATAAAACTTGTTGAATGAAATAGTGGCCAATAAAACTTGTTGAATGAAATAGTATGAAATTAAACACGTTGAATGAAATAGTGGTCAATAAAACATTTTGAAAAAACTTTTGGTCAATAAAGCATGTTGAATGAAATAGTGGTCAATAAAACATTTTACAATAACTTTTGGTCAATAAAGCATGTTGAATGAAATAGTGGTCAATAAAACATTTTGAAATAACTTTTGGTCAATAAAGCATGTTAAAAGAAATAGTGGTCAATAAAACATTTTGAAATAACTTTTGGTCAATAAAACATGTTGAATGAAATAGTGGCCAATAAAACATGTTGAATGAAATAGTGGTCAATAAAACATGTTGAATGAAAAAGTGGTCCATGAAACATGTTGAATGTAATAGTGGTCAATAAAACATGTTGAATGAAATAGTGGCCAATATAATTTGTTGAATGTAATAGTTATCAATGAAACATGTTGAATGAAAAAGTGGTCAATAAAACATGTTGAATGAAATAGTGGTCAATAAAACATGTTGAATGAAATAGTGGCCAATATAATTTGTTGAATGTAATAGTTATCAATGAAACATGTTGAATGAAAAAGTGGTCAATAAAACATGTTGAATGAAATAGTGGAAAAAAAACATGTTGAATCAAATAGTGGTCAATGAAACATGTTGAATCAAATAGTAGTCAATGAAACATGTTGAATAAACTAGTGGTCAATGAAACATGTTGAATGAAGTAGTGGTAAAAAAAAACATGTTGAATGAATAGTAGTCAATATAACATGTTGAGTGGACAATAATGCATGCAAAAATAGCGAGTGAATGTGAAGAAAATAAATACCAGGAATGCAAATAATGTTTTCAAAAGCATACACTTTTTTTTTATGCAATAATAATAATAATAATAATAATAATAATAATATAATAATATTTGTATAGCGCTGCCAACAAACATTATGTAAGCTCAGAGCGCGTTTAACATACAACTAAGAATACGGATATTACCCTAGCCCAGGTGACAGAGCTAAATTGATGATTGAAAAAAGACAAAACAAATAAATGTAGCATAAACCGACCCAACCCAAAAGTAAGACAGTAAATTTCCAAAGCATGTTAAATGTTATCTAAGGAAGATATTGAAATAACGAGTTTTTAAGTTCTTTTTGAAAGAAACAGTAGAGCTTGTTCGCCTCAGTTGAATGGGAAGTAGATTCCACACATTCGGACCGGATACTGAGAAGGCTCTAAGGCCAACGGTCGTCAGATGGAAACGGGGCTCTTCCAGAAGCGATGAGTTGGTAGAACGAAGTGTTCTTTGCGGGACATAATAACTAAATGCAAACATTTCTTTAGTGGTTGATGAGACGCTAATTTTTCAGGTGCCCACAACTTACTCTAGATTATATAAAACTCGGATAGTTCAGACGTTGCAATGTTCTGTTTATCGCAATGTCCAGCTTACACTTAACAATGTGCTGTTCTATTGCAATGTCTAGCTCATACGTTATCACGTACTGTTCTATTGCAATCTCAAGTTTACACGTAACAATGAACTGTTTTATTGCAATCCCTAGTTTACGCGTAACAATGTACTGTTGTATTGCAATCTCTAGTTTACACGTAACTATGTACTGTTCTATTGCAATCACTAGTTTACAAGTAACTATGTACTGTTCTATTGCAATGTCTAGTTTACACGTACAAATTTACTGTTCTATTGCAATCTCTAGTTTACACGTAACTATGTACAGTTCAATTGCAATGTCTAGCTAAGACGGAAAAATAAACTGTTTTGCAATTTCTAGCTCAGGCGTAACATCGTTCTTTCTGTTGCTGTTTCAGACGATGTGGCGATTATTTAAGAGTGTATATGAACCTTGAAAGACCGGAAGTGAACGAACACAGCCGTCATGACATGGAGTTCTGTGGTGGATACAGCTCTATTCAGAATACGGTGTTTAGTGCAGGACGAAGTCTTATTTTAGAATTTCATTCTGACTATAGAACTGGAAGGCCTGGCAACTATACAGGCTTTAAAGGAGTTTATCAATTTTTGGATAAAAGTGAGTAGACGTTTTAAATATATGTAGATATATACACTTTATTTTAAAGAATTAAACTTCCTAAGGTAAACAAACTTGGAACATAACCAAATAAGTTGGTTCTAAAATATACATTTACAAGCTCACTAATAAAACAGATTTAATATATTTGAGTAAAATATAGATTTAAAATGATTTAAAATATGGTTTTTGAAACTAGGTCTAAAATGCAGATTCATTGCAATTGATAACCAAAACTTCAGTTGCTGTTATTGTGACTTAAGAGCGCTTAGGAGAATTTATTGGAAGGGGGGGGGGGCATTAACTTGTGAAAATCCATATTTTTCAATATTGTGTGTTTCGCATGTTTTTTTTTCAAAATGGTTTGAGCCGTACTCTTGCAAAAACGTTTGCATTTATAGGAGATGCGTTGAAATATGGTTAGAACATAGTATTGCCGCCATCCAGAGGAAGGTGGCTTCCTGTCCCATAAGGCTAAATTGTCTTTCTTAAAAACTTTATAGTGTCAAAATCTACCTAGCTTTTATAGGTCTCCACATTCATAGTGAAAAGTCAATAATATGGCGGGGCTTTTTGCTATACGCACAATCATTTTGCCTGACTTGACTAATGGATTAAAAAAAACTAAGTTTCTTATTGAACTTGAAGAGATTTAGTTATTGTCATAGTTGAATACACGTTATTCAGAGTAACAGGATGCGTGTTCAATATAACAATATATATATCTCTTGATTAAAATTTCAGGAAAGCAGTTGTTTAAGCAAAATAGCGGTTTACTGTTTTCAATTTAAAAAATATATATTTTAACAGCTGTTGTTTGTTTACAGTTTATCTTCATTTTGACACATTTTAAAGGCAATAGTTGTTGTTGTTGAGTGTTTTTTTTTTGTTGTTTTTTTTGCGATGAGCATAGGCAGAACCATTGTCAAAACCACTGTCGAAAGCATTGTCAGAACCACTGTCGAAAGCATTGTCAGAACCACTGTCAGAACCGTTTGTATTCCGAAACCGAAAATTTTAATTTTGTTTTCTTTTGTTGTTCAAATCCTAGTGCAGGCAAGGATTTTTTCCCGGGTCTGGAGGGTGTCCCTGAGTCTATCCAGCTCTGATGGGTACCTGACCTTAGTTGGGGTAAAGTAAAGGCGGCTGTGCATTGTGCTGGCCACACAATCACCTAGTATGCCGTGGCCACAGAAACTGGTGAACGCTACTTCATCGGATCTATAGATCAATTCGGTCCGATGGGTACTTTACTTACTTACTACTACTTGTTGTTAAGCACTGATGACAATTTCAAAACAGTAATACGAACACTACTCCACCCAGCTTGCACCAATTGCCCCACCCTCTTATCTTGCGCTATCCCCCACTTACACTAAGTGTCTTGAATTAATACATATTGTGAAAGAGTTAAAATGGATTATAATACACTTGAGAGCAATCTATCAGTCGTTTTAATCAGAATACAATCAATGTGGCTCAAATATTGATTACAAGTTGACAGATACAAATAAAATTATAAAATATAAATAATAAAAAATCTGATTGGAAAGAATGCAAATACAATAAAAACTAAAACAAAGATCTTCAAACCAACTATACAACAACACTTCGTTGGCTGATATATCAGGACTTTGGCTAAATATAACATTTATAAGAAAACAATAATAGTCATTAATATTTTATAATTATTGTAATATCAGTGCATGAGGATTAATATAATCACCTTACATTATAATCATGTTTATATTGATATTAATGATTTTTTTCAAGGAAATTTTCAAACTACGGGAACGAGAGTGGAGGGCCATCCATGTTTGTATGATTTCACCAGTAACGCTAGCCATCACAGTGGCCGTTTCTTCTCTCCCAACTACCCACAACACTACAGGCCCAACTCTTCTTGCAAATATCGATTTTATGCTCGGCCAGTAGAGAGGGTGAAAATTATCTTTTCTAACGTACAGTTACATCACATTGATGCAAGGTAGAGACACACAATTGTTTTAGTTTAAATTATATACACCTCTTGAATAGTCATGTCTTCATGTGGCCCTCCTCCCTGGACATATATTGGTTCGACACTTCCATTCATAATGATGTACTGTCCTGTTATATAAATAGATGTCTTGTTATTATGTCTTGTTAAATAAATTGATGTCTTGTTATTATGTCTTGTTAAATAAATTGATGTCTTGTTATTATGTCTTGTTAAATAAATTGATGTCTTGTTATTATGTCTTGTTAAATAAATTGATGTCTTGTTATTATGTCTTGTAAAACAAATAGATGTCTTGTTATTATGTCTTGTTAAATAAAGAAATATTTTGTTAAATATGTAGCTGTCTTGTTAAATAAAAAGATATCTTGTTATATAAGTAGATGTCTTATTGTGTATTATTATTCTACATGTAGCTGTAATATTATTTAGTAGCTATACTGTTATTTTTCTAGATGCCTTGTTACCTATAGATCGTTTTAATTGTAATATCTAGTTTTACCAGTCAGTGCTTTTCTATATTTTCTTGTAATCCAAGTAATTATAAATATCTCTCATGTTCTATTATAAGCTTCATGCAAGGACTACTGAAGACAGGACGTGCAGAATTGAATTTCTGACTTCCTAGCTAAGGCCAGTTTTTTTAACAGTAGCGATACACTCCCTTGGCGCAGTGATATAATGTTAACTATTATTAAGTAACTAACAAAATTCTTTACTAATATATTTCATTGTATTAATGGTTTATGTCATTTTCATTTATTTAATGACAAAGAACGATCTAATAGCCATTAAAATGTCTTAATAATTACCAAGCATGAGCGCACTATTTTTGAAGGAGTATGAATAGAAGGCACAGTTTGATTCCAACATGGATACTTGTTGTTGATATTTTACTTCACTGCGTTTGTTTTCAATTTTTCGATCGTGTATTTTTATCAAAATGCTAATAAATGTGGTGTAGTTAATTGTGAAGGTAATTATAATGCTGCCAACAAGTGTCGTTTGTTTAAAGTGCCAAATAGTGCATGTATACCATTATTGAAAGCAGAAAATATAAGAGGAGAGCACAATGTTTGTTTATTTGTAACTATCACAGTTAATTTACATTCTTTATATTCCTTGGTCATGAAAACACAAATAAATTTTGCCATAGACATAGAAATCAAATTATCGTATTTATAATAATGGTACATGTACCACTTGGCAAAATTCTCAACCCAAATAATCGACTTACTTCATAATCACTTTTTTTAGAGGCTGTGCATTTGTCTCTTAATTATGAGCGAGATAAATTTTATGGATGGGTTACGTTTTTCCCTTTTTAGGTCAAGAAAAAACGATTTTTTAGAATTTTTTTTCACTTTATTTTATTCCTTAGGTGACCCCCCACACGAAACCGTCAACACCAACCGCATATATATATAGGGTATCATGTGTACGGCCCCAATCATTCAATCATCTAAATAGATCTTAAATAATATTCAAATGCTCTTTTAAACCCTCTCAATCCTAACCCCTCATTAGTAAACGGCCCTGCACATTAACATTATTGACAGTATTGACATTATTGAAATTAATTATGTTAGTTACTTAATAATAATTTACTTCATATATAAGCGCGACAAGCGAGTGTACCGCTATTGTTAAAAAAACTGGCCTTAGCTAGCTAAGTCAGAAATTCAAGTCTGCACGTTCTGTCTTCAGTAGTCCTTGGCTTCATGTTATAAGTAGCTGTCCTGTTATAGAAGTAATTGTTATGTTTAAATAAACAGCTGTCGTGGTACAAAATTAGCAAAGTAACCAATCAAACAGCAAGAAACACACATTGTAACAATGAAGTTTATACGATATTTATATTTAACAAAATGCAGTTTTCTTCAAATTCAAAGATAAAGTCTTCTTTCTTTATTTTTTCCTACAGTGACCTATATCCAAGGTGATTCCCAGGCCTTGGAGTCAAGTATGTATGACGTCACATCAGAGGTTGGGAGGGAGATATCAATCTAGCTATAAGCCTTTTAAAGCAATCAAAATTAATTATATTTCAAATAGCCAACAATTTTTTTATTCAATTAAATAATTCAATCAAAGTGAATCCAATTAACTGATTCCATATGGTTGTGTAATTTAGTATATTTTGGCTGATGTCATACATACATGGTCTCATCTCTTGGCTAAGCACATTTTTAATGTTTGAATATCTTCTCTCTCATTTATTTATAACATAAACATTAAAGCTTTCTTTAAAAACCACTAAATACTTATAATGTGTTGCTAAAGTAACAGTTGCATGAATGGGTGTGTGTCTTGTGTAAAGAAATAATCTACTACTAAAAGAATTGACTGCACTCCTTAATTCAACTATCACGAAACTCTCTCTCTCTCTCTCTCTCTCTCTCTCTCTCTCTACTGCTGTATATATTAAAACTCTGCTGTCTCTTTCTACTAGTGCATATTGCAACTCTACTCTATCGCTTTACTAGTGTGTTTATTATAACTCTATCTCTCTCTCTCTTTCTACTAGTGTGCATATTGCAACTCTACTCTATCGCTTTACTAGTGTGTTTATTATAACTCTCTCTCTCTCTCGTTCTACTATTGTGCTTTTTGAAACTCTCGTATTAAGGAAATGTTAGCATTGAATTTAACGTGTAATGAAGCTCCAGTTACTACTTCAATGAAAGAAAAATACATATGATTATTTTTGATGATTAATAATAAGTTATTGGCTGTGAGAAGGAAACATCGCCCAATGAAATTATGATGTAGAAGAAGAAGAAAAAATCTAGCTCTGGTGTATGAGGAGAAAATGAACTTTGTCCAAAATATCTTCTGGTTTAGGAGGACAAAAGAAACATTGCCTAATTTTTCTTCTGGTGTAGGAGCACAAAAGGAAACATTGCCCAATCTACTTTCTGATGTAGGAAGACAAAAGAAACATTGCTCAATCTATCTTCCTGTGTAAGAGTACAAAAAAAAACGTTGCCCAATCTAGCTCTAGTGTAGAAGGATAAATGAAACATTGCCTAACCTACCTCTGCTGAAGAGGGACAAAAGGAATATTGCCCAATCTATTTCTGTTGGAGAGGGAGACGGGAAAATTCGCTTTGGTGAAGGAGAAATCAGAAAAAATAATGTCTTAAGATTTTTTTAAATCAAGGAAATAGGAAAAACTTCGAGACTCTATGTCAATCATTGCGTGTAACATATTTAAACTAAGAAAACTAAGAAGTTTATTTGAAATTTTAAAACAATTTAACGATAGGCCTTGACGAAATAAATAGAAAATAATCTTACAGTTTTACCGTTTACAGCTGAAAGAAAAGAAACTATTATTCTCAAGTGCTGACATTAAAGTAGGGAAAAAACCCGAACAAGTCGTTAGTTACACGAAAAAAAAACTACTGTATTCGATCTGTCCCTTTCTATCTTGATATAGTTTTATGAAAATGAGCCATTCAATTTTAAAGCTCTCCAGATTAAACTATTTATCCGGGCAACAAAAGTCATTATTATGGTAGAAAGTACATACAAACTCTACGGACATTTATTTTCATGTTTAACGTATTGTAAAATTAAAAATATAAAAATGAAATAGGATCAAATTGTGTGCAATTGATACACAAGCCTTGATACTTTCAGAAGCCAGCTGAAGACCTACCTATTCAATTAACAGTTTATTATTTTACTATTTTATTATTTCTCATTTATACATTTTTGTCTTTTATTCGTTGTCTGTACTATATCTGTAACTGTTGACAGCGCATAGAACTGTTTCAAACGGGATATGCGCTATACAAGTCTTATTATTATTATTATTATTATTTATTATTACAACTGAGGGCACGGTCAGTGTCGGGGCTCAATGTATAACAACTTTAAAAAAAAATTAATTTAGAACAATTAGCGAATTATTTATCTAGTAAGTCTACCAGTAAATTTATGCCCCCTGTTCAACAATTTTTTCTTACCTAGTTTTTCAATTGTTTGATATAGCATTAGCTAAAACCTCTTTATTGCCATTTGTATATTTAAATGTTGGAGGGCTATATATACACTATTGACCTATGACTTGTATATATGTCAATGTTGGACTGCTCTATACACTGTTGACCTATGACTTGTATATATGTCAATGTTGGACTGCTTTATACACTATTGACCTATGACTTGTATATATGTCAATGTTGGACTGCTCTATACACTGTTGACCTATGACTTGTATATATGTCAATGTTGGACTGCTCTATACACTGTTGACCTATGACTTGTATATATGTCAATGTTGGACTGCTCTATACACTATTGACCTATGACTTGTATATATGTCAATGTTGGACTGCTCTATACACTGTTGACCTATGACTTGTATATTTGTCAATGTTGGACTGCTCTATACACTGTTGACCTATGACTTGTATATATATCAATATGAACAATATGAACAATATTTATTTGCCACATAGTACATAGGTACAATAAAGGCATAGTCAAAAACATAAGAAAATTATAGCATTTGTGAATAATAAATTGAACAATAATAGTAATACAAATATTAGTAATAAAAATGATGGAAGTAAATATTTTATTAATTAAAGGTATCCTAAAAGAAAATTCAGGGGGGATAATTTAGTTTATAATACAATTTTTTTGGGGAAAAAACAAAGAGAAAAATGTTGGACTGCTATATACACTGTTGACCTATGACTTGTATATGTCAATGTGGAACTTCTTAATACACTGTTGACCTCTGACTTTAATGTAATGCTTAACACGGCTCTCTGTTGTCCATTGTTGTCTCCTCTGACCAATATCTAGCCGTAACTGCAGTGAAGCAAACACGCCTCAATGTATTTTGTACCACTAGTAGTTTTAATTTTTAGGTGGAGCGTAGGCGCAAATAAACATTTAGAATAGAAGTAACATCTAACCATAACACATACAATGATAATATTATACAAAGATAAACGTGTTTTTCATCATTAAAAAAACAATAAATTTTATTATATCAGTTTTTTTTTATGCTTAAATATAATAATTGGTACATAAAGACTAAATATCTAAAATGGATACAAAATATTTTTGCTATGAAGCTACCATAGTATTATGCTATCTATGTTTTCATTGACGTATATTTATTATTATGTTTATTGGTGCATTACATCATTTGTTCAATGTTTTTTATTGACTAATTGATATATTGACCTCAAATAGTTGTCGAGATAGCCCAGACGTCATCACGGTTCACGATGGCCTAGATGAAAGTGCCCCTGTCATTGGTCAGTTTTGTGGGGTTCATAATTCAGAGGAAGTTATTTCTACAGGATCAAATTTGGTGATAACATTTTCCTGTGACGATCTTAACCAGAAACAAGGTGAATAGACGGTCATTTTAGAACTAGTTGGTCATATTAGAATTAGTTGGTTTTAAAAGATCTTCTCCCTATACGTGCCTATGCGCCACTAAAATTGTCATTTATTTAAGGTCTTATAGAATAAAAAATGTACATAAATTCTATTGTGAATAAAAGCTACAGTCTATAGCAATAGATTGTCACCAACAATGTGTATTATTGATTTTAAATTTTGTACTTCATCTTTTCTATATTAAGTAGCTTAAATTCACTTAATTGTGTCAATTAAGGAATAGACTCAAGAGATTGATTTGTGTGTGACTTTAGAATCACCTCAGCAAGTGCAATAGTTCTTTTGTTTCAATAGTTAACTGTTTAACAAAAAAATACAACAACTGTATTATACAAGTTCAGGAAACTTCTTTAGCCCACGTTATTTAATTTAAAGAACGGAAAGTCATTGCCTATTGCTAAAAAAATCTTCAAGTTCAAAATGTAGACCTATGTATTAAATAGTGATGTTTTGCTATTACACAGAATCAACGTAATTTTAAAATTCTTTTACAGACTTAAGAGTTAAATAATGTATTGTCTAAAAGTGTCAGTTTATATTTCTGCAGGATTTTCTGCAAATTATGAATTCATTAATAAGAATTCGTCTGTCAAGATTGTAAAATCACTAAAAAACGATTCAAGTAAGTATCGTATATTAATCAATACATCTTTTTAACTGTTTCCAAACCTTTGAGTCTCATTCTTATAAATGTATATTTGTGAAAACTTTTGTAAAAAAAACTAAAGAAAAAGCTTTTTATTTTATTTTCTACTAACAGTGCCAACATCCAGTTCAGGTAAGTTCATTTTATTAAAAAATAAATTTCCTAAACCTATCCTTATGGAAATTTACTTTTAGAAAATATAATCAAATGCTAGTATAAGCGGAATAATACATTGGTTTTCTAAATTAAGTATAATTATAGGCCTAAGGAAAAATATTCAATGCATTTTAACGTCTTCGTAAAGTTGAGACAGTTCTCTATCTAAACTTAGCTTTTCACATTGGACATTTTCGCTTACTGAAGGTTTTATACATTTGAGGGAAAACTTTACAGTATAATTAGATTTTAATCAGCTGTATCTTTTATTGGTATCAGCCGTTTCTTTTTGTGGGATCATCCAAATAATTAAAATTTGTTATCGCAAATGAACATGTTAGGCAGATGACGTTGAGTAATCGATTAAAACATTCTACATAGTCATATTAAAAACTTGGTTTCCCTTTAAAAATTCTACATTGCAATTTAAAAAGACTTAGTTTTGAAAAGGCAATTTTAAAAACTTGGTTTTGTTGTGAACATTCTACACAGCAATTAAAAACTCGGTTTTTATTTAAACATTCTACATAGCAATTAAAACATTTGATTTTGTACACATTTAGCGCCCTTTGGTAGTGCATAGGGCGACTAGATCTGACTGACTCCATCCCTTCTAGGCATAGATTTTTCCTCTTCAGCTCACTTTTCAATATTTTATTAGTAGGCCTATTTCTCTGACATCCACCTTTTTTTTATTTCCTGAAACGATATGCCAATGCCATCAGCCTCAAATGTTGATGTATCCAAGGTAACATTTCAACTCATAGCACGCTATCCTTTGTTCTCTTGGTCATGACTCTGCTAATTACTCGTTAGCGTCCTGGATGTTTCAGGAAGGGGGGGGGGGGGCTGACTACTGTGACTGACCTCAGAATGACAAGTCAACTTTGTATCGTTTTCGTAGACTTTGCCAGCTAGATTTGTGAACCAAAGCATTTGATGGCAGATGTACATTGTAACCTCGGCCAGTGGGATCTAATAGAGATTGATTCCATTTGACTCTCGCCACTTGGAAACTCATTAATAATTAAACCTTTTTATCTAACTTAGCTTTTTGTAATACAGTATTAATTGTTAAAATAGAAAATTATTGAGATTATTATGTATGTTGGTGTTTTAAAATTACTACCGCCAATGTGTAGCCTATCTATACTGTTAATATCAACACAATAATCCAATAGTAGTCTACACTAGAAACATATATAGCACATGGTAGTACCAGCTTATTTCCCAATGGAGAGATAGCACATAGGGAAGCATGACGTTGTAGATCTATAACTTGTCTTCGCTTTGTGTCTGCCACGCGATAAAACTGGAGCCTAACTTCGATATTCGATCTTTAAAATACCAAGATTGTGCTGGAATTGTTATTAAAACTATCGACAACGGCAAGATAAGGACGCAGTAGTGGAATAGTGTACAGTAGTGAGACATTCTAAGTTGTGGAATAGTGTACAGTAGTGATACATTCTAATGTAGTGGTATAGTGTACAGTAGTGAGACATTCTAATGTAGTGGTATAGTGTACAGTAGTGATACATTTTAAAGTAGTGGTATAGTGTACAGTAGTGATCCATTCTAAAGCAGTGGAAAAGTATACAGTAGTGATACATTCTAAAGTAGTGGTATATTGTATGGTAGTGATCTATTCAAAAGTAATGGTATAGTGTACAGTGGTGTTACACTCTGAAGTAGTGGTATATTGTATAAACTGATACATTCTAAAGTAGTGGTATAGGGAACAGTAGTGGTATATTCAAAAGTAGTGATATAGTGAACAGTAGTAATATATTCTAACTTAGTACAGTACATTCTAAAGTAGTGGTATATTGTATGGTAGTGATATATTCAAAAGTAATGGTATAGTGTACAGTGGTGTTACACTCTGAAGTAGTGGTATATTGTATAAACTGATACATTCTAAAGTAAACGTGAATGAAAGTTTGTTGCCTTCATTCACAATGAACTTACATGCAAGATATTACATTATAGGATATAATATATAGAAGTATAGTCATCTAGCATGGAAAAAGACATGTTTAAGTGAAACACTATTAATAGGTTTAATGGATAAATTGTGCAAATTAGATAGCAAACTATTTGATTTCTATAAAGCATTTCATAAAGTGAACCATCTAATTTGACTATTAAAATTTATTTTTTTTAAATTGACAAATAGGCCTAGATAAATTACACAAATGTGGGAGCATGACTTTTAACCCAAAAACTTTTCACCTGTAAATATGATTTTAAAAAAGTATCCTGTTATGTTAATTTGCCCGTTTTATAACCCCTCAAAAAAGATTTAGATTATATTAGTGTTGAATCGACTAGTCACCAACTATGGCTTGTGTTATGATTCAAAAATCAATGATCTTGAACTATAGATACATAGCATTAGGATTAGTTTACTTGTTGATAGTTATTATTATGTTTGCTCATTGGGCTAACGGGTTGCATCATCAACTAACTACAACTGATACTTCTAGTCACCGTAAGTATTCCAGTACTTCTATGTTTGTTTGACTTGAATTGGTTGGAGATCGGCTCTCATGAAATGAAAACTAAAACACCGAATGTGGTTCGAGATCAAATCTATTTTTACGCCTATGAGGGTGGGTGGGAGGTTGTAGAATATAATCATATAAACAATGTTATCAATTACTGATTTTCAAGCACAGTCAAAAAAACACATTTTATTAAAAATTATATAATATTTCAAATTTTTTTATAGTATAAAATCTTATAGTGTTAGAGACCCAAGTGTTATATACCATTATATTATACCAAATATTATACCATAGTTTTATATAGCCTACCATAGTGTTATAATTCATAATGTTATATACCATTGTGTTATACCCCATAATTCTACATATCATAGTGTTATATTTCATACTTTTATATACTTAATACTTACAATGTTATATCCCATACTTGTATATACCATAGTGTTATATCCTATACTTGTATATACCATAGTGTTATATCCTATACTTGTATATACCATAGTGTTATATCCTATACTTGTATATACCATAGTGTTATATCCTATACTTGTATATACCATAGTGTTATATCCTATACTTGTATATACCATAGTGTTATATCCTATACTTGTATATACCATAGTGTTATATCCTATACTTGTATATACCATAGTGTTATATCCTATACTTGTATATACCATAGTGTTATATCCCATACTTGTATATACCATAGTGTTATATCCTATACTTGTATATACCATAGTGTTATATCCCAAACTTGTATATACCATAGTGTTATATCCTATACTTGTATATACCATAGTGTTATATCCCATACTTGTATATACCATAGTGTTATATCCTATACTTGTATATACCATAGTGTTATATCCTATACTTGTATATACCATAGTGTTATATCCCATACTTGTATATACCATAGTGTTATATCCTATACTTGTATATACCATAGTGTTATATCCCATACTTGTATATACCATAGTTTTATATCCTATACTTGTATATACAATAGTGTTATATCCCATACTTGTATATACCATAGTGTTATATCCCATACTTGTATATACCATAGTGTTATATCCCATACTTGTATATACCATAGTGTTATATCCCATACTTGTATATACCATAGTGTTATATCCCATACTTGTATATACCATAGTGTTATATCCCATACTTGTATATACCATAGTGTTATATCCTATACTTGTATATACCATAGTGTTATATCCCATACTTGTATATACCATAGTGTTATATCCTATACTTGTATATACCATAGTGTTATATCCCATACTTGTATATACCATAGTGTTATATCCCATACTTGTATATACCATAGTGTTATATCCTATACTTGTATATACCATAGTGTTATATCCCATACTTGTATATACCATAGTGTTATATCCCATACTTGTATATACCATAGTGTTATATCCTATACTTGTATATACCATAGTGTTATATCCTATACTTGTATATACCATAGTGTTATATCCCATATTTGTATATACCATAGTGTTATATCCTATACTTGTATATACCATAGTGTTATATCCCATACTTGTATATACCATAGTGTTATATCCTATAATTGTATATACCATAGTGTTATATCGCAAACTTGTATATACCATAGTGTTATATCCTATACTTGTATATACCATAGTGTTATATCCCATACTTGTATATACCATAGTGTTATATCCTATACTTGTATATACCATAGTGTTATATCCCATACTTGTATATACCATAGTGTTATATCCCATACTTGTATATACCATAGTGTTATATCCTATACTTGTATATACCATAGTGTTATATCCCATACTTGTATATACCATAGTTTTATATCCTATACTTGTATATACCATAGTGTTATATCCCATACTTGTATATACCATAGTGTTATATCCCATACTTGTATATACCATAGTGTTATATCCCATACTTGTATATACCAAAGTGTTATATCCCATACTTGTATATACCATAGTGTTATATCCTATACTTGTATATACCATAGTGTTATATCCCATACTTGTATATACCATAGTGTTATATCCTATACTTGTATATACCATAGTGTTATATCCCATACTTGTATATACCATAGTGTTATATCCCATACTTGTATATACCATAGTGTTATATCCCATACTTGTATATACCATAGTGTTATATCCCATACTTGTATATACCATAGTGTTATATCCCATACTTGTATATACCATAGTGTTATATCCTATACTTGTATATACCATAGTGTTATATCCTATACTTGTATATACCATAGTGTTATATCCTATACTTGTATATACCATAGTGTTATATCCTATACTTGTATATACCATAGTGTTATATCCTATACTTGTATATACCATAGTGTTATATCCTATACTTGTATATACCATAGTGTTATATCCTATACTTGTATATACCATAGTGTTATATCCTATACTTGTATATACCATAGTGTTATATTCTATACTTGTATATACCATAGTGTTATATCCTATACTTGTATATACCATAGTGTTATATCCCATACTTGTATATACCATAGTGTTATATCCCATACTTGTATATACCATAGTGTTATATCCCATACTTGTATATACCATAGTTTTATATCCTATACTTGTATATACCATAGTGTTATATCCCATACTTGTATATACCATAGTTTTATATCCTATACTTGTATATACCATAGTGTTATATCCCATCCTTGTATATACCATAGTGTTATATCCTATACTTGTATATACCATAGTGTTATATCCCATACTTGTATATACCATAGTGTTATATCCCATACTTGTATATACCATAGTGTTATATCCCATACTTGTATATACCATAGTGTTATATCCCATACTTGTATATACCATAGTGTTATATCCTATACTTGTATATACCATAGTGTTATATCATATACTTGTATATACCATAGTGTTATATCCTATACTTGTATATACCATAGTGTTATATCCCATACTTGTATATACCATAGTGTTATATCCCATACTTGTATATACCATAGTGTTATATCCTATACTTGTATATACCATAGTGTTATATCCAATACTTGTGTATACCATAGTGTTATATCCCATACTTGTATATACCATAGTGTTATATCCTATACTTGTATATACCATAGTGTTATATCCCATACTTGTATATACCATAGTGTTATATCCTATACTTGTATATACCATAGTGTTATATCCTATACTTGTATATACCATAGTGTTATATCCTATACTTGTATATACCATAGTGTTATATCCCATACTTGTATATACCATAGTGTTATATCCCATACTTGTATATACCATAGTGTTATATCCTATACTTGTATATACCATAGTGTTATATCCCATACTTGTATATACCATAGTGTTATATCCTATACTTGTATATACCATAGTGTTATATCCCATACTTGTATATACCATAGTGTTATATCCCATACTTGTATATACCATAGTGTTATATCCTATACTTGTATATACCATAGTGTTATATCCCATACTTGTATATACCATAGTGTTATATCCCATACTTGTATATACCATAGTGTTATATCCTATACTTGTATATACCATAGTGTTATATTCTATACTTGTATATACCATAGTGTTATATCCCATACTTGTATATACCATAGTGTTATATCCTATACTTGTATATACCATAGTGTTATATCCCATACTTGTATATACCATAGTGTTATATCCTATACTTGTATATACCATAGTGTTATATCCCATACTTGTATATACCATAGTGTTATATCCTATACTTGTATATACCATAGTGTTATATCCCATACTTGTATATACCATAGTGTTATATCCTATACTTGTATATACCATAGTGTTATATCCCATACTTGTATATACCATAGTGTTATATCCTATACTTGTATATACCATAGTGTTATATCCTATACTTGTATATACCATAGTTTTATATACCATAGTGTTATATACAGGGCCCTCGAGAGAAAAAAAAGATGCCGGTACGAGATCTTTTCTGGGCCCCCCCCCCCCACTTTTTTTTTATCAACATTCTGTTAATCATGACGTCGTATATACAAGCCCCCCGGGGGGCGGTGAGAGGCTTTAGGGGGGCGCTGACATTCCCGGGGGCGATTAGGGGGGTGCGGTGAAGGGCAAGGGGGCGATACAAACGTACCTGATATAATTTGAACATCTCAGCTATTTGAATCGATTAGTTTTTTGATGAAATATGATGTAAACGCAAGTGCTGCTAAATATCTGATATCCCCCAACATTAGGCATACACATTATTAAACTAATAAGAAATAGGAATCGCAATGACTTTTCGGTGAATTAGGGGTCAGTATTTGGCAAATATGGTATGCGGCCGTCTGGTCCTATTGTTGGTTTACCGGCCAGTCAGCCCTGCTGACCGATCATTGTCGCGCTAACATATGCTAAAATTAAAGATATTTTGATCTCAGTTTTACCGATTTGTCCTTATTTGCTTACTAAGTATGGAGTAGTAATTATCGTTAAGCGATATAGATTCGGAGTGATCATACAAACTGGGTAGTTATTGTAATGCTTGAAAATATACATATAAATTCTTTAGTCATATAATATTTATATAATTTTCAAATTAAATACAATTTACAGTTTGATCATTTCAGAGTTATAATTGTAAGCCAATAATTTTTTTTATAAAGGAAAAAAATAATACAGAAATATTAGCTCAAATATAACGGGTTAATTATCTCCCTTTTTATTAACAAATGTTTCCACATTTGATTCAAAATTGATGCCCAAAAAGTTATGTTTTGTAATATAACAAATATTACTTATTATTTTTTTATATTTATATACATTAAACATTATGGTATTCAAAACAAGATTTAATTATTAGATGATTAAAATAATTTACGTTAAACAGTTGTAAAAAAAAATTTTCTGCATTAAATGTTTTGTCCATTTAAGGAGTTTAATATTTTAAACATTAATAATTACAGAAATAAGGCCTACATGATATAGATCTAGTGTTATTAAATAAGTCTCCTATATTTATAAAATTAATAATACAAATAAATTTTTTTTAGAATAAATTATAGGACTATTTATGTTTAATTAAAATTAAGTTGCGGGGTTGTGAGCGGAAAAAGATTGTAAAAGGGGGCAATGAGCCGAAAAAGGTTGAGAACCTATGTACTAGAGTATGTAGGCCTAGGCTACTAAGCTAACAGGGAGAACTGTAAGCCTGTAATGCTCATAGGTCTATATTAAAATTTGTAAGTGTCTCTGGAGAAAAAATAATAAAAAAGAGATCCTAAATAATGTCGAAAATAATTAGGCCCTTTATTCTATTACAACTAAGGGTTTCATTGCATATTTAACAAAGTACACATTCAAAGAATACCAAAATTAAGGGCGCCAGCCCGCCGCCAGCGCCACGTGAGATTGTAGGAGGTTTTGGGCATCTCCTCTTAGCTTAATAGTAAGTTAACAGCAATAATTTAAAGTAATGGCGTAATTGCCAATTTAATTTTAAATTTTAATATTCATGGGCCCCCCTAAACTCTCGTGGGCCCCGGTACGGCGTACCGGCTGTACCCCCCTCTCGTGGGGCCTGGTTATATACCATAGTATTATAATATACTATTGGAGTGGCGTATTTTGAATTTTGAATACTAAATGTTTAATACCGTTACCACCCGTTTACTTGGGCAAACTGCTACTATATATATATATATGAGTACTAAAGATGTTTCATCTCAACAAGTTATGCACTTTTTAAAGCCAGGGTCGTAAAATTGTCTTTTAGAGACTCTTAGCACTGCAAAGGTATAGTTGTCTCCCTTACATATGTGTTGCTCAATACTGGACCATGCCGTGTTATAATGCAGAGAGGCGGTTGTGCCAGGTGGCACCGTAAAGAGAGTGGGGTCGTTATAAGCAGCGAAATCTAAATACAAGTTAAACATTTTAAAGGGCGGCATTTCGAAGACTTCATTTGTAAGAAAACTCTACACCATGAACTTGTCTCAAACAGTGGGTGGCCAAGGGCAAAATCTTCAAATGGTCAATAAATAACAAAATGAATGTAAAAATCTTCAGATGGTCAATAAATAACAAAATGAATGTCAAAATCTTCAGATGGTCAATAAATAACAAAATGAATGTCAAAATCTTCAGATGGTCAATAAATAATAAAATGAATGTAAAAATCTTCAGATGGTCAATAAATAACAAAATGAATGTAAAAATCTTCAGATGGCCAATAAAAAACAAAATGAATGTAAAAATCTTCATATGGCCAATAAATAACAAAATGAATGTAAAAATCTTCATATGGTCAATAAATAACAAAATGAATGTAAAAATCTTCAGATGGTCAATAAATAACAAAATGAATGAAAAAATCTTCAGATGGTCAATAAATAACAAAATGAATTTAAAAATCTTCATATGGTCAATAAATAACAAAATGAATGTAAAAATCTTCAGATGGTCAATAAATAACAAAATGAATGTAAAAATCTTCTGAAGGTTGTTTAATATTTACTGTTATGCCGATATAAATACTTTCCCAGGTTTAAAAAAAAATTGGATCTAAATGATTTAAACAAAAACATTTGTTTAAAGGGTTGATGGTATTGGTTTGTTTAATTCATGCAGCACATGTTGGCATTTCTGATTAGTACAAATCTGTCAATGTTAATGTCTTTGCTTGGAACTTTTGCTAAAAAATGAAAGCTACATAGTTTCCGCTTACTTTAATTTGCGCAAACAAATTTATTAAGGAGTCTATAACCCTTCTATATATAGATGACTGGACATATACATACAAATATATTATTATGTAAGATATGTGTAATATTGTATTGTATATAGCAATGTAATATTAACAATGTAAACTATTCATTTCAAAATTGTTACTTTTAGAATTTCAATGCAATGAGAACATGGACAGTCGGACACAAAGAAATGGTACAATTTCAAGTCCATTTTATCCAGAACCGTATCCGGCAAATATTAAATGCAGATACAGCTTCAATGGAGGCGGGAGGGAAAGAATTCAACTTAGATTTCTACACATGGATCTGCATGTATCAAGAGAAGCTTCATCAGCAGAAGAGTAAGTTTTTTTTAAATTGGAATTCCCAAAACCTTGTCATACTTCTAATTTTATTTATTCTTCCGTCTGCAAATGAATTATCATTATTAATTCTTTAAAAAATTCCTTAATTAAAGTGTGTGAATAAAATTAATGTCTAGGGAAAATCAACGAGGTTTGGCGAAAAGTCAGTAACGCGAAACGGCGAGTGTGCCCAGATCAGCTCCCAAACCTCCCCCGTTTCTCTCAGACGTCAGGAGTGCTTCATAAGGGTGTAAGAACCCAGACTGGCTAATCTCATGCCTCAGAATCCTTTATGTCTTACCAATATGAAACCAAAGGCTTGTATTTGTTTATGATTAAACTCATGAATAGGGAGAAAACTGGGGTGCTGATTATGTTGCCGAGTTTATCGTAGTCTGTGTTGCCATTCATCATCATCATCAAACTCTTGACCGTTGTGGTCGTTGTGGGGAGCGAATGGACACCTCAGCAGTCATCATTCTCCATTTTTGACTATCTTGAGCGGCTGTCAATAGTTAAGTTATTTGCAGCTTTTTTAATCTTCTTTCTTTGTCCACCTTCTACAGTGCCTTGGAGGATTGTTTTTGGCAGGTTATTATGCCACAACACATGACCGAACCATGTCAGCTTGCGCCGTTTGATTGTTGCCATAATGGGTTCTTAAGGGCCCGCAATAAAGAGGGTATTCTGTCTCAGACATACTCATTAGTCCTGTGTTCTAGCTAGGATGTTGGAAAGAATTTTCTCATGCATTTATTTTCGAATGCCATTATCCAAGTTCATTTAAATTTGAGATGATCGTTCAAAACCTTTGATATCTGCTGACTAGAGTGAAGTGATCATAAGCTGACCATATTGGACAACCTGCCCAATTTTCTCTCCGATGAACTAAGACTGTAGAGTCACGAGATAGATTTTCACTAGTCTGCTAACTCCCATGTTTTGTGGATTTCTTTTGATTAACTAGAGACTTACGGTACTCTGTTTTTATTGACGTCTGCTGCTTTTGACGATATCTGAAATTGATTTTAACTTTTTAATCTTTTTGTAATTAACGTAGATCGAGATGACTTCTTGTCATACTTTCTGGACATACATGTTTTGTAGCAAGAGATATAGTTTAATCATGTATGCTTTGAAATAAGGAATTGATTAGAACCATTGTGCTACATAACTTAGTTTAAGGCCTTTCTTGTTTCATTTTTCTCATCAGAAGCACAACTTCCTTCTGGTATTTACTCTGACAAAATCTATTCACCGCTATGTCAATAAGAACATTGAATGTCATATCAATCAAACAAAGTTCTAGTTAGTTCATGAAAGTCTATCATCCTTTTTCCACCTTATAAAACTTACAGTATGTTTACATTAGTTCAGGTCTGCAACTAGAAGCTATAATTCAACATTTAGAATTTATAACTTCTGTACATTTAGCTAGAACTTACAGTTTAAGTTTCTCAACTTTCAGTTGCTCTGATGCTGACTCCATCTCTGTGTATATTCTCATCAATGGGCGGACTGAAGTACTCAATACATGGTGTGGCCACACACTTCCGCCCATGCTTATGTCCAACCAACATACTATGATAGTTGAGTTTCAAAGTCTCCACTCTTCAAAGTCTGTGACTGGATTCAAAGCTCATTACAGTTTTGTTACAAGTAAGTAAACCCATTTTATTATCCCTTTTAGATTACTTAAGGTATTTTATGAACTAAGTTACTCAATAACAAATAGAATAAAACATGTAGATAAATCATATAGATCTAGACTAATACAAGTATGAAAAAGAGAAAACAAGAAATATCATGGTACAAGAAAACCTGACCCTTGCAGAAATAGAACCTCATTAATATACGATTCTATGACTAGGAACATTTTTAAACATGCAGTAACAATATAAAACAGAAAGGGTAGTGTGTAAATGTTACATTTAATAAAGTTGATTGGATGGCAGTCTGTACCTTGTCATTATGTTGGTCTTTTTGAGACTGAGCACTTGAAATATGTTTTTAAAGTAGTGAAACACGTATTCAGCATTTTCTTAAATTAAATCTGTCAAGCTTAACATATTGTGTAACACTTCTTCTCTGTAAAAGGTCGTGATGACTTTGATATCATTTTACGTAGAGCGAAATCGCTCACTAAATCTTCTTTGTACTGTCTATTGTTGGTTAAAAAAACATCTTTCTTCTCATTATACTGATTTCAGTTGCTCATTTTCCCTACGTAAGCGTCACATTTATCATGTGCATTGTTTTTTTTTTTACTTCCGACCCACGTTTAATTCCATCGGAAAGACCATCATTTGTAGACCAACGAGATATTGAGTGGTATAGCTTACGCCAGGGACAAAATATAAATTCTCTCAATGGACTTAGAAAACTATTTTCGACTGCAAGTTTTTTTATTTGCCCCAATAAAAAGACTGATATTTATTTTCAAAAAAACGTTAGCAAAATCTAATTTAAAATTCAACATCAACTCCATCCCTTTAATAAACATTTAGAACTTAAAGTCAGTAGTCTGCATTTAGACCGGCTAATAAAACAAAAATAACGAATTTAAAAAATACAAAGAACGATGTCTTGCAATACCTATAACTTTAAACTTCGGTGAAAAAGAGATAATTTTTTTCTTCTTCAAATACCCAAATGTTTCGCGGGCCGTAAAATATGCTAACGCGGGCAGGATGCTGCAAATGTGAAACCCCTGTCAGAAGGCATATGTTTATTTACAGTCAAACTAATAACTAAAGTCAAAGTATTGTTTACCTAGGGTCAAAGTAATGTTTACCTACAATCAAAGTAATGTTTACCTTCAGTCAAAGTGTTGTTTATCTACAGTTAAATATACTTTAAACCTACCTTCAAAGTATAGTTTAACAACAATCATAGCCGTGTATTTACTGGGGCCATTTCTGTGTGCTCATTCACACACTTAGCTTATAAAAAGGATATAATTCAAGCAAAAAAACACACTATTGGCGAGTAAAATGTGTTTCTTGAAGTAAATACAAATATATTATTATTTTTTTAATTATTATTAAAGGCATTTATTATTTTATTATTGTATTTTTTAGACTTCGGTATTCATGAAGGTCAACAGGATAACAGAGGAAGTAAGTACAATTTAGATCGTAGGCTATTTCTAGTCCATTCAAATTTGTTTTTTGTTGGATAAATAATCTTTGTTTACTTATCTTTAAAAATAGTTTTTCTCCCACACTATTTGTACTGATTGAATGAATGAAACTTGTAATTTATTCTTGTTTTCTATCTACACCAGTGTGTGTGTTTAATTATCAAAGCGCTGTAAAGGCCAGTGGTGAATTTACTTCACCAAACTACAACGGCATGTACCCACGCAACACTGAATGCCATTATTTGTTCTATGGGAAAGAACGAGAACGTGTCCATATAACATTTGTTGACTTTGATGTAGATGGACTGACGCCTAGGTGAGATTATGACATACTTGTAGACTTTGATGTAGATGGTCTGAGGCCAAGGTGAGATTATGACATACTTTTAGACTTTGATGTAGATCATAGGTTCTCAACCTTTTTCGGCTCACCGCCCCCTTTTACATTTTTTTTCCCGCTCACCGCCCCCCAACTTAATTTTAGCGGAAACATTTGTTTATTAAAGGGAGATAATTAACCCTTTTCATTTGAGGTAATATTTCATTTTGGTTTTCTTTTATAAAAAACTGAATGGCTTGCATTTATAACTTTGAAATGATATGATAGAACTGTAAAAATTATTTGAAAATTGTATAAATATTTTATGACTAAAGAATTTATATGAATATCTTCAAACATTTCAATAACTACCCAGTTTGTATAATTACTATGTATCTATACCGCTCAGCTATTGTGGTTACCTCTTTACAAAGGATTCAAACGAGTTAAAGGACATCTCGGTAAAAACGAGTTAAATTAGTAATAGCAACCGATGTTAAGGCGACAGTCCGGTGAACCAACCATAAGAAGAGACGGCCGCATAACATATTTGCCAAATACTGACCCTCTACTTCATCGAAAAGTGATTGCGATTCTTATTTGTTCAATATGTATGCCTACTGTTGGGGGAATATCAGATATTTAGTAGCACTTGCGTTTACATCATATTTCATCCAAAAACTAATCGATTCAAATAGCTGAGTTGTTGAAATTATAGCAGGTACGTATGTACCGCCCACTTGCCCTTCATCGCCCCCCAATCGCCCCCGGGAATGTTATCGCCCCCCTAAAGCTTCTCATCGCCCCCTGGGGGGCGATATCGCCCCCGTTGAGAACCTATGATGTAGATGGACTGACACCAAGTTGAGATTATGACATACTTGTACACTTTGATGTAGTATGGGTCTAATTAATGTTTCATATTCTTATTACATTTGTAAAAATTTCTTTTTATGAATCCTAATGGTTTGTTACATTTTTTAATTACATTATCAATATGTTGATTCCAAGATAGCTTATTTATTATTACTCCTAAGTACTTTGCATTTAAGGTTGGGTTAGTTCTTTACCATGAATGAAGTAGTTGGTAATTTTTTGTTTCTTTTTCTTGGATACTCTTAACAGTTGTGATTTTTTTTTCTGGATGAAAAGACATACTCCAGTTAGATTCCAATTTTTGTAACTCATCTAGGTCTTTTTGTAGGAGTTCACTATCTTTTTCTGTCTTTATTGTTCTATAAATTATACAATCATTTGCAAATAATCTTACTTTTGTTCATGTGCTATACCTATATTGTTATTATTAGCTTAAATATGCACAATGTATCAAATAGAAACGTTTTGATAGCTTGACTCTGGGTGCTGTATCCATTAGTTTAATGGATGGGGATGGTAAGGATTATAACACACAAAATTAATATTCATCACTATTTTATAAAATGGAAACTATAACTTTCAGTTCAAACATTTATTTATTTTCTAGCTTTACGGTTATATATTATGAGTCTAATCTTATTTTATATATGTTTTACTAAAAAATTATTTGTATATAAACATTCAACATTGTTACTTACTTATTGTATTTAAACATTCAACATTGTTACTTACTTATTGTATTTAAACATTCAACATTGTTACTCTCTATTTGTAAATAAACATTCAACATTGTTACTTTCTATTCCAGGTGTGAGGAAAGTACCAACAGTGACTATGTGTCTTTTTCTAACTTTGCCGAATCAGAAGACAGGAAAATGACCAGATTATGTGGCAGTGCTCCAGCTGAAAAACGCGAAATTTGGTCAGACGGACCATTTTTTAGAGTTATTTTCAAATCCAACGAAATGTATGATTCAATAGGCTTTCAAGCTTTTTATCAATTTAAAGGTATTTTTTGTGTCTAATTATTATTTTGTATGAAATTATTAGCCTTTGCATGCAAAGCTAAGTATTCAAGAGGCTGCAATTTTACAACCTCTATACCAATATTTTTATTGTATTTGTTAACATACTTTTTTCCATTTTTAAAAACAAAATTATGTTTAAAACAAAACATTACAAAATTCAATGTAACATAACATCATAACAATAATTGAAATGCAAAATCATAACAATCGACATAAGATAAGATAAGATAAAATTGACTTGATTACATAAATTCCGTCTTTCAGCATAGCTAAAACAATATTAAAGAACCATTTGTACTCAAACACATTACATAACATAACACATAACAATCAACATAAAATAGCATCATAACTATCAATGTAACACAACATCATAACAAACAACATAACACAAGATAATAACAATTATTGTAATGCAACATCATAACAATCATTGTAACACAATATCATAACAATCATTGTAACACAATATCATAACAATCATTGTAACACAACACCATAAACAAAACACAACATTACAACAGTCATTGTAACACAACATCGGATAGATTGGATAGATGGTTTGATGTGTAGATAGATAGATAGATAGATAGATAGATAGATGAAAGATACATAGAATGTGAGGTATGATAGATAGATAGATATAGATAGATAGATTGTTAGGTATGATAGATAGATAGATAGATGGTTTGATGTGTAGATAGATAGATAGATAGATAGATAGATAGATCAAAGATACATAGAATGTGAGGTATGATAGATAGATAGATATAGATAGATAGATTGTTAGGTATGATAGATAGATAGATAGATGGTTTGATGTGTAGATAGATAGATGGAAAGATAGATAGATGGATAGATAGAATGTGAGGTAAATAATACAAACGTAATGCCACTATTACTTTTCTTTCAAGGTCCCAATGACGAGGAACAAGATACTCCAATAGGACACAGGGAACATGTACCGAAAGAGCAAAAAAGAAATTCAGGAAACAATATTAACAGTTCCTCAATGCGAATGTCTTTAGAATTCAGTACTTCTATTGTATTGGCTACTTTTATATTACTTTTTTATCCAGCAACATAGTATTGGTATCTTTATGTAATTTATTATTGAATCTGTGTAACAATGAGTTAAATTATTATCATACTGTCAAATATATTTAAATGTACCAATAAAATAAGTTAAATAGTGTTACACTGTTAAGAAAATATAATAATGAAACTTAAAATTCACCCTCGGTGGCTTTAAAACTTTAAAAAATCAACAGATTTGAACACTAGAATCAGTTTATATTTCATATGCACATTACATTGAATAAATCAGTCTAAGACTTATTCCTTTAATGCAGTGAAGTTTATTTCAATGTGCTGGTCATTTAGTTTGGCATATCCCTTGTTCATGATTTCTATCTAAGCCTTGGTGCTATAATACATGTTGTATTTGTGCTGGTGTAAGTATTTCATTTAACATCAACAGTAGTTAAAGAACATATACACCATTTCAAATATTATCTTGTGTAAACCTTTACTGGACAGTTCCATTGCAAATATTGTAGTCTATATTCTAAAAACACTGGTTTCTAATCCTCGTTAGGGGATCCCAAGAGATACTAAACCATTATACAACTTCAAATAAAATTACTTCAGATTGGAAAAATGTGTTTTCCCCTTAATTCTAATTAAGATTTTGTAGTTTTATTCTGTAACGTTTTCGTTAACCAATAATATGATAAAAAGGCTACTGGTGTTGATTTAAGTTTAACAAATCTCTATTAGTGAGAACCTTTTTATAAGAAGTATTTGGCGACAGAAATTTGATTGCTTTGCATTCCGTTTGTGGTAAAGAATCAATGATCAAAAAGATAGGAAAAGATAAGTATTCAAACAATGTCAGTTTCAACAGATGTTGTCGGCTGCAATAAAAAAAGTTCAACAACAGTGACCTTGACAAATACAAAGTGGATGTAATTCACTAAGGGCTTGGCAACATGTTTCAGGTACTCTTGGTGAACGAACTGTAGATGTCTAATTCTCGCCATGTCATCCCACATCTCTTATTTGCATGACCTAAATAGTCTTAAGTAGGTTATCTTCAAGTGCATGTCTTGTGATGTCTTCAGCTGGCTTTCTGAGATATTTGCCAACTCAGCACCATTTATGTCTAGCTATCAGCTGGTTAATTGGGGGTTTGTTTTGTCCTATGCCATTAATTTGGTTTATAATTTTGTCCATGTGGTTGATATTAATGTTTCTTTCTGAGGCAGCCGTTGGCAAAGGTCTGGAATCTGTTGGTCAAGGTGATGATGTTTTCCTAATGGCAAGATCTATGTAAAGTTGCTGTTAAAAACCTGAGTTGAAACTATATGATGTTGACAATTATGTAAACTATTCCATACAGGCCGCTGGGAGATCAATTCATATCTTGCCTTTATGATTCTTGCTTTGATGTGGTCAAAGGCGGTGCCTGCCTCTACCTTTGCACCTGACAATTTTCTCTCACAAGGTCTATACTATTTCCGTTAGCAAAATAAATGTTTGATGCATTATTATTATTAATTCATTTTGTGAGACTGATAATTTTACATTTAGTGAAACACATAGGTGCTTATATGCAAGAATTTTCATACTCTGAGACTACCTTCATAATGAAATAAGCTTGATGCAGTTATACAAAATTGAATATTGGCGCAATTAAAACGTGATATTTCTAAGACTATGTCTGAAAAGGGCTGATCTTCTGAATGAGTTTTTTCATTACTAGAAATTTTAGATACATTGCAGTCAATATTGAATGTGTTGGATGTATTGACAATAATATATTGTATGTGTTCACAATATAGAATGTGTTCACCAAAATGAATATGTTGACACTATTAAATGTGTTGACACTATTGAATGTGTTGACTGTATTGAATGTGTTCAAAATATTGAATGTGCTGACAATATTGAATGTGTTAACCAAAATAAATGTGTTAACAATATTGATTGTGTTGACAAATTGAATGTGTTGACAATATTGAATGTGTTGACAATATTGAATATTGAATGTGTTAACCATATTGAATGTGTTAACAATATTGAAGGTGTTGACAGTATTGAATGTGTTGACAATATTAAATATTGAATGTGTTAACCATATTGAATGTGTTAACAATATTGAATGTGTTGACAATATTGAATGTGTTGACAATATTGAATGTGTTGACAGTATTGAATGAGTTGACAATATTGAATGTGTTGACAATATTAAAAGTGTTAACAATATTGAATGTGTTGACACTATTGAAGGTGTTGACAATATTGAATATTGAATGTGTTAACCATATTGAATGTGTTAACAATATTGAAGGTGTTGACAGTATTGAATGTGTTGACAATATTAAATATTGAATGTGTTAACCATATTGAATGTGTTAACAATATTGAATGTGTTGACAATATTGAATGTGTTGACAATATTGAATGTGTTGACAGTATTGAATGAGTTGACAATATTGAATGTGTTGACAATATTAAAAGTGTTAACAATATTGAATGTGTTGACACTATTGAAGGTGTTGACAATATTGAATATGTAAACAAAATTGAATGTATTGACAAAATTGAATGTGTCGACACTATTGAATGTGTGGACACTATTGAATATTGAATGTGTTAACAATTTATAACTTGTTGACAATATTGAATGTGTTGACAATATTGAATGTGTTATCCAAATTGAATGTGTTACCAATATGAATGTGTGAATAATATTGAATGTGTTGACACTATTAATATTAAATATTGAATATGTTAACAGTATTGAATGTGTTGACAATATTGAATGTGTTGACACTATTGAATATTGAATGTGTTTACAATATTGAATATGTCGACAATATTGAATGTATTGACACTATTGAATATTGAATGTGTTAACTGAAATGAATGTGATAACATATTGAATGTGTACACAATATTGAATGGGTTGACACTATTGAATATTGAATGTGTTAACAATTTTGAATGTGTTGACACTATTGAATATTGAATGTGTTAACCAAAATGAATGTGTTAATATATTGAATGTGTTGACAATATTGAATGTGTTGACACTATTAAATATTGAATATGTTAACAATATTGAATGTGTTGACACTATTTAATATTGAATGTGTTAACAATTTTGAATGTGTTGACACTATTGAATGTTTTAACCAAAATGAATGTGTTAATATATTGAATGTGTACACAAAACTGAATGTGTTGAAAATATTGAATGTGTTAACAATATAGAATGTGTGACAATATTGAAAGTGTACACAATATTGAATGTGTTCGAGAATATTGAATGTGTTCAAGACTATTGAATCTGTTCACACTATTGAATGTGTTAACACTATTGAATGTGTGACAATATTGAAAGTGAACACAATATTAAATGTGTTGAGAATATTGAATGTGTTAACACTATTGAATATGTTGATACTATTGAATGTGTTGACCAAAATGAATGTGTTATCAATAATGAATGTGTTGATACTTTTTTTTCAAATCCTATCATATGAATTCCTAAAAATGTTTAAATATCTACATTTTTTCTTTTTTATGTAAATATTGTTTTTGAAATATTTTTGTGTTGCATTCATTTAAGCCATATCATAGATTGATTCAAGTCATCTGTTTATTATTTTAAAATCCTGGCATAAGCAAAGATGTCGGCATGTAACTCTATTGAAAACTATACAAATGTAGGTCTACAACAACAACATAATTTGTGAATAAAAAATTGATTGACTGTTGTACAAAATACTGGTATAAAAGTCCCAATGACCATGATAAAATCTTCAACACGAATGTAACATTTGAAAGATCAGAGTGCACATATGTAAATTTAGGCAATTGAACAAAGTGTACTGCACGTTAATTTACGTTTTTTTTGTACTGTATATAGTCTATTATTATATTTTATAACAGTGAAAATGACCTCAAAAATAAATGTTAGAGTCTAATTACTTTTGTTGTTTTTTAAAATACTTTTTATGTAAATGAAATTGGCGGCTATATTGCATTATAGTTTTACTTTATTAGAACGCTAACACTTAACCGGTGTTGGATGTATTCTTATCATTGATATTTAAATTGCAAATTGAGGGGATAGATAAAAAGAACTTTTTCTTTTAAATAGGCATGTTCTTTTTTTAAGTGTCAGTTTTAGAACTCCAGTAATTTATCTGAACACATTGAATAAAGTAATTTTTACCACTAACAACAAGTAATTTATCTGAAAACATTGAATAAAGTAATTTTTACCACTAAAAACTCCCTAAAATTCTATACTTTTATTCATATTCAAAAAAATCCTTTAAAGATATGAACTTTATCAAACTTTCTTTGTGACCTTGTGGCAGCAGATAAGTCTTCGGAAGGCAAATAGACTTACTGCAGGTCATCTTATCAAGCTGAAACTTGGCACATTGAACACATTCACAGTGATCACATTCAAACCATTAATATTAAATTTGCTTCAGTTGATGCTCAAAAGCATAAAAAAAGGAAATTCTGGAAATAGCCAGTGTTGGCAGAAAAGAACCTACTGGCTAACCTTCCATTTAAATTTAATATGAATTGACTAAAAAGACTAAATATTGACAGTCTTTTTTTATGCTTTTTAAACACAGACCATTTTTATTTTAAATATATCTTATGCCTATTAATTTTAAAACTAAATTTTAAAAGTTTGATTAATAAAAACATTCCCATCCATCTGCCCAAAAATATCAGTTACTATAATCACATAAATAGGTCACATAAATAGGCCACATAAATCACATACTTCTGAAGTGCTGACTAGTGATCAACTGAATTGTTGAAAAAAAGCGCACTATTTAAATTAAATCTATCATTATTATTACTATATATTTGAATAATTAATTCACATTGAAATCTGAAGATACTTTAACTAGAAAGAGATTTAAAAAAAATTGATATCTAAAAACAATACTTTTTTTTAAATATAAAACAATTCTATATTAAGGATATAAATGTGATTTTTATCAATCAAATTTGTTATTTACAGTAATGTAAGCTTACTATTTAACATAAAGATAATTAACTCAACAAATTCTAAGGAAATCTTGAAAAAGAGAAATATAATTTATTATCAAGAAAAAACAATTCAAATAAGAAACAATGGATTTAAATGTTGAAAAATATTTAAAAAAAATAAAATTGTGATTTCTCTCTACCCTGGAGAAGACAGGATGAAATCACATTTGAACACATTTACTGGCAGGCAATGGGTCAAGAGAACTCTAGAAAGACTATGAAAAAACTCATTATGCCCTAGAGCTAACAAAAATTAACATTCCCAATGGGTGTGGGAAGGGTATGGCCATGGCTTTGAGTTGTTAAGTTGTACAAATGCATGAAAAGAATGGGAAACGATCAAATTTACAGAGCGCAATAAAGGAGATATAAAATATTTTTTTCATATGTAATAAGGCCAAAAATATTTGTAATGTTAACATTGTAAATACAAAAAAAAATAAATTTACATCACCATGGAAAAAAAACATAAAAAAATATTTACATTTTGTTTCAATAAATCAAGACAAATATATAAATAATATTAAATGTACAAATATGAATTAGAAAGATTTGTTGAGGGAGCCTTGCATGGGATCTGTGTGGAGAAATGGAGGCTCTATCCATTGTATTTGTTGATCTATGATAGAACAAAAAAAAAATAAGTTGTGTAGTGTGAGGATTGATACATGACAATTGAACGTTTTAAAGTCTTGTTCCTGGGTATAGCAGCACTTTTTCTAGCTTACATTAAATAATTGATGTATTGAATGGGCCCTCTGGTTTGTCCCACTTCACTTTGCAGCCTTGTCACAATAGATAGGGGTGTCACAACTTGTGTTGTGATATAATCTGCATCAAAGACTGGAGTACATGTTCAACATTGATTTGAAGTTGTCAAAATAAACTGTCACGGCCATGAGATGATAGCAAGTCTAGCTCAGGACCAATAGGAACTATTCCTGATGGGTTGATGTTTTTATGGCTCATCTGAAAAAATACAAAATCATGACATGCATCACAATGAATGAACACAAAATTTGATCTAGAAAAATGGTGACAACATGAACACTACTTTTGATATAGAAAAATGGCAGCCATGCCTACCCCCACAATTCAAAATGAGGAACACCCAAGGTAAAATGAGGAACACAGGATCAAAGGAACATAAGAGCATAAGAGTTTTTGATGCAAATATAATGCAATATATATATCATTAAAATACATATGAAATATGGCTCTATATTTATATACAATTAAAAGACAATACAGAATTAATAAAAAAAAATATTTTTAAACAAAAAGAAAGATTTTTGTCATTAAATTAGGCCTATCTAAAGTTAAAATAAGGTGGATCTATAAATATTATAAGGCAGAAAGGTGTCTGTTTTTCTGTAGTTATATTATTTTAAAGCCATTAAGAATCCATGAAAATGTTTGTTTCTTTTGTAAATTTGTTGTTCTAGGCCTACTAAGTCTAAAACATAGGTTCTCAACCTTTTTCGGCTCACCGCCCCCTTTTGCATTTTTTTTCCGCTCACCGCCCCCCCAACTTAATTTTAGCGGAAACATTTGTTAATTAAAGGGAGATAATTAACCCTTTTCATTTGAGGTAATATTTCAATTTTTTTCTTTTATAAAAAATTAAATGACTTGCATTTATAACTTTGAAATGATATGATAGAACTGTAATATGTATGCCTACTGTTGGGGGATATCAGATATTTAGTAGCACTTGCGTTTACATCATATTTCATCCAAAAACTAATCGATTCAAATAGCTGAGTTGTTGAAATTATAGCAGGTACGTATGTACCGCCCACTTGCCCTTCATCGCCCCCCAATCACCTCCGGGAATGTTATCGCCCCCCTAAGGCTTCTAATCGCCCCCTGGGGGGCGATATCGCCCCCGTTGAGAACCTATGGTCTAAAAGAAACAGGAACAAATGTAGCCCTTATATCTGTATGCTTAGGGTACGGTGGTCGAGCAGCAGCATGATAGATTGACAAATGTAGCCCTTATATCTGTATGCTTAGTGTACGTTGGTCGAGCAGCAGCATGATAGATTGGCAAATGTAGCCCTTATATCTGTATGCTTAGTGTACGTTGGTCGAGCAGCAGCATGATAAATTGGCAAATGTAGCCCTTATATCTGTATGCTTAGTGTACGTTGGTCGAGCAGCAGCATGATAGATTGGCAAATGTAGCCCTTATATCTGTATGCTTAGTGTACGTTGGTCGAGCAGCAGCATGATAAATTGGCAAATGTAGCCCTTATATCTGTATGCTTAGTGTACGTTGGTTGAGCAGCAGCATGATAAATTGGCAAATGTAGCCCTTATATCTGTATGCTTAGTGTACGTTGGTCGAGCAGCAGCATGATAGATTGGCAAATGTAGCCCTTATATCTGTATGCTTAGTGTACGTTGGTCAAGCAGCAGCATGATAAATTGGCAAATGTAGCCCTTATATCTGTATGCTTAGGGTGGTCCAGCAGCAGCATGATGGATTGGCAAATGTAGCCCTTATATCTGTATGCTTAGGGTGGTCCAGCAGCAGCATGATGGATTGGCAAATGTAGCCCTTATATCTGTATGCTTAGTGTACGTTGGTCGAGCAGCAGCATGATAGATTGGCAAATGTAGCCCTTATATCTGAATGCTTAGTGTACGTTGGTCCAGCAGCAGCATGATAGATTGGCAAATGTAGCCCTTATATCTGTATGCTTAGTGTACGTTGGTCGAGCAGCAGCATGATGGATTGGCAAATGTAGCCCTTATATCTGTATGCTTAGGGTGGTCCAGCAGCAGCATGATGGATTGGCAAATGTAGCCCTTATATCTGTATGCTTAGGGTGGTCCAGCAGCAGCAGTAGATAGATTGACAAACCAAAGAGCCTGGTGAAGGCTAGGATTTGTTCATGGGATTGGAGGGTGTCATTGAGTATATCTAGTTCTGATGGGTACTAGACTTTAGGTGGGGGCGACTGGGCATTGTGCCTGCCACGAAATCCCCTAGTATGCCATGGCTTCACCTTCCCTATGGATCTATTGTTCCGATGGCATATTTTTAAATATATATTTGTATGCCTTCCTAAGTCTAAGACGCCTAAGTCACAAAGTCAATTAGCTAATAAGTGATATATAAAAATGCAAATTTATTTCCTTAGCTAAATACATCAGTCTCTAGCATCTGCATTGTTTTCAATACATCATTATAAGTTTTACTAACCAATTTAAAGTAGTAGGATAGTAAATCTGAGATTCTTTTATTTATTGGCTACTTTAGAAACCACAAGGCAAGATCATATATTTTATTATTTCGGCAGCAACTGTGGACTTAGCTTTAGCAAACAAAGTCATTTAATTCTTCCATACTTTTAATGTTGCAATAAGCCATAGCAGCACAAGTTAGTCTTTGCTTAACACATAGGGATTCATCGGAATATTCTTGCCAAAATAAAAATGTTACTTTTTTTATTTGTATCTTCAGCAGATGAAAAAGAGGAAATAAATTTAAATGGAAGTGACTAGAAAGAAACAAAACAGGCAACTGCTTTTATTTTGGGTTGTTACTTTCTTGATAAAATTTTTTAATGTTGAAATTTTCCAGACACGCTGATTTTGAAGAACAAACTGGTCTAGTGCAGAATTGCAGAAAGGGAGGGGGGTAAATTTTAGTCATTTTCTAGAACAATTTTTGAAAATGCAGAGCGGTAGGCATGTCCGGAAATGTCTTTCTTAAATTTTACTGAGTTATTTCAAAATTTAACTTTCTCAACAGTATTTAAAATCTTTCTTTCTAACTATTATAAATGTATAATAATGAAACTTACAAAGTAGTGTTTCATAATATGTTCTTGGTCCACTGTTTCTGCAATGCCAGGTATCTGGTAAATATCTCTTACAAAGCCCCAAATATTTGGGTAATCCACAATACGTTTCTTATTTGTCTACAAAAGAAAGAAAAGTTAACAATAATATCTCTATTCATAACTATTTTTTAACCAAATGCCTATAATCAGTTTTTAGCTCTGTTACAGTATCCCTTCACACTTAGTCTACTGTCTATAGATAGTGCCTTTACATCTTCTCATGCATTAACATTTATCTTGTCAATTTGGGCTTCAAATGAAATAGTTCATGCTCATTTACTTTTACAAGTGGCAGAAATAGGTTCAGTTTCTTTCTTATTATGACTGACATGAAATACAAATTATTTTATCATTATAATATCCCATAGATTTTAAAAAAAACAAACATACAAAACCTTGAAATGAGTATGATAGACAATGTCAAATCGAATCAAGGTTGTGAAAAGGCGAATATCAGCTTCTGTCAAATGTGATCCTGTCAGATAGCGTCTAGAAGTCAATATTTTTTCAACCTAAGAAATAAATGAAATGATTTCTTAAAAAAAATAAGCATATACACATGTACTAAGATAAAATATGTGGCATATAAAGAAAGACATGGATAATATTTTTTTTTAATTAATTAGGTGTATCTTTCATTAAAGATTATATGGATTTATTAATTATCTGTGTTTGGGACAATTGTTTTTTAACTGGTCAAACTGACCACACCTAATTCAAGAATGTATCAAATTTTGTAAATGTAATTTTGCCTTTCCCAAGATAATAATTATATTAATTGGTTGGTTGATTTGATAATTATATTAAGACAATTGCATTTTGTTACATAAATTATTTAGTATCAGTTATTAAATATTATAAATATGTCAGTGCACTAAATAATATTGTAAGAAAATCTTCTATAGAGAAGATTAAGTTTTTGATAGACTGGGGCAGATGCCAATATGTAATATGTCCACAGACGAGTTTTTATGTAGGCCACAAGTGAGATGGCTGATTTTATATCTCCATTGTAAAGTTGTTTAATTAAAGTATATCATATGTGCCTAGAATTCCTATATTTTTATTCATGGAAGAATATATCTATATCTGTGTCTTACGTTTTTGAATAAAGTTGAAGTAAGTAGAAACTACAATTGTCACTTGATCATTTCTCAAGTCTACGTTTGATATGCTGAATAAAATAAAGGTCGGCTGAGTTGGATCTGAATAAAATGTTAAGTTGCTTATACAAATTACCACGCTACCAATAATAACAAATAATTATAAGCACTAACAGTAAACTCTATACTTAGTGTTTTAAAACACAGCATGATGACCTGTGTTGTTTGTTTTATTTACATGATGTAAAGTTTAGGACCATGACTATAATGACTAACAACAGACAACAATTTTCAATATGTTGTTATCTAAGATACAATATTAATTAATGTATCCACCAGCTTATTAAAAAATTCTCTTGGCTTTGAATACTCCCAAAGAGAATAACCATATAGTTCATATTTTGGAACAATATGGCCACAAAAAGTCTCATCATGAAGATGTAATATGCAATATTAAATTATATGCAAATATTTTTGCTCTCTTTAATTCTCCAACAGTGGCCCTAAACTAAAAATAAAATTGTCCACAAATCACTAGACACCTAAATATTTGGCACTAAAATGTTCAGCGTCAAAACATCTCACACTGATATTAAACAAGAATCAGAATCCAATCATCAGTTCTGAAAACAAAAACCTGTGATATCAAATGAGTGAGCTGAATGCTTATTCTTAAAAGAATAGTATTTAGTTCAAGATCTGATTTTTTACAAACAATTATAATTAGACTTAAAAACAAATTATATTAACATCCCTAGTCATAATGTTCCAGTAACAAGACAAAGGAGTAATTCAAGTATTACCATAATTGGCCGAAATATCTGGAAAAACATTGTTAGACTTAAGGGTGACAGTTGAAAAAAGATATTTTTTAAATAAAGTTTTAGACAAGCTTACACAAAGAATCTTTGTGGAAAGCTAATGTTTGAAAGTTGATAGTATGCCTGGAAACATGTTTCTTAGTTTATAATATGCCTCAAAACCTAATGTTTCACATTTGATAGTTGATTATATGCCTGGAAACCTTTTGTTTAAATTAGGTTAATGAATTCATTCAACAACAGCAATAGAAAAATTATAGGATCATTTAAATAAATATATCATTGTAGACCTATCAGTAATAGATGTAAAAAAAATAAATTTTTTTTATTAAGTACATACTTTGTCAAGACCATCAAATAGCTCCACAACTGCTTTGTCATAGGCCTCTTGTGATGTAGCAAACCCACAACGATAAACACCATTATTGATTTGTCTACAAGATGCATAATTAATATGTTATTACAAAAATCCAGCATAAAAATTCAAAAATATTATAAAGTTGTCAAATTTGTGAACATAGAAATGACAAAGTTTAAGCAGCGTCTCCCAAACCACCTGGCACCGAGTCCATGAGGCAAAATTATCAGGTCACAAAAAGAAGAAGAAAGATCAAAAGCCAGGCCAGATTATCCTGACGCCTTAGTTAGCAATAGAACTTTAGCACTATGCCTATAGACCTTTAGCAGCATGCCTATAGACCTTTAGCAGCATGCCTATAGAACTTTAGCACTATGCCTATAGACCTTTAGCACTATGCCTATAGACCTTTAGCAGCATGCCTATAGAACTTTAGCACTATAACTACAGACCTTTAGCAGCATGCCTATAGACCTTTAGCAGCATGCCTATAGACCTTTAGCACTATGCCTATAGACCTTTAGCAGCATGCCTATAGACCTTTAGCAGTATGCCTATAGACCTTTAGCAGCATGCCTATAGAACTTTAGCACTATGCCTATAGACCTTTAGCAGCATGCCTATAGAACTTTAGCACTATGCCTACAGACCTTTAGCAGTATGCCTATAGACCTTTAGCAGCATGCCTATAGAACTTTAGCACTATGCCTATAGACCTTTAGCACTATGCCTATAGAACTTTAGCACTATGCCTATAGAACTTTAGCACTATGCCTATAGACCTTTAGCAGTATGCCTATAGACCTTTAGCAGTATGGCTATAGACCTTTAGCAGCATGCCTTTAGACCTTTAGCAGTATGGCTATAGACCTATGGTATGGTCAGCGCTTTAGGGGTTAATAATATATATTATATACTTAATCTTACCCATAAATCCAAGAATTTATTTCATCTATATTTTCCCTTAGGCTTGTTGGGTATAAATCAATGTCAACTTGTTTTTCAGTTTTACAGAAAGCTTGAAATTCACTGTTAAGCATTCTAAGGATCTCACTAGATTCATTGTTAACTATGACACTTTTCTGTTTATCCCAAAGACAAGGAACTGTAATGCGTCCTTGGTATTCTGAAGTATTAAGTAATGTTAAAAAAAATTATTATTATTAACCAAATTTGGAAACATTTTAATCCCATAAAACACAATTAGTTTAAAAAACATTTAGTAATGGGATTAAAAAATACAGAGTGAACTGATTTCCGTTCACAAGTATTATCATGGAATGAGTCAGTGACCATTTAAATGAGGAGTTATCTAAGTTGTGAATGGCTGCCATGAGGGCACTGTCATCACAACAGTCACCCGGCAATGTTCAGGTGTTTGTTTACTCTCAGAATGGTGAGTCCTCAGCCATCTGAAAGTCTCAAAAACCAACTCAGTTGTTACAGTGTAACATGCTTTTCAAAATGCAATTTGACATTAGTCTGCCCTTAGTCATTCCATGATGATGCTTTAGAACTGAATGGATGCAATAGGATTGAATGCGTCATGAAATCTTTACATTATATTCTAATAAATGCTGTATAATACTTAATTATTAGAGTCCTACATCCCTTAAAAAGGATATCTGAAATTAGTTTTATCAAGGACATTAACATGTTCCATAATTTTGGCTGTGATGCATCCCTGCTGCAGTGCCTTTATACACGCCCAGTTTTTTCCTGGGAATATTTAGCTCAGGTTTCTTTATATTGTTATGGACTGTCTCCTATGATGACTGTTATTACGACTCGTTAAATCGGATTCAATGAATATAGTTGTATCTTTATTAGGTCTCTAGATTCTGCTAATCTGTAGCCCAAGCTAGGGGTTCCTTGACTGACAGGTCTATGCAGCAATGTAGTTATATTCAAGATAATTATCTTCAACACCTTTCTCAACAATGATAGATTAAACAACTCCAGTTGTTGAATAAACAATTTTATTTAAATTGTAGACTCAATATAAACGATCAATAAATGCATCAACTGATGGCAACATAAGTATTTCAATAAATGGCATATAATATACAAGTATCAATATAGCGACTTCACTCTACAAACTTTCAAACTGAACTAACTTTAAGGAGGTGGGGACTTTACAAAGAAAACTATCATCGAAGATTCTACAGGGTCTTAATACGCATTTTAACCTCTTTCTCTCTAGAATACTGCGATCCAGAAATATCCTCCAATTTCCACGGGGTTGGACGAATTATTTTATTTAAACTGCCCTCAGGGCACAAAGGTCAAACCTTGGACTCTAATACGCACTTGGTAAGAGGTCAATGTCTTATTACGTCATTCATCTATGACCGATATTCGTAACAATATGCTACCAAGTTATTGCAGTTGAGGTATGATGGGATGGAATGTATCACAGTGCCAAAAAAATAATGGAAGTATTTGTAAAGAGAAAAACACTTATTTTCTAAAAGATTTGAAATTATACTTTTTTATCATAGAAAAACAGCAAAAATAATAATTTTAGAACACAATTTTATCATATGGTCTAAAAGGAAACCACTATTGTGTTAACTCTAGCCCTTGAATAGTCTTCAATTCTCACAATAATAAATGATAAACAATGAAATATTTAAATTATAAATAAATAATATGACCTGACAAGATTATTACCAAATTTACAGATATTCACTTTTTTTTTAAAGCCAATAAAATGTTTTTAGTAGTAAATGAAGCAAAATATACATACCTGGGTCACTTTTTAAATAAACATCTTTTAATAAAGAACAACCATTGACCTCATCCAAAGTGCACTTGGGTTTCTTAAAAATAAAGTCACAAAATTATTACAAATATGAAACAAAGAATTTCATGCTAATTAGTTAGAAAGAATTGTTTTTAAATGTATCTTGAAAGCATTACCTTATCTGTGAAAGCCCATCCCCGTGCATCTATAAACCAATCTACTACTGTAATTGATATGACATCTTCAAGTCCTTTGAGGGTTCGAACAATCAAAGTTCTGTGTGCCCAAGGACAAGCCAAAGATACATAGATGTGATATCGATTAGGTTCTGCCTTGAAACCACTAGATCCATCTGCTGTAAATAGATTTTTTTAATAAAAGAAAAAAGTCATTCAAATGAAGTAATAATGAGAGAAAAAAAATATTAAAATTTGGAGCATTTACCAGTATTCAAACTTTTAATTACCATAAAACTAAACCCTTTCATAAAAAAAATGTCACAAGATAATTAACAACTTGAAAATTTGATAAACAAAATATTTTGAGACTACTGATAGATAACCCAGAAATAAGAGCAATATAGCCACTTTACTTTGGTAGCTATTGTTTTTAAATATAGTAACTATCTTTTTTTTTTCACTTTTAATGTTGCACCTATTATTTTTAAAATCAATTTTATTGCTGTAACTATTATCTTTATAGCCATTTAATGATGTAGCTATTGTCTATTTATTTTAGTAGCTTAGATAGTTTGCAATTTTAGTATAATTGTAAAGCGCTTAGAGCTGTAAGGTAAGCGCTATATAAAAATGCCTCAATAATAATTTTAAAAAAAGATAAAGAAATAGTCAAAGAAGATATCTGTAGGATACTTTTTCTTTGTATTCAGTCTATGAGATTGCCCTATCCCCAGCAAAAATAAACATTTTCTTTTTGGATAATAGGCTCACTTAGTCCACCTTTACACCTTGTATTTCTCTCGTTAGTCATGTATTAACTGTAAATACAGCAGCTGTTAACAAAATCATGTGTCCTTAGCGACTACTTCAATTGTCAAAGAATAAAGAGATTTATTAATGTAGCCTACATTATTATATTGAATTTAAAAAAAATAAAATGATATTATGTTAGTATATGGCTATTTGAACAGTACCTTAAAAAAGCAACGCAATGTGATTTTACTAGTAATTAAACCTATTTTTTTTTGCATCTGCACTCCCACAGAGTGCAATAACTCAAATCAGTTTTAATTATTTTGTAGAAAGTCTGGTAATTGTATGGTTACATAATTGTTTTATTTCAATTCCTGACATGTTACTTATTTTTTTTTAAAGTCATATCCTTTTTGTAGTCTCTTGAAGTTTGCCTTAAAAAAAAAAAGCATTGAAGCATTTCTTTCAATTTCAAAGAGGTGAGTGCAGAATATATTTCTTAAATCTAATCGGAATCTGATCAATATAAAATTGTTACTCAACTAGTTAAGTTCCATTGAACTTCAGATTAAAATATGAATGCACACTCGGAGAGTGATGGATCATGACTGGGGTATTGTTTTTTTCTAACTAAATACAATCTAAGGAAGGGCAAAAGTCATTAACAATGACAAATAAAATATATATATCTTCATGGTATTTTTAAATAAACAGATTCTTCTCTTATGTCACATACTGGATTAAATAATTAAATAATTTCAAACTAGTTTATCATGAAAATACAGAGTTAAAAATTTGATAAGCCATGTAATTATCTCTTACAATGACCCTTTTTTCCGTATACCGTTAAGATTGCTTTGCAGCTACTGTACAGAAAAGGGGATGTTGATCAAATGCTTGATTTTCTGGAACTTCATGGGAAAGTTTTTCTATAGTATTTGCATATCAGTACTCTAAATTGTCTACCCAGGGATCCACCCAACAGTTTTCTCAGGTTAGTGGCTGGATTAGGCTGGATGAAAAGTACATTTTGCTGGTAATTGCACAGTGCAAAAAAGATGTGCAAAGTGCCACCCCTATGTAAGAAAGATATTTCTAAAATTTAAAAACAGTCTTGACTCTGCATTGGTTCAACATCTACCATAAATAATGAGCAACTGATTTAAATTTAACTATATTTAAAAGGATTTTCATTTCAAATTGTATGTATCATCATTTAAGCAAAAACATGCTTTATAAATACTGAGCAACTGATTTAATTTCAACTATATTTAAAATGATTTTCATTTCAAATTTTATGTATCTTCATTTAAGCAAAAACATGCTTTATAAATACTGAGTGTGACGAAAAGGGACTTAAACCAGTCTAGTTATGTTTTTTATATATATGTGAGTTAATTCCCCTATAGGTTGTTGATGTTAGAGGACTTCCTGTGGTTCATTCTGGAGGTGATTGAACTGTTGGTTAATGGATGAAGAGGACTCTCTCCCTGGAGTGGAGATCCGAGGCTGATTAGCCTGTTGTTGGGAAAAATGTTCTCTGTTACGACTATTATATCGATCGGTTGGAAATCTCGGAGAATAGTTTTGAGGGACTAGATTAGGAATGGAATAAATTAGCGTATATTCATCCGCTTTCCTGGCAGCCTCAACCAAGTCTGTCACACGATGTTCCAGTAAAAAAACATCTACTTCAGAAGGGAGTTGTCTTCTAAACTCCTCAAGCAATATAAGATTCTTCAATTTCTCATAGTCTATATTAATGGCCGTGCTCCTCTCCCATTGCTCAAAAGCTGTCAACTTCTCCCTGGCCATGTCCATATACGTTTTTCCCTGTGCTTTCTGTACATTTCGGAAGAGTTTCCGATAATGTTCAGGTACCTTTTCAAAGGCTTGCAGAATATATTTCTTTGTTTCAAGATAACTTTGTTGTTGTTCCTTGTTTAAGTTTAAAAAAACTTGTAAAGCCTTCCCGACAAGAACTGGTTGAATCAAGGTCATCCAGTATTGCTGAGGCCATTTAAGGTTTTCAGCCAAAACCTCGAAGCTTTGGAAAAAATGTTCTATGTTAACTTCATCATACTTTGGCATTAGTTTGATATTCTGGTTCCAGTTAAATGTTGATAAGCTTTCAGAAGAAAGTGGCCTTGTTCTACACTCAATCTCTTTTATTTTTATATCAGCCTCTAACTCCATTTGTCTTATTTTTAATACAGTTTCTTCAGTATAACTTGGACAACAATTCTAATTTTTTTAGTGTTTCTCGAGGCCAAACTTCATCAGAAACTAATCTCATAGCAATTTTTTCCACTATTTTACTTTTAGATTCGGAAGTCTTTACATTGTGTCCTATTTCTTTAGCAAATGAAATCAATTCACCCTTCTTCAATCTTTTGACTTCCTCATAGCTTGTGCTCGCCATTTTTTCCTTATTATACACCTCAAGGACGTCGCCCCCGCTTATTACGATCTAATTAGTCCTGAGGTTTAATAGACCATGGAAGAACCTATAAGAAGGTAGGCTTTCAACTGATTTAATTTCAACTATATTTAAAATGATTTTCATTTCAAATTTTATGTATCTTCATTTAAGCAAAAACATGTTTTATAAATACTGAGCAACTGATTTAATTTCAACTATATTTAAAATGATTTTCATTTCAAATTTTATGTATCTTTATTTAAGCAAAAACATGTTTTAAGCCTTGCTACTTGTATGTTGGTTTAGGCCTACAGAAATAAAATTGTGTTGTGAAATCCACATTATAATAAATAAATAGGATGGGAGTAAGACACACTAATCTTCCTTATAGAAGGAGCATCTGTAATATATAAGAAAAGGACCAGACTCTAACCACAAATGTGCATAGGATGCACTCATCTTCTTTATAGAAGGAGTATCTGTAATGTATAAGGTAAGATAATTTAAAAGAACAATATTTTTTGCAAAATTACACAACAATTAAGGCCATTAATTTCTGTACAGTTGTGTGAAAAAATTATCTTTCTATCATGCCGTTGGCCCAATGGTAGGTCTATACTTGCTGACTTTGTGATTTTTACTTGTTTCCTTCTCTTAGTCTTAGACTACATCAAATACACGAGTTTTGATAAATTTTAACTTTCCTTGAAAGTTAGGCTTAAGGGGGCCTACTCTGTGAGAGTGCGGGGGAATCAATGGGTCGGCTTACAGTTGTTTTATGAGATGCTTTCTAAAGGAGTGCAGTGAGCAGTGTTGAGTATCTCAGTAGGCCTACGTTGTTTTTCAATGTTAATTATATTATAGTTGTACAGATGATCAAAATTTAGCCCTTATAGAGAGCTATAATAATAAAGCCTTAAAAGTTAAAATTATTCATTAGTAATTAGGTTAACATTAACATTACTATAGTTTAGTGTAAAGTTTTTTTAGTTAGGACAATGTAAAAACAAATAAATATAATATATTAAAATTATAGGCCTATCTGATTTTTGTTAGGGCCAAATCAAGTAGGCCTAGTTGTGTTTAATTTTGCTACCTAGACCTGATGCTTTCTGTTCGCAAGTGACCTTGTTGTACACCACATGCTTAGAATATTTGGAGATGTGGACTGTGCCACTGGAGGAGTTCAACAGATTTGCATGGATGACTTTAACTGAAGGTCAAACTTGGAAAAACGTTGTAGCATATGTTTCATACCTCAAAGAAAGGAAAGTACAAATTGACAATAGCAAGTCTTTTGATCAATTAGGCAACTAGAAGAGATTTGTTGAGGCAAACTGTAACGAAGAAGACTTCATAGCACATCTGGCGCACAAGAAGTGGGTGAGGCGTTTCAGCAGCTGCAAAATGAGGAATGTTTTTTTCAGAACTTCTTATTATTGCTGATATTTTTTTTGCCATTCCATCACACAATGCAAACACTGAACGAGTGTTTTCTTTGATGCAAAGTCAATGGACAAAGGAAAGAAATAAGTTACTCGTTGAATATGTCACAGGAATTCTGTTTGTGCAGCATAACTTTAAAGCATATGTCTTGCAAAGAATTTCACACATATCTCAGCAGCCAGCCTAATTTGTTGAAGTGAAGGGCATCAGTTCTTCAGAGAAATACACTTGGGCTCAACAATTGTTAATATTATTTGATGTTTGTTTTGTTGGCACAAACAGAAAAAGTTTTTAGGGTTAAAATAATAAATAAGTGTTAGGCTAATTATAATTTAATTTAGACTTTTAACAGGACTTAATAATTAATAGTATAGGCATAGAGTATAGGCCTACTTTTAACCCACCCTGTGCCGATCGTGTATATTTAGACGATATAGAAAGTGCGACTTATTTTGTTTCGTGTGTGCCCGTTCCTAAATTTGTATGCTTCATTATGATTGGTAACTCTTGTTTACTTCTTTTTCACTAAAATAGCGTTAGTTGATTTAGCCTTTCGTTTTTTTTAAATAATAATGACGATTTTTAATCGATTTCTGTAAACAAAGTATAGCCAGGCCTACTCGAAATGTTTCTAGGCCTTGGAACTTGTCAAATTTGCTAATAAAATAACTTTTATTGCTAATTATTAATTTCTACTCATCAGATAATAACTTTAAATCATTTAAATCTGGTTTTGAGGACTGTAGGTTTATTTACTAATTAAAGATTCCGACATTTGTGGTTAGGCCTAGGCCTATGTAAACTATATGGAAATGTATAGGATTGGCGTTTGCCGGCTGATACTAACATTACAAAAATGCGTATAACTTAGTAACTATATGGGATATTTTCAAAATTCAAAATGCATTCTGATCTGGAATAAAACTTTTAGTGGTTTCAAGCCGAATAGGATATCTGCTACGCATACCATATAAAAATCTGTTAAGATCGATTTTTTTTTGCTCCTTTTTTTTTTTAAACAAAAAATTTGATCTTTAAAAATTTCAATAAAGATGCAAATATTTTTCTAATATTGTTTTAACTTGTACTTATTATTATTTTCTCTTTAATTTACTTTAATTTGATATGAAATACAGGTATCTTGCTAAGCAAATACCTTTAGAAATTTATGAATAAATAAGGGCACCCTAAAAAAATTCTAGTGCCCTAAAAATGGTCTGGCACAAACCCGGTAACCCCCCCGGCATGGAATGAGTTAATAGTAGGCCTAACAACTAACTCTATTAGTCTCTATTATATACTATTAGTAGTATTAGAAAGTAGTTAGTAGTTAGCAGTGTAGGCCTACAGTTACAGTGTATTGGCCTACTTAGTAATTAGTATTAGTACTAGTTACCCTTTCTAAGTTACCTTACTAGTATTAGGCTAATACTAATACTAGTAAAGTAAGGTAACTTAGAAAGGGTAACAAACTTCAACAAAGTATTAGGCCTACCTTTAAATAGTATTAGGATTAGGCCACTACTACTAAAAACTATTAGGCCTAAATACTATTAGGCTAGAAACGCTAGATCTAGAATCTAGACTATTAATACTTTTACTATTATTTAATCGACTATAATTTACTATAATAGTCTATAGTCTAGGCCTAATCAATAATATAAATTTATATAATATAATTAATATAATCTAGAGTCTAGATCTAGTCTAGTCTAGACTCTAGTCTAGTGTCTAGTTAGTCTAGTATTATTATAAAAAATTACCTGTGATCCAGTTTCGAAAGATAGATTCTTTTCTTATATAACTGCCATCTTCCTTGGACTTATTACTATTTTCCATTGCTTATTGCTGGCTTATTTAATTCTTGATTTTTATTGAGACTTTTAGACATGAAAAATAGGCCCAGATCTATACAGTCTAATGAATACTACGATCTTTACTGTCCGTCAACAGGAAAACACAGAAATTCTGACTTACCGGACTTGGAAATCTTACCATCTCAGTTTCGCATTTGTGCATATTTTAGCTTCTTTTTCGTTAAAGCGTCAATAGAAACATAGACAACTAGGGCCTATCAAATTTGATATTTTGTATGGTCTCTTTTTCTAGTTAAATAAATGGTATTATCAATATAGATCTAATTATAATTCAGTTTGGTTAATTCAGCCACAAATATTTTTAAAATAATTAATTGATATGTGTCGATGTGTAAGCACTGATCTACATATCAACCTTACTTTTAGCTTATGTTTAAAATTATTAAAAAATAACAAATTTACCTATCTATCTCGCTAATAATAAATAAATAACACTGAAGGCGAATCTATATTATATTGCTTGTATTAGAAAACGTTTTAAGAAGAAAGAAATTCTTCCACCGGCGATGGTGATCGCGATATTCTCACCGCCTCTGGGATGTCCATTACGTCAACAAAATAGGGGGGAGGGGGGGTCTGAAAAAGTTTGAAAATTGTTGACATTGGGGAGGGCGGGAGGGGGGGGGGGGTCAAGAAAAGTTGACGTCAACAATGTTACTTTTTATGAAGTAAATAATGATACAAATTTAGTACTAAATTCTACATGCGTCCTGTTCAACTTACACAGATAACATTAACAACATAGTTTTACGTTAATACAAATCTATCAATTATGGAAACTACATTTAATATGTCCTTTTTGTGTCCATCTTGCTAGTTTGTAGATCTATGTATGGGTGGAAACTAATGCAATTGTTAGCAAGGCAAAGTGACCGACCAATTATAGAAAACATCACCTTCGCTGTCTAGCGTAGGGTTGCCAGACACATGGGTGTCAAAAGGAGGACACCGAGAGACAAAAAGGAGGACATTTAATTTTGTTTCAATTGCATAGTTTTGCATTTAGCCCGCAATCAGTATAATTTTATTACAAGAGCTGCCACTAAGTTTAAATGTGTAATGGTAAACTAAACAAGAAAGAGTTTTGTTAAAAAATAACATATGAATTCAATGTAGGCTGAAAGGCAGCTTGCATTTGGTTGGCAACTCATGCACGAGTCTTCTAAAAAAAAAGGATGATTCTTTTCTTGTACAAATGATGACCTGTTTATTAATTATATTCTTAACATGTTAATACTAATTTTAAAATGTATTTGTCCTTTTGCGTACAAAACTAAAATATTACAAAAGCTGGACATTTTAAAGGTAGGCCTATTGTGCTTTGCCTGCCGGACGGAGGACAGGAGTCTAAATAGGAGGACATGTCCTCCTTTTGCCGGACGTCTGGAAACCTTAGTCTAGCGAGACATGGTGGCTGGAATAACAAAAGGAACACAAACACACCAACAAACTGTCTGCAGAAACGTTCAGAAGTGTTTTTGTTTTGCCGCTCAGTACATCTAAATTAGGCTAGGTGCCAGAGTCTGGCGTTCGGTAGGCTATATTTTATAAGCCATATAAGTGATGGCTGGGATTGACAATAGAATTAAAAACAATAATAGGCCCTCGCCGAGACTATAACTAATGTTTGCATTGAATGAAGCGAATTTTTTTAATCCAACATGGTTATTTTAAAAAAATATTTCCTTCAGAAAAATAATTATTGGCCCACTCCATGAAGTACGAAATACTTAGCCTTACCTTATTTCCTTTTAACAGCACAATATATATATATATATATGTAAGGGGGGGAGTTAACTGAGTTTAAGTTTCATAGTGTGTGTGTGTTATTGAATTATATAACACACAATATTAAATTAATATACATCTATTTACATTTATATACAAGGGGAGGGGACGGGTATATCTGTGCATACCTATATTGTGGTAGGCAGGTAGGAATAGCTACCTGGATGAACCAATACTAAAGACTACTAAACTAAACACACAACGACCAACTACAAATAAACAAACATAAACAGCGTACACTACAACAATGTAACTAACTATCAATAGAACAAATAAATTTTTCATAATACACAAGTTTATTCAAAATATAAGCCCTAACCATCACTATCAACAACAACTAAATAAATCCATCGTCTACCAACGCCATTTCTAACTAAATAAATCACAATCCCTACCAACTCTTAACTCACCTACTACAAAATCATAATTCAAATCCTCTCATCACTTAACACACTATCTAATATCTAACTAAGAAAATATATACAAGAGACCTAGCAATTTCTAACATCTAACTTAAAAATAATAAATAAAACAAGAGAATAAATATATACAAGAGACCTAGCAATTTCTAACATCTAACTTAAAAACCAACATATAACCAGAGACTAATTTAAAACCAACATATAACACGAGACCAACAAGGTAGGTTTTACCCGACGAGACTGGTATGCTACTCTCAACGACCACCACCACTAGAAGGCCAAACAACTGACCGGAAAAGAGATTAAATAGGGCGACCCAAACACTATCACTGACCAATAAAATTTATTGACCCGCAGCCAATCGGATTCAAACAACCTGAAAAAAAGCGCTCCAGTATAATTAGTTAAAAACTTAACTGTGCTTTGTTATGAAATTAAAAGAAAATATAATGAGAACAGTACAAAACACCTTGTAGACCACCTGTCTACATACACGCCGCCCACATTTTTTATCGTCCTCGATAAAACACATACCCCATACAAAGATGTTAAGTATTCCACAATGCTACAAGACCAATCAACAAAAGACTCCTGATTACCCATCCCTAAGCCAGACATTCCTAGAATATCCACAAAAAAAATCCACGTCAGTAAATAAGCAGACGCCACTGAAGGCACTGTTCTGCAATTTATGAACAAAAACATAGGGTGGCAACCACAATGCCCAAAGTGAGCCTTGACGACTTCACAATGACATACAAAAAGTCTCGGTGAAAAGAAATGCATCATTAAAAACACATACGCTCACTCATGTTATCTCACAACCTGGCAGCCAATTTATATACCATAAAAAAACGGAAATCAACCAACATAAGAAATCCTGGCATAATAATACATAAAAACAGTAAATTATAACAATTTGCTTCCTCAGTCCGCAACTCGTGTGGACAAGAAAAAAATATTTTTTACGTTTTCATTTCTAATTTTCTGGAAAAATTTTATGAGATAAAAATGTATTAGTATTAGTGGCGTCGCCATTATTGCAAGGAGTGGGTGGCAAATAGTGCAAGGTTGGGGGACAGGGAAGGCAACTACCGTATGTATAAAATATGTGTGTGTGGACAATAATGTAATAAGGAATAGTGAACATATGGTTAAAATTAGGTATGCTAAAACCGGTTTTTCTTCAAAACCTGTTTTCAGTTCTATAAAACCGGTTTAAAACCGGATTTCGGTTTCTCTCCCCCTCCCCCCCCCCCCTTCCAGCGCAATGTTACAAGTCCAAGGCTGGAAAAGCCAAATGTGCGAAGATTTGTAGATATATTTGAAAAATAGTTCAAATTTAATTAGTGTTTGCAGGGCATTCAAGAGGTTGATTTCTTTGAATACAATATGGTACACTTAAAAATTACCATAAAATTCTTTAGAACTAAAAAAAATCTGGGCTAATTGATTAAAACCGATAATAATAGCTTTCAATAGTGATAATCAAATTTGCGATTATCGTTGACCATGTATGATATTAAAAAGCATATGAAGAGGATGACGATGTTAGTCCAGGATGCTTTGTAGGGCCTACGCAGATGCGTACGCAATGCAGTGGTACTGCCACCGCTCCTGCTTATCTGTTGGGAACATAGTTTACAACGAGCCATCGTTAAAGACGTTTTTTCACAATTTTCTGACTCAAAGGATTGTAACTAACTGTAACTTAACATTTGGTTTGATGTTGTTTTTATCGCATGCCATAGTTGGTATTTGGAAAATAAGAAACACAATGTCTAAGACTAAATAGTGTTAGTAAGGCATTTCAAGAATTGTTTTGTGTGAATCCAACATTAGGCCTATTTATTACAAATATTTCCATCAAAACCAAAAAAAAAGGCTGTGCTACTTGAAATAATGATTAGGCCTACCTCCCAACCAAGAAACCGAAATCCGGTTTCGAAAATCAAAACGGTGTTTGGTTTCAAAACCGGAATCCGGTATTTCGGTTTTCGGTTAACATCCCTAGTTAAAATAGAAGGATGATTTACAACTGGTGCTCAATTTCCCCCTAAACCAGTGCTTTTTTTGTGACGGTACGCACCGGTACGGCGTACCGGCACCTTTTTCAATGTGGGGAAAAAATGATTACTTTTCTTGTATTTAAACGTTTATTATTAATTTATTATATTATTAATTTGTTAAAATTGAATTATATTAAAATTGCGCGCAATAAGAATAAAAATATAAAATTCGAAACTGCTTTAAAAGTTAGGCAATCCATCAATGAGTACCAGCACCTATTTTTTTTTACCAAAAGCTATTTTAGTGAAACGAAGAATTAGACATGATTAAATATGTAGCCTATATGAAAAGAACAATAATAAAAATATGAGAATTATAGTTAATTAAACATATTTTAAATAAGTTTTAAAATGTATTACAATTAATTAGCCTATAGGCCTATAGTATAGACCTTTCCGTTTTAAATCTATTTTAAACAAAAAAGCAAGCGTCTAAAATTGTGTTACTAGTTTTAGGGGTGGGGGGTAACAAATTGTTGACGTAATTATATAATTATATAGGAGGGGGGGGGGGTCTCTCAAAGTTTGACAGTTGTTGACAAGGGGGAGGGGAGGAGGTAAAAATCGCCTAAAAATTGTTGACGTAATTAATGGACGTCCCCTCTGGGGAACCTGGGCTAGGTCTATAACTATAGGCCTAAGCTTAGGCTATGATTTATAGGCTACAATAGAGGCCTACAGAGACCTATAAAAAAGGTCTAGTCTTAATATTCTTTAATACATTGTAGCATATATATATATATATACCCTTTAAATTGCTTATGTTATAAATCGTACCTAACAATATATATAGGCCTACATGTGCATCTATAAATAATTTGTGATTCCTCAAATTAACCTTGTTTTGACACACCTGTTTCTAGGCATGTCTAGCTGTGAGAAATATAATAATGTGTTAGAAAATTATACTATAAGGTTCTCTTTGACGTATTTTTTAAAATGTTTTATAGTGTTATACCAGTTGTAGTTTTTTTTTAAATATAACATGTAGCCTACTCGTGAAGCCGGCTGGTGCAGCGGTTAGTTCACCGGACTGTCAACCAAAAACCATCTGACACGTCGCGGGTTCTATCCCTGCCACCGACGGATCCCTGTCGCCCTGCAGGAGTCTTGGGCCTAGTGGACGTAATAATATTATATCAAGAAGTAACGTCTGTAAACTCAGGGCCGGCTCATCCATATAGGCGAACTAGGCGGAATCATAGGGCGCACAATTTTGGGTGGCGTAAAATTGAGAACTTTTTTTTTTAATTTGTGGATTTAAAAATATAAACTATATTAAAGTTTAGTACTTCTGCGCGCTACTAGCATAGGCACAAGAATTACTAGGTAATGAAAGGCGAAGGGTATTTTATTTAAGTTGTCTTAGAAAATAGGAAAGTATGCCCTAACACTACTTAGTTTGGCAACCTCGCTGTGTAGTAGTCAACGATGCTTCATGCTGTGTGGAAGTTACTACCGTTCTGATATGATCCAACGAACACATGTATAATTTTTGGCATCAACTCGTCGATGGGAGATTTGTGCCGTCACGTGTCATCTTTGACATTAAAACCCCTAAGTGGCACAAGATGGTTTAATCAAATTGATGCACTAACACATCTGCGATACCAGTTATCTCATGTTTGTGATGCTTTAGAAATGATTTCTGAAGACACTTCTCTAAAAGGATCTAGTGGCAGTATTACGACCGTAGTACCACTTGGGCAGTGCCTTTACAAGCTTATGTGGCGCCCCAGGGCAAAAGTTTCAACGCCGCCCCTTGCATACTGTACCCTAACTGCTTGTTTAGCGCTATATTTAGACTACATTTGTCGCCCCTTTGGAAGTGCCGCCCCCGGGCATATGCCCCCCTCTGCCCTCCCCCCTATGTGAGGGCACTGCACTTGGGTTACTTTAAAATATCTCAGACTTCAAGTTTATTGCTGCACTCTGTCACATGGCACACCATTTTGTTTCAAGTAAACATAACTAGTAAGATACTGCAAGAAAAGGACTTGAGTCTCCAGAGAGCAGTTAGTCTCCTGAAAAAAAATCGAAGTGTTTTTGGTTACAGCTAGAAGTGATTTAGAGTTCAAGAGAGTTCTGGTTAATGCTAATAAAATAGCAGAAGAAGTTAGAATAGAACCAGTGTTTGAAAAAGAGAAGGTTCGAATTCGAAAAAACAAAACAAGAATTGTTTAATTACGAATCAACAGATGAATCTGTAAATATTGCAGAAAGTTTCAATATCAACTTTTAGTTCACTGCTAATGCGGTCAAAGAAAGATTTTCCCAGTTAAATAAAGTATCTGGTGTCTTTGGATTTTTTTACAACATTCCTGAACTTAAAAACAAGACTACATCAGAGGTTAAGTCGATGTGCAAAAACTTGGAAAATGCATTAACAATCGAAAAAGATGAAGGTTTGAATTAATCTGACACTGTGTTCTGAACTAAGAGCAATTTCTCATCATCTCCATGACTCAGTATCAAACCGTGAAGAAGTCCTAAACTACATTTACCAACAGAATCTTGAAAATGGATTTCCTAACATTTGTGTATCCCTTGGTATTCTGCTTACGTTGCCACTTTCCGTAGCTAGTGCTGAACGAATTTTTTCACACACGTATTTATTGTGTTGCCCACGTTTTATGACTTAAAATTATAGCGTTGCTTCATTTTAATGGGATGGCATAAATAATTTAAAAAAAAGGTTAGTTGCATTTAGGCCTAATCATTGTAATGTTTAATTAAGGGATCCTTACTTACTAATTATGCTAATGTAATTCTATATCAAAAGCTGTACATTTAAAGAACTGCTTTACGTTTTAAAAAAACCTAGCCATAATGAATAGATTGTGTATGACGTTTAAATAATTTGTTTACTCATCCAGTGACAGTGTCCTTGGGTTGATGTACCAAAGGTCACGAGTTTGAATCTAGTGTTACAGCAGGGTTTATTTCCCCTGAGTTTCGATGGTGTACCTGCCAAGGCGAATGTAACTTGTGCTGGCCACACAACCTCTGGCTTGCCAGGGTCTCGGAATTTGCGATTGTTGCTTTTTTTGTCTCGTGCATCAACAGGGTATGAAAATACTTTACGTAGATTACTTTATAGAAATAAATAAAACCGTGTGCACACTGTGTGAAAAAGAAATCGTCATTGATGGGGCTAATGTGTTTATTTTTACTGTTCACAGTGTAACCAAGTGTTGCTTTTCTTTATCCGCAGTAGGTCTGTGCTATTTAAAAAAAAAAAAACACTATACTCTGTTTGAAACACTTTAGAATTTATTATTGACATTTTGTATTTTTATAAGTTAATGGTATACAAAACTGATCATATTTTATGATTAAAAGTGTATAACATATTACGAAAACTAGCTGTGGCACAACTATTTTTTTTCAACCCAATGACATAATTTAGTTTGTTTTGACATGGTGCGTTTCCCTTCAATATTACTTGATGCTGACAGAAATGATAAATACATAAATAATGTATAAATCGTCCCCTCAGTATTATCTTGTTCTATGTCGTCAGACACGATTGATTCGCCGAATTTGACATAGAACATTATTATACTGCGTTTCGCTACATTTTTTTTAGTTAGAACATAATAATATTAAAATTTTTCGCAGTATTGACATAGAACAAGATAAAATTATCAAAGTATGCGAAATTGTAGTTAGAACAATTACAAATTGTTAAGTGTTGAAAATACAGATAAGATATTAAGATGCAGATTAGTGGAGATAGAACATAATGCTTTTTTAAATTAAAAAAAATAGGTTTTTGTAAAACTTGAAAATTTGTAGTTAGAACAAGATAATACTGAGTGGACGAAATGTATGATGCATACTGAAAATAGTTCAATATAAACTTATACTTTACTAAATGTTGCATACATTTAAAACATATTTTAGTTTTGTTCAGACTCAGTTTGCTTTCAATATAAAAAAAAAACTTGCTGCCATTTAACTAAATGCGTGTTTCACTTCGTATTGATTTTAACCCTTCCCGTACTTCTATCTATGCTGTCTTCAGTTCCGCTATATACGCGCCCGGGACTGGAAGGGTTAATAATAAAAATGATCACATACTATTATTATGATGATGCTATCGACATACACTGTAGGCTATGTCCTTTGAATTAGAAGCTGAAAATTAACTATACAAACAATTTAGTGCAATATAAACAAAATATTAACCTGATGTATGAATCTGACCAAAGGGGGCTCAGTGAATAAAAAAGATTTTGTAAGAAATCTACAGTTTTTTTTTTGCATAGTGATGTCATCATTTTATGCATGCTTATAGGGCGTTTGCAATCCCGTGACAAAAAGCACGTGATTTGTGTTTACTTTGAGTAATGGTGTACAATTAAATATGGCCGCTGTATTAATAAAGTTTCATATAGGCTCGAGCTTTTTTTAAATGATGTGTTGTGTTTTAAGTCTTGTTAAGATTTAAGCTGTATTATGTATGTTAAATAAAATAGGCTATTTTATTATTATCATAGACATAGATCATAGACGATGTGAGCCTAATAGTGACTTGACTAGATAGCCTATTCACCAACAATATCACTTGACATCGTAGCCTAGCCTACGAAACATTAAAAGTGTAGGCCTATAAATTGAAATTGAAAGTGTAAATAGGTCTAGCCGGCCCTAGCCTAATCACATTAATCAATTAATCTACAGTACTACTATTTACCTCCTTATTTTTGAGTAGGATAGCCAATTTTCAGATGTGAATTTTGCATGATAAAGAAGTACTTTACTTTCACCACGTTACGTTTGTACCTCAAGTGGGTTCTATATTTACACAAATACGTCACTAAATTTACACAAAAAAACTTAAGCTCCGCCTACTGAAAACGCTCTATTAGCCACCTTTATTTATAGCACTTTGCCACACAAATACTTTATTAATTCCTTCTTTAATTTTTTATAACGCAATGTATGTTTTTCATTATAAAATCTAAATGTTATTACTTTTCCTTTTTGTTTGTAATGTGTATCAAAGTACAGTATAGATATTTTCAAATTAAACGTTTATTTTTATGTACATTGATATTTTCGCTTCTTATCTTATCTTATACATTACAGACGCTCCTTCTATTAAGAAGATTATTGCGTCCTACGCTAATCGGTGGTCCAAGTCTAGTCTTTTATTAATGTTTAAAATGTTACTGTTTTAAATATTAACGTTTCCGTTTGAAACAGTCATGTTATAGCGTAGCGAGTCATTATATTACAGGTAGCGAGTCATTGGAACCCAAGTAGTGAGTCATTATATTACAGGTAGTGAGTCATTGGAACCCAAGTAGCGAGTTATTATATTACAGGTAGTGAGTCATTGGAACCCAAGTAGCGAGTTATTATATTATAAGCTTAGGTAGCGAGTCATTGGAACCCAAGTAGTGAGTCATTATATTACAGGTATTGAGTCATTGGAACCCAAGTAGCGAGTTATTATATTATAAGCTTAGGTAGCGAGTCATTGGAACCCAAGTAGTGAGTCATTATATTACAGGTAGTGAGTCATTGGAACCCAAGTAGCGAGTTATTATATTATAAGCTTAGGTAGCGAGTCATTGGAACCCAAGTAGTGAGTCATTATATTACAGGTAGTGAGTCATTGGAACCCAAGTAGCGAGTTATTATATTATAAGCTTAGGTAGCGAGTCATTGGAACCCAAGTAGTGAGTCATTATATTACAGGTAGTGAGTCATTGGAACCCAAGTAGCGAGTTATTATATTATAAGCTTAGGTAGCGAGTCATTGGAACCCAAGTAGCTAGTCATTATACCACAGGTAGCTAGTCATTATACCACAGGTAGCGAATCATTATACCACAGGTAGAAAGTCGTTGTACCCCAGATAGCGAGTCATTATACCACAGGCAGCAAGACATTGTACCCCAGTAATTGCTTACATTTTTGCTTATATTTTTCCCGACACACCTAAAACTATCTGTAAGTAAGTAAATATAAATGATAAAGGTTTAGAAGATTTCCTATCAATCAACTGGTATGTCCCAATCAATTGACACATATAAACACAATTAATACACAGCTTTTGGTTTTAACAAAATTTTAAAAATTATGATTTTTTTATCCACTGTGCCCAAATCCCCTCATAAGACATGTGTCCCTTTATTAACACAATCATTCACAGACAAACGTAGGTCCAAAACAAATCGAATTTCAATGTCATTAGTTTTTTAAGTTTTTTTTTTATTCCATAAGTTTGAATTATGATTAAACTGTAACGTTTAAAGGGGGCCTGGTTGCTTGTTGTCCAAATGCTACAAGAAAATAAGGTCTGCTTCTTTGAGTTCCATAGTTGATCCGTGCTCGGGGAACACTCGTTTCCGTGGTCATTGGCGTGGAGGTTGATGTAGTGCTTGTAGGTTGTCTGGTTGTTGGCATTCCGAGACGTTGTAACAGTTCCTGAATAGTGGTTGTAAAAAAAGATATATTGATAATTAGACATTACGATTGTGACTAGTATATTGATTTGATTACAATGGATGTAATAACAAATCTTTAACAGGAACACGACTTTTGCTGGTTATTGCATTAATGGGGTCTCTATTATAAATATTGTAAGGGCTTTACTTAAGTTAGATCCGATGCAATTTTAGCAGGCCTTTTATTTAAATGATAATGTTACAAGGCAAAAACTTGGTTTGTTGTTTATTTTGTATTTTTCGGTAAAGTATTTTAAAACACACAATTTTGCCTAGATTTATTTATACTAACTAAATTGTGTTGTTTTTTATAGTAAAATTAATTGTGTTTTCTTTTGTTCAATTGTAATTTTTACTGCATACAACTTTACAAAAAGCTAATAGGAAAAAAACAACTGTTATAGTACTTCAAATATTTAGAACTATTTTTTTTTAACGAAATAAGAAAAATGGCGCCAACGGCGGAAACACTAATTTTGCGCCACACCATTTTACTGTGTCAGTGGTTACGCTGTTAAAGAAACGATTGCTCGTTTTAGTTAATAAACAGACACATTGTAAATAGTCTTAAATCCTAGTTGGTTTCTTTTTAATCTCAATATTGATTTTGCATTAATTTCTTATTTCTAGCAATAGAAACCGTAAAGTTTTCACCCAGTAAGCTATATATAGGCCTAGTCGTCTACATTTAGCCTTTATGGACATGCTTAGCCCTATTATATTATTTTTAGTATTTATAGTATTATGTACCGGATGTTCTGTCTAGGGTCTGTTTCACTATAAAATAATTCAATCAAGCCTCGAGATAATGGTTTAAATAATATAATAACTGATTTTTTTTACAATAAATAAAATGATAAAGAAGGACTGTGCACTGAGTCTGAGTGGTTGATTAATTTCGATTGGATAGTTTGTAGGTTGCTCTTTTGAAAAAACTCACTTCATCCTTTTTTGTAATAGTAACCAAATCATTTCATTATTTTTTTTTATCTTATGAGATATTTAATTAATATAGGCTACGTCGCTATAGACAATTTTCTTTGATACCTAAATCTCGAACGCGTTTCCCGTAGTATGTGTGTAGGCTTATGTATGTATGTGTATGTATGAGTGTAGGCCTATTTAAGTAATCGGAAGTACAATAATGATAATATGATTTTTATAACGTCTAATATGTTTGTTTATCTTGTAAATTGATAAAACGAATGTAATGGGAAAAAAATGGTGTTTTCATGTCTAGAGGGTTTTAATAATGCAAAAAAACGTATTCAGAGGGTCGTAACCAGGAGTTCTATGAAACAAAGGGATTCTGGCGAGACCAATTTTTGCGCCTGACGTTTTGGCGCAAAAAAATAATAAAAAAGACATCTATATATATTTATATATATATATATATATATATATATATATATATATATATATATATATATATACGCTTAATTTATTTATGAAAAAAAAACAGTACATAGGCCTAATGTTCAGATTATATTCAAAGATCTTGTTTCACGACAGATTCTATTCAAAGATATAGTTTCACCGTAGTTTCGCGACAAATTCTATTCAAAATCTAGCTACACGACAGATTCTATTTCTACTTACTGATTGTGTTCTGTCATTAATGTCGATTGTATTGGGACAAAAGCTCATCATTGTTTCCAAACTACAAGATCTTGTTTCACGACAGATTCTATTCAAAGATCTAGTTTCACGACAAATTCCATTAAAAGATCTAGTCTAGTTTTACGACAGATTATATTCAAAGAACTTGTTTCACAACAGATTATATTCAAAGATCTAGTTTCACGACAGATTCTATTTAAAAATCTGCTACACGACATATTCTATTTCTACTTACTGATTGTGTTCTGTCATCAATGTTGATTGTATTGGGACAAAAGCTCATCATTGTTTCCAAACTACAAGCTTGAATACAACATGCATCCACTAAGTTATTGGAACGAATTTTTCGCCGTATCCATGGTAATACTTCCATGTTCTCTAAAATATTCGCATTTATGAATTTCAAATGATGCAATACATCGTCATATTTGTTTCTTTGACTTGATAGTATTGATGTTCCATCAGTGTAGTCTTGATCATTGAACAATTGGATTTCTTTAATCGAATTGTCTTCTAGACCTAATTGAAATACATAATTTAAACAGTAGCATTAATTTCATTGACATAAAACATGACTGTAAACTATCTATTTTGTGTGTGTTTTTAAATAAAGATAAGTGTAGGAAGTAGGATGTATCATAGAAATAGTCGTTTTTTTCTCTTTTCTCTTCAAACATTCTTATCGACTTGCTTTCTCCTATGTTAGTATATTGCCACCCACTGGTCATTCACACACACTCAAATGTGTTACGTAAAATAAAGAAGAAATAAAAGAAGAAGATCCGAGAAGAAGGAACAATAAAATAAAGAGGATACAACGAGCAAACATAAGTATAAAGGTAAAACAAAAAATATCTAAAATGAGTTTTTAGGGTCATAAAAAATGTTTTTTAAACAGAATATTTTCAGCTTAACTACTAGATATAATACGACTGAAAGTATCATAAACCATTAGGCAGTGCAAAATAGACTTCTATGGAATTGTTCTCAGATAGAAACTAGACAAATATAAACTGTTTCTTTCTGCTTGCATTGATTTTGTAATCGGAGTTGATGCCCAAAACCTGGATCTTCTCAATATCCTTTCGGCAAAGAAAATATTGGTTTTGCCTCCTACTCACAACAGGATGTGAAGTGTGAAGTCTAGGCAAAATCTGGCTACCTCGAAAACCCGTCAATTTAAATTTATAATTTAATCCATCCCACTACCTACTTATGAGTTGCTAGAAAACCAACTTACAATATCAAAATTGTTACATAAAACATACATTGTTATGTTTAATCACATTAACAATCTAGCTCATAATTATAAGCACCTACTAGTCAATATCTATTGCTTTTGATAGGGCTAAAATAAATATTGGAATTAATTATTTTTTTATATTGAAAACGAGCACTTGAATATTTATTAATATTTTTTTCAAGATCATCATATTAAGCTTACCATTTCTTTTATTACGATTATCTCGACATAGAACTTCCATGGCGTTTGCTAGCCGGCTGCCACACATATGTATTCTTCTAGCACATATACTGTAGTAAATAGACATCATGACAAAGAAGCAGAATAAAATGCTACTTGTCTTAAACATCATCTGTTGATTCAAATAAAAAATGAAACGATTGAAACTAATACAACATTATGAACTTTCAAAAACGTTTTCATTGTTTAACTATGCTAGAATTTTTTTTAATCTGTCGTAAGGCGTTTTATCCCCTTGTTACGAATCTCGGTCATAAATGAATGACGTAGTAAGGCATTGACCTCTTAACAAGTGCGTATCAGAGTCCAAAGCGACCAAGGTTTGACCTTTATGCCCTGAGGGCAGTTTAAATAAAATAATTCGTTCAAATCCCGTGGAAATTGGGGGATAATTCTGGATCGTAGTAATTATAGAGAAAGAGGTTAAAATGCGTATTAAGACCCTGTAGAATCTTCGATGATCGTTTTCTTTGTAAAGTCCCGACCTCCTTAAAGTTAGTTCAGTTTAAACGTTTGTAGAGTGAAGTCGCTATATTCATACTTGTACATGTAATGCCATGTTATTGATACTTATGTTGCCATCAGTTGATAAAGTTTATTGATCGTTTATATTGAGTCTACAATTTAAATAAAATTGTTTATTCAACAACTGGAGTTGTTTGATCTATGATTGTTGAGAAAGGTGTTGAAGATAATTATCACGAATATAACTACATTGCTGCATAGACCTGTCAGTCAAAGAACCCCTAGCTTGGGCTACAGATTAGCAGAATCTAGAGACTTCTAATAAAGATACAACTATATTCATTGAATCCGATTTAACGAGTCGTAATAATAGTCATCATCATAAAGAGGGTCATAACAGTTTGGGGGCTCGTCCGGGATAGTTGTATAGTGAAGCATATATTCAAGTTGTGTTGTGTTGTGTGTTGGAGCAGTGACCTACTGAGCAAGCCTAAGAACGCTGAAATTATTCTTCCGATTGGAAAAACGTAAGTTGGAAAAATTTACATTTTTAAAATCTCTTAACTAAAGAATGGAATTTATTGAAAATCCAGAAGAAGAAGTTTTGAAAACTTTATCCATAAAGAAGTTAAAAGAGATCGCTGAGATCTTAAAGATAGAAGTTACTGAAACTACACCATCGAGGACTGTGTTGACACAGCAGATAAAAGATGTGTTGATTGCGAGTGGAAAGTTGAAAGTAGAATCAAGCGCGGAGGGATATCAAGTTGAAGGTCAGATGTCTGAACAGTTCCGATTTCAACTAGAAATGAAACGGCTTGAAATGGAAGAAAAACGGCTTGAGATGGAACAAAGACGTCTAGAAATAGAAAGTCAGGAAAGAGATAAGAAAAGTCAAAGAGAAAGTCAGGAAAGAATAGAACTAGCAAAGATAGGAGCTACTAAAAAAGAATCTCATAGTGATGTAGAGATGGCCAGATGGAAAAAGCTAGTCCCTACCTACATTGATAAAGAAAGTGAAATAGCTAATTTCTTCCAGACCTTTGAAATTTCTTGCAGAGATTTTAAGTTCCCAGAAGATAAATGGGGAATATTAGTCAGAACAGCTTTTACTCAGGGAAGGGCAAGAGATTGTGTTCTATTATTAAAAGAGGAGAATTTAAATGATTATGAAATCATTAAAGACACTGTACTTAAAGCCTATAACCAAATACCGGAAAGTTATCGGAAAAGGTTCCGTCAGTACACAATGTCCCCTTACCAAACACACTTAGACTTCCTTAGAGCAGAAGAAAAGTTAATGGATCAGTGGATAAAATCCAGAAATATCTCCACATTAAAAGAAATGAAAGATATCATTCTGTTAGAGGATTTTATTAACAAAGTGAGGCCGGATATAAGAATGTATTTATCCGAGCGTGATATCACTGACCCACATAAGGCTGCTGATTTAGCTGAACAGTATGCACTGTGTCATAGGACAGCTGATGGAAAGAATTTTAATAGATCACAACGGCAAGGAGAAAACACACAAAAACAACATCGTGAAAAAGAGCATTTTGTGAAACAAAATGATGTTAATAAAAAACCTATCAACAAAAATGTCCAATGTACTTTTTGTAAAAGGACAGGACATAGCATAGAAGACTGTTGGAGTATACGAAGCAACAAAAGACCTAACAAAGTGGTAATGTGCACTAGCCATAAACCAATACAGAATGTACAAGAAAGCGAAAATACAAACGAACTGAATTCGAAGAAAGATTATTCTAAACCAGAAACACTGAGGGTGGATTTGCCTGAGAGCAAAAGTCAGAAGGTAGAGAAATCTACAACTGAAGATAATGAGGATAAATATCCTGATTATAAATACAGAATGGCTACTATTGGATTAATTGTCCAAGTCCACAGAGACGAAAAAGTAGACCAAAGTATTTTTGACTCGAACAAGAGTCTGAAGTCATCGAAAGATGAAACAACACCCGAAAGTCATGGTCAAGGGAAGAATAAAATTGACACAGAGACCCTGTGCAGTTTTCAACCGTTCATTAGTGAAGGTTGTGTGGCCTTACAAAAGGAAGGACCACTGAAGTCCGTAAGAATATTACGAGACACAGGAGCATCATTAACACTGCTGCTTAAAGATGTATTACCATTAAATGATAATACATTGACAGGACAGACTGTCCTATTGAGAGGTTTTGAATGGAAAGAAGAAATACCTCTACATAGGATATACCTCACATCTGACTTGGTGACAGGATATGTGACAGTTGGAGTAATATCAAAACTTCCTGTTGAGGGCATATCCGTTATCCTAGCAAATGATTTGGCGAAAGGGAGGGTGAGACCTGAACTGATTGTGAAGGAAAATCCAGACCCTAGTCCTATTGTGGAGACAGGAAAAGAAAAAGAACTTTATCCTGTAGGTGATGTCATAAAGGGTATGACACCACAGAAAAAGAAAGAAGAAACTATCTCACAAGAAAAGAAAAATAAAGAAGAAATTCTCCCACGAGAGAAGAAAGTGGAAGAAGGAGTGGAACTTGATACTACTATTTTCTCCATGATTGAAGATTGTCCGAAAGGAAATGAACAATCAAAGAAGTCATCACAAAATGAATTGATTGCTGAACAGAAAGTAGACCCAGAGTTGCTACAGTTGCATGAGAAAGCTGTCGACGAGAAAGAAAATCCTACTACTGATGTCTATGAACATATAGACCACAGCATGTTCAAACAACAATGCAAACCTGCAGTTGCCGGTACAGATGAAGATTGGAGGAGCATCACTGAAGAAACGAGTGCGGAGAGCTGGACCGAAACTACCAAAAGCTATGGGTTACCACAATCCATACCGACAGATCAAAGGACCAACTTCGCCCCGGAACTCTTCAATCCTGTCCTAAAGAACTTATGCCTGGAGCAGGAGAGGTCAACTGAATCCCATCCGGAAAGTCGAGGAGCCTATGGACCAATCTTTGGACCCACTGTCCAAGGACCACTCAAACTACTTCAAGAGGAATGGCAGACCGAATTGGATCTCCTTGGGCTGATCAAGTACCTAGATAAGTACATAAATTTTTTGTCTGACATAACTGTGTTTGTTAGAAAAAAATTGTACACTGCTCACATGCAGATGCCATTGTTGTGTGATGAAAGAAAGGCAAATATATTATATCATTTGAAAATGATAAAGCCTTACCTTCTGAGAACAATTGGAATAAGCTTGATGTTGTTAACATTGTTACTCTTATTTGTAAAATTTATGCCTGGAGTACAGGATGAATTGAATGACAAATTCACTGATAGTTAGTTACCAAACTTACTATTTTAAAACTAAATCCCTTACTTGTGAAGAAAAAGGAATGAGTAAAAGTATTGTTAGAGTAAATATCATTATAGTGTGATATTTCTAAACAAACTTGTTAGGTTGAGCATTAAAATAATTGCTATAAGAGAAAAAGATCAGTTTTATCCGCAGAATTGGTTTCTAAATCAGAGGACATTATAAATGTGGACTGATTATAAGATATGTTTGAGAATCTCTGGAAATGATAATTGAAACATTTGGCAGAGAGGATAATTTGATTGAAAAAGATGTAAATGGTTTTAAGAAAAGAGAATTTTCTATCACTAAAGTATTGAGAAATGTTTTATGATTGTACTATGGATATGTATTATCATGTACTGTTATTGAAATATTGCACTGAGTCAAGATGCAAATTTCTTCCATGTGAATTTATTCATTTATTATATTATCATTGAATGTATGATAATGAAGGGTAAAAATAGTTGCAGCAAGGCAGAACTATGACTAACAAGAATTCCAAGAAATGTATTATATATGATTTTTCACTTTTAGGATACTGTTACATGAAAAGCAGACCAAAAGTAGAAACTAATAAAACTTTGTAATCCTTATGTTGTATAAATTTAGGATATGTGCCACTGATTTGACACTGCAAACCAGAATGATTGAGAATGTCATGGTTGAGAATTTATAATGTTGACACACCAATGTTCAACTAATGTATGATTAATTAAGTGATTTTTCTTTTGTTGTTTGATTACAAATGTAAAAGATATTAGTTTATAATTAAATGGACGAGAGAGTTTTTATTAACGTGGAATGTTCATGTAATAGAAGTTATTAACTTGTATTATATTATATCTATTAAGAATGATTATGTATTTTTCTTGTATACAAGATTTAGATAAACAATTTAATTGTCCATTGTTTTGAATTAAAAATTGAATGATTGAATGACTATAGTTAAGCCATTTGATAAGATGAATTTATATTGCATATATTATTATGTTATTGTTATCAGTTCGATTGAATTATTGGGATCGCCAATTGAACTGTATTGTTTTTCCCGGAATATTTTCTTTTATAATTATTCCTTAAAATTAACATTTTTCGTATGGTTAAAATGTAAAGGAAATAATTATAAAGCTTTAGAAGGGGGGGGATGTTACGAATCTCGGTCATAAATGAATGACGTAGTAAGGCATTGACCTCTTAACAAGTGCGTATCAGAGTCCAAAGCGACCAAGGTTTGACCTTTATGCCCTGAGGGCCTGAGGGCAGTTTAAATAAAATAATTCGTTCAAATCCCGTGGAAATTGGGGGATAATTCTGGATCGTAGTAATTATAGAGAAAGAGGTTAAAATGCGTATTAAGACCCTGTAGAATCTTCGATGATCGTTTTCTTTGTAAAGTCCCGACCTCCTTAAAGTTAGTTCAGTTTAAACGTTTGTAGAGTGAAGTCGCTATATTCATACTTGTACATATAATGCCATGTTATTGATACTTATGTTGCCATCAGTTGATAAAGTTTATTGATCGTTTATATTGAGTCTACAATTTAAATAAAATTGTTTATTCAACAACTGGAGTTGTTTGATCTATGATTGTTGAGAAAGGTGTTGAAGATAATTATCACGAATATAACTACATTGCTGCATAGACCTGTCAGTCAAAGAACCCCTAGCTTGGGCTACAGATTAGCAGAATCTAGAGACTTCTAATAAAGATACAACTATATTCATTGAATCCGATTTAACGAGTCGTAATAATAGTCATCATCATAAAGAGGGCCATAACACCCTTTAAATAATTAGCTTATGCTTCATTAATTACCCCTTTATATTTAATGCTCAAATAGTTATATCCATCAGAATACTAAAACATCACTCCTTAAAATCTAAATTTGACAATCAACCCTTATCACAAGAATAGGGTATTCAGTGGAACCAGATGGAATTATTTAGCCTCCCTCCCCATCCCTCGATTTTGACACGACTAGACTTAAGCCAGGGTCACGTCTCCTTAATACCCATGCCAGGCAAAGGGCAGCGCATGATTTCAGTTTTTTGACATGACACAATATACTTGGTAGATTTAACCATAATATTTAATGAAGTTTTACACAACGGAAAATACATCTACTTCTACGTGGACTTTTCTTCCAGACTTTTACGTATATTGCATTAGTTCATTCGTTTATGTGACCCGTTTGAAATATTTGATACAGTTTTACTTCTTTTCACTGTGTGAGATACATGTCGACAGTGTTACCCGAGTCTATGTTATTTTTATATTACTCTCCTTACTATGTGAATGTGGAGACAATTACGAAGAAATGATATTCTCACAGTGTCATAGATTCTATGAAATAAACATTGTCTTTCTAGGAAATAACGACATCATAGTCTCTGATTTTTTTTTTGCTATTTGTCGTCAATTTTGTACAGTGACCTTGCAAATAAAATATCGTGCCATAGAAAAAACAGTAGGTCGAAGCAGCACAGATCACTTGCATAAAAAATCAGTTATCTTGCCCACAGGGACTCATCTCTCCTGACAATTTGAAAAATAAACGAATCATATGTTATATATTACTACATTACTCTTCTATAAAGAAGAGTATTGCGTCCTACGCTCATCCGTGGTCCGAGTCTAGTCTTGCATTTTCATAAGAGTTTAAAATAATGTTAAATTACTGGTTTTCCTTGTTTGTTCAGGCAACCCATTCCACACCCTGATATCAATCGGAAAGAAAGAGTACTTATATGCATTTGTTCTAGCATAAGGGATACGGATAGTGTTTTTGTCTTAATGTTTTATCTGAGCATTGCAACAGGTTGCAATATTACCTTAAGCTCAAGTATTTATTGCTGATGTTATTATTAGGCTACTACTTTCATTATTGTAGCCTATAAGCCAAATTTCATATCCAAGGGTCCTAGAGTGTGTTTTTTTTATAAGCACTTCCATTATATTTACTCTTCATAATGCATGTTGGGAATGGGAGCATTACAAGTGGAATAGCAAAGAGACTCGAAATACTACATCTAAATCTGGCACTGGACACATCCATAATATTATTTTCGGTTCTTACAAGTTTGGGATAGACCTACTTTCAGTCTTCTAAGCGTATACACGTTTATAACTGAAACTCATCCATGAGCTTTATGAACATTTCTTGAAATAGAACCGTTATTCTACTTAATTCTACTACAACAATATTTCTTCAACTATTTTAATAGTACCCACTACTTTTAACAAGAAGGGTCAAACTATTTTTCATCATTATTGACCATTGGTCGATGTTTAGCCGGTAATTCTCACGTGTCTCATAAAATGTGTCTTTATACCATACATTAGCTGATTGAAAAAAAAATTCAACGATGTTCGCATACAAATATAAATATTTTTTCTAAAGTTTATCTTATTTAGATTCGAAAATACAAATTATTTTACAATACAATACATTAATATATAACAGAGAAGTTAATATGGAAGACTTATAAGAACTACATTGGCACATGGATAAAATAAAAACATAGACTTTTATATTGAAAACAAAACCTAGCCTCCAGTTTTTCTGTCAAGTAAAAAAAAATAATAGCTAAATCAACCTGAAATTGGTCCAGAAGGCTAGACCAGGGGTTGGCAAACTATGTCACGCGTGCCAGACTTGGCACGCAGGGTGATTTACAATGGCACGCGGAAGACCCAAAAAAAAAAAGCAATTCAAGTCTCTTCTTGAAGAAAAAAATGTATGTCGGCTCAGGTTGACTTTTATGCTGTTGGCACGCCAAATGAATTAAAAATCCTACTTCGGCACACTGTTATCAAAAGGTTGCCGACCCTTTGGCTAGACAATAGTCAAAATGCAAAGTTATGCAGATGGAGATGCTATCGAAAAGTGTACAAAACATATTGTTGCCATCACTTCTTGTTTCTATCTCACAATCAATTCCCCTTTACTCTTTCTCTGACTGGCTCTTTCTCTCTCTCTCCTTCTCTTTCTCTCTCTCTCTCCTTCTCCCTCCTCCCCCCCTCTCTCTCTCTCTCTGTGTCACAGTTTTTCTCAATCTCATTCTCAATCTGTTCTGTGGTTAAGTAAATGTATCCCAGTAGAAATAATTCACCGGCGGCAGCCATCTGGACTTTTCCCTTTGACCAGAGGCTATGATAAAGAAACTGCATAGTTATTGGTATACAGGATGTTTGAAACATTGTGTTTTTCTAAGTAATAAATATTGGCTAGATATTGACGTACTGAACAGATAAAATGACGCTGCGCTACATTCTACCCTATTCTTTTATTAAAACGCATAAATAATATAACGCTAGGATTTACAGCCATCACTTCTTCCAAATAAGATTAATGTGTTAAATACTTTACACCAGCAACCTACGAAACAATTGCCAGAAATGGCACGCCAAGGGATTTTCAATGGCACGCGGAAGAGGCCTTAAAAGTCTTTTCAAGTCTCGTCTACAAGAAATGTAGTGCTACAGCAAGGTGACTTTTAGGCTGTTGGCACTGTGAATGAATTAGAAATCATACTTTGTCACACTGCTAATAAAACGTTGCCGACCCATGCGTTAGACAAAAATGTTGTTGTTTTTTGTCTGTAATAGCAATAGATAGACCGCCTTTTTTGCATGATTATTACCCTGAAGATTTACAGATCATTTAGCTTTCCAATTTTTTTGGAAGTAAAAACTAATAGACTAATTATAATTTACATATCTAGGAGACGGTGGTTCTAGTCCTAGTCAGACATAGGCCTATTGTTATCCCGATTACAAAATATATTTTACATCGTTTTCAATAACTTTTAGATTTGAAATCTAAACGTTTTCAGTAAATTAAAATTAATAATTATATTTTGTTTTCATATTGTAAGACTTGGCTACATGAATTAAGAATAAGCCGATTAATTTTTACGTTCGACAATGGCCGTTTTCTTTGCATTAATATTTCTAAAATGTTTCATTTTTGTTTTCTTTTCATAAAATAGATAGTTTACAATTTAATACTTTAAAATGATCAAACAATACAAGATTGTTGAAAATTATATAAATAATATATGACAAAAGAATTTATATGTACATTTTTAAACATTACATCAACTACCCAGTTTGTACGATTACTGCGTATCTCTTCTGCTTAATTGTAATGACAAAATCATCCTATATCGGAATTAAAGGGTTTAAATAATAGTTTATCGTAAATCTCAGTTATGCTGAGATCAAACTTTAAAGACTGTATAGCTATTACTAGAATAATATTTTGACAACTAAATTCAAATGCTGATAACCATTAATGTGTAAGTTGAGTAATGAAATTGTGTATTAGCTATGAATGGATTCCTTTAAATAGATGATAATAAAAAACAGGTTAATTTGTTATTAAACATAAAACATTTTAAGGATTTTTTCTATAACGCTCCTTTTTCTTTTGGTCTTGGTCCTGCTACGGCACTAAATTAATTGTCTTATAAAAATAATATAGTTAAGCAGTTTGACTTTTACGCTGTTGGCACGCTGAATGATTTAGAAATCCTAGTTTGGCACACTTCAAGCAAAACGTTGCCAACCAATGGACTAAACGACGGCTATTTAGCAAAATATACATTATTGATATAGTTGATACTTTTATTATAAATAAAGTCATAAAAGGTACAAATATCAGTGAATTGCTGAGTTTTGTTATTTATTTTTTTTACAAAAAAAAAAAAAAAAATTATAATTCTGCACCCGTAAGTCTTTAGGCCAAGACGTATAAGGCACGTCGATGGAAAGGTGGCATTGGACTTCACCGGGTCACAAATAAGAAACGTTTGAAAAACGCTGATACGAAACATTCAACATTCAATTAAATTTTAAGATTTGTTTCGTTATTTACAAGTCTAGTCTTTTCGGTGATGTTTTTTTTTTACGGTAGCCAACATCGTCAATTTCGGTTGATTTCCGAACGTACGAAAAAAAACTTTTTTATACGTGCCAAAAAATTTGACTCAAAAGGTGTGGCTTATACTTGACATTTTACGGTAAGCGACGCGGTTGACAATGTTCAAGGTGCAACAGACATTTCCAAGCTAGGTTTGGACTCATCAGCCATCTCAGCCCCCACCTTCAGTGAGCTTAATGACTTGGAATGGCTCTCATCGATCCCGATGGACAAACAACAACGAATATGTGCGCCAACAATATTTGAAAAAACGATCAAATGTTCATGATGCAGGTCACTTATTTTAATTAAAACGTTCACTCATGAACTCTAATGACTGTAAATAAACCTCCAATAGGAAATCATAAACACTTGGCACATAATAAATGGCAACAAAGTCAAATTGGATTAGCGAATATAAGATTAAACAGGAATTATACATAATTCACAAGAGTTATTTCTGTCCATTCTGTTTATTATCCCTTATTTCTTTACTTTCTCTATTTCTATAAATGTAATATCATGCTATATTTCTCTAAAGAGCGTTCGCAACGGGCGTGGCTTAGGTTTTTTAGTGACGTATTTGTAAATAGAAGCCACTATTGGTGTACAAAAAAGGTGAAGTACTTCTTTATCATGCAAAATTCACATCTGAATATTGGCTATCCTACTCAAAATAAGGAGGTAAATAGTAGTACTGTAGATTAATTGATTAATGTGATTAGGCTAGGGCCGGCTAGACCTATTTACACTTTCAATTTCACTTTATAGGCCTACACTTTTAATGTTTCGTAGGCTAGGCTAATGGCTAAGTAGGGATGCCAAGTGATAGTGTTGGTGAATAGGCTATCTAGTCAAGTCACTGATCTTGTCTTCTAAAAAATATCACTGTCTTTGTAGCCTCGAACTCAGTTCACGTTTACTATTTTAAAAAAAGTCCTCATATCTTATCTTATAGGCCTACATTACAGACGCTCCTTCTATAAAGAAGATTATTGCATCCTACGCATATTGTAATATCAACTATTGACAAGTCTTAACGTGTATGCATGCATAAAAGTTCACGAGAAAAAAGATTTCCGGTCGAAATCGATCATTTTATTCGAAACATGTCTGTGTGCTGGGTTACTGACTGTACGAACATTTGTTGGGGATTAAAATTTATTTCATTTCCAAAACACGTTTACAAAAGAAAACAATGCATTGTGAAAGTCAAAAGGGAATAATCACCTTTTTATAATATCAAACTTATTTCTTAATGCACAAGATTTTTTGTTATTCGTTTTTATGAATATACGAATTTTGTTTTTTTAATAACCAAGAAAACGCAACCCTTGAGTAATTTATTTTATGAACTAGCTACATGCGACTAACACTTGAGTATTAATTATCGCCTACTCACTTTTGATGTTAAAAACGGATTCCTCATAACAAATATTGTATTCTATGTATAATTCTAAAAGACTAAAACTAGCCGTCGAGGTTGAAATCAACCGTCAATAACCAGCGAAAGCATGCTTTTTTGTTTAAGGAAATGCCTAAAATAATAAAAAAAAATTAAAAATAGAATCGGAAGTTCACGATCACCCCAGTTCAAAAGGTCACGCCTAATTAAGACTTGTCGATGTCACAGTTGTCAGCTAAATGTGTCACTAAGTAATTAATATTCAAATATACTGCATTTGCCACTGAACTATTTTCTGTCAAATCGCCAAACTATGCCTGAAGACTCCGCAAATAGGGCCCAAAACGTTTAACTTTAAAATTATTTATAATAAAATGCTTAAATAAAGTTTGTTTTTTAATGATAGTGATTAGCAGTTTACGGGACTAAAAAGTAATATAACTAAATAAAGTTAATAAAGGGTTAGATAGATAGATAGATAGATAGATAGATAGATTAATAGATAGTCTACATAGGCCTACCTATTTTATATTTTTAAGGATTTTACTGAAAATGTACCATCACTTCAGGGGTAAGCTAAATTAGATTGATTTTTTTATTTATATAGATGTAGCTTTATTATTTACATTGCACAAATAGTTATATCTCACGCCTAAGCCGAAACAATACATTATGAAATAGATTACTTATTGTTATCAATGTAAACATCTCTTGGTAAATTTGGCAATTAATGATCAAAATTAAATAATACTTACTGTGCGACTGTGTGATGCGACTAGCTTGGAATAGATCGGACTCTAAGAGTTTATGTACTATATATATGCAATGCACGGCGCTATTGAAAGAGGTAGAAACAGTGGGCGTTCATGTTCTGCTATCAATAACAAAGTTGATAATCATAAATACAAATGAGGCAAAATAGGCGACTGCGTGGGTTTGCGTCAGTAATGTGCGCGCAGTGTCATTGTCTTATTGGTTTCTTTGTTTTCATGTTGAAATATTAAAAAGTAAAATTATTTTAGTCGTTTCGAAGGGTCACTGGGTTTCTAGCATTCCCAGATATCTTAGTAAAATCTTTCTTGTTCTTTCTGTTTGTGTGTGTGTTACTATTTTAGAATATTAGAAAAATATAAATTGTCTTTGTTTGAATAAATAAGTAGGGATATATAGGCTACTAGAAAATAAGTCACTAATTCTAAATGGATGTTGTTTTTTTAACTTTGCAAAAAGTTTACTGTATGTTTCTTGTGGGTGACCTAGCGACTGATCTTATGTTCGGAAGGCTCATTAACCCACTTACCGTCATCCAATAGATCTGAAACTTGGTATATAAAAGATAAGCTTTCCTGACAACTTATTCATTCAGATTTCCCAGCCATAGCATTGCACCCAACACACTAAAATTATTTTTCAACTTTTTTGTTTCATTAGTGCGCATTTTTAAATCATCATTGAAGGCACTAGAATTTAATCTTTCGATCATTGGAAAATTCAAAAACCTGGCATGATACAGGTCAACAAATTCGAAAGGACAAAATTATTCTCTGCAGACTACATACAGGACATACAAAATGAACACATTCCTTTCTCTTAAAAAGAGAAACGGCCCCAGTGTGTGCTTTCTGCAATGTCAACTTAACAGTTTCTCACATGTTGTTGGAATGCAATAGGGCGTTTGCAATCACGTGACAAAAAGCACGTGATTTGTGTTTACTTTCTGTAATGGTGTACAAGTAATAATGGCCGCTGTATTAATAAAGTTTCATATAGGCTCGAGCTTTTTTTAAATGATGTGTTGTGTTTTAAATCTTATTAAGATTTAAGCTGTATTATGTATGTTAAATAAAATAGGCTATTTTATTATTATCATAGACATAGATCATAGACGATGTGAGCCTATTAGTGACTTCACTAGCCACAACACTATCACTTGACATCGTAGCCTAGCCAACGAAACATTAAAAGTGTAGGCCTATAAAGTGAAATTAAAAGTGTAAATAGGTCTAGCCGGCCCTAGTCTAATCACATTAATCATTTGTACCTCAAGTGGGTTCTTATCTTTACACAAATACGTCACTAAAAACGTAAGCCATGCCCATAAGAACGCTCTATACATTTAGTGAAATTCGACGCAAATACTATTACTGCAGAACTCTTCGTGAACTTTTCAGCAAAATTAAATTAAAATATATAATAAGCTATATTAAAGACATCAATATCTACTACAGAATTTAAAGATATATGAAAAATAAAATGGATACACTAGGTAGGCCTTCACTGAAGTTTTAGTGCTACACTAGTTAGGCCTACTGAAAATTGAGTGCTTCACTAGGTAGGCCTACTAAAGTTTGAATGCTACACTGGGTAGGCCTACAAAAGTTTGAATGCTACACTAGGTAGGCATTTTAAAGTTTGAGTGCTACACTAGGTAGGCATTTTAAAGTTTGAGTGCTACACTAGGTAGGCCTACTAAAGTTTGAATGCTACACTAGGAAGGCCTACTAAAGTTTGAGTGCTACACTAGGTAGGCCTACTAAGGTTTGAGTGCTACACTAGGTAGGCCTACTAAAGTTTGAGTGTTACACTACACTAGGCCTACTAAGGTTTGAATGCTACACTAGGTAGGCCTACTAAAGTTTGAGGGCTACATAGGTAGGCCTACTTAAGTTTGAATGCTACACTAGGTATGCCTACTAAAATTTGAATGCTACACTAGATAAGCCTACTAAAGTTTGAGTGTTACACTAGGTAGGCCCTTTTAAGTTTGAATGCTGCACTAGGTAAGCTTACTAAAGTTTGAGTGCTACACTAGGTAGGCCTACTAAAGTTTGACTGCTAAACTACTTATGCCTACTAAAGTTTGAGTGCTGAACTAGGTAGGCCTACTAAAGTTTGACTGCTAAACTAGGTATGCCTACTAAAGTTTGAGTGCTACACTAGGTAGGCCTACTAAAGTTTGAGTGCTACACTAAAGTTTGACTGCTAAACTAGGTATGCCTACTAAAGTTTGAGTGCTACACTAGGTAGGTCTACTAAAGTTTGAATGCTACACTAGGAAGGCCTACTAAAGTTTGAGTGCTACACTAGGTAGGCCTACTAAAGTTTGAATGCTACACTGGGTAGGCCTACAAAAGTTTGAATGCTACACTAGGTAGGCCTACTAAAGTTTGAGTGCTACACTAGGTAGGCCTACTTAAGTTTGAGTGTTACACTACACTAGGCCTACTAAAGTTTGAGTGTTACACTACACTAGGCCTACTAAGGTTTGAATGCTACACTAGGTAGGCCTACTAAAGTTTGAATGCTACACTGGGTAGGCCTACAAAAGTTTGAATGCTACACTAGGTAGGCCTACTAAAGTTTGAGTGCTACACTAGGTAGGCCTACTTAAGTTTGAGTGTTACACTACACTAGGCCTACTAAAGTTTGAGTGTTACACTACACTAGGCCTACTAAGGTTTGAATGCTACACTAGGTAGGCCTACTAAAGTTTGAGGGCTACATAGGTAGGCCTACTTAAGTTTGAATGCTACACTAGGTATGCCTACTAAAGTTTGAATGCTACACTAGATAAGCCTACTAAAGTTTGAGTGTTACACTAGGTAGGCCCTTTTAAGTTTGAATGCTGCACTAGGTAAGCTTACTAAAGTTTGAGTGCTACACTAGGTAGGCCTACTAAAGCTTGACTGCTAAACTAGGTATGCCTACTAAAGTTTGAGTGCTGAACGAGGTAGGCCTACTAAAGTTTGACTGCTAAACTAGGTATGCCTACTAAAGTTTGAGTGCTACACTAGGTAGGCCTACTAAAGTTTGAGTGCTACACTAAAGTTTGACTGCTAAACTAGGTATGCCACTAAAGTTTGAGTGCTACACTAGGTAGGCCTACTAAAGTTTGAGTGCTACACTAAAGTTTGAGTGCTAAACTAGGAAGTCCTACTAAAGTTTGACTGCTAAACTAGGTAGGCCTACTAAAGTTTGAGTGCTGAACTAGGTAGGCCTACTAAAGTTTGACTGCTAAACTAGGTAGGCCTACTAAAGTTTGAGTGCTACACTAGGTAGTCCTACTAAAGTTTGAGTGCTGAACTAGGTAGTCCTACTAAAGTTTGAGTTCTGAACTAGGTAGGCCTACTAAAGTTTGAGTGCTAAACTAGGTAGGCCTACTAAAGTTTGAGTGCTGAACTAGGTAGGCCTACTGTCATGTAAATATTTCGTAATCTATACTGGGGATTTCTTTCTTGATTGCGAGTGCTAATAGCACATCTGTGTATCCCTTGCGTCTTTTTCGTATTCGTACGCTTTTGGTAAAGTTAGTATGGTGTTATACCCTAATGATTTTTTTTTTACACATTAAAGCTACGAACATGTTTGCAATTGAAAAAAAAATTGTTTAGACTTTTTGCTTTAGTAAAAAAGATCAGTAAGTAGTGTGTCCTATCTGTAGTTTTGGTAGCCAAATCACAGCATTAAAATATATCTCACTTTATGGTCCATTTTTGTTTTAAATTACCGAAAACGTCCGGAGATAAAAAAAAAGTCGAGTATTTTTGTTATGATCAGAAACGGGATGACCTATTATAGGTAATTTACTTTCATGAGTCACTTTTAAATTAAAATTATTGAATTTTTTTTTTACTCAAGGAAAGAATTATACTTCTTTTCTTATCAATAAAATTGAAAGTATTGTTTCTTGAAATGAATAGGCAACGAAATGAATTATTTATTTGTTTTGCCATCAATATCAACGGTGTCAAATCGACTCTGTAGAACACTACAAGGCGAAATGTGACCTGAAATTATTAATTAACTTAATTTTTGTTTGAAATTTGACGATTGTATTTGTAAAAACAAAATATGCTATGTATTAGTTTATTGTCCCGTAGATATCTGAAAATGTATTTAAAAACAACTACAAAAAAAAAAAAACGGAAAAAAAGTCTTTAGCCAAACGAGGTGTTTTCAGTTGTTTTGTTTGTTTTGCTGCGAGTCCCTCCTAACTAGTCCTACATTTTGTAAAATAGGCCTTCTATCACTGAGCTATATATTTAAAAATTATATCGCAGTTCTGAAGTTGTTTTTTTTCCCGCTAGCCCGTCATGATTAGAAGTTACGGCATATCGGTAGGGCCTATAAATTCAGTAACGTTACCATAGGGTCTATGGGACGTCTATTATTTTTAATTACGTCAACAATTTTTAGGCCAATATTTACCTCCCCTCTTCCCTTGTTAACAATTTTCAAACTTTCAGAGACCCTTTCCCCTTGTATGTACAAACTTTTTTACACCCCCCTCCCTTTTGCTCCTAATATTAACTAATTAAATTTTATACGCTTGCTTTTCTTGTTTAAAATGGATTCGAGATTGAAAGGTTTATAAATAAATTTTATGTAACCTTGTTTAACAGAGTTCAGACTGAATATATTGCGTAGCCGCGAAAGAAAGGAGGGGGGGGGGGTAACGAGTTAGGCTTACCTCCTAGCCCCCTTTTTTTCCATTCCGAGATTTTAACAATATAGTTTGCTCATTATTATTATTATATTTCTATAATAAATAATTTTACTCATTATTCAATTTTGCACTACTGCTAAAAGAAGAAGTTTTTTTTTAAAATCAACAGCATTTGCCCCCAACTTTTCTCAGTATTTATAGAATAGAAAAGGTCTAGTCAAATAATGAATTTGTACCATTATGTGTATTTATGATAAGTACAAATAACTATAAAAAACAACAACAACTGGCGTTGATTTAGTTATTAGCCAGGAGAAATTTAAATATAAGTATTTCTTCAACTTCAGCTAGCTCTGAACAAATTAAATAAATAGATAACTAACTAGTAATTTACATAACATTACAAAGAAAAAAACAACAACATAAATATGGGTATAATTCGAGTTGTTAAATGAAAGCAACTGGCATACTGACTAAATTTATTATTAGAAAACATTTTCATTCTTTTTCAAATCCTTTTATTTTCAATCAACATTTTAATTTGTATCAACTCTGGATAAAAGACATAATGAATGCATCTGGATGTTTTCATTATCTTCATCCAGAGAGTACCACAATTGCCAATGATAGATTCCAAGCCATACATTTATTTGTTCTAAACCCTAGGTTCCCAAAGGAGGCATTATCGCCAGGGGTCAATGATGAAATCGTTGGCTGGGAGTGGGCGGTAAGAAAGAACCTTTTTTTTTATGTCAGTAAATGTTATGAACGGGTAGAGCTTGATTTATATTATGGACATTGAAATGGCGATGAACCTCACACTGAACTGCCGTGATAGACTGGTTATTCTTGACGAAACAGTCGTACCCAAAATTTCAAGGAATCGAGACACTCATTTAAAACAACACTAGCAGAAAAGATGAACAAAAAAATACAACATATTTTGGCAAACAAGAATTAATTCTTTCGAGTGGAGGAACATGTTGCTCCCATCCTTAACTTATCCTAAACTGCGAAAATTGGCAGATAGCTCCTAACCACTTTAAAACAATAATAGCAGGAGACCTCAATGCCTTTATTGTACTTATGTACTAAGTGGCTAATAAACATTGTTCATTATTGTTCATTGTTCATACACCAAAATTAGGCTATTTAAGCTACAAAAAAAAAATAAAGGAAATTGTCATCCCAAGAAAGCCCAACTAGTACAAGACCAGAAAACATCACAACATTTTTAAAGCAAGCTCACAGAACTACTAACAAGACCAGAAAACATCCCAACATTTTTAAAGCAAGCTCACAGAACTACTAACAAGACCAGAAAACATCCCAACATTTTTAAGGCAAGCTCACAGAACTACTAACAAGACCAGAAAACATCCCAACATTTTCAAAGCAAGCTCACAGAACTACTAACAAGACCAGAAAACATCCCAACATTTTTAAAGCAAGCTCACAGAACTACTAACAAGACCAGAAAACATCCCAACATTTTTAAGGCAAGCTCACAGAACTACTAACAAGACCAGAAAACATCCCAACATTTTTAAAGCAAGCTCACAGAACTACTAACAAGACCAGAAAACATCCCAACATTTTTAAAGCAAGCTCACAGAACTACTAACAAGACCAGAAAACATCCCAACATTTTCAAAGCAAGCTCACAGAACTACTAACAAGACCAGAAAACATCCCAACATTTTCAAAGCAAGCTCACAGAACTACTAACAAGACCAGAAAACATCACTAACATTTTTAAAGCAAGCTCACAGAACTACTAACAAGACCAGAAAACATCCCAACATTTTCAAAGCAAGCTCACAGAACTACTAACAAGACCAGAAAACATCCCAACATTTTCAAAGCAAGCTCACAGAACTACTAACAAGACCAGAAAACATCACTAACATTTTTAAAGCAAGCTCACAGAACTACTAACAAGACCAGAAAACATCCCAACATTTTCAAAGCAAGCTCACAGAACTACTAACAAGACCAGAAAACATCACAACATTTTTAAAGCTAGCTCACAGAACTACTAACAAGACAAGAATACATCACTAACATTTTTAAAGCAAGCTCACAATACTACTAATTACTAGCAAGACAAGAATACATCACTAATATTTTTAAACTAGTTTGCAATACAACCAGCAGACCAGATGTGACACCAATATCAACAGACATTATAAATCATCATAACTACCACATACGCCCAAGGAACAGACTCAAAAGTGAGCTGCATTCCAGAACAGATATTAAACGCACCTCACTTTAAAGTCATGTCTACTCGCTCCCCTAGACTAGAGGTAGGCAATCTATTGCTAACAGTATTCCAAACAAATTTCTAAGTCATTCATTGTGCCAACACTGAACAGCCTGAAAGTCAACCTAATATACCTTTTAATATTATTTTTATAGAACAATTGATTTAACTCAGTAGCAAGACCAAGGCCAAAAGCAAAGGATTATTTATAGGGAAAATCTTTAAAGCGTTTTATATTTAATTAACGTGTTTGTGATTATCATCCTTTTCATTAGCATTTATATCATCAATACAATATTTTATTACTAAACTGATCACATTTGTGGTAATTTTTGTCTAAACCTTATCATTTGTTAGTCAAAATTAAAAATGATTATCTAGTTCCTGCAAATGTTAATTATTTATCTATCTCAGTTTAACTGAGACTTCCTATATTGTTTTGCAATTTTTAAACAGCAAGTTATTAACATTAAGTAAAATGGATACGTAGTAATCATACAAACTGGGTAGTTAATGGAATGTATGAAAAAATACATGTAAATACTTTAGTCATATAATATTTATTTAATTTTAAAATAATTTTTTACAAATTGAGCATTAAAGTTATAAATTGTAAGCCATCTGTTCTTTTATAAAATAAAAAAAAAAATATTATTAGAAATATTAGCTCAAATAAAACGGGTTTATTATGTCCGTTTAAAAAAAATGTTTTCACATTTGATTCATTAGTGATGTCAAACAAGTTATGTTTTGTAATATAACAAATTTTACTGAGTAATTATAATTTCTTTATATAAATCCAACATTGTGATATTCATTACAAGATTTAATTATTAGAGGATTAAAATATTTTAATGTGATGTGAAGAAACACTTTTTGCATTAATTTAAGGATTTTATATTTTAAACATTAATACAGAAATTACATAATATAGGACTATTTATTAAATTGAATATATTAATATTTATTATATTTATTAAATTAATAATACAAGAGTTCAGAGTTACTTATATTTATTTTTAATTAAAGAAGATGAGCATAAAAACTATTTCTAATGTAATTAGTCTGACTCTGTATCAATTAATGAGCGGTCAAGTGTAGGTGACCTCTTTGTATGCTTAAAACAGCTTTCATGTGCGATAAAATCTGTTAACAAGTGTAAGTTAAATCAAAAGCTAAAAGTAAAAGAGCGAATGCCTAGCAGTTGAGAAATGCAGATGACATTTCCAAACAGAATCTTTCTGTTTCTGGAAGGAAGCTCACTCACACTAGATGGAGGAAGCAAAGAAGACATTCAGAACAGACTGTATAAAGCAAGAATTGCATTAAACAACATGACCAACACCTAGAAATCCTGTCAATATAGTACCTGAACGAAATTAGCACAGTATCGACAACACCTCGGGTTTTGATTAAGAAAGGATGTTGTGTACATTTAATGCTGTTCTTTAATTTTTTAGCTAATTGGTATTCTTTTAATATAAAAAATAAACAAATAAATTTCAACACCTCTCATAAACTTGGACTTGGGACACCTGCCCTTCTCTCCATTCACACTATTTACACTATTGCAAGAATGTTCAGAATTAAGATGTATCTAATAGTAAATACATTACTCAGAGGCCTGTTGCTAATTTCATCTTTCAAAGACACTACTTCGTTTCATGCCATTAATTTCACTTAGTAGATATAAATGAAATCCTACCAGCTACTTTCAATTGAACCAGTAGATATTATATGTTTGCCATGTTTACCATTTTGCGAGTTTTACCATCTTTACCGTTGCAATATTTCATCATCATCATCAAACCCTTGACCGTTGTGTTCGTTGCGAATGGACACCTCAGCAGTCATCTTTCTCCATTTTTGACTATCTTGAGCGGCTGTCAATAGTTCAGACATTTGCAGCTTTTTCCATACATACAAAAGCTTACTTAGATAAATACACACATACATACACATCCGCATATCCTTCACACATACGTATGTAGCCTACATATATACATAGACTATAGATAGTCCGACCGACTGTGATTTGAATAGTGATGTTAATAAAGTAGGCCAGTGACTGTTACACAAAGAAATTGTTACGCATATTTCAGGAATTAGGGCTGGCCTATAAAGTCTAATATCTTTGTCTCCATAGGGCAATATTTTCTTTGATTATATTTATAAAGGAAACAGCCGGTCGAACGCGATAAGAAATGAATGCCCAAAGCACCAACATTTGTATAATTTTTCATTCAATAATTGGATATATGGATCTTGGGAGTGAACTTTATTTATATACTTCCGAAATCGTCTACTTCTGAGTACCGAAAATCCTTTAATTAGATTTTAGTCACAATGGTCAGAATAAATATATTCTATGCTTGTCGAAAAGATACATGTACAAACGCAAGTATGATACTTGCTATATAGTACATGTAAGATACTTGCTATTTTTTAGACACACGTACAGCATGTATGATATTTGCTATATATTATATACAAGTACAACACATGTATAATACTTGCTAAATGTTATATACAAGTACAACACACGTAGGATACGTGCTATGTATTATATACAAGTACAACGCATGTGTAATACTTGCTAAATATTATATACAAGTACAGCGCACGTATGATACTTGCTAAATATTATATACAAGTACAGCGCACGTATAATACTTGCTAAATATTATATACAAGTACAACGCATGTATGATACGTGCTATATATTATATACAAGTCAGCGCACGTATGATACTTGATATATATTATATACATGCAGTGGCGTATTTAGGAATGTTCTACATGTTCATGTAGAACAGGGCCCCCACAGAAAAGGGGCCCCCACACATTCCGAAATTTTTTAATTTATTTTTTCTTTCTTTTCTTTTGGCAATTAGAATAGTTTTGTAACATTTACGTCCAAAAGAGGTTTTCAAGGCTGCAGAAATGTTCCAATTCAAAATGTCCAACAAGAGCACAGAATTAATATTAATGATTTTCGTGGACAGTCGTATGATAACATTTCTTCAATGAGTGCCAAATAGACAATGGACTTCGTGTTTTGGTTCTGAACAGCAGTCGTTAGCAGTTTGGGTGCCAGGCACCACACACTCTCTGAACTTGGTGAAACAGCAGTTTAAAGCTGGTCATCAGATGTGTCATTTTTTTACCTCCTGCAACATATACTATTTTTTTTACAGCATCTACCCATCGTTACATATAAGATAAAATTAACCCATATCTTGCTGAGGTTTTAGTTTTTCGTGAATTTTACATATGTTATAGAAAGTCATGATAAAATAAACAAATGATAGTTATTTAAAAAAAAAAAAAAATTTTTTTTATGAAATATTGAGATTTTTCAAGATGTCCTTAAAAAAGGACGCCAGCAAGAAATTATACCGCGACATTGCATGTTTGCAAGAGAAACATACCCTCTTATCTCAAGGATAAATACACATTTGTTTAACAATTTAAGCTAGAATGTGTAATTTATAGCTTTTCAAAACAATAGGATGAGAAAATAGCGTAATAAAAAATTGCCATTCGAGTGGCATCCGGGCACGGAATGGGTTAACTGAACGAACCAGAAAAAACAATAACAGCATTTAAAACACTAACACAGAAGAAGCGTGTGCAATATATAATTTAAGATTATATCAATCATATTTAATTTTTTAAAAGTATGCTTTATATAATAATATATTTGTTTGTTTGCATAATATGCTGTAGATATTGTGATACTCGGCGAAAGCACCTAGATAAATATATATAAAGGCCTTTATATATATATATATATATATATATATATATATATATATATATATATATATATATATAATTATACATTTAGGCAGCTAAGCCAACAGTAGTTGATATCACTCATTACTAATAACGAAATCTGATATTCTTTCCGATAGTGTATAATATAGGTCTAAAGAAATATAATCCATGGTGGCATCTCCTCGAATTGTTTTCATAATACTACATTGCCTATATTATTCCGAATTGGTATTCTGGGCATCAGATAGGTCTTCTGGGCAACGGATTCGTATTGTGGGCAGCGGATTTGTATTCTGGGCATCGGGTAGGTCTTCATGGCAACGTATTGGTTTTCTGGGCTACAAATTGGTCTTCTGGGCACCGGATTAGTCTTCTGTATAGCAGACAGATCTTCTGGGCATCATATTAATTCTTTGGGGAGCTGATTCGACTATTGGGCAGCATATTATGTGTCTTGTGGGCAACATATTGATCTTATTGGCATCAGATAGGTCTTATGGGCACTGGATTGGTCTTGTAGCGGATAGGTTTAACGGACAGCGCATTCGTATTTAGGGCATTGTATTTGTATTTTGGGCAGCTGATGTGTCTTCTTGGCAGAGGATTTGTGTTCAGGGCATTGGACAGATTTTGTGGGCAACAAATTGTTCTTTGGAACAATTTATTGGTCTTACGGATTGCGGATAGTCTTATAAGCATCATGTTTGACTTATGGGCAATGTATTGGAGCCAGCAAAAGAAGAAAACAAGCAAGAAAGGTTTTTGTCGATCCTATTGTAGAAAAAGAGTAGTCAGCTTTAGAAAAGGAGAACCCTGTCTTTGTCGGCTGTATGATGTATTCTAGGATTTGGTCAACATAAATTTGCTTAAAACAATCTGTAAAGCCGAATAGTCTCATCTCAGAATCAACATTATTTGTATTTGTTTTTAGATAATTAGGATACCTTGATACCTAGTTACATCCTATTTATTACACACATGGCGGCAGTATATTGAGTGCATTATATAATCTTCGTCTTTTATTTAAGTAATAGCATGTTGAATTGACTAAAGTTTGTGACAGATGTTGAGAATAAAATTGAAATGTACTAGAAGTAGTTTATTAATGTATATTTATGTATATAAATGTACAATGTGGTTTTAAAACTAGTTAATATGGACAAACAAACCTACTCAACTTGCTTCAAATGTAAATGACTACATAATATATTCACAAAAAGATCCAAAAATATTACGTTTTTCTATTTTTTTTTAGCAAAGAAAACACTAAAAAACTAAATTTTAGGTCACGGTATCATTTGTTGCTGGCGTCCTTAAAAAAAAGACAGTTGGTTTTAACACCTCGGCGTAATTATTATTATTGTTTTAAACTAAATATCTATGTTTATGTCTTCTAGGAACATTAATTAACAAAGTTATGTTAAAACTTAGGTCAATTTTTATCATTTTCTTAAAAAAAAATGTTAACTTTTTCAGACTTGACTTTTTTATCATTTTATCAAACTCACGACATAAATTTGTTTCGAGTGCATAAAAGAATATAAGCAGACAAATGAAGATAAAAAGTAGATACATCAGTATATGTTCTTAACATTCAATGAAAAATTTGCAAACTATTAACTTAATTTTATGTCTGAAATCGCATTTTACAAAGTGTTTAAATAAGGACACCATCAAGATATGGGTTAAGATAAGATTACTTTATTGATCCAAACAATGGAAATTTGACTTGATTGCATACAATTAGTCTTTTTTCAGCAAATTTTAAATAATATACAAGAATTATATAATTATATATACGTAAGAACAGAAATATACACTTATAATAAACTAACCTATAAAAACACAGTTTTATTATACTCCCTTTCTTTGTAAACTAAGTTTACATTTAATTTATATTTTGATAGATTAAAATAAATATAAATGATATCATACCTTATGAATTTCCACACTAAAATATTGCGCATCCTTTTTTTTCTAGGATTGGCCCGCAAAAACCATAAAAAGATAACTCGCTTTGTTTCGGCTATATTGTGTCGTTTTCATTCTATTTATTTCGTGTAAACGAACATATCCGAAAAGGTTATTTACTACCGTCTCTTCCGGTAGAGGCAGTCATGTTTTTTTTCTTCGATTCGCATTTTGGTCAAAGGTATTAGTGACTATTCCAAAGGCTATAATGCTGAAAATTTGATAGAATGTATTGTTAGTCTGGACAAGTCTGCTTTCCAAGTTTCAGCTCGATTGGACGACGGGAAGTGGTCGAAAAATCGATGCAAAGTTTTGCTAACAAACATTCAACCAAGCAGACAGACAGACAGACGGTACGAGTTATAATAATGGGAGTAAAAATAGACATTCACGCATATTATCATGCTATTTAACATACAAGTAAACAGGGGCGTATTTAGGCAGGTTCCATTGGAACAAGGGCCCCCACATAAAAGGGGCCCCCCACACATCCCAAAAAAAAATATTTTAGTGTGACATTCTTTCGTTGAAAATGTAAAATAATATTAATATATTCCCCTACAATTTAAAGGGCTCCAGTCCAACCAAGCTAAGTGTAACATAAAATGTATGATTTTACAGAATGTAACATGAATTAACGACCCATTTCTGAGATGTGTGGAAGGCAGGGGCAAGACCACAAGGGGCCCCCACATACATTTGGGAACAGGGCCCCCACAATCCTAAATAGGGCCCTGTTTTTGATAACTAACAGACTCAGGAGCAAAACAGAACTGACCACAATTCAGAAGAAAAAAAAATTCCTAGCATGGAGTGAGGCAAGAGTGACCATCCAGCCAGCCTACAACACAGAAATATCGAGGAAATATCGGTAGGGAGAATAGCGCACACCAGTAAATTAAAAGATCTATATGCTTGATCGATTCCATAAGCCTATACTATAGCCTATAGTATATTAAATAATTGGGCCTATATTTTACATATTTATAATTTAGATAGGCCTATAGCTATGCTTATTATGCTATAGAGCTAGCAGGCTCTATAGTAAGTAGTTTATATAGGCTCAAGTAGCCTACTCTAGTCTAGGTTAAGCAAGAAAAAGTAAAATTACAACAATTTATATTGCAACACATTAGAAAGAAATGCAAAATAAGTGTTGAGACTTCTACACAAACCAAACTTTGGCTCGATGCATTAACTGGGTAACCAAAGAAGACGCTGTAAGCCTAGAATGTATAATAAATATTTTTTTTATTGTTAAAAACTGGATCAAAATGTAAAAAAAATGTAAAGTTTGCTAAATGGCTAAGCTTACTCGGTATAAAGTTTTTATGAATGTGTAGGCTATGCTGGTTTGTATGCTATGCACAACTATACAGTCTCACATGAAGTGCCAAAATCACATTGACATTTGAATATGCCAAATACTAATATGTTATATTTATGCTTAGCTACATGTACAAACAATATTTAACAATAAAATCCCAAACAAGACAAACAATAGGACAAGGAATATTGCCCTAGGCATATTGAGAATCAAACTATGATGAGCTTAACTTTTCAAGGTTCTATTGTGACATCGAACGATTATAAAATTTATAATATTTAAAAATTACTATTGCTAATGCTACAAATAAGAACTTAATACAATATAGGAAAATATAAACCTAATTGTTGAGACTTCAACACAATTCAAACAAAGGTTTATCAATGTGTAACTATGTACATTTTTATTTGCATATCACAGCTGGCACGAAGAGCAATTTCTTTTGGGAACGCGAGCATTTATCAAACATGGAACAGCTTAGTTATGATCACACTGCTAGGGATGTGATCGTCGATTTAAAACGGTCATTTTGTCGGATCGTCGATGCATCGTCAATTTGTTAAAATAGGTCTATTTCGTTTATTTTCGCCGGTATTCTTTTTATTTTACTTTTCAATAATCCTAGAATGATTTGCCTTTGAATACTAGTAACGGGGCATGGTGGGGGACGCATCTGATTGTAGGCTATTATACACCAAGAAGTTCTTTGTGCCTGCCATAGCAGTAGCAGTAAGAAATTAGATGATATCCTCAAAGATGTCACAAATATGGTCCATGACATCATGGCCCACTCGTGCTCTTAGTTGTTGACAGGTGTGTGGGGGAGAGGGGAGGGGCCAAAACGTGCCCCCCCCTGGCTTATACGTTAAAGCCATCAAAAAGCAAATGCTAATTCATTATTATTTAAAACATATTAACAGTATATAGCATTATTAGATTTAAAACATCTAAAAAAGTAATTAATTAAGAAATTCTCTGTTTTAGAATACCTCGGTTAAAAAAAGGTGGTCGAGTTGGGAGATGGGATGGGAGAGACTAATTGTACCTTCCCCCGTCCCTCCACTTACTCCACACAATACATAGCTTTGCCGCTAAGGCACACACTATTATGTCTAACTTGTTAAATGATTTTTCAAATAATTTTCTACCAGATAATAAAGACAATTTGCTAAAAAATGCAACATTTGCGAAACACTAAAATGAAAACATTGGCTAATTCTGAAATAGGTTTATTAAAACAATCTCTAGATCTAGATAAATTACTAAAATTTGAAACTAATAAGATTTTTTTTAATCGAGAAAAGTGCAAAGTATCATAGGAAAAACTAAAAAAACAACAACTAAACTGATAAATACTTTTTATTGTAATCCTTTTTAAACATTAGTAAAAAAAAAGAATATGCAAATATTTAAGACCCATTAACTAAGGAAAACTGTTAATAAAAGCAAGACATAAAAATGAAATGTTTAAACTAAAGACCGACCGAAACCAAATTTTGGGTTTCGGCCTAAACCGAAGCTGATACCGAGAATTTTACTACACAGTCGGCCGAAACCGTAACCGAAACATAGAAATGGCCAAACAAAAGATTTTAAAAGACTGCAGATTTTAAAAAACTGCAGATATTAAAAGACTGCACATTTTAGTGTTATATTAAATACTTTATGGGTACTCTATCTAAGTAAACAATAGAACTAGGGCTGTCAATGTCAATTTTTTTGACGACTAGCATTAGTTGTAACTTAACATCTGCCTTCGTTGTTGTCTGTGCTTGTATTCTTCTTCTTCTTCTTTATGTGCCAGGTCTGGAACAGACATCGGCGGTCATGACTCTCCATTCTTTCCTGTTGTTAGCTTTTTGCAGAAAGTTATTATTACTTATGTTGTTGTTCGTGGCCCATTCGTTCAGGCTTTCTACATATGTTAGCCTTTGTCTTCCTCTGTCTCTCTTACCAGATATTTTCCCACACAAAGCCAGTCTTTCTATACCATTTTTCCTATAGATGTGTCCTAGAAATTTCATCTGTCTATTCCTAATGGTGTTAATGAGTTCTCTTGAGGTACATGCTGTTTTCAACACATCTGCATTAGATTTCTTTTCAGTCCATGATATTCTCATCATCCTTCTTAGAAACCACATTTCTACTGCCTCCAATCTTTTCCTTGTTTCATTATCAATAGTCCAACATTCACATCCATATAGAAGAACAGACCAAACATACCCCTTCAGTATGCGCATTTTGGTACATATTCTGATATTCCTGTTTTTCATGATACTGCTTAAGCTCATGAAGCTGTTTTTAGCTATTGCGATTCTTCTCTTTATTTCTTTGTTGCATTTGCCTTCCTGTGTTATTGTATAGCCTAGATACTGGAAAGAATTGATTTGCTTGATGTTTTCACCTTCACTGGATAAAGAGCATCTTGGAGGTTGTCTTTTCTTAGAGATTACCATTACTTCGGTCTTACTGAGATTGAGTGTTAATCCTTTAAGTCGGCTCTCTTCTACCACCTTATTTAGAATAGTTTGCAGGGCACTTTCTGATTCTGCTATTAGTACTGTGTCATCTGCATATCTCAGATTATTTATATTCTTTCCTCCAACTTTAATACCATCTAGGTGTTCGATATTCCGGAGTATTATTTCACTGTAGATGTTGAAGAGGTCTGGTGATAAAACACATCCCTGTCTTACTCCTCTCTTTATTGGTTTGAATGCACTTAACTCCCCTTCATATCTAATGGCAGCTTCTTGCTCCCAGTATAGATTTCTTATTATTCTGAGGTCTTTACCATCTATGTCCAGATCTTGTAATATATTAAATAGATCTTGATGTTTGACTTTGTCAAATGCCTTAGAATAATCTATAAAGCATAGATACAGGTCTTTTTGCATCTGGATGCATCTTTCAATTAACATAGATAAGGTGAAAATAGCATTTCTTGTGCTTTTATCTGCAACGAATCCAAACTGGGTTTCTGAAATTTCCGGACGGATTTTACTTCTTATTCTTTCCATGATTATTCTGAGGAGTATTTTTGTGACATGATTCATTAAGCTAATTGTATAGCAAGCAATATTCGGGATTTGAAAAAATAAACTACATTAAGTCTATGAGTCGCCTTTGACTAATTAGTGTTTGCAAGTATTTAATGTTAAAGAATTGTACGAATCAAACATGTTTTTAAAATAAGTCTCCGAGAAAAAAAAACATGGGAAGCCATATTGAAATGATCTTCTACCTAATTCCGACAAAACCGAAAACCGGATTCCGATTTTTAACATCACTGCATAAAAAATGTAAGCCTAATATACAGTTGTATATACATGTATTATGTATGTTATTTAAAATTATCAATAAGAAGAGTAATAGAAGCAGCACTATCGTTGCAGTCTAAAAATTGAAAGCTAAAATAGATATTCGGCAGTTGACCGAAAGTCAATGTCACTTTCGGCCGAAACCGTAAGCTAGCCGAAAGCTAACATTTTTATTCGGCCGAAACCGAAACTACGCCGAAAAAGATCATTTGCTTATTTTCTGCGCCGAAACCGAAACCCAATTTCGGTCGGTCTCTAGTTCAAACCACAAATAAGTGGAGGAAGTCATAATCATTTTTTGGAGTGTATATAGTGTATATGATAAGTAGCCTGCCAAGCATTTTTCGTTAGCATATTATAATGTATAATATATTGCGTGATATTTCCTTATCATCATCATCATCCTGATCCAACAGCTAACGTGACGTTTGCCGTTCGGTCTGAGTCTATAGTGAAGAAACTGAATACTTTTCACAACTGTTAATAATTGGTAGGCCTATATACGTTTTTTTTAAAGGATTTGTTGTTTTGGGAAGGTAGATATTACGTAGGTCTTGAAGTGACGATCAATGAAAAGGGTAATGTGATGGTTTCTAATTACTATTTACATTTTTCTCAAACATCTTTAATATTTGATGCTTTTTAAGTTTATACATTTATCTGTACTTAAACATTTTTCACAAACATAAAATAACAACTCAAATCTTTTTATTAATTTTATCCCATCAGAAAGCACCTTGAGTGAGTTTGGCATCCGACCTAACTGGTTGTGATCACTTATGATATGAAGTCACGATTTGCAATGAAAGGTACAAATATGGCGTCTGTAGAGTCAATCTCCAGGCTCTCTAAATAAATTACTTTCCTGAATAAACCAGCAACAGATTTTTGCAGCTGTTGGTCATCTTTAAGTGTTTCAGACTTGACCCCGTAAATATAGAGTTCATCCAAGAAAGTGACCGCTCCGTGTAATGGCCAATGGGAGCACCACAGTTTGACTACAAACTCAAAATCTACAACATCAGACTGTGGCTTGACCAACTTCCACATGTCGCCATTGGACTGTAAGAGATAAGTTGAGTGGTCATCTTTAAAACTTATCATTTCATCAGCTGGACCTTCAAGATTGTTGAGTCTTGTCCAGGTGCTGTTTGATATATCAAAACTCAAGACTGCAGTTTCCTCCACACGACCTTTTGCGGCTTCTGAGTAAAAAGCAAGAATCTTTTGATCATAGCACGTCACGTGACACATAGGTTGGTCCTCTGGCAAATCTGGCAATTGGACAGGTGATGGCGACAAAGGGTTCAGTTTCCAAAATTTGTTTCTTTGAAGAATATAAATAAATTCATTGACCGCTACAACAGAGAATAGATTACTCTTTAGTGTGAGTGGAACTTTTAGGCCTATTTTTGACCAGGTTTTGTCAGTTAAACAACTAATACACAAAGGGCTATCCGTTTCAGACTCTTCATCATTTAGGACATAAAGGCCATACAAGGATCTGTCAATTGTTATCAATTGTAATATAATATTATAATCACTTACACTGCTGCATTCGTATTTAATCCAAATGTTTTCTGAAAAATTATAAACCAAGTGGTCGCAGTCATTTAGAAAATTTATTGCAACATTTTTACAGGCGCTGTTGTTCCTGTGTGTAGCCCCAGTTGGCCATTGTCCATTTCTTTTACCGATCTGTAGCTGGTACAAGAGAGCTCTGGTGATAATATCCCGGGACTGTTTATTCTCACTGACCAAAGGATGACAGAGAACCATTTCCAGACATTCGTGACTTGCAAGACATGTACGTGTATTTGATAATAATTGGAATAAAAATTGTTTTCTGTAATTTGAACCAGTCAACGCGTCTTCGCCTTTTCCCGTTTTCTCACATATCACACTATTGTCACATTTGACTACATTCTGAAGATCTATATTCGTTGTAGAATCTTTCAGTCCCAATTTTGTTGTAGTACTCTCAGAAACTGTCTTATCCGTTGTGTCTGAACTTTCGTTTTCATTTAATTCCACATCCGATCTCATTGTAACAATATTTTCTTTGGCGACTGGAAGACAGTTTGCCTCATTCGTAAGTTCATTGTCGGGCATGTACTGTACCCACATTAAGATCGCTTTCAAAACGTCATCTTCAGATTTCGTTGCCAGGTTTTGGCTTTTGATTAAACTCAAAACGTCACACAACCTTAGATCAAGAAAGTAGGTGGTCTTGAAAAAAGAGTTGCAGTTTTTTAAAATGAAGGCCCAAACTGTCTCAGTAACTATTTCGGAGCTCAGCATTCTACCATAATGAAAATATTGGACATAGTTCTCCAGAGACAGTGATTTAATGACGTACACTTCACACTCAGTAACTATAAAGGTTACTTGTAGCTGATGGGCAGCTCTCCAAATGTCAATGACATTTTCATTAGTCAAAATGCCACGACCAGTGTATATGGTTTCCAATATCAACTGAAATGTTTCGCTAGAGACTTCTTCTAATGTGACACTCTTTGATTTAGTTTCTTTCATCCCGGATCTAAACAGAGCTCGGAAAAATCCAGAACATGCTGCTAAAAGAAACCTATGACATCCAAAATGAGTGTCACCGACAGTCACAGTAAAATCTTGAAGCTCCTCACAATTCCAGAACTCGCTCAGACCTCGGACAATGCCGTAGGCTACTTCTCTCTTGATAACCATGACTTTGGAATCTGTTGGCAATTAAAAGGCAAGAATCGGATATATTTTTAAAATTTCAAAGTCACAGAAGATATTTAAAAAATTTTTTTTGACTTTACCTTACAATTCTTTAGAACTTAAAAATTCGTGGGCTAATGATTACCTTGCAACAAAGCCGATAATAGCTTTCAATAGGGATAATCAAATTTCCCATAATCCTTGACTGTAATATTAAGAAACACAAGCGCACCAACTTTACGTTATTTATATTCTATTAAGCTATTTGAATAACCTTCAGTCTAATATGAATGATATATTGTAGGCCTATTAAAAACACATTGCGGACATAGACTTGTATAATAATGTATTGATTGATCAAAAAATGTTTCGCGTAGCACAAATCAAAATATTATGTATTTAATAGTAGGGCCTACAATAATAATAGGCCTATTGCACAGACTCTGTGTCTAGCCAAATCATTCAGGGTCACAGGAAAAATCTATTTTTGCGTCTCCATTGCGTTCATCAAAAGAATGAGACGTAGATTCATGTTAATTACAACTTTACATTTGGTTTGATGTTGTTTTTACCACATCGCAAGTCATAGTTAGGATTTGGAGAAAACACACTAATTAGTGTGAGCAAGGCATTTGAAGAATTGTTTTGTGAGAATCCAGCATTATGTTTGAAAATATATCCATTAGAACCAAAAAAATTGTGTGCTACTTGAAGTAAATGATTACCTTCCAACCAACAAACGAAAATCGGTTTTGAAGATCAAAACCGAAAACCGGAATTCCTGTTTTCGTTTAACATCTCTAATCCTAATCCAGATACTAACTGGCAATTTCAGACAATAGCCACCAAGAAGCTATTGGTAGATGACTACACATAGAAACTTCCATATTCTTACCTTATTTTATATGTTACACACACTCCTTCTGTAAAATTCTTATGTATAAAGCAACTAGAACAAAAATTACAACATGGCGCTAGTCGTTTAATAATAATAAAAGGTTAAGAGCATCCGCACCAAAATGAACACTTATAAAACTTGAGAGTGAGTCTGGCCTATATATAAGATATAAGATAGGATAAGATAAAACATAAAAATATTAACATCCTCACCTTTTACAAGACAACAATAACAACAACAACAAAAAACAACAACAACAACATAAAATCCAATCGAGTTTTAAAGAAAACAATTGTGAGAGAAAATGAAACAAACACAACCAATACACAACATGACACCAATCAGTGACCAATAGAACATTCTAGTAGTTCTAGACTCCAATGACACCATTCAGTGACCAATAGAACATTCTAGTAGTTCTATACTCCCGTGACACCAATCAGTGACCAATAGAATATTCTAGTAGTTCTAGACTCACATGACACCAATCAGTGACCAATAGAACATTCTAGTGGTTCTAGACTCCAATGACACCAATCAACGACCAATAGAACATTCTAGTCGTTCTACACTCACATGATACCAATCAGAGACCAATAGAACATTCTAGTAGTTGTAGACTCCCATGACACCAATCAGTGACCAATAGAACATTCTAGCCGTACTAGACTCCCATGACACTAATCAGTGACCAATAGAACATTCTAGTAGATCTAGACTCTCATGAAACCAATCAGTGACCAATAGAACATTTTAGTAGTACTAGACTCCCATGACAACAATCAGTGACCACTAGAACATTCTAGTAGTTCTAGACTCCCAAGACACCAATCAGTGACCAATAAAACCTGCTAGTAGTTCTAGACTCCCATGACACCAATCAGTGACCAATAGAACATTCTAGTAGTTCAACACTTACATGACACCAATTAGTGACCAATAGAACATTTTAGTAGTTGTAGACTCCCATGACACCAATCAGTGACCAATAGAACATTCTAGTAGTTCTAGACTCCCATGACCATTTTACCAAGCTGGTTTTTTCACTGTTCGTTTTTGTCTATTTGTCGTTACATGGATTGGAATTGTAGTGTCTGGTTCTGCCGGCAGAGTTTCATTAATAGGGATTGGTAATAACACCTCGCTTCTTGCCTCATCATTATTCTCGCTACCCAAGTCAGTGTCACAAAGATAAGGATTTCTGCTTTCTCTAATGTGAAGTATGTTACGCTAGTATTTCCTTCCTCTGTCATTTTCTAGTAGATACGACCGTTCTGATTCTCTTTGATTATCTTACTAGAGTTCCATCCACTGATTCCGGGAGTTTGAAAAGAGACTTTGCTGTACGGGAAAAAAGCAGAGGTGAGTCTCGAGCCCGCTTTTTCATAAGTCTGCCGTATTTTCTCTTTATTCTTCATCAGGGCCGTATTTAGGTTTGTGGGGCCCTGTTCCTAAATGTATGTGGGGGCCCCCTCGTTACCTTACCCCAGTTGCCTTCCGACGTTGCTGTGTTAGCCTGTTTACAGTGTTCCTGATGCTGAATGATAACTAGTAACCCACTCTGTATGACTCTGTTTGCCAATTTGGCGAGAAAATTTGCATTTCACTACATTTAACTTCAATTATTTGTTTGAAGTTTGAACACTAATATTCACAGTATTTGTTGCAGTATTTGCTAGTTCAGTTCAGTCGCTATCTGACTGATTCTGACAATTACATGCCCGCTACACTCTTTATAATTCATTCTGATCTGAATCTTAATAAGAATAAATTATGTAAAAAAAAAAGACTTAGGGCAGACGCTTCTCCTGAGTCAATGTTGTTTGCAGCCTGTTTTTTTTATGAGTTCAATTTTGAGAATGATCGTTCACTAAACTCATTGGCAACCATAAGTACCAGATACATTATTAGGACAACTTCAATGTTTGCTAAAGTATCTGCCAGAAATTGATAAATAAATAATTTGTAAATTAACTGTACATATCCAATGCCATGTTTTGTTTATCATTCATTAAATCAGAATGTTGCTTGGCTATTTCAGCTAATTGAAACAGTTCATTATCGAAGCGTTCGTTCAGATCTTTGTCATAAATGTTGAATTTCATCAGCTGACATATTGTTAAGTTTACCAAGAAATCCAAATCGTTCACAAACAATAATGTATGCATTAATACGCTGATCAAGTAATTGTTTCAACTGGTCTATAACTGGAAAACAAACTGTCCACATGGATGTTCTCTCTTGTTGAGAACTCTGCTTTTTGTGCCTGCACATAGTCTAGTGATGTCACAAAAACACTGCGACGACGTTATCTGGTATCCATTTTAACATATTTGGCTATCCCAGACTTCACTTTACCTTGAGCTAAATACTCATCATAGCTGTTTGGCTTGGATTCATTGATGTTCTTGAAGGGCTTTAATTGTGGAATTGAAACGTTCTAAAACAGCTTGCCAAAATACAGCACAAATGCCCACCTCCAAAGATGACATTACGTTAATAAAGCCATCAGCCTGTGAACTGGTGATGGTTTTCTCGTCAATATAATCGGCAATAGACTCCAAATCTTCTTGTTTCAGGTGATAGTCTGCTACCGGCAAGACTAGATAGTCTGCTACCGGCAAGACTAGATAGTCTGCTACCGGCAAGACTAGATAGTCTGCTACCGGCAAGACTAGATAGTCTGCTACCGGCAAGACTAGATAGTCTGCTACCGGCAAGACTAGATAGTCTGCTACCGGCAAGACTAGATAGTCTGCTACCGGCAAGACTAGATAGTCTGCTACCGGCAAGACTAGATAGTCTGCTACCGGCAAGACTAGATAGTCTGCTACCGGCAAGACTAGATAGTCTGCTACCGGCAAGACTAGATAGTCTGCTACCGGCAAGACTAGATAGTCTGCTACCGGCAAGACTAGATAGTCTGCTACCGGCAAGACTAGATAGTCTGCTACCGGCAAGACTAGATAGTCTGCTACCGGCAAGACTAGATAGTCTGCTACCGGCAAGACTAGATAGTCTGCTACCGGCAAGACTAGATAGTCTGCTACCGGCAAGACTAGATAGTCTGCTACCGGCAAGACTAGATAGTCTGCTACCGGCAAGACTAGATAGTCTGCTACCGGCAAGACTAGATAGTCTGCTACCGGCAAGACTAGATAGTCTGCTACCGGCAAGACTAGATAGTCAGCTACCGGCAAGACTAGATAGTCTGCTACCGGCAAGACTAGATAGTCTGCTACCGGCAAGACTAGATAGTCTGCTACCGGCAAGACTAGATAGTCTGCTACCGGCAAGACTAGATAGTCTGCTACCGGCAAGACTAGATAGTCTGCTACCGGCAAGACTAGATAGTCTGCTACCGGCAAGACTAGATAGTCTGCTACCGGCAAGACTAGATAGTCTGCTACCGGCAAGACTAGATAGTCTGCTACCGGCAAGACTAGATAGTCTGCTACCGGCAAGACTAGCGTGTTTCTATGGTACTGACAGTGGTTCATCAAAAGATTGCGATTTCTGTGTTAAAATGTCCTAAAGGTGGGTAGATGCTGTATTAATAAAAAAAAAAAAAAAAAAAAAAAAAAAAATGTTTCTGTAAGTAAAAAAATGACACAGCTGATGACCAACTTTCAGCTGCTGTTTTACCAACTAAGTTCAGGGAGTGGGCGGTGCCTGGCATCCGATTTGCTAACGCGTTGCTGTTCAGAACCAAGGCAGAAGTCCATTGTATTTACCGCTCATTGAAAAAGAACCTAACAACTAGACTAGTTAAAAAGAAAAAGAATTTAAACACTTTTAAATGTATCTTTTGTCCATTGGCGTATTTAGGCTTGTTCCACATGTTTCATTGGAACGGGGGCTCTTGCAGAAAAGGGACCTCCACACATCACCGAAAAAAAATAATTAAGTGACATCTCCATTTTTTCGTTGAAAATGTAAAATAAAATTCATTTATTCCCCTACATTTTTAAGCGCTCCAGTCCAACCAAGCTAAGCACCACAACATACAATTTATGATTTTACAGAATGTAACATGAATTAACGGCAATTTTCTTAGGTATGTGGAAGGCAGGGCGAGGCCACGAGGGGCCCCCCACATAAATTTAGGAACAGGACCACCACAATCCTAAATACGGCTCTGCAAGTAAAAGTACCATTAAGAGTCAGCTATTGTATTTTCTGTCTGACTGACGATTCTGTTGAAAGATTCTCACTGATAGTGGATCAAAGGCGTCCCCAAATCTCTCTGTTCTTGCCCTTATTGAAAGAAGCCGACCATCTCGACTAGATATGATATTAAGATATATCGTAAAGCGGGTGTGCATGATCCCGAAGGATTTTATCAATCATAGATAAGCACCTTGAATTGAATAGATCTCCAAGAGCTGGTAATTGTGTCTGTGTTGTTCGAGAGGCCATGCGGTCTATTGGTGTCTGTTCAATGTAGTGGTATTACCATACCAGGAGGTGATTGCGAAGGTGATGATGCTACCAACAAGTCGCCGAGTAAAAGAGATTCATGATGGTCATGTCTATGTAAAATGTTTTTAGTCCATTAAGACAGAAAAGTTTAACACAGAAATCACAATCTTTTGATGTACCACTGTGTGTACCAAAGAAACTGTTGGAAATACGCTAGTCTTGCCGGTATGATGCGACGAGAGCATTTGCAGCAGGCAATCACCTGATACAAGAAGCTTTAGAGCCAATTGCCGATGATGATGAGGAGAAAGAACAGGCTGAAAGCCTTTTTAACCCAATGTCATTTTTGGAGTTGGACAGATATGCTGTATTTGCATGATAATTTAGAACTTTTCAATGCGATTAGTAAGTCATTTAATACCCACAATAAAAGCCTCAATATGGCCGTTGACTGTCTCAAGTCTCTCAAAACCTTTTTGGATTCAAATTTCAAGCGAAACAGCTTTGATGAGCTGACCCTATGTAGTTCAAGGAAAAGTGAAATCTGGGACAGCCTTATCTGTTATAATGAATACAAAACAACGTCTTCGCAGTGTTCGTGTAACATCACTGGTCTGTCGACAGGCACAAGAAGAGAGAACTTCCGTGTTGTCAGTTTTCTTCCAGTTATAGACCAGTTGTAGCAATCACTTGATCAGCGTTTTAATGCATACATTATTGTTCTTAAACGATTTGGATTTCTTAGTAAACTTAACAATATGTGATGAAATTCAATATGTAGCTGTGACATTTTTGACGATTACTTCGGTAATGAACTGGTTCAATTTGCTGAATTAAAGACATTATTGAAGAATTTATTCTTCTGTTCGCTAAAACGGCAATCAGTGTTAGACAGAGTGGGTTCCAGATAGACCACGCTCGCTTCCAGATCCTCATCAGACTTTAGTGCCCAAGTAGTCCTCGTAAAGAAAAAAGACGGGACAACAAGATTTTGTGTCGATTTTCGGAGACTTAACGCAATTAGAGTATGACGCAGAACCGATTCCCGACCAAGAAGAACTATTCAGCAAATTGAATAGTGCAAACTATTTTTCAAAATTGGATCTTACAAAAATTTTTTGGCAGATAAGCCTTAAAGAAGATTGCAAGAAATTCACCGCTTTTTCCACTCCATGAGGACTATATTAATTTTAATTACCTACCTTTTGGACTGTACACAGCACCCACAACATTTGCTAGATTAATGCGCATTGTTTTGCAGGGTCTAGAGTAGTCTAGACAATGTGGTTTCATTTTTTGATGATATTTGTATATACAGTGATAGTTTCAGCCAGCACATTGAAACACCGACTAGTTTTTTTCTAGACTGAGGGAAGCGGGATTAACTGTAAAGCCAGCAAAGCTAGAACTAGGGTTCGAAAGGATAAGCTTCCTAGGACACGTGGTAGGAAAGGGGATCATAACCCCGGAGAAAACAAAAAAGACTTGCTACTGGCACACATTGACCACAAAACTTGGGAGGGCCTTGCTGAGGAACGCACCTCCTGGCGGTCCAAGGTGCGCGAAGGCACTCAAGCCGCAGAAACCACCCTCACAGAAAGAAGTGAAGTGAAGCGAGGGGCACAGGAGAAGGCGACTGCGCCTTTGCCCCTTAAGGATAAAAGGGTGCCATATGGGATGGGATCATCAATGCAAAATGTAGGATTTGAGACAGTCATGAAGCGTCTGAAATGTTTCTCGTCAACTGGAAACAGTTCTGTCAAAGGGTTGCCCACAAATATATTCTCAACTTCAGGCTAATTTTGGCGTTCTCCGAAGCTTTTTATGATTGTTTCAATGTATGGAATCGGAGGGGCATCAAGCTGCCAACCAAATTAAAAGTATATTGAGCAACCGTTCTACCAACCCTTCTCTATGCATTTGAGACCTGGACTGAGTATTGCCGCCACGCCAGGAAGCTGATCTGACTACAGAAGCTGCTAAGAGTCAAATGCCATGGCTGAGTACATGAGGCTCAAGGGTGTAGACTAAGACACAACCCTGCTCTACGCCAGAAGGGTTCTGAATAGCTGCCCTGATCTTGGACTCTGGCAAGCATGCCGCCGTGAAGTTGCTTGACCATTTCAATGAAGATGTTTGGGATTTCAAATTTGGACACGATTCTTCTGCGTCCCTCGCGGCTGACGGTGTCAAATGCCTTTGTTAAGTCTACAAAAGTGGTGCAGAGAGGTAATTTTGTTCTTGGCATTTCTCTTGCATTTGGCGGGCAGCGAAGATCATGTCGATGGTTTCTCTCTCCTTTCTAATACTGCAAGGGCTCTCAGGCAGTAGGCCCCGGTCAAGGTGAACTTTGAGTCTGTTTAAGAAGATCCTTACAAGGACTTTGTCCTGTGATGCAAACATCTCGATGGTTGTCATATGATTGCCGATTGCCCTTTCGCTTGTATAGTGTGGAGATAAATGATCGTTGCATCTTTAAAGTCCTGCGGGACTTTCTTGTAGATCAGCGGTTCCCAGCCTGTGGTTCGCGCGCCTTTTGGGGGTCATACGACCATTTTACGGGGGTCACCTAAGATTAAGGGGTCGCGGCATTAAAAAGGTTGGTAACCACTGTTTTAGATGTTTTTAAGATAAAAGGCTTTTGGTATGTTTATCTCTCCCATTTCTGTCGCTAGTCTATTTTCATTTATTCCATTATCAAACAATTTTACTATGTAAGAATAATTACGTATTACTCTCACAAATCAACAAGTGTAATACTATCTCTAGAATTATACAATTTGTAAACTGTGGTATCCGAATATTGGCTGCGGTAAGCCCTCAATCGTTTGGCTTTGTCTAAAATTTATTATTATTTTTTTTATAAAAACGGGAACGTAACATAGAAACAAATCGTTCTAACACAACTAAAAAAAAAATTCTCTAGATACTCTCTTGTATCACAATTACTTATGTGACTTATATAAAAATAGGCACATAGAGACAGCTAGTTGTAACACTCGTTCTAACACTACCCTACAACATTTTCTCTATTAACTCCCTTGAGTCGTAATTATAATTTTTTGCACTGATTTATCTATTAATATTTTTTGTTTATGTTATATTTCTTAGTAAGCATGTTGACTTTTACGTGTAGTAACTACTTTGATTATTAATATTATTTCCCTTTTAATGCATTTTTAAATTTAGTGTTTATACTAATAGTAGCGTATCCAGTGTTGCTAGGTAAAGGGTGGGGGGAGAATAGTGCGAGATGTGGTCGGAATAATACTAGACAATGGGAAGCAGTAGCAGGTGGATACTTAACTCCGACACAATTGAACAATCAACTATTTGAAAACATATCTTTTTAAATATTAATATTTAATATTGGTTGTAAAAGTGTTCGCCCGCGTCATCCTTACCCGCCTGCAGACCCTCGCTTTACGCATCTACCCAGAGTCACAGTGTGGCTTCAGGGCTGGTCGATCAACAGTGGACATGATCTTCTCACTACGCCAGCTCCAGGAGAAGTGTCAGGAACAGCAGATGCCACTCTATATAGCCTTCATCGACCTCACAAAGGCATTTGATCTGGTCAGTCGAGGCGGATTATTCAGCTTACTGCAGAAGATTGGATGTCCCCCACACCTGCTCGCGGTGCTCAGGTCCTTCCACGACAACATGCACAGCACTGTTCGCTACAATGGCGCAACCTCTAAGGAATTCCCAGTCAGCAGCGGAGTAAAGCAGGACTGCGTCCTCGCGCCTACACTCTTCGGCATCTTTTTCTCTATGCTCCTCCAACACGCCTTCAAGGACTGCAGTGAGGGTGTCTTCATTCACACCAGGTCTGATGGCAAGCTCTACAACATAGCGCGTCTTCATGCCAAGACAAAAGTCACAAAGGTCCTCATTCGAGAGATGCTCTTCGCTGATGATGCAGCCTTGACTTCTCACACCGAAGACGGACTAGTATTATTTACCTTGCTTAGGCTATCTACCTCGACAGACGAATCAATACAATACTTTCAATTTGTAAGCAAATGAAAGAAACGCTTCTTTGCAGCATATAATATTTAATTCATATTAATCACAATCACATTTCACATCCATGAAATAACATTTATAGGTTCAAGATTCATATAGTAATTATATAGTAAATATTTCTGAGTCTATCATAGTTATACGTCCTTCCATTACAAGGTTTTGAGGGAGACTAAATTAAACCAGCGTGTTTGATCATGTGACCACTTCCGATCTACCCAACAAGTTTTTATGTTTTTCAATACCCAAATCTGGGTTTTTCTAAGTTGTATAACTCTTACTTAATATTACAATTGATTTACATGAGTCATTTCCCTTGCATTATACTTGCATTATACTTGCACCATAGCAGTTGTCGAGAAATTCACCTACCTTGGGTCCACTATCTCGAGTTCGCAGTCCATCGACTCGGAGATCAACAGCAGGATCGACACGGCAGCCACAGTCATGGCCAAACCGAAACAGCGAGTGTGGGATAATTCCAGCCTCACCGAGAGGACCAGACTGCGAGTCTACCACGCATGTGTACTCAGCACTCTTCTTTATGGCTGTGAGTCATGGACCACCTACGCGAGGCACGAAAGGAAGCTCAAGAGCTTCCACATGCGGTGCCTACGGCGCATACTGCAGATCCAGTGGCAGGATAAGGTCTCCAATACAGAGGTGCTAGAGAGAGCCAACATGAGCAGCCTTCATGCTATGCTCAGCGAGAAACGCCTCAGGTGGCTTGGCCATGTAAGGAGAATGAATGCAGGCCGCATTCCCAAAGACCTCCTCTACGGAGAACTGGTAGAAGGTCATAGGAAGACAGGGCGCCCGAAATTGCGCTTCAAGGACCTTTGGGAATGTCAAGCCGCTGACCGACCCACCTGGAGGCTCGCAGTCAGCAGTCAGGCGTGGCACATCCTGCGCAGAAACTGGGCAAAATGAGACGGCCATTCAGAGGAGAGCGAGGCGGAAACACCTACTACAACAGCCATCCGCCTTCAAATGTCTCAAGTGCGGCAGGGATTGCCACTCCCACGTTGTTCTACACAGCCATTCTCGGCTGTGCAGCTGGACATCTCACCCATGAAGCTACACCATCGTCTCTCGAGACGGACGGATGCCAACAAAACAACAAACAAAAATTTAGACATATTTTTCAAGTCTTATATAATAACCTTCGGAATAAAATTTAGTCATTCAAAATGCTTGTTTTTTTCTGGAGAATCGATGTTACAATACCTGCACAACACTAACATAACATACTTGTATTGAAAACAATGACTCAAAATACAGGAAGATATTTTTATGTGAAACCAAAGTTGTTACAATTCAGAACACCATAAAATTGCCATAAATCAATAGCATAATAAATTCACTGAAAGTTTAAAACAATATAGGCTAATAATCAAAATGCAAAATTCATACTATTGAAATACCACCACGTGAACGTCCATTAATTAGGTCAACAAAATAGGGGGGAGGGGGTCAGAAAAAAGTTTGACAATTGTTGACATGGGGGAGGGGGGAGGTTAAGAAAAGTTGACGTCAACAATGTTACTTTTATGAAGTAAATAATGATAGAAATGTATTTAAAAATTATACGTTTGTCCTGTGCCACTTACATAGCAAACATGTAAAAACTACATATGACAAGTCCTTTTTGTGTTAATCTTGTTAGTTTTTAGATCTATGTATGGGTGGAAACCAATACAATTGTTAGCGAGGCAAAGTGACCGACCAATAAATTGTAGCGAGACATGATGGATGGAATAAGAAAGGAACACAAACACACCAACAAACTGTCTGCAGAGTACGTTCAGAAACTCATTTTTTTGCCGTTCACTACATCTAAATTAGGCATCAGAGACTATATATAGTGTTATAATCTAAACAATGTAGGCCTAAGCGATAGCAGGGATTGGCAATATAACTAAAAACAACAATAGGCCCTCTCTGAGACTTTAATTAATGTTTGCAAAGCATTGAATGAAGTGTATATTGTATGAATCTAACATGGTTGTTTTAAAATATTCCCTTCAGAAAAATAATTCGTGACCCACAACATGAAGTCCGAAATACTTTTAGATATATACCTTTCCTTTTAACATCCCTAATTCTGATAAAAAGACTAATATGTTGTTGCTGTCTACGTTATAATAGGTGAAACATTTAAATTAGATCGATTAGGCTACATAGATCTATTTAGTAATTTTTTTGTTTTAATTTCTAATTTTCTGAAAAAATTGTATGAGATAAAAATGTATTAGTATCAGTAGCGTTGCCAGGATTGCAAGGTGCGGGTGGCAAAAAGTGCAAGGTAGGAGAGGTAGGAGACAGGTAAAGGGTTGCCAGACACATTGGTGTCAAAAGGAGGACATTGAGAGACAAAAAGGAGAACATTGTGTTTCAATTGAATTATCTCGCAATAAACCCGTAATCAGTACAATTTTATTACAAGAGCGCCAATAAGTGCGTATTGGTAAACTAAACAAGAAACAGTTTTTATTAAATAACATATAAATTCCATGTAGGCTTAAAGGCAGCTTGCTTAATTTTGGGCAACTTTGACAAATAAACTTTACATTTTATACAGGGGTCTTTAAGAAAACGGATCATTTTTTTTTCTTGTACAAATGATCATGCACTTGTTTATGAATTATATTCTTAAGAGGTTAATACCAGTCCTATGTTTAATACTGTACGCTTACAAAAAATAAATTACTACAAAAGCCGGACATTTTAAATGTTTTTAGCTTTGCCGGCAGGACGGAGGACAATGGTCTAAAAAAGGAGGCACTGTCCTCCTTTTGCCGGACGTCTGGCAATTCTAGACAGGTAAGGCAACTATAACGTGTGTATAATGTGTCTGTGCAAGAAGGAATAGTAAACATATGGTTAAAATAAAGGGCTAATTTACAACTGGTGCACAATTTTCCCCTAAACCAGTACCAAAAGCTTATTTGTGAAACTTAAAATTGGAAAAGATTAGGTCTAAATATTTCTATGAAAAGAACAATAGTAAACAAAAAGAAAAGAAATATTGTTAAAATCGTCGGATAGGAAAAACAATGTGGAAGGGGCGAGTGGGGAGGGGTAGGAACCATGTTTCACCCCCCCCCCCCCCCACTCGTGGCTACGACAATTTAAAATCTTTTAAACATTTTCTAAAATGTATTACAATTAACTATAGGATAGACCTTTCCGTTTCAAATCTATATTATATACCAAAAAGCCTGCGTCTAAAATATTGCTACTTGTTATTGAGGGGGTAACTAATTGTTGACGCAATTATATAGGGGGGGGGGGTCTTTGAAAGTTTGACAGTTGTTGACAAGGGGGAGGGGGAAAGGTAAAAATCGCCTAAAAATTGCGTAATTAATGGTAATGGACGTCCCCGAAATGTTTCGAAATTTAAAACTAAACAGTTTGGAGAAGCAAAACGGCAGATGCTAAACAAACATCTGTTTTTTAATTTGCTTTTTAATTTGGTTAAAGAAAGCAATTTAAACACACACGCCCAATTTAGCTACAAAAATAATTGCAAAATACAAACTAAAAATAAATTATAATTTAAAAAAATGATTTTCTATGATATAAATTATTTAATGAAAAGCAATGCTTAAAAACAAATTAACATAGAACAGTAATTATTTACTTTTAAAGAAAAAAACTATGTTTGATATAATATATTTTTACTGTAACAAAAAGAAATTACATTACATTACATTTCCCGCCCGGTTACAACAAAAAATAAAACGCCACCAATACAAATGAGGATTCCACCAATAGCATACAGGATTAGAGAGTAGCCAATAGTTATTATAAGTTGTATATTCTTGTAATTAGAAATTACTGACTTGTGGACATCGCCTCCATAGCAGCTTGTGGTGATAATCATAAACAAAACTGTGAAACAAAATTACAGAAAAATACAAGTCTTTTAGTAGCTACTTGTGTGTATGTTGGCAAAATAGAAACAAAGTGAATACATTAATATTATTTTATACGTCGATAATATAGACATTTAATTACATGTATTTATTTGTATTGACATTTCGATAGCTTTGTTGATGTAGCCCATTATATGATTTTTAAAATCTTTATTAATGAGAAAAAAAAAACTAGGGCATTTCATGATAAATATGGCAATTTACATTCTAATTACACTAAGCTATTAATTCAAACTTTTTGATAATAAACATTGACAATTTATGGTGTTTAATAAAATGCATTATACATTAATATCTTCATCCTAAATACATATAAAATATATATAAAAAAACATCCATAATACTGGTAATTATTACATAAATGCTGTTATGTCACCTTAACATGGGATACGATTTCAATGAGGGCAACTAAGTTTCGATTCGCGTGATAGCTCAAGCCCCCCCCCCCCCGCCCCCCCCCCCCCAAAAAAAAAAACAAAAAAAAAACACATTTTCGACTTCTCTAATGACTCTACGGTTTAAACGTGAACAGTTGAATAATTGTGGTATATATACTTCTCTAATGACTCCACGGTTTAAACGTGAACAGTTGAATAATTGTGGTATATATACTTCTCTAATGACTCCACGGTTTAAACGTGAACAGTTGAATAATTGTGGTATATATACTTCTCTAATGACTCCACGGTTTAAACGTGAACTGTTGAATAATTGTGGTATATATACTTCTCTAATGACTCCACGGTTTAAACGTGAACTGTTGAATAATTGTGGTATATATACTTCTCTAATGACTCCACGGTTTAAACGTGAACAGTTGAATAATTGTGGTATATATACTTCTCTAATGACTCCACGGTTTAAACGTGAACAGTTGAATAATTGTGGTATATATACTTCTCTAATGACTCCACGGTTTAAACGTGAACAGTTGAATAATTGTGGTATATATACTTCTCTAATGACTCCACGGTTTAAACGTGAACAGTTGAATAATTGTGGTATATATACTTCTCTAATGACTCCACGGTTTAAACGTGAACAGTTGAATAATTGTGGTATATATACTTCTCTAATGACTCCACGGTTTAAACGTGAACAGTTGAATAATTGTGGTATATATACTTCTCTAATGATTCCACGGTTTAAACGTGAACAGTTGAATAATTGTGGTATATATACTGCTCTAATGACTCCACGGTTTAAACGTGAACAGTTGAATAATTGTGGTATATATACTTCTCTAATGACTCCACGGTTTAAACGTGAACAGTTGAATAATTGTGGTATATATACTTCTCTAATGACTCCACGGTTTAAACGTGAACAGTTGAATAATTGTGGTATATATACTTCTCTAATGACTCCACGGTTTAAACGTGAACAGTTGAATAATTGTGGTATATATACTTCTCTAATGACTCCACGGTTTAAACGTGAACAGTTGAATAATTGTGGTATATATACTTCTCTAATGATTCCACGGTTTAAACGTGAACAGTTGAATAATTGTGGTATATATACTTCTCTAATGATTCCACGGTTTAAACGTGAAAAGTTGAATAATTGTGGTATATATACTGCTCTAATGATTCCACGGTTTAAAAGTGAAAAGTTGAATAATTGTGGTATATATACTGCTCTAATGACTCCACGGTTTAAACGTGAACATTTGAATAATTGTGGTATATATACTTCTCTAATGACTCCACGGTTTAAACGTGAACATTTGAATAATTGTGGTATATATACTTCTCTAATGACTCCACGGTTTAAACGTGAACATTTGAATAATTGTGGTATATATACTTCTCCGTTTTTAGCTAGCCTAGAATCGTCCATTAGCATTAGTTTAACGATGGGTGACGTGTATTTGTCAGTCAGTCAGATAGCAGCCCGCTATGGTTCAGTCTGTTATAGTCTATTGTGCAGTGAGCGATATTTTGTGATTTATACTGATTATGATTACAATACCTTATTCTTTTGATTATTAATTTATTTATTTTTATTCAGTAAACTTATCATAGACAAATACAATTGTATTTATTCGGTATTAGTTAAGTTTGTTTTCATTGAAATATTTTTGTGTGGTCTTCAGATTCTTCTTTATGACGCCTTCAAACGAGCCAAAATGGTCTATATTAAATGAAACTAATTTGGACGATGCTTTTATTGTTAGACCAGTTTAAGCATTAAGATAATAAAAACAGACTAACATTTCAAAACAAAATGTAAAACTTACGAGAAAATATACTCAAAGCCATAATGGCGATCTTGACCATCGGTATATCAGGTTTGCCCACAAGTTTCGTTACAAAATAAACACAGGTCAAGCAGAGAGATCCTAAACCAGCCAATGTACTCAATATACCGAAAGCTCTTGCGGCTTGCCATGAATCTAGTGAAATAAAATAGAAGAAAAACACTCAATAATCAACTATCTTATTTCTGCCAATATTTTGAACACAAAGCGATCAACTATCTTCTTTATACCAATATTTTAAACATAAAACGATCAACTATTCTCTGTCTGACAATATTTTGAACACAAAACGATCAACTATCTTTTTGCTGACAATATTTTTAAAAAAAAGATCAACTATCTTTTTTTTCTGACAATATTTTAAACACAAAACGATCAACTATCTTCTTTCTGCTAATATTTTAAACACAAATCAATCAACTATCCTCTGTCTTCCAATATTTTAAACACAAAAAAAAAATTTTTCCAATACTATTTAACAAATCTTTCTCGGATTTAGCAGATATCTTATTTTTATGGTGTTCAGTGAGTTACTACCTCCATTTCTTAAAGAGGTATCAGACAGGGTGTAGACAGGTAGTAGACAGATAGCAGACAGGCAGTAGACAGGCAGCAGACAGGTAGTAGACAGATAGTAGACAGGTAACAGACAGGTAGCAGACAGGTAGTAGACAGGTAGTAGACAGGTAACAGACAGGTAGCAGACAGGTAGTAGACAGGTAGCAGACAGGTAGTAGACAGGTAGAAGACAGGTAGTAGACAGGTAGCCGACAGGTAGTAGACAGGTAGTAGACAGGTAGCCGACAAGTAGTAGACAGGTAGTAGACAGGTAGCAGAAAAGTAGTAGACAGGTAGTAGACAGGTAGTAGACAGGTAGTAGACAGGTAGCAGACAGGTAGTAGACAGTTAGCAGACAAGTAGTAGACATGTAGTAGGCAGGTAGTAGACAGGTAGCGGACAAGTAGTAGACAGGTAGTAGAAGGTAGTAGACAGGTAGCAGACAGGTAACAGATGACTAAATTTGCTGAAGTAGTTAACAAGTTTGGTGTTACTGTGCTAGCAGGCCTAACCATCACTAAACCTATCTAAATTGTTATCGTGCTATCAAGCCTAACATGCACTAAACTTATCTAAACTATTTTTTAAAAATAAATATAATCCTATATTATATTATAATCTTGTTGAGTCTCCTGTGTTAAAGTCACGTTACAAAGTTGATATTTATTTTATGTTTTTAAACGTTACCAGTAGCCCATGATTAAAGGTTTATATCTTTAGTTCAAACAAACTACTCTATTCTCTCTAGTCCTTAAATTAATGATCTAGCCTTTTCAGTTGAAGATAAATTAATCACAACCACATCAATGACCTCCTCACCCTCAACCCTAGATAGTCTATCTGGTAGCCTGGAAAGTTTTTTCTTTCTAAATAAATAAAATTGATTTCAAATTTGTGACACGATGCCTAGAAGTACATATATAGTCGATCGATAGACCTCTTAGAAAGGGTAAGACTTGACTAAAAAAAAAGCATTAACTTGTTAGCATATGATGCAATGATCTTCCGTAGGAAAATTGCTTTGTCAATTATTACATAAGAAAATCTATAGAAATATTTATAAGTATTTATATAAAAGATTATATTTTTTAAATATCAATTAAATTTTAATACATACTGACGTGAATAGTAATATGCATTTATAATACCACCAACATTTATTTATTTTTAATTCGAAGACTGACAGAGAAGGAAGTAATAGTATTTATACTTCAGATATAATGAAAAGCCTCTTATGTGAGTCAAAGATGTACATTTTATCTAATATAGTTTCATATTGATACTATAATCATCGACGCAGTCAATTATGCAAGGAAGGGGAAGGTTTGCAAAGTATTGTAGGTTGGGGCCAAAATGAGAAATACTATAAATTTGAGGAAAAACTGCTCGGTTAATTGGAATCTAATTCTGTACTGATGCAAATTTCAGTCTAAACTGTTATTTTAGCAAAAACAACTACTATTTTATCTAATTATCAATAGATCCAGTTATATTTTATAAGTTAGATTATAAAAATATGACAAATATAGAAAAACTAGTGGTTATGCCCGTCAAAATGACGGAGAAACGAATGACTACAATGTGTTTTGTTAAGAGATAAAGAAAAGAGACTATATTACAATAAAGACAATGAACGTTTCTTTTCGGTATTTAGTATTTGTTGTTTTCAATTGTTTCTGGTCGCCCTGACCCTGGCATATGCATAATAATTGTTACTGTCAAGCTTCTGGTATTAAAAAGTAGCAAGCAGTTGTGTTGACTTGTCTTGTTATTAATAATAGCCTATTAAATTAACAATAATATACTATCTAAAAGAAAAAAAACCCACAATACCAAAGAATAAAAAGATAAATAATAAAAAAAAGCGTAGAAAATAATATTTCAATACCATAAAAACTAAAGTGAGAACGATTTTTTTTCGGTATTTAATTTTTGTTCTTGCTTATTGTATTAATAAAACAGTGTTGAAAATGTTTTGGTATTTAGTTTTTGTTATTTTTAATTGTTTGTGGTCGACCTGACCCTGGCATATGCATAATAATTGTGGTCTCAAGGACTGGCGTAGTGTGTAAACCGCCGATACATTCCCATTAAGAATACACTGGCGGGCGAACGCACGGGGCACAGCCCCCGCAGCAGGTCCGAGGTCCATTACACTGCCGAGAGGCCACTGGTCTCGGTGGGGAGGAAGCAATGGACGCTGCAATCCCGTTTCAAGAATCACCCGGTGCCTAAATGCATGTACCTATAGTAGGCCTTTAGGATTTATGCTACCCGGTGACAGAGCAGCTATACTGGCGAGGCACCTCGATAATGATCCTTTGGAGAACCGCAGTGAACGATCGCTGGGCCGTGGAAACCTTCCCCATGCCACAATTCTTATGCATATATGCTAGGGTCAGGTCGACCAGAAACAATTCAAAATAACAAAATCTAAATACCGAAAGAAACATTCTCAACACTGTTTTATTAATACAATAAGCAAGAACAAAAATTAAATACCGAAATAAATCCTTCTCACTTTAGTTTTTATGGTATTGAAATATTATTTTTCTACGCTTTTTTTATTATTTACCTTTTTATTCTTTGGTATTGTGGGTTTTTTTTCTTTTAGATAGTATATTATTGTTTATTTAATAGTCTATTATTAATAACAAGTCAAGTCAACACAACTGTTTGCTACGTTTTAATACCAGAAGCTTGACAGTAACAATTATTATGCATATGACCGGGCGACCAGAAACAATTAAAAAGAACAAAACCTAAATACCGAAAAGAGACGTTCATTGTCTTTATTGTAATAGTCTCTTTTCTTTCTCTGTTAACAAAACACATTGTAGTCATTCGTTTCTCCGTCATTTTGACGGGCATAACCACTAGTAAATAAATAAATATATAAACAAACATATAAACAAACTCACGGTAATTATATATGTTGATTTTTTTTCCAATCAAATCTAAATAGACAGGTTTTGTACACATTGATACAATTTAATATATTAATTAAACTGTATGCACTAAGAGTTTATACATAAAAAAATTAGATTGTATATGTTTATAAGGTATTTTATTGTAAATTTCATACTAACACAATTTACACATAGATCTGTGTCAACTATAAAGCAATGTCGTTGGAATTATTTTAATTTATATAAAAAAGATCAATGAAATGAAAAATAAATATTTTAACAAAAATTCGCAATTTAGTTTGTTGTTTTTTTTTGCTGGAAAAACGGTGTTCTGGGGGCGGGCTGGGAGCACCACTCCCCCTTTCCTGGCTATGGGTATTTAATCTGATAATATATATTAAAATTATTGTAAAAATGTTAATAGGTCAACTTCTATTGAAAAAAAGTTGCACTAATGTTATGGTTGAAAACATAATCTTGATTAACAATACACATAGATTTGGACAACAAGAACACTAATAATGTAGAGACGACAAACTGGTGCGACATCGTGCGTCGACAGGAGGACGGTACTCAAAGGTTCCTCGGGGATGCGCAAGGTTATCGCTATTACTATTATCGTAATTGTTTATTGGCCCGGATCCCATAATAACAACTTCCCATCAATTATAAGTCCAGTTTGTCTTCCTGGTGAAACGAATAGCGTTGACGTCTGTTTGCACCATTACGGAAAGCAATGTCCTTAAGGTGTTGTCCCTGTGCTCGGTGAGCAGGGGATGGAACCAGGGTGTCAATAATAGTTCTAATTTGACGATTGTTTAACAGCTGGCTCGGGGATAATCCACCCGCTAACGGTGATGCAGAAAATATTGCGTCTTGCAGAGCTAATTTTTATGTGAGGTTGATATCTTTATTGAGCTCTTGAAACTATCAGCTGATCGATTCGTTGCTGGATGATATGGAGCACCTGCAAGATGTACTATTCCCCTCCCTTTGCACCACTCTTGGAATTCTTCCGAGACAAAGCTAGTGGCGTCATCACTAACTATGGTGTGCGGATAGCCGAAATCTTCCTCGAGAAGGTCAATTGTTGCTTTAGATTATGCAGATGTTGTCCTGTGAATACATGGGTACTTGGAATAAGCATCTATCATCACCAACGAATGTGATCCTTTGAAGATTATGGCATGGTCAATATGCACTCGACTCCATGGTTTTTCTGTTAGCATTCACGGATGGATACTTGCTTTATTATGGTCTCTTGAGTGTTCTGCACATGTTTAGCATGTACGGGATACCTGTGTGAAAAGAGCATCCAACCCTGGCCAAAATACAGCCGATCTGGCTGTTTCATGCGCTCGATTCCAAAATGTCCTGAATGTAAAATTTTAAGAACCTGAGATTGTAGTATTTTTGAACCATAAAATAAACAATTTGACTGTACTGATAGTGAGTCTTGGATATTTTTAAAAGCTAATATGTTTGCTGTTTCAGTGTCCCAGTGCGCCTTGTCTATTGAGGATGGCCATCTTTCTTGACATTATCTAATTACTGTAGAAACAGTTGAGTCTTCCATTGAGTCTTTTGGTCTGATCTGCAAGATGACTTGTTGTATCAAACAAACAGAGTTCATGTCTGCCTGACATTTTTCGTCGTCGAATATGTCATCAGGACTAAGGGCATCAGCATTGCCATGATCACTAGATTTTCTAAATTCAATAGTATATTCATACTGGCTTAAAGTTAGAGCCCACCTGGCTAACCAATTAGCTGCCAGTGCTGGTGTCCCTTTACTTGTGCCAAAGATACTTATGAGTGGCTTATGATCAGTGACCAAGATAAATTTCATTCCTTACAGATATTGATGGAATTCGGAGAATGAAAAAATAATTGACAGGGCTTCTTTTTTGTATCTGGTTATATTTATTTTCGCTTTGTCTCTGCAAGAGTCTTTGAAACATTGGCAATATGGCGTTCACTACCGTTAGGGTATCGGTGGAAAAGAACACTTCCTATGCCAACATTGGATGCACCACCATGCTATGCCAATGTCTATATTTGGATCATAGTGGGCCAGAACTGTTTATTCTTCTTCGTCCGCCGATCATCAACGTCTGTGGTCCTTTTTAGGACGTAGGCCACCAACAAGGGTCCTCCAGGCATCTCTATCCTGGGCCGGTCTCTCCAGCTTCCCCCAAGTAAGGCCCAGTTTCCTAGTATCTGCTTCCACATCTCTGCGCCAAGTGTTCCTTGGCCGGCCTCTTTTTCGTTTTCCCTTAGGGTTCCAGTTCAGCCCATGCCTTGTTGTCCTGCAATTGTTTCAGAATCTAGCAATTGTTTGACTTTTCTGAAAGATTTTTCTTGTTTTTGGTTCCATCGCCAAAATACATTCTTCTTTGTTAAATCATACAAAGGTTCAAGTACTGTTGACAGGTCTGGTAGGAACTTGTTATAAAACTGCACCTGTCCTAGAAATGATCGTAGACTGCCAACATCTGTGGGCGCTGGCATGTTAAGAACTGCATCTTTCTTGCTACCCTTTTCTGTTCCTTTGTTGGATACTTTGTGCCCTAAATATTCAATAGATTCCTGTGCGTAAATGCATAGTTAATAGTAATTATAAATAGACTTGAACTAAAAGACAATTTATTGTGTTCACAAATAAAGACCTGAGAAATGTGACGCTATTCTAGGAAAATGCAAGTGAAATGCTAAGAAAATAACGAAAATTACTTTATTGATCCAAATAAACGGAAACTTGTACTTGTTTACACATTTTAATGTCTCGGTATCTCTGCAACGATGAATCATTCATGGTCATTATATAGGGTTCATCTAAAATGACGACAAATGCTATATATATATAGGATTTTTAATCCGGGTCCCTCTTACGGGCATGGCTTACTTAATTTTGTTTACACATAGAAACATGGATTATCACTGCAACAGTGACTCAATACGTGTGCTGAACAACATTACTTTTATGAATATAAAACAAAATTGTTAAGACACATCAAAAGACATTTGTAGTATCAGGTGAAGCCGGCTGGTCAAGCGGTTAGATCACCGGACTGTCAACCAAAAAACCAACTGACACGTCGTGGGTTCTATCCCTGCCACCGACGGATCCCTGTCGCCCTGCAGGAGTTTTGGGCCTAGTGGACGTAAAAATCTTCTATCTAGAAGGAACGTCTGTAAACTTATAAGATAAGAATCGTTATGTTGAAGGAAAGAGGCAAAGGCAAAGGGTCCTGTTGAAGTTATTACTAAAGAAAAGAGCGAGTAGGCGAGTATCAAGTAATAGTCAATAGGCCCAGTCCTAGTCAAGTCAATACAATAGTCAATAGTGAAGCAGGACGTTTGGGCGCAGCCGTTTTGGCGCGACCGTTTTGGCGCGGGACGTTTTGGCGTTAAATTTACCAACGCACCGGCATTACTATTACATATCACAACAGGTAATTTATAATCTTATTGTTCAATAATCTATTCATATTTACAAATTTCAATAGGCCCTAATTTTTAGAAATTATATTCAGGTCACTCAAATTCTTAATTCCACACAGGGCAGGGCTGTGTGTGTTAATTTATTTTCTCATATTACTTTTGAATAAAAAAGTAGGCCTATCGACCAATCGCTACTATTGTTAGATCTATCTACTTTAAATTAAACCTCCTCCTATTAGTACTATTATGGCTTTACCGAATTTCAATTAAGCCAAATGGACATTGCTAGCAATAGTCATTATCTAGTAAAGTACCCCTCCGACCAAACTGATCATAGGGCTGGTGAAGCAGCGTTTACCAGTTTCTGTGGCAACGGCATACAAGGGGATGTGTGGCCAGCACAATGCCCCGTCGCCTTTACTTTACCCCAAATAATGTCAGGTACCCATTAGAGCTGGGTATACTCAGGGACACGTTCAAGTCCCGGGAAAAAATCCTAGTCTCCATCAGGATTCAAACCCAGAACCTTAGGATCGCCAGACGAACGCGCTGCCGTACGGCCACCGTGCCCAGTGCAAGTCATTATCTAACTGGTTTAAACCGGCCCTATTGAAAGTGAACGAGATAACTTCTTATTATAATTACCATATTAAACTGCATAATCTACTTGTTCTAAGTACTGTTAACTTTATCGTTATATTTGCACTGTTTATCATTTAATACAGATGGCACACAGGCCCAGGATTTGAACAAGGGTGAGGACACGCGTGATAATTTTTTTATAGATGAGATGCTCCAAATCAAAGGTTATAGGCTAATTTAATTATTTGTATCGTTTTACTATTATTGATATTTTAAAATAATGAAACATGAACATGATAAAAGATTATTTACTTTAAATGATATAAATTTGTTAGAACAAATTCACTACAACAAATCGCAGAGAAGTCGAGTAGGCCTAATGCATACATTTTTTAGCCATTAATTAAAATTAACATTAAACAAGAAAACCATAAAAACACAGTTTTTATCATACTCCCTTTATTTGCAAACTAAGTTTACCATCATGTAATTAAATAATTGATTGACTACTGCAAATGAAACGTACAGAAAAAATATCTGTGTCGCAAATCTCAAAAATATCTCCTTACTCCGTATGAATTGTTCTAAAAATAATCGTAGCGCATAATTTTTTTTTTCTAGCTTTGCGCCGAAAAAGTATAAAAAGTTTCACAGGCATTTTTAACGCGAAATCAAAATATTTCTTATACATTCCTTTTAAGAAATGAATATTGTCATAAGTGTAGTATTATTAAGTTGTTTTAACTGAAAATTTGATAGGATGTATTGTTAGGCGCCACAAATTTGCTGTCCAAATTTCAGCTCGATCGGACCACGGGAAGTGGTCGAAAAATCGAAGCCAATTTTTGCACCACGATCGACGGACGATTGCAGACATTGCAACTTAAAATAAAGGGAGTAAAAAAATATAAACTTTGAAAAAAAAAGTAAGATTTTTTAAAATATAGAATTGGAGAAAAAAGTTTACTGTACTTACCTATCAAGGCTTTGCTAGGTATTTCTTGACAGATATCAATCGGAGGACATATTTTCCATAGACCCACTGTTATGTCTGCATTGACAGTTTCAGTTTCAAGAGTAACAACTGACCAGCTTGGAGTGGCCAGCCCCACAATATGTAAAATGATACCAATACAAAGAATAATAGAACAACCAATATGTTGTACTGTGATTCCTTTAGGTAGAGCCATTCTTCTGAAAACGAAATGTGAATAATTTCTTTATACCTTCATAAAAATGTGGAAATTACATATGACTTGATTTATTTCCAATACAAACAAAATATTTCTATAATGATTGTAGTAAAATATTCTTACTACAAGCAAAGCATCTCTCTCTCTCTCTCTCTCTCTCTCTGTGTGTGTATATATATATACAATTTAAAAAACGTGGTACTCACTAATAATGTAGTCCTTTAAAAGAAACCAGTTTTTGTGTACACAATAGATATAATAGATATTATTTAAATACTACACCTTCTTTAGTGTGCGTGTATTTTCAAAGTGTTAAAAAAATATTTTTTTGCGGAATTATATGAAATATTGGATCTAGGCAAACCGGTTCTTGTTAAACTTACAAATGTTTCTTAAGGAACGAAACTAAATGCATCGGAACATTATTTATTGATTTCACATGTGTTACAAGTAGGAATGATTCTAATTCACTTGCATTATGGGCACTTAGATAGTACAGTTATATTACTGTTCGGAACAAAACAGCAAATTGAAAAAAATGCCAAACAAAACTATCTACTACTTAATAATGAGAACATCCACATATGAACTCAAATAAAAAATATGGGCGTATATTTAGTTGAAACTCTAGCCCTCGGAGATCAATAAACAAACAAATGTAAATCTATATAGGTTGAATATGCAGAGAATAAAAAGCATAAGGTCTAGAAACATTCTAACAAAAGAGGCGTGTGAGAGATAATTGTAGGCCTGGTAATATCTCAGTTAAACTTTGCGAACGGTCTGTACAAAGGACTACCAGAGTGTGATTTGAAAAAACTACAAAGGGTCCGAAACATTGCTGCAAAAAATGTTCTGAACAATGAAGAAAACTCAACATTCAGTCTTTAAATATGCACTGGCTACCTTTAACACTTAGGGCAAAATTCAAAGTTCTGACATGGCTCTATAAAAGCCTTCACGGTCCATTTCCCAAGTACATGAGCTACACAAATCAGAGAAAAGAGAACTGTGTTCAATTAAAATCCATCTACAACTCAAGGTACCAAGCAAAAGAAAAACATTTGTGTCTCGCTCCTACAGCGTCGTAGCACTATATTAAGATCAATGTAAAATCAGCCATTTCTTTTTAGTTTACAAGGCATCACGTGATCGATCTTCTGTCTCTAACGAATTGTGCATAGACATCATTGTAACGAATAGCGCTATCTAAATATGTCATTTTGTAATTTTTGTAATTGTGTATTAACATGATTATATGGACAATTTGTTGGACTTTGACACATTGAGTTATTTTTACTTTTAATGCTGAAATGTATTGTAATATGTATGTGTGGAAAACTGAGAAAAAAAAAAGCGTATGACTTTTGACCCATACGCTGTCTAGTTTGAGAACTGCACATTTCTGCTAGGCTTTTATATTGCACTTGTATAATCAAAATCTTCGTTCGTAGCTTTTAAGGTTTAAATCTCTTTTTTTTTTTTTAGTTCTATTGACGTTTCAATGGCATGAATATCTAAAAAGAATATTTTAAATCGTCTAAGGTATTTTTTGGTCCTTTCTACTCCGTGTGTGTGTAATATAGCCATGGGACAGAAACCGAAACAATGTATTATTTTATCAAATAAAAAGGATATTCATAAGCCAGTAGCTCAGATTTACACCCAGACCCGTGTATATGTGAAAGACCGAAACGCTAAATGTAATACACCATAACAAACAATCTCCCGTTGGCGGAATATTCAGCGTGCGTGTGTGTAGTTTCGTAAACTAAAAAGTTTAAACAGACATTAAATTGATAACAATCAGTGTTTTTTTTGTGACGGTACGCACCTGTAGGGCGTACCGGCACCTTTTTCAATGTGGGGAAAAAATTACAACTTTTTTTTTTTTAATGTTTATTATTAATTTATTATATTATTAATTTGTTAAAATTGAATTATTTTAAAATTTTGCGCAATAAGAATTAAAATATAAAATGCGAAACTGCTTTAAAAGTTAGGCAATCCATCACTGAGTACCGGCACCTATTTTTTTTACTAAAAAACACTGATAACAATAATATGTTTTTCAACAATGACGTAGAATGCAAACTGCAAAAGTATCAAAGAAACAAATCAATAAATAAAGAAACTGTTTAATGAATGGAAAAAAAATGAAATTTACTTCAACTAATAATAAAAGCTTAATAATTATGTTTGCATAGCGCTGCCAACAAACATAATGTAAGCTTAGAGCACATTAAAAATTGAGCAACAAATTACTTAGAACACGGATATAATCTCTAAGCTCAAAGTTATTAAACTAATTAATAATTATAAATTTTACAAACATAATAATAATAACAATAATAATACTTGTTGGGAACAGTTCTATGCGCTGTCAACAGTCACAGACAGAATACAGACAACGAATAAAAGACGAAAATGTATACATAAAAAATAATAAACTGCTACTTGAATAGGTGCGTCTTCAGCCGGCTCCTGGAGGTGTCGAAGCTAGGGCCATCTTTAGCCACAGCAAAAAAACAGCCACAAGAATATATAACCTAAAACTAGATTCTATCCTGTTAAAAAAAGAAGAAAACCCAACATACCTGGGCGTGAAACTTGATCAAAAACTCTCCTTAAAAAACTTCATGGCTGACTTCAAAAAGGCTAAACATTATAAAACATCTATCCAGCACTGCATGGGGGGCAGAAAACAACACTTTAAGGAATTTATACATAGGGTATATAAGATCAGCCCTAGAATACTGCATGCCCCTACAAACAACAGCCAACCGGACACAGCTAAATACAATAGACACAATACAGAACCAAGCCCTGCGCCTCATCAGTGGGGGTATGAGATCTACACCCACAGCAGCGTGTGAAATAGACTCAAACATTGAACCACTGCAACTAAGACGAGACAGAGCAGCTTTAGAAGCAGTCGAAAGGTACAAAAGACTGGATAATGACCATCCAAACAAAATACTTATTGAACGCAACAGAACAGCCTCAAAAAAGAAACAAAAGTCCCTATTGCAAATATCAGACGAACTACAACAAAAACACCACCTCCCCCGAAATCGAGAACCAATTACAAGACATTCGCTTTTACCCCCCGGTGGAAGACAAATGCAACCAAGAATTAAAACCTCTTTCAACAACAAAAGCCTAACCAAAACATCAAACCCGCTAGAACTTAAAGTAGGTGCACTAGAAACCATCGAAAGCTATACAGTTACAGCCATCCACATCTATACAGATGGCTCAGCATTTAAAGCCACAATAAATGCTGGACTAGGCGCTTACCTGATCTTCCCTGATAAAAAATGCCTTGAGATAAGTGCACCATGTGGGAACTATTGCACAAACTTTCAAGCAGAAGTAGATGCCATGATTATTGCCCTTGAGACAGTGGAACATGAATATAACAACAAATATCTTGCCCCAGCAGATATAGTAATTTTCACCGACTCTCAATCAGCACTTTAAACAGTAGAAAACGAAACCCCACCAAGCTTGAAAGAAATCAGCCTATTAGAACACACTCTGGACTACATAATAAGCACATACAACATCAACATAACTCTACAATAGATCCCAGGACATATTGGCATACCAGGAAATGAAAAAGCTGCTAGACTGTCTAGAAAGGGAGCTAGCATGGACCAATATGAAAGACCTGTCAGCTACAACACAGTGTGCAACATACTAAAAAACAACTTAACGGAGGAATGGCTAAATCAATGGGCTCAGGGAACAACTGGAAGAAAAATGTACAGAGAAATGAATCAGCCCAACAAACAAGAGAAAATAAAGTTCCTCCCCCGCAAAGAACAATGCACTATATTCCAGTTGAGAACAGGACATATAGCACTCAACTCACACCTAAATAGAATAAACCCAACTCACCCACCTAATTGCAGAAGTTGCCCCTATCCACAAGAAACTGTAGACCACTTCCTGCTTGAATGTCCTGAGCTGACCGACCTCAGATACACTCTGCTCCCCCCCCCCCTCAACCTACCATTACCAACACACTATATAGCAGTATTGAACAACTGAAAAAAACATGTAAATATGTTTGTCTGGCATTGACTGCAAGAGAGCAAACAGCTCTGCAGACTGGCTAAAAGAAGAAGAAGAAGAAAGCTAATTAATAATTATACATTTTACAAGCATAATAATAATAACAATAACAATACGTGTATAGCGCATATCACGTTGGGAACAGTTCTATGCGCTGTCAACAGTCACAGACAGAGTACAGACAACGAATAAAAGACGAAAATGTATACATGAAAAATAATAAACTGCTACATGAATAGGTGCGTCTTCAGCCGGTCCTGGAGGTGTCGAAGCTAGGGCTCTGGCGAATCTGTAGTGGGAGGGCATTCCAGGCGGACAGGCCCGTGTATTTTTGAAAATATGCTTAGTTTTTTAAGTTCTTTTAGATTGGAAATTAAAGTTTCTACCACCACGACTCTCTCCTTCCTCTGCATTTATCGTCCCCCACCAAACGCCAAGAACAAGTTCAAAGATGCTACTTTCTTTGAAGAGTTTGCTCTTGTACTTGACTACTACACTGTCACCCCTAACAGAGTCATCATCTTGGGTGACTTCAACATACACTGGGACTGTCCCTCTGATGCCTACACCAAGCGCGCACGGTCACTTTTCGACAACTACAGTGTTGACCAGGTCGTCCCATTCCCCACCCACTCCCGTGGTCATATCCTCGACTGGATCGTCACCAGATCCTCTGACAACCTCGTCTCCAGCCTAGTCGAAAGCGACCTTCTTGTCTCTGACCATTCTGCCATCTGCTTCATTGTCAATATCACCAGGCCGGTGAAGAAATGCAAGATTGTCACCCGCCGTAAGCTGCGAGCCATAGATACTAACACCTTTGGCAACGAGGCTGCCTTGCTGCTGGCTCAGCGTGACCCCTCTTCTGACCATGCTTCCTTTTTCGCCCTGACTCTACGCCAGCTTCTCGACAAGCACGCTCCACCATCTTTGTGTGCAGTTTCTGAGCGACCGCCAGCTCCTTGGTTTTCCGACGACTTCAAAGTCACCAGGCACGAACGACGACGGGCCGAGCGCACTTCGCGACTCTCCGGCCTCGAGATCCACCGCCAGATCTTCAGGGACATGCGGCTCCGCGTCAAGGAAGCCATCACCGCCGCCAAGGTCAAGCACTACCACAACCGCATCACGCAAGCCTCGTCGTCCAAGGAGCTATTCTCTATCATGTCCACCCTCCTCGGCTCCTCACCATCTCCACCCCTCCCCACCACACACCCACCCGTGGACCTCCCAGAACTCTTCTCAGAGCACTTTAAGGAGAAGATAGAGAATCTGCGTAGTTCTCTGGATCATGATGCCAATCGCCCTTCCCCACCCTCTCCCACCTTCTCTGGCTCACCTCTCACCTGCTTTCAACCTGTCACCATCGACCATGTTAAGCGCATCATTATGAAGTCCCCCATCAAGACCTGCGAGCTTGACACTCTGCCAGGCTTTCTGTTCACCCAGTGCTTGGACAAGCTCCAGCCGTACATCACCGATACCATTAATACCTCCCTCTCCACAGGCATCGTTCCTAACTGTTTTAAATCCGCCATCGTCCGCCCACTCTTGAAGAAAACCGGATGTAAATGAATGCCGGAACTACCGTCCAGTATCAAACCTCCCCTACCTCTCCAAGCTCCTGGAGCGCATCATCCTTGAGCAATTGAACGTCAACCTGTCCCTGAACTGGCTTATGCCCGTGTTCCAGTCGGCATATCGCCCCAATCACAGCACTGAGACAGCGCTACTGCGGATCACCACCGACCTCCTGAACGCCGCAGACAGAGGTCTCGTCTCTGCCCTTGTGTTTTGGACTTGTCCGCGGCCTTTGACACGATCGACCACCACCTACTCATCAATCGCCTCAGCTTCACGTTTGGCATTCATGATATAGCCCTCTCCTGGTTCAAGAGCTACCTCGACGGTCGCTCCCAGACCGTCACTACTGAATCTTTTTTCTCCCAGCCCGTCACCGTCCGCTATGGTGTACCACAGGGGTCCGTCCTCGGCCCAGTCCTCTTCATTTTGTACACCCAACCCCTTTCCTTCGTCATCGAGCGACACAACCTTAATTATCACTTTTTCGCTGATGACACCCAGCTCCTAAACAGCGCCAAGCCTGAGAACATCGACGATGTCCTTGCTTCTATCTCCTGTTGTTTCCTGGACATCAAGAACTGGATGACAGAAAACAAGTTGAAGCTCAACAGCGATAAGACCGAAGCCCTTCTCGTAGGAAAGAGACAAAAGCTTTCTTCCCTCAGCCTGACTGACCTCCAGTTGGGTGACGCTACTGGGCCCTTCTCCTCACCTGTAAGAGCCTCGGCATGTTTCTGGACTCCACTCTGTCCATGCAACCCCACATCTCCTTCCTGATTTAAACCTGCTTTTTTCACCTGCGACGTATTGCCACTATTCGTCGCTACCTCACTCCGGAAGCTTGTACCAAACTCGTCATCACTCTCCTCTTATCTTGTTTGGACTACTGTAACTCTCTTCTGGCTGGCCTTCCTGCCTCTTCCATTCAAGGGCTCCAACGCGTCCAAAACTGCGCTGCCAGACTAGTCCTAAAGAAGAAGAAGTCCAACCACATTTCACATCGGCTCTACTCTCTGCACTGTCTCCCTATTCAAAATAGGATTTCATATAAACTCGCATCTCTATGCTATAAATGTCTCAATGACTCTGCCCCGAATTATCTAATTTCCTGTCTGGAAATATATACAAAACCACGCCCACTTCGATCGGCTGCGCACAAACTCAATTTGACGATCCCGCGGACAAAACTCGTGACAGCTGGTGAGCGGGCCTTCACCTACTCCGGCCCCTCCGCATGGAACACCCTGCCACTCCAGCTGCGACAAAGCTCGAACTTTAACATTTTCAAGACCGGACTCAAGACGCACCTGTTTCTTATTGACTCCTAGCTCACTCACATTTTTAAATATTTGCCTGTTATTGTTATCATCGTCTGTAATTGTTAAGCGCATAGAACTGATTGCGGGATATGCGCTATATAAGCTTCATTATTATTATTATTATTATTTTATTATCAACTAGAATTAAGCAGTTCCGACATTTTTTCTACATTAGGTCTGTTATAGTAATATTGTTTTAGAGAAATTTTTCGTTGGGCATTGAAGTGCACACATTGGAGTAAATAGTGAAATCCATCTCCTATATCTTTTAAGCAAAGGGGACATAATCTTAAATTATAATCTATTCTGGGGTGGCGACCCAGTTCAACAGGGAAATTATTATTACTTGGTCGTATTTTTAGTAGATAGATAGCTTCTTTCAGATGTAATTTATTTAAAAAGGGTGGAATATTTTCCCAGTCAGATTTTATTTTAGAGCGCTATATAATTTACCTTTATTGCTTATTTGCATACTCTCATAAAGTTCTTGTTTACTTTGATCATTTATACGTAAGTTAATTATTGATTTAGAAAGTTTAGTATCTATTATATCTTGTTCTAACCAAATATATCCTAATCCTAGTTGTTCTAGTTGTAACTTTATATTGGCGGACCATTTGCATTTTTCAACCAGGTGCTCTTCAATAAAATGTTATAAATTATTTTAGAGATTCTGCTTTGTTTACCGGTCGCTATTTTGATCCAGAAGTGTAACATTCTTTTTTTAATAAATGATCTTATATAAGTTTGCCTGTTTCGCCTAGGAATACATAATTTGGTGTTTTTGTGTTCAATTTTAAAATCATCTTAAAATATCTTAGTCTAATATTTTCTAAAATTAATGTGTTTTTAAGAGGTTTTTTTAATTGACGATATAACTTGTTTGCCTTAGCTGGATGGGAAGTTGATTCCATACATTGGGTCTAGATATTGATAAGGTTATAAGGTCAACTGTCGTGAGGAGTCGGCAGAACGATGTTTTCTTTGCGGAACACATGACTTGATTAGTTTCTTGAGATAGGACGGCATCTTGTTGTTATACAGTTATGCAGGCACTGATGGCAAAGTACCGCCACTTTGTATTCAGTTCCGGCTTTCACAGGGAGCCAATAGAGCCGGCGCAGGAGAACTATCACAGAATCATGCCTTGACTTACACATGACCAGCCTGGCTGCAATGTTTTGAATACGCTTCAATTTGGCGATTCCGATTAGCAGCGCATTATAGATGTAGTAGTTGAGGCGCGAGAGTACAAAGGCAAACTAGGAATAATAATAAATGACAAACAATCAATAAATTTATATGCTTATGAAGTTATTACAAATTCAAACAAACCTAACCTTTAAGCTTCATAATAGGGAATATTTAGAAATGTCACAATAATATAGAACTGAATTGCTACCTAACATAGTTAGACCTATTATAAGGCGTTTGCAATCACGGGACAAAAAGCACGTGGTTTTTGTTTACTTTGTGTAGTGGTGTACAAGTACAATGGCCGCTGTATTAATAAAGTTTCATATAAGCTCGAGCTTTTTTTAAATGATGTTTTGCGTTTTAAGTCTTAAGATTTAAGCTGAATTATGTCTGTTAAATAAAATAGGCTTTTTCTTATTATTATCATAGACATAGATCATAGACGATGTGAGCCTATTAGTGACTTGACTAGATAGCCTATTCACCAACACTATCACTTGGCATCCTAGCTGCCCTACTTAGCCATTAGCCTAGCCTACGAAACATTAAAAGTGTAGGCCTATAAAGTGAAATTGAAAGTGTAAATAGGTCTAGCCGGCCCTAGCCTAATCACATTAATCAATTAATCTACAGTACTACTATTTACCTCCTTTTTTTATAGTAGGATAGCCAATATTCATATTTGAATTTGGCATGATAAGAAACTTCACCATATGCCACATTTGTTCCTCTATAGTGGCTCTATTTACAAATGACGTCACTAAAAAACTTAAGCTCCGCCCATTGTAAACGCTCTCTATACACGGAAATGAATTTCCTGTGTAGGGCCAATCTACTAATGAAAACAATAAAGCATTCAAACAAATCGAAAAAAAACAGTTGCAAGGCTCAGAACTAGCGATACTTTTTCTTGTATGATAAATGGTATGATAGTATGTGTGCATGTTTATTTTTATTAGTATATTTCTGTGCTTGAGTACAAATAGTTCTTTTATATTGAGGCCGGCTGGTCCTGAGGTTAGTTCACTGGACTATCAACCAATACGTCGCGAGTTCTATCCTGCCGCCGACCGATCCCTGCCGCCCTGCAGGAGATTTGGGCCTAGTGGGCGTAATAATCTTCTATCTACAAGGAACTTCTGTAAAACGTATAAGTGTATTGTTTAATATGTGCTGAAAGATGGAACATATGTAATTGAGACAAAATTAAAATTCCATTTGCTGACAATCCAAGTAGGCCTGTATTCATATATCAATAGTCTATCTTCACTCTTTACCGATATGTAGCATATAATATAGGGGACGTCCATTAATTACGTCAACAATTTTTTGGCGATTTTTACCTCCCCCCCCCCCTCCCCCTTGTCAACAACTGTCAAACTTTCAGAGACCCCCCCCCCTATATAATTACGTCAACAATTCGTTACTCCCCCCCCCCCCTATAACAAGTAAAAAAATAATAATTCAACGCTGACTTATATGTTTAAAGTAGATTTGAAACGGAAAGGTCTAGATCTTTACTATAATAAATTGAAATACATTTTAAAACTTGTTTTAAAGATTTCATATTGACTAGATAGAACTCGTCTAGGCGTTTGCCACGAAAGGGGTGTAACATGCTTACTACCCCCCATCGCCCCTCCAAATTTTTTTTTCCAATCCGAGGATTTTAACAATATTTCTTTCCTTTGTATTTACTATTGTTCTTTTCATATAGAAATATTGAATACTTTCTGATTGTACGTTTCACTAATGAGCTTTTGGTACAATGTTAACTGTTAAATAGCTTAGGGGGAAATTGTGCACCAGTTGTAAATTAACCTGCTATTTTAACCATATGCTCACTATTCCTTCTTGCATTATTGCCCCCCCCCCCCACACACACACGTACATTATATGATTATACACATGGTAGATGACTTCCTTGCCCCTACCGCTCCTACCTTGCACTATTTGCCACTTACACCTTGCAATCTGGCTACGCCACTATAGGCCTACTAATACATTTTTATCTCATAACTTTTTTATTTACAAAATTAGATATTAAAACAAAAAAATTACTATATTTAGCCTAATCAGCAAATTTTAATGTTTCACCTATTATAACGAAGTCAGCAAAAATATATTAGTTTATATATCAGAATTAGGGATGTTAAAAGGAAAGGTAGGCTAAGTATTTCGGACTTCATGGGCCTCGAATTATTTTTCTGAAGGAAATATTTTAAAATAACCATATTGGATTCACACAATACACTTCATTCAATGCAATTCAAACATTTTAGTCTCAGAGAGGGCCTATTGTTGTTTTTAGTTCTATTGCCAATCCCAGCTATCGCTTACATGGTATATATAACGACCGCCAGTCTCTGGTGCCTAATTTCACTTCTGTACCTATGACTATGAGCCCCAAAGCTAGCGAAGTGTGTAAACCGCCGATACGTTCCCATTAAGAATACACCAGCGGGCGCACGCATGGGGGAGAGCTCCCGCAGCGGGTCCGGACAGAGCTGAGCTCAACTCTAAACGTTACGCCCTGGACACAAGACGGGCTCGTCCGGTTTTATTTTTTTGAGACCTTTTAACTTGGTTCCCCGAGTCTGACCAGTGAGCTAATGCATGGGACAAGCGGTCGCCGAGATACTTCCACTCCCATCTCTGTAAGTGACGGAGAGAGGCGTGGTATCCCAAGCTGCAAATCTGGAGATTAATCGGCTTGTTCTGTTCTTTCATTAGAGGGGGCCTGTGAGGTACCCCACTGTCCGATTTCTGGCGTCTCCCGGGTGGGAGCTGATGCGACCTACGGAAAGGTATACAAAACGTCCTGTAAAAACGGCTGCTTTCAAAGGTGGCCTTGAGGGGATGACATCCCTTGTCAGACAAAATCCGCTCGGCCAACACACCCTCAGCCCACATTACAGGAATACGAGGCAAGCCATGGATGGCTCGAGCAAATGTACGTTCGTAAAAGGGGAATCCGAACAGAGCAAGCCGACCCAACAAGCGACCGCCTTGTAGGACAAAGCCTGCCTACTCATATCTTTCCATGTCGGAGTGCATGACCTGCTAACGCTGATCCAAACATGGTTTCAAGGGTTGGAACTTGGAAAAGACTCAACCATGGGCGTTGAATTAAAGCAGTCGACTCTCGGACGGTGTTCATAGTCCTTTCAGGACTCAATAACAGATTTGGGTGTAGCGGCCTATTGAGCGGCAAACAACTGGGTTTCTGTTTCTGAACCTACTCTGCAGAATGTTGGTGTGTTTATGTTCTTTTATTATTCCAGTCACAATGGCTCGCTAGACTACAGCCATGGATGAAGTTTTTTACAATTGGTCGGTCACTTTGCCCTGCTAACAATTGCATAAGTTTCCACTTTCCACTCATACATAGAGCTACAAACTAACAATAGATGAACACAAAAAGGACATGTCAAATGTAGCGTCCGTAATTTTAATTAATATATTTGTATTAACGTAAAACCATGTTTATATATGTCTGCTATGCAAGTGGCACATGACAAATGTAGCCTAAAATTTTGTAACAAATTTGTATTATTTTTAAAAAGTAACATTGTTGACGTCAACTTTTCTTGACCTCCCCCCCTCCCCCTTGTCAAAAATTGTCAAAATTTTTCAGACCCCCCCTCCCCCCTATTTTGTTCACGTAATTAATGGACGTCCCCATAGCTTAAACATTCCGGTAGTAAAAGTGAATTTAAAAGTCGTGTATTTATGTAGACTATTGTGTGAAAATTAGGCTACCTACATATCTTTCCCGTAAATTAGAAACTAAAAAATTGGTAAAGTCAAACCCTAAGGCCTAAGGCTAAGCCTACTAAAGTTTCTAATACTAAAGTCTATAACTTATAACGTGTCCAGAAACTGCATCAGTGCATGTATAATAATTATTACGTATTCGTATAGGCCTATCGGAGTCTATAGTGTCTATAACTATAACTAATTATATTAACTATAACAATAAATACTATAAATAAGTTACAGTATATGCCTAAATATAGGAGGCTAATCATGTAGGCCAACTTACCATAACTTGATATTTCTGATGCGTTATCCTTCTTTCTCGATTGATTAATTGATATATGCTGAATTCAGCGTCAAAATTCCTTTCGTCCTCATTGTCCGATATATTTTTTTCTAGCTCAAACATGTATGGTTCTACGTCGGGTGAAGCCATGTCGATTGTAAACACTAATTGGCAATTAGGGACGTCACTACCTGCTCAGTTTCACTTCGTGAGTTTCCGGCCCGTGGTCGACAGTTTCCGTAATTGGCAATGTAATTTAATTAAATGAACACATTTATCGTCCACTCTAAAAAAAAAGACTTGTATATTTGAAAATGATATTTTAAAGGCTTTAATATGGAATAAAGTTACTATTCAGGCAGGACTTACCCTTTAAACAATTTGAATTTCGTAAGAAAATGCACACAAAATTACACTCTTATTCTCATTTTATAATTGTGTGGGTATTTCTAAACCAATTTATGGATTATTGTATATATCAGATTAATTAGATTTAGCACAAAGCCAGCGTGCCGAAAAAAAATCATAGTATTAGCTTTTAGTGAGTAAATCAGCCAGTGTGTATCTCTTTCGCTATCATTTTGTTAAATAAAAAAATAAATTAATTTAATGGGCCTACCGAAGAACATTGAAATAACGGCTGGTTTAATCTTTTTGTGAAGTTTTCAAAAGCTATTTCATGTCTTGACTGAAAATTAGAGTGTGTTTCAGGTGATAGATACTATACTATTATATTATACTGGTATACAAACCAAGTGTGGATCTGTTGCGTATTCCATAGTTGTGGCAATGATTGCACGAAGTCTTACACTTATTTTACCCAGAGATCCTCCAATTGAGTTTATGTTAAAGCAATCGGGTTTTCAATAGACGCAGGCTCTATTTCCTGGAGAGTACCATCAGCCGGGGGTATTGTTATTGGCTTAAGTGTTCGTAGAGCAATCCTTGGCGCAGATGGCATTGACAAGTCTTAATGGGGCGTGAACTTTTGAACCCATATGTTCGTGAACTTCCTGTTCTATTTTTAAACTAATAAACAGAAAAAAAAAACATGCTTTTGCTGGTGTTTGACAATTGATTTCAACCTCTACGGCCAGTTCTAGTCTTGTAGAATTATACAAAGGATACAATAATAGTTATGAGGAATCCCTTTTTAACATTAAAAGTGAGTAGGCGATAACTAATACTCAAGTGTTAGTCGCGTGAAGTAAAATATTTATTTGTTTACAAAATAAATTAGTCAAGAGTTGCGTTTTCTTGGTTATTGAAAAACAAAATTCGTAGATTCATAAAAACGAATAACAAAAATTCCTTTGCATTTAGCAATAAATTTGATATTTTAAAAAGGTGATTTTTCACTTCTGACTTTCACAATACATTGTTTTGTTTTGTAAACATCTTTTGGAAATGAAATACATTTTAATCCCCAACAAATTTGAGTACAACCAGTAAAGTAGCACACAGACATGTTTCGAAACAAATGATTGAATTCGACCGGAAATGTTTTTATTTGTCGACCTTTTATGCATGCATTCACGTTAAGACTTGTCAATAGTGCTGAATGAAAATCATGCATTGCATTTTCCACATATTACGAATACTCTTTTGCACGATATTCAACTTCATTTTTACTCCCTTTATTTTAAGTTGCATTGTCTGTAATGGTGCAAAAATTGGCTTCGATTTTTCGACCACTTCCCGTGGTCCGATCGAGCTGAAATTTGGACAGCAGATTTGTGGCGCCTAATAATACATCCTATCAAATTTTCAGTTAAAACGACTTAATAATACTACACTTATGACAATATTCATTTCTTAAAAGGAAAGTATAAGAAAAATTTTGATTTCGCGTAAAAATGCCTGTGCAACTTTTTATACTTTTTCGGCACAAAGCTAGAAAAAAAAATTATGCGCTAAGATTATTTTTAGAACAATTCATACAGAGTAAGGAGATATTTTTGAGATTTGCGACACAGATATTTTTTAATTACATGATGGTAAACTTAGTTTGCAAATAAAGGGAGTATGATAAAAACTGTGTTTTTATGGTTTTCTTATTAAAATTTTTAGTCCCACCCAAACGCTTTAGTCCAATTTTTTTAAAGGTATTACGACACGCCTGTCCTTTATAAGAAATCCTCAAAATGAGTTATCGATTCTCATTACAAAGGCGATATATCAGTGGTCATCTATGCACTGTCATATAATATGCCGCAATATATAATTTTAGTATTGCACTGGTCAAGTCGCTTTGATATACTTTTCAACTATTAATTCAATATAAATGTTAAATGACAAGCCAGCTTTTGTTATTTTTTTGTAGATAATTATTAAGTAGTAGATGACTGTAGAATAATGAATACCGAATTGTAGACTGTTTCATTTATTTGGCTAGAGCCCCCATTCAGTTGATGAAATATTTATTTATTGCGTTGTCTTGCACTTATTATAATTACTGCTTCAATTGGTAGTATCATTATTAGTTCATTTTTATATTAGTTTAATGTTGTCTAGGTTGGTCCAAAATCAAACTATCCCCCTGGCAATATCTATAACATTGATTAAAGTTTTTTTTATTTATTCAGGTGTATACTTATGTTGGCTCAAAAAAAAACAGCAAGTATCGTGTTGTTATTGTATGGTGTTGGTAATTACTATTGTAGTATAAATAAAACACACACAATATTGAAACGTGAAGAACTGATATAAAACGAGTTTTGTAAACAAACGAATTATTGGTTTAATCACAGAATCATCACTAAAATTCCAAACAGAAGAATGATATTTACACAAGTGGTCAAGAATAGCACATTTAACATATAATAAAAAGTAAAGTACCCTTCGGACCAAAGTGATCATAGGGCCGGTGAAGCAGCGTTCACCAGTTTCTGTGGCCACGGCATACTAGGGGATGTGGGGCCAGCACAATGCCCAGCCGCCTTTACTTTACCCCAACTAATGTCAGGTGCCCATCAGAGCTGGGTAGACTCAGGGACACCCTCAAGTCCTGGGAAAAAATCCCGGCTTCACCAGGATTTGAACCAAGGACCCTCGGATCGCCAGTCGAACGCGCTGCCGCTCGGCTACCGTGCCCCGTTTTAACATATAATAGATAAGTAATATAGCCAATATTCAATAGGCTATGAAAAGCATTGAAACTACTGGTAAAACAATATTGAAATCTTTGTAGTATAAATCCGTAAGAATCATATCTCAGAGCATACGTCTTTTCTATGGTCGAAAGATGCCAAAGAACTGACGAAATATTTGACTGATTCTTGTGGGTCCATGATATGGGTCGATACGATACCATAACCGAATACAAGAAAGTATATTGCATCATGGCTGTTGTAAACAGATAATATATAATAAAATACTAGCGTGCTAGTAATCGTGCTTTTGAATATTCAAGTACGACCGACAACAACGTTAAAATCGTCCATGTATTCCGTTGACGTAGTTGGAAAAACCCAAGGGCTTGGCTGATTAAACCATTTCTATCATTACTACTCCAACTATTATGAGTGATTAGTATTCATTTAATTATGGTACAGTGTATTAATTAACGTTTCGTAACAAAGACAACACTTTTGTACTCTTAAGTAGGCTTCACTTTTCGGAAACTGGTCTTCGGTGGAGCCTGCTACCGCAGCAGTCGATCTACTAATCCTTCTCTATGCATGTGATATCTGTACAGTTTATAGCCGCCACGCCAGGAAGTTGAATCACTTCCGTCTAAGCTGCCTTATGAAGCTGCTATGGGTCAAATGTCATGGCTGAGAACATGAGGCTAAAGAGTGTAGGCTAAGACACAAGCTTGGACGGATTCTAAATACTTGCCCTGATCTGGAGTCGATTGACCATTTCAATGAAGATGGTTGGTTATCCAAATTTAGCCATGATTCTCCAGAGTCCCTCGCGGCTGATGGTGTCAAATGCCGTATGTTAAGTCTACAAAAGTGTTGTTCGTGGCATTTCTCTTGCAGTTGGCGGGCAGCGAAGATCATGTCGATGGTTCCTCTCTCCTTTTTTAAACCGCACTTGATCTCCGGCTGTAGGCCCTGGTCAAGGTGAACCATGAGTCTGTTTAAGAAGCTCCTTGCAAGGACTTTGCCCTGTGATGCGCAGAAGTTAACCCCTCTATGGTTGTCGCATGATGGCCGATTGCCTTTTCGCTTGTAGAGTGTGGAGGTGAATAATCGTTGCCTCTTTGAAATCTTGCAGGACTTTCTTTTAGATCAGCGGTTCCCAACCTGTTGGTCGCGTCCCATTTGGGGTCGAAGTCCATTTCACGGGATTTGCCTAAGGTTAAGGGGTAGCGGCATTAAAAAAGTTAGGAACCACTGTTTTAAATGTTTCAGATAGAAGGTTTTTGACATGTTTATCTCTACCATTTCTGTCGCTTGTCTATTTTCATTTATTCCATTCTCAAACAATTTTTTTTTATTTAAGATTCATTACATATCTCTCTCAAAAATCAACAAGGGTAATACTATCTTTAGAATTATACAATTTAGAAACTGTGGTATCAGAATATTGGTTGTGGTAAGCTCATAATCATTTGACTTTGTCTACACATTATTTATTTTTTAAAATATAAAAACAGGAACATAACATAGAGACAATTCGTTCTATCACAACCCTAAAAAAATATTCTCTAGAAACTCTCTTGTGTCACAATTATTTATGTGGCTTATATATAAAATGGGTACATAGAGACAGCTTGTTCTAACACAACCCTAAAACATTTTCTCTATTACTTCCTTTGAGTCGTATATTTTTTGTACAGTAATTCGTCTATTAATATTTTTATTTTCGTTGTAACAATCTTTTATGGGAAGTAACTAATTTGATTATTAATATTATTTCCCTTTAAATGTTTTTTTTAAATTTAGTGTATATATTACCGGCAATGTGTAGAAATCCGGCATTCAAATTGAACGCCTAGGAAATATAAAGAATGCCTGATGGTTTTAGGCAAAGTATGAAATTATTGCTACTTTACACATTGCCTAGGCATTCTATAGAATGCTGAACGGCCGTGCCACTGATGTTGGCGGTGGCGCTTGGGTCGTTGTTTGATGCGGTGGCGCTTGGGTCGTTGTTTGAATTAAACTTAGATTGGCATCATGATCATCTTACATATTTAACTTTGGGTAAATATTTTTACTTTACTAGTTAGACTTAACTCTGGGTAAATATTTATACTTTAGTTGTTAGACTTAACTCCAAGTAAATATTTATACTTATATCATCTGGCTGAGATTCCACAGACGTTCTTCTGTAACGTTTCCCCTTGGATTGCTGTGTGACAGTGTCGGAAGGGAATGTAGTGCCTGGACAGGAATCACATCATGTTGACATGCAACAACGGTTCTACGATGAGTTATCTAAAGTAAGAGCCAATGCTGATAAAAAAATGCGTTTTTTTAACCGAAACTAGTCTTGTTACCAAAAATTAGTGGACGATGTGAAAAAGGTAAGACGACCATTTAGAAAGAACCACGGGACTTGGGACTATTGGCTGGTGAAGCTTTATGATGTCATGATAGTGGAAAATAAAAATAAGTTGATCTACACTGTTAAAGAAGGTGTGAGTGCCATTCAGTTTTACGTCGCGGACTCCGAGTTATTTGTCGTACTTCATAAGGCTAATGGTCATGGAGGACAGGGCAGAATGTTGAAAGAGCTTTGACCCAAATACAAGAACGTTACCCGTCATGGTATTGAGCTGTATATTAACCTTTGTGAACCTTGCCAGAAAAAAACAAAAAGGCGCCAAAAAAGGCATTGTGGTCAAGCCAATTCAACTCCCGTTGTCAGGTCGATCTCATCAACTTTCAATCCCATCCTGATGGGGAATACAAGTTTATAATGGTGTATCAAGATAATCTCACCAAGTTCGTGGTTCTCAGGGCCCTGAAGACAAAGAGGGCAAAAGAAGTAGCATACCAGCTTGTAGACATATTTGCGTTGCTTGGTGCTCCAACGATTCTATTGTCCGACAACGGCAGGGAATCGGCAAACAATGTGGTAAGCAGCCTGAAGGACTACTGGCCCACCTTGAAGATCGTTTCTGGTAAGCCGCGCCACTCACAAAGCCAGGGGGAGCATCAAAAGAGAAGAGAACTGCTCTGTGCTTGGATGCAAGATGAAACAACTGACCACTTGAGTGAGGGGTTACGGTTCGTCCAACTCATGAAGAACAGAGTTTTTCATTCGGGGATTAAAATATCACCATACGAAGCTCTCTTTGGCTGCAAAGCTAAAGTAGGCCTCAGAACGTCGTCCCTACCTGACGATGTTTTACAAGATGTTGAAACAGAGGAAGACCTCGAAAATATAATACAGAGCATACAAACAACACAAGAGCAGGAGGACAGAGATAAAGGAATGCAAGAAACAGCGCTTTCTGCAGAAGACATGGATGATAATGCTATTCATGATGATGGAAGCCAAAGCAGTGGTAAGGTCATTGTTATCGAAGATCCTTCCATTTCCGTGGTTACCAACGACCCTTCTTCTTCCACTACCTGCTGCGTCTGCTTAAAAGAAAACAACGGTGCTCATACATGTCGAAAGCGTAGCCGAAATGTTCATGCCATCTGTGGGCATTCCTCTGAAGACGATGAAAACGTAGTAGAAGTAGAAGGTTATGGGGTGGGCATTTTCTGCACTGATTGCTTCAATATTGAGATAGCAATAAAAAAAATGGAATCGAAATCGAACCTCAAAATGCAGGCCAATAGAATGAAGAGGGGTTCTGATAAAAAATTTCCTCCTTGCTTTTGGGAGCCACTGTGCGAGTTCCGATTCCCGATGTTGACAGTTGTTATGAGCATGACAGAAGATGGCTTTTACCGCATTGGAACTGTACAAGGAATCTTAAAGCAACTCTATGCCAGATCAGAATTCACCATATGACCAACAGATTTAATGAAAGCGGAAGACGTTCCTGACCATGAAATAGCTCTCCGATCTGCTGCTTCTTCTCAGTCCAAAGGAAGCGGTCTAGGATTCGTCAGGTGTATGTGCAAGACAAAATGCCAAACTTTTAGGTGTCTTTGTGTGAAAAAGAAAATTAAGTGCAATTCAAAATGTCATTGTAGTCAACCCTGCTGCAACAAGTAGCTCATTCCAGTTGTGTTCTGCTTGTTTTCACCGGTAACAACATCATATCCTTATTATTTATCAATTCTTCACAAATTCGTGAAATGTGAATATGTAAGACCAAAGTGCCAAAATATCATGTGGTTTTTTTTTGTGTGAAAGAAGAAAATTAAGTAAAGTACAATTCTAAGTGTCATTACAGTCTTACCCAGTGCCCTCACATGGGGGAGGGCAGAGGGGGGCATATGCCCGGGGGCGGCACTTCTAGGGGGGCGGCAAATTTAGCCTAAGTTCATACCAGAAATTTTAGAAGAGTTGAAAGGGAAATAAAATTTGAAACACAAATTGTAAACAAATGGAATAATGAATAAATATAGATTAGTAGAAGTTGACTTCTTATTTAATTACACTCAAACTGTTTTATGCAAATGTTTCACTTTTTAATAGGCTCACATAGGTTTCATAAAAGATTCATCTATATTCTTTAAAAAAAATTGCATTTTAAAATGTCGTTAATCATAATAGTTAACTAAGCGCCCCAGGGGGCGGTGAGAAGCTATGGGGGAGGGGGCGCTGATGTTCCCGGCAACAGTAGGGATCGCTGAAGGGCCAGTGGGCGGTACGAAAGTAGACTATTTGAAATAGATTCAACACCACTGATTTTTTAATTACCAAAATTAAGATCTGCTTCACTTATAAGAAGGCTAATCTTGACCTTCGACAAAGGCTTTATCGACTTATGTCTACTGTGTAATTGTGACGTAAAAGTCATATAAAGCCCATTCTCTACTTAACCTTGATCTATTGCTATATTACGCTGTATCTGATAAATGCAGATGGGGGCGGTGATTAGATTTTTAGAAGAGGAAGTAGGGGCTAGGGTGAGTATAAATGAAATATTTGGCTCAGCTCGTTAGAAAATAAAGTTCGTGCTTTTGTTCATTATCACAGTTTCATTCAGATTGTTTTGGTTTTAATTTGAATAAATTAGATTTATATAGCCTTTGATTTATAAAAAACAGTTTTGATATCGACTTATTAAAGAAATATAAGTTGAGCAAAAGCACTATGCAGAGACGAATTAATGAAATGGCACGTGATGAAGTGAGAGTATATTGTGTGAGTACCTAAAAACTTTCCACATTTTTACAACTTGATGGGAGTCCACGCTTCCTGCCAATAATTAAACGTTATGTTTTTTTTTATTATAGAAGGGAACATTTTGCTAGTTTTGCTAAAGAAAAATAATTAAGGACACTAAAGGCAAATTATATCACTTTAACTATAATACTTTTTAAGGAAAAAGGACATTCTTCCATCGACGATGGTATGGATTCTATCATAGCTTGATGTCGTAATTAAATCTCTGCCAGATGTATTAGCTGAGTTTGATTCAACGACAACATTAATTTGTTAAAAAACTCAGTTAGCGCCTGCATCACTCACTACAATACGTAATTACTGCATATAACAAAACAGAAGCAAACATGAAAATTCCTGATTGGTTATTAGACCTTTGTTTTTAATGGTGAAGTATTAAAATCAGCCCTACCTTTACAACTGCAAAAATAATAAATAACAAATAAAGAATGAAAATGCAGAAATGGGCTATAATCACGACTTTTGGTTGCAAAAGGACATCCATCAATTTCTCTAGGTCTTTTGGTTTTGACAAACAAAAACAATTATTCCATTTTCACACCCTATTTATTGTAACGTAAAAAAACTACTAGCAACATACCAGGAACAAGCTTCACGTTAAAATTGTTTTATTTTCAAAACCTCTTTTGCGGTATATTTTTTTATGATTATTTATTAAACAACAATTAAAGAAATGTATTAATTTCAGCTATTTTATTATATTTCAGCTCTTTTTAGGATGATAAAATTGCATACAAATCTAGTCGGCCTATACAAATTATATGCGGCAAATTGGACTCATTGGTTCAACTTCTAGCAGTGAGAGATAAAAAAATGAAAAAGGATGCGGTGAGCCGAATAAGTTTGAGAACATATGCACTAAACAAAGCAGTTACAGTATGCAAGGGGGCGGCGCTGAAAATTTTGCCCTGGGGCGCCACAAAAGCTTGTGAGGGCCCTGGTCTTACCTGTTGTATCAAATACTTCAATCTCAGCTCTTCTGTCGTTGTTTTTTCCGGAATGAACATCATATTCTTTATTTCGTATTCCTTCCGCTTTAAAATACGTAATTATCAATAAAGGCTTTTCTTGTGCTATTCTGAAACTTTGCCTAAACGATACTTGTCATTTTATATAATGCCTAGGAATTGTATAGAATGCCTAGGAAAAGTATGAAATTTTTTTACATATACTGATATTTCATAATTTCCCTAAAACCATTTCTAGGCATTCTATAAAATGCCGGAATTTCACACTTTGCCGGTAACATTTATACTACTAATATTGGCGTATCCAGGGTGGAAAAGAGGGTGGGGAATCGTGCCAGGAGTAGTCGGAATAATACTAGACAATGGGAAGAATCAATGTTACAATATCAGTACAACACTGACATAACAGACTTGTATTGAAAAAAAATGACTCAAAATACTGAAAAATATTTTTATGTGAACTCTAAGTTCAGAACATCATAAAATTGGCATCTATCAATAGTATAATAAATTCACTGAAAGTTTAGAACAATATAGGCTAATAATAAATATGCAAAATTCATACTATTGAAATATCACAATATGTATCAAAATTTGAATATAATCAGACATGATAGTATCAAACGCTATTCACGGGGAGAAAACGTGGGCTTTGTTGTAGAGATTAGATGTCACCATAACCTCTTGACTGCGTCACAGCTTGTTTGATGTTTTGAATGACTTGTATTAAGCCATGCAATTTATTTCTCAATTCTTACTTGTTTTTCTTTATTTCTGAGTAAGCTTACATATATACATACATAATATTTTATTTGATTATTTCAGTACTTTTATTTACACTGTCGCTGATCCTTAAAAGTAGTGTTTTTTTTTTTAATTGACCAGTTTAATTAATGCCATTCTAGTAAAAAAAAATCAAATTTTAAAAACTTAATATCGACCAACACAGTTTGGAGAAGCAACGGCAGATGCTGAACAAACATAGCTGCTTTTTAATTTGGTTAATTAAAGCAATTCTCACACACACGCAACTTTTAACTACAAAAAATAAGAATTACAAACTAAAAAAAATTATAATAAAAAATTACAATTTTATATAATTAAATTAATTTTATGAAAAAGCAAAGCTTAAAATATAAAATTAACAAAGAACAGTATTTATTTATTTGAAAAGGAACAAAACTAAGGCTACGTTTATAGAGGCGGCGGGTAGGCGGGTTGCCGCGAGTTGGTTACTCGCGCTAGAAAACCGCGCCTAATCACTCGCGCGGTTGGTGTTTATAGCAAAAGCGGGTAAAAGCAAGACGAGACAAAAAACACTTCACATGCCATCCAGTCTCTCCTTGCAATTAGGAATGTTAAACAAAAACCGGAATACCGGATTCCGGTTTTGAAACCGAAAATCGGTTTTTGTTTTCAAAACCGGATTTCGGTTTGTTGGTTGGAAGTTGGAAGGTAATCATTACTTCAAGTAGAAGACCCTTTTTTTGTTTTAATGGAAATAAATAATGTTGGATTCGCACAAAATAATTCCTGAAATGCCTTGCTAACAGTATTAAAATTTAGTCTTAGATATTGTGTTTCTTGTGTTTCCAAATACCAACTATGGCTTGCGATAAAAACAACATCAACCAATTGTTAAGTTACAGTTACAATTAAAATGAATCTTTTTACTTGTCGAATCATCTTTTAGATGTGCGCTGCTCTTTGATGTACGCAATGGAAAGACGCAAAGTAGCCCTTTCCTGTAACCCTAAACAATTTGGCTAGACTTTATTATTAACGGCACTATTAAATACATATTCTTTTGATTTTTCCTACGCGAAACCTTTCAATAGATTATTTTACAAGTTACCATATATGCCCAGAGCCTATGCAAGCATATGTAGCAACCCAGGGCAAAAGTTTCAGCGCCGCCCCCTTGAATACTGTAACTGCTTGTTTAGTGCTATATTTGCAATATTTAGAATACATTTGCCGTCCCCCTGACAGTGTCGCCCCGCAGCCATATTCCCCCATCTGCCCTCCCCTATGTGAGGGCACTGTATATGCCTCTTCAAATGCTTCTAAAATATTAACGTCATCGATAATCGGTAATTTTATTATCACTATTGAAAACTGAAAAGTATTATCGGTTTTAATCAATTATCCCAGACATTTTTTTAGATCTGAAGAATTTTATGGTAAAGAGTAGCCTACAAAATCATATTGTATTTACACAAATCAACCCATTGAATGCCTTGCAAACACTAATTAAGTATCAAGTATTTTTCAAATATAGGCTACCTACAAAACTACGCACATTTGGCTTTTCCGGCCTGTGACTGGTGACATTGCGCGGAAGGGGGAGGGCCGAAATACGGTTTTAAATCGGTTTTATACAACCGAAAACCGGTTTTGGAAAACAACCGGTTTTGGAAAACAACCGGTTTTAACATCCCTACTTGCAATAGCAAACAGACAAAATGGCTTCTTTTATTGATGACTTTTTATTGTTTAACGAAGTTTCTGTTACCCAACATTGAAAGAAGGAGAACAATGTGCGTTCATGAAATAAACAAAAGGAGGTCATCTGAAGGTCCTACCATCACCTCTTCCAACAACTGTAGGCTCATCCAGATAGGTTTTATGCCTACACGCGTATGAATCAACAAATGGACGTAGATATCCGTAAACACACAGCCAGCAAAAGTGTACAGCCAACACAGTCCGGCGCGGCAACGCGCAACAAGAACTAAAAACTAGTTCTGGTAATTAGCCGCGCCGGTCGGCAAATTTGTGGCCTCGAGAGACCCGCGTCCTCTATGAACAACAGCAAATCAAATATAGTAGCATTACTCGCACGAGTTCGCTCGGGTCGACTCGCGCGTGCGATTTTCCGAAACCCGCTGCCTCTAAAAACGTACCCTGAGTTAGACTTAATATATTTATTAAAGTAACAAAAAGAAATTACTTGATAAACGCATTACATTTCTCGGCCGCCTAAAACAAAAAATAAAACGCCACCAATACAAATGATGATTCCACCAATAGCATACAGGATTAGTGAGTAGCCAATATTTGTTGTAAGCTTTATGTTATTGAAATTAAAATTCACTGTCTGGTGGACATCGCCTCCATAGCAACTTGTGGTGATAATCATAAACAAAACTGTGAACCAAAATTACAGAAAAATACAATTCTTTTAGTAGCTATTTGTGTGTATGTTGGCAAAATAGAAAAAAAAGTGTTGATGTAGCTTATAATATGAATTTTTAGAAATCTTCATTAATAAAAAAAAAACTATTATTGCACTAACAACTAATAACATTATAAATCTGAGAATTTACATTCTAATTACACTAAGCAATTGATTTAAACTTGTTTGTACATTGCTAATAAATGGTAAAGCATTTTTGGAGTTTAATAAAAGGCATTAAAAAATTAATATCTTCGTCCTAAATACATATACAATATTAAAAAAAAAACACATCCATAATGCTGGTACCTATTGCATACATGCTGTTATGTCCCTTTTTTCGATACGTGAGTGACTTTATTTCATTGAGGATTACAAGGTTCTGCTTCGCTTGACAGCTTAACCCCGCCCCCCCCCCCCCACTCCCATGTTTTTTTAAATTTCTTTTTAACACCATGTACGTCTCCAATTACTCCAGGATTTAGACGTCAGCAATTGAATAATTGTGTTATTAAATATACTTCTCTAATGACTCCAAGGTTTAAACGTGAAAAGTTGAATTATTGTGTTATATAGGCCCATACTTCTTCGTTTTTTTACAAGCCTAAAACCGTCCATTAGCATTAGTGTAATAATAGGTAACGTTATGACAGTCAATCAGATGGCAGGTAGAGATATTGTGTACTGATTTATACTGATTATGATTGCAATACCTTATTTTATTTTTATTAGGCCTATTAATTAAAGTTTTTTTTTTCTTAAGTGCACATTTTATTGACCCATACAATTTTTTTATTCGATATTGTATTGAGTTATTTTTTCATTTAAACATGATGTGGTCTTCAGTTTCTACTTATGACGTTTTTAAACGAGCCAAAATGATCTATATTAAATGAAAGTAGTTTGAGCGATGCCATTAAAGTTAAACCAGTTTCAGCTTTAGGATGATAAAAACAGACTAACATTTCAAGACAAAAAGGTAAAACTTACAAGAAAATATACTCAAAGCCATTATGGCGGTCTTGATCATCGGTACATCAGGTTTGTCCATAAATTTCATTGTAAAATAAACACAGGCCAAGCAGAGAGATCCTAAACCAGCCAATGTACTCAATATACCGAAAGCTCTTGCGGCTTGCCATGAATCTAGTGAAATAAAATAGAAGAAAAACACTAAATAATCAACTATCTTATTTCTGCCAATATTTTAAACACATAACATAAAAACTATTTTATTTATACCAATATTTTAAACACATAACATTCAACTATCTTCTTTATACCAATATTTTAAACACATAACATAAAAACTATCTTATTTATACCAATATTTTAATCACAAAATCTTCAAATATCTTATTTCTACCAATAATTTAAACACATAACATTCAACTATCTTCTTCATACCAATATTTTAAACACATAACATAAAAACTATTTTATTTATACCAATATTTTAAACACATAACATTCAACTATCTTCTTTATACCAATATTTTAAACACATAACATAAAAACTATCTTATTTATACCAATATTTTAATCACAAAATCTTCAAATATCTTATTTCTACCAATAATTTAAACACATAACATTCAACTATCTTCTTTATACCAATATTTTAAATACATAACATTCAAATATCTTCTTTATACCAATATTTTAAACACAACATTCAACTATCTTCTTGATACCAATATTTTAAACACAAAACATTCAATAGGGCGTTTGCAATCCCGTGACAAAAAGCACGTGATTTGTGTTTACTTTGAGTAATGGTGTACAATTAAATATGGCCGCTGTATTAATAAAGTTTCATATAGGCTCGAGCTTTTTTTAAATGATTGTTGTGTTTTAAGTCTTATTAAGATTTAAGCTGTATTATGTATGTAAAATAAAATAGGCTATTTTATTATTATCATAGACATAGATCATAGACGATGTGAGCCTAATAGTGACTTGACTAGATAGCCTATTCACCAACAATATTACTTGACATCGTAGCCTAGCCTACAAAACATTAAAAGTGTAGGCCTATAAAGTGAAATTGAAAGTGTAAATAGGTCTAGCCGGCCCTAGCCTAATCACATTAATCAATTAATCTACAGTACTACTATTTACCGCCTTTTTTTTGAGTAGGATAGCCAATATTCAGATGTGAATTTTGCATGATAAAGAAGTAATTTACTTTCACCACGTTACGTTTGTACCTCAAGTGGGTTCTATATTTACACAAATACGTCACTAAATTTACACAAAAAACTTAAGCTCCGCCTACTGAGAACGCTCTATTATCTTCTTTCTAATAATTTCTTATAAATCGGTTTAAGCAGATTAAAAAATGTGTATTTTAATGGTGTAAAAAAAACAGTTAGTACCTCCATTGAGACAGATGGAAGACATGTAGCAGATGGATAGTAGACAAGTAGTTGAAAAATAGTAGACAGGTAGCAGACGTTTTAAAATAAGTAGACAGGTAGTAGACTGGTAGCAGACAGGTAGCAGACAGGTAGTAAACAGCTAGTATACAGGTTGTTACGTCTTGTCTTCTCTATTTAACTGTAAACATCACATAGAGGTATTCTTCTCTCCTACCACGGCTAGCTCTCTCACTCTCAGGGTGCGTAACATAAATTAGATGATAACTCGCAATGTAGTAAATAACACTGAACTTTAATCACCAAATAATATACAAAGATGCGACGTATATAACAGTACTACTAACTGCCATACAATTACACTCTTAAGACCGTTCTCTATACAGACACAACCTGCCTCAACAAAGTTACCAGCCTATTCTGCTTATCGTTGCTATCTCACATAACCAAGACATGTGTACCCCCAAAACAACTGACGTCATCATTTTTGCGTTCACAATGTGCCGTCTCTTGCGCACCAATTAATATATCCACATTTACGCTACACAGGTAGTAGACAGGTAGTAGACAGGTAGTAGACATGTAGTAGACAGGTAGTAGACAAGTAGTAGACAGATAGTAGACATGTAGTAGACAAGTAGTAGATAGGTAGTAGACAAGTAGTAGACAGGTAGTAGACAGGTAGTAGACAGGTAGTAGACAAGTAATAGACAAGTAGTAGACAGGTAGTAGACAAGTAGTAGACAGATAGTAGACATGTAGTAGACAAGAAGTAGACAGGTAGTAGACAAGTAGTAGACAGGTAGTAGACAGATAATAGACAGGTCGTAGACAAGTAGTAGACAGGTAGTAGACAGGTAATAGACAGGTCGTAGACAAGTAGTAGACAGGTAGTAGACAGGTAGTAGACAGGTAGTAGACAAGTAGTGACAGGTAGTAGGCAGGTGGTAGACAAGTAGTAGACAGGTAGAAGACATGTAGTAGACAAGTAGCCAACAATAAGCATACTGGTAACATGCAGGTAACAGATTACTAAACTAGTTGAAGTTGTCAACAATTTTGTTGTTACCATGCCTAACCATCACTAAACCTGTTGGCGTGCTAGCGGGCCTAACCATCACTAAACCTGTTGGCGTGCTAGCGGGCCTAACCATCACTAAACCCGTTGACGTGATAGTGGGCCTAACCATCACTAAACCTTTTGGCGTGCTAGTGGGCCTAACCATCACTAAATCTGATGGCGTGCTAGTGGGCATAACCATCACTAAAATGAAAAGGAAGGGAATTTTTTTTAAATATTGAAATGGAGAAAAAGATTCCGTATACTTACCTATCAAGTATTCGCTAGTTATTACTTGACAGACGCCATTTTGACATGTTTTCCATAGTCCCACAGTTGCGTCTAAATTGACAGATTCCGCTTCAAGAGTAGAAACTGACCAGCTTGGAGTGGCCAGCCCCACAATATGTAAAATGATACCAATACCAAGAATAATAGAACAACCAATATGTTGTATTGTGATTCCTTTAGGTAGAGCCATTACTTCTGAAAACGAAATGTGAATAATTTCTTCATATCTTCACATAAATGTGAAAATTACATACGACTTGATTTATTTACAATATAAATAAAATATTTCTATAATGATTGTAGTAAAATATTCTACCTATATATTATATATATATATATATATTATTATTATATAAATATAGTTGATAACAATATAAAAAACGTGGTACTCACTAATAATGTAGTCCTTCAAAAGAACCCAATTTGCGTGTATACAATAGATAGATATGATTTAATTACTACAACTACAAGTGTGCATGTATTTTCAAAGTCTTTTATAAATTATGTTATGGCAGAATGTTATGAAATATTTGATCCAGACGAACCGGTTCTCGTTAAACTTAGCCTACAAGTAATTGTTAAGGAATTAAACAAAAACTAAATGCGTCGAAGCATTAATTATTGATTCTAATGTGTTACGAGTAGGAATTATTCTAATTCACTTGCATTATGGACACTTAGAAAGTACAATTATTTTGTACGTGTATAAACATGATTATACGGAACATTTTTGGGGACTTGGACTCATCGAGTTATTTTTACTTTTGATGTTGAAATGTATTGTAATAAATATGTATGTGTGGGTAAGACACTGTGAAAAAAAACGTATGACTTTTGACCCATAAGCTGTCTAGTTTGAGAACTTCACTTTTTTGTTAGGTTTTAATATTGCAGCTGTATAATCAAAATGTTATTGATTGGCAGCTTTTATTACGTTTTAATCTCGTATTATCTAGTTCTAGTGACATTTTAATACCGTGTATATCTAAAAATAAATATTCTAAATCGTCTATGGTATTTTTTTTATCCTTTATACTCCATGTGTGTGAAATATTGCTATAAAACAGAAACTGAAAGAATGTATTATTTCATCAAATTACAAAGATTTTCACATCCAGTAGCTAAGATTTACACAGAAACCCGTGTATATTTGAAAGACCGAAACGCTAAATGAGAAATACACCGAAAGAAACACACTCTCGTAGGCGGGATATTCGTTGTGCGATGCTTTATGTGTGTGTGAATGTGTTTGTGCGCGTTCGTGTGTGTAGTTTTGTAAATTAAAAAGTTTAAACAGGCATTTAATTGATAAGAATAATATGTTTTTCCACAATGACGTAAAATGCCAACTGTATAAATGAAAAAAAAAGTAAAGAAACTAACAAAAGGAAACATTTTTAAATTAACTTCAACTAATAATAATAATAATTATATTCGTACATCGCAAAAACAAACATAACGTAAGCTCAAAGTGCATTACATATTGAGCAACAAACTACTTAGAACATGGAAATAATTTCTAGGCTAAAAAATATATAGCTAATTAAAAGTTATACATTTTACAAACACAGGACCACCAAGCAAATAAATGCAGCGTTAACCGAACTAACAATTTAAAAGTAAAACGTAAGATCTAAAAATGTTTAATTAACGAAGATAAATAAAATATATAAATTAAAATAATGTGTTTTTAAGTTATTTTTAAACTTGACGTTAGAAACAGTTTGCTTAAGTTGGATGGGAAGTTGATTCCATACTTTGGGTCCAGATATTTAGAAGGCTATAAGGCCAACTGTCGTTAGGAGTCGGCAGAACGATGTTTTCTTTGCGGAACATATGACTTGATTAGTTCCTTGAGATAGGACGGAATCTTTTTGTTATGTAGACACTGGTGGCAAAGTAGCTTCACTTTGTATTCAATTCTGGCTCTCACAGGAGAACTACCACATAAGCATGCCTTGATTTATGAATAACCAGCCGGGAGGCAATGTTTTGAATACGCTGCAAGTTGTCGATTCTGATCAGCAGAGCATTACAGTAATTGAGGCGCGAGAGTACAAAGGCAAACTTACTAAGGATTAATAATAATAACAAATAATTATAGAATTTACATGCTTATTTAGTAATAAAAAATTCAAACAAACCTAAACTTTAAGCTTCATAATAGGGAATATGTAGAAATGTAACAATAATATAGTTTATAACTAAATGGCTACCTAACATTAGTAGACCTATACACGGAAATGCATTTTCTGTATAGGGCCAGTCTACTATTGAAAACAATCAGGTTTTGTGCATTTTCATACTGTCTATTAGGAAAACGAGTACATTAAATCCCCTAAGTGGCACAAGATTGCCAGTCAAATTGATGCACTACCACCTCTGCGCTACCAGTTATCTCATGTTTGTAATGCTTTAGAAGACATTCCTGAAGGCACTAATTGGATCTAGTGGAAGTAGTGCAAAGGTAGAAGCACTTTGGTTACTTAAAAATATATGTCTTCAAGTTTATTGTTGCACCTGTCACATAGCACAACATTTTGTTTCAAGTAAACATAATTAGTAAGATACTGCCAGAAAAGGACTTGAATCTCCAGAGAGCAGTTAGTCACCTGAAAAAAGAAGAATTTTTTGTTTGAGCTAGAAGTGATTTAGAGTTTAATCGAGTTGTGGTTGATGCTAATAAAGTAGCATAAGAAGTTGATTGGAATAGAACCAGTATTTGAGAAAGAAACGGTCCGAATGAAAAAAATGAAAAAGTTTTATTACGAATCAACAGATGAATCTGTAAATATTGCAGGTGACCCCTCAGAAAGTTTCAAGATATACTTTTATGTTGCTGCTCTAGACAAAGCTGCTAATGCAGTAAAGACAAATTTTATAGTTAAATAAAGTATCTTGTGTCTTTGTCTTTTTGAACAACATTCCTGACCTTAAAAACAAGACTACATCAAAGGTTAAGTCGATGTGCAAAAACTTGGAAAAAAGCATTAACAGTTGAAAAAGATGAAGGTTTGAATGAATCTGAAATTGCTGCTGTACGACAGTGTTCTGAACTAAGAGCGATTTCTCATCATATCCATGACTCAGTATCAAACCCTGAAGAAGTCCTAAACTATATTTACTAACAGAATCTTGAAAATGGATTTCCTATCATTTGCGCTGCCCTTCGTATTTCGCTGCCTCTGCCACATTCTGTAGTTAGTTCTGAGCGATCTTTTCAAAACTTAAGCTAATTAGAACCTATCTGCGTAGTACAATGTGTCAGGATGAGACTTGCGGGTCTGGTGACAATTTCTATTGAAAGTGAGATAGCAGTTAGACTCAAAAGCCCTCATACAAGAACTTGCTAAGCAGAAAGCAAGAAAAGTACCATTAGGGTTTTAGTCTTTAGGAGTATAAATACTGGTCATCAGTATTTAAATTGACTTTTGGACCGTAGTTTTAAAAAAAGCAATAATCCAATATCAAACAATATCAAGTAGTCTTTATGTATTTTTTTAAGTGTTATTAAATCAGAAAAAAAAATATCTTTAATCTAACTATGAGTTTCGGTTTGTTATTAAGTTAACCCTTACAGTCCCGGACGCGTATATAGCGGAACTGAAGGCAGCATAGATAGAAGTAGGTCGGTACGGGAAGGGTTAACTGTACATAATCTATATAATAATAGCTAAAAGAAATGTATCTGTCATTCCGGAACGCTTAGCGACTTGGTTTTGAGAGTATAGACAGATGACGTAATATCAAAGACTATAATAAGAGGACTCGGTGCGCTTTTTTTTAGAGCTCAATGAATCGTGTTTTTTTGGTGCGCAGCAAATAAAGCGTGATCCAAAAGATTTCTGCTGTAAGCTTATACAACTTTCGATTCAAATCTTAATTATATTTCTAAACTTATAATATATTACAGAAGCGTCTAATATATTACAGACGATCCTCCTATAAAGTATTATTCTACAATTTCTCAATGAGAAGTAATGAAACGAAGAAATTGAAAAGTTAAAACATTTACTTTTACAAATACATTATTGAATAGTTTTAATTTACATCTATGCGTCGGCATTTTACGTCTCAAATATTCCTTTAAATTCTGCGACAATAACAGACAACTAGGATAAGTAGGCCTATAGTTTATAGTTTTCCATTCATAAAATCATAGCAAATTACTAAACCCTAGGTCTATAATTCCGTTTGTATTCGTAAATATCAAAGCAAGCGGTCCATCTTATTTTAGACTTTGGAAATATCTAAACAATATTAATATGCTCCTGGGGCCTACATGTCTGTCTGCCTCACTTACAAATACATACACACAATAACACGCAAACATACACACATACATGCAAGATTAGAACAAAACATACGTTTTTGACTATTTAAAACGTTTGTTGATATCTATTGATAAAATCTCTAAAGTCCGACCCTAACTCTATATCTTAATATCTCTTTTATTCTTATTTCTATCAATTTAGCAAATATAAAACTAAAACTAAACTATTAATACATTATTTTGGTCTTTAGATAGTCAATTTCTAATTTTTCCTTTCACCAAATCGTTTCTCCGTAAACTTTGACCATTCTTTGAAATTTTGCTCAAAAATTAAAACCTTCAAACATTTAGGTTTTCCATTTTTGTATAACGTACAAAAGTAATTAGAAAGAGTAATATAAACTCTTTTTAATTGTATTTAGAATTAGCAACTCATTATCATTATACCCACTTTCCCTACATTGAAAAAAAATTGATTATTTAAAAAAATGCGGGTCTATGGGATAATGAGTACAGATATTTAAAACATTTATAAAAGAAACACAACAGTTTAGGTACAGTAACTTGATATGAAAATGAATACAGTGGCGTAGCTAGGGAAGGGGGAGCGGGGTCCCAAATTCGAAAGTCCCCCCGGCCCCTACCCAAAGGAGTGTCCGAATTGTTTTTTTCTCATGTCATAATGTCGAATGTCAAAATGCAGGGGCCCCCAAAGAGGCCAACCCCCCCTGGCCCCCAAATCACTAGCAACGGCACTGAATGACTATTGCTTTTCGTGGACACATTTTAGCCTATATATGAGGCTATTACCAATTTCCCTATGGCTAAAATGTCTAGCCTCACACGGTAAAATATCCATCCCGTTTAGACCAATTGGACCCATAGGGAACATGAAGCAGTGTTCACAAGTTTCCGTGGCCACAATACCCAGCCCCCGATATTTTTTTCTAACGAATGGCAGGTACCCATCAGAGCTTGGTAGGCTCAGACTCAGAGACACTTTTTAGAGCCAGGAACAAACCCTACTCAGGTACGGTAGGCGAACGCTCGAATTCACAAACAGTTATGATAATGTCTGGTATCAAACTAATTGTGATAAATATGATAACAATTATTTTTAAAAAAGTATCCCGTCGGACCAAATTGATCCATAGGGCCAGTGAAGCAGCGTTTGCCAGATCTGTGTCCACGGTATACTAGGTGATTGTGTGGCCAGCACTATGCACAGCCGCCTTTACTTTACCCCAACTAAGGTCAGGTACCCATCAGAACTGGGTAGACTCGGGACACCTGCCAGACCCGGGAAAAAAATCCTAGCCTGCACCGGGATTCGAAATGTAAACATTATGCTTTTGAGAAATCTCAATTCATAGATTGTCTTTGCAACGGCTGTTGATTCATCGCAATTTGAACACTTCAGAAATCTTCTCATAATGCTAAAAGCCTTTAAATCCAAATTTATCAACTTGGTTCCTGAACATTACCCTATTATCTATGACGTCAACAATTGCCAATAATTCTGGCTTTAGTTATAGCTATTATCAAATTTTAATAACAGACACCCGATCATGTCGAAGTTTTCATCTATAGTAGGATGGGCTTCTGTAGCATATCACATTAGATAGTCATAAAACATTGAAATACTACTAAGTATCTTGTTTCATTAAACATAAATACAATATAACGATGCAGAACACTATAGTATTGAGGATGTGTATTATACTAAGTCTTTCTCTCAGTTTAGTCTCGTAAATTTTATTATTTCTATCGAATTTAGATTTAGACAAAAGCATTTTAGATGCTCCTTATCTTCCATTCAAATAGGACCATTTTTAGTCCGTCAAATTATTGCAAGCGGTCGATCTTATTATAGTCTACAAGCTACATTGCCCGGCGTTGCCCGGGTGAAAAAAAAAAGGACTGTCTGGGGTGCAGATAACAAATTTATAAACTACACTTACTGAATACTTTTAGGAAAGTAAATAAATATTGTAATAGGGTAAAAAATATAGTCAAATATTTTTATTTAACAAAATCTATATTGCCTATAGATTTACAATGTCTTTTGTTTTTAAAAGTTTGAAAAATTAATTGTCGAAAAAAAAAAAGAATAGTCTAACTGGAGAATCGAACCCTGGTCGGCCGTATAGCAGTCCACTACGTTTACCACTGAGCTATCGAAGACACACGTTCGATGTGAAAAATTATTAGACGGTATATTGGGCTAGGCCTAGATAGGTCAGTGACACACGTGTTTTCAAATTGACCAATGGGGATCCTCGCGGGGCTTAACACTGTCTTTTTATATATATAGATGCTATGATGTTGTACATTTTATAATCCGCCTGGTCAGTTTTAATCTATGCTTTGCAGTATTTTATAGTGTTTTTTTTTAATACTTTGGACTATTTTAAATTTCGTCTGTTGTTGGTATTATTTTTAATACTATGCTGTGGAGCAGTAAAGGTCTGCTTTCGCCGCGAGCGCAATATTTCCTTACTGCGGCCATACATCCAAATACATATCTAAGTAAAATGCTTTGGATCTAAATAGCTCCAGTTAGAAGTTACATTTTTAGATGCTTAGGCGTTTCAGTTGTGCTACCAACACTTGTTTGACAATGACTTTATTCTAAGGCATGAAACGTTTCAATCGTCCTCTGCCTTTTTCTCAGGGAATCTATTTTGCAAGCTCTATGCTGCTTACGACCATTACTAATATAACATTGAGTACTAATATAACAGTGAGTACTAATATAACATCGAGTACTAATATAACATTGAGTACTAATATAACATTGAGTACTAATATAACATAGACTACCGGTACTAATATAACGTTGAGTACTAATATAACATCGAGTACCGGTACTAATATAACGTTGAGTACTAATATAATGTTGAGTACTAATATAACATTGAGTACTAATATAACGTCGAGTACTAATATAATGTTGAGTACTGATAGGTCTACCGTGACGTGCAGGTCTAAGTTGCTGCGTCACAGAGCCTGTAATTAGCATAACTCCACAGGTATACAGGGTGATAGGGAGGGGTGATTTAGGCAGGGTATCTAAGTGGTATGTGGCCCCGAAGAGCTGATGATTTCTATGTGATTCTAAGACAAATGTATATCCAGGTTTCGATGGCTCCTATTTAGGCTGAGTTAAACTGTTGACTAATTGACACTGTCACTGGATGTCAGACACAGGAATTCTATCCATCAATAAGCAAGGTGTATTGTAACCACGAATATTTTATTAACATTAAAGTCCGTATTTAATCATTAATGACGTGAGCAAATAAATCATACGATACAAATACAAGTGATACATAGTGTATATCTAATCATAGGCTTACACTATATGTAACCCTAAGGAAGGCTCACTACAACAGACTGTAGCACCGCGTGGTGCTACTGGAGCTCAGGGCGTCCAACCCTTGCGACCCCTTAAGCCAGATTGATCTAAAACTAACTTACATCTCTAATGAAAATTACATCTCGAGCGTGGATGGTCACGTGATGCAAGAAAATGGGGGTCAAGGAGAATGGCGAGCACATCACGTGTGCGATTGGTCAATCTTCCTGTTGTCTTCAACGTTTGATCAACATTAGAGTCGAATATAACATGGCGAAGCGGAGGGGGGGATTGGTGCGGGGAGTGATAAAGGGGGAAACGGCGGGCCATCAAGGGCGCCTTTCCCTCGACCGGCGGCATCTCGAGGTTGCACGTCAAAAGGGCCCCGACCAGGAAACTGGCCACTGATAGGTCTATTTTCGTATACATGTTATATTCTTTGAGTTGGACGTTGGGTGTCGGAAGAATGGGAGGGGAGGTCGGGCCTTAAGTCCTAGTCTTGTGGGGATTGCATAATGAGCACGTGAACAAAGCATGCACTGACCCTGGCTTGTTCCGAGGTGATGGAGGGGGGAAGAACACATGTGCCACAGCATTTATATTATACATGAATGGAAACTAATATCAATCCTTCTCTGTGCATGTGAGACCTTGACAGTGTAAAGCAGCCACGCCAGGAAGCTGAATCATTTCCATAATATGAGCTGCATTCGGAAGAGGCTAACAGTAAATGGCTATGGCTGACAACAGGAGGCTAAAGAGTGTAAGTTAAGACACAACCCCACTATACTCCGTTTGTAACTGGACGGGTTCTAAATAGCTCCCCTGATCTTGGAATCTAGCTTACAGTCAGTGAAGATGTTTGGGCATTCAAATTCATTCACGAGTCTCCAGAGTCCCTCGCGGCAGACGATGTCCAAATGCCCTATGTTAAGTCTACAAAAGTGTTGGCCATGGCATTTCTCTTGCATTTGGCCGGCAGCGAAAATCATGTCGATGTTTCCTCTCTCCTTTCTAAAACCGCACTGGCTCTCAGGCAGTAGGCCCTGATCAGGTGAATTATGAATCTGTTTAAGAATATCCTTGCAAGGACTTTGCCCTGTGATGCGCAAAATCGAACCCCTCTATGGTTGTCGTTTGAGTCCCAATTGCACTTTCGCTTTTAGAGTGCGGAGGTGAATGATCGTTGCATCTTTAAAGTCCTGTGGGACTTTCTTTTAGATCAGCGGTTCCCAGGCTGTGGCTCGCTTCCCTTTTGGGGGTCGAACGCCCATTACAAGGGGTCGCTGCATTAAAAAGGTTAGGAACCATTGTTTTAGATGTTTCAGATAGAAGGTTTTTGACATGTTCATCTCTCCCATTTCTGTCGCTTGTCTATTTTCATTTATTCCATTCTCAAACAATTTTTTAAATTTAAGATTCATTACATATCTCTCTCAAAAATCAACAAGGGTAATACTATCTCTAGAATTATACAATTTAGAAACTGTGGTATTAGAATATCGGTTGTGGTGAGCCCACAATCATTTGACTTTGTCTACACATTATTTTATTTTTTTTATATAAAAACGGGAACATAACATAGAGACAATTCGTTCTATCACAACCCTAAAACATTTTCTCTATTACCTCCCTTGAGTCTTTTTATTTCTTTACAATGGTTCGTCGATTAATTTTTTATTTTTTTTTGTTGTAACAATGTTTTATGTGAAGTAACTAATTTGATTATTTATATTATTTCCATTTTAATGTGTTTTTTAATTTAGTGTTTATACTAATAATAGTGGCTTACCCAGGGTTGCCAGGTGAAAAAAGGGGGGGGGGAATAGTGCCAGGTGAGGTCGAAATAATACTGGACAATGGGAAGCAGTAAGTAGCAGGTGGACACTTAACTCAGCCACAATTGAACAATTAACTATTTGAAAACTTATATCCTATGTAAATATTAATAGTTAATTAAACATTAAATTAATACAATATTTTTAAAGTCTTATATTATAGCCTTCGGAATAAAATTGTGTTATTCAAAATGTATTTTTATTTCTGAAGAATCAATGACTACAATACCAGCACAACACTGACATAACAGACTTGTATTGAAAACAATGACTCAAAATAAAGGATAATATTTTGATGTGAAACCAAAGTTGTTACAAATCAGAACACCATTAGATTGCCATAAATCAATATTATAATACATTCATTAAAAGTTTAAAACAATATAGGCTAATAATCAAAATGCAAAATTCATACTTTTGAAATACCACTATATGTTTCGACATTTGAATCTAATCAGATATGATAGTAATAGTATCAAACGCTATTAACGGGGAGAGAAAATGGGTTTTCTGGTAGAGATTCGATCTCACCCTGACCTCTTAACTACGTCACTACATGTTTTGTGTGTAGAATGGCTTGTAATAAACCATGCAATTTATTTCTCAATTTGTTCTTGTTTTTCTTTATTTCTGAGTAAGCCTACGTTTATGTTACGTTGAACCATTTTTACTTAATTCGTGTTTTTATTATAGGCATTTCCCTTTTAATAATCTAATATTTTATCTTCTTTTTTAAAAGTTTTTATTTACTTTGTCACTGATACTTTAAAAAAGTTGTTTTTTTTAATTGACCATATTTTTAATGCCATTCTAGTAAAAAAAAATTAACTTTCAAGGACTCTCATAATTTAAAAACTTAATATCGACCAAAACAGTTGCGAGAAGCAAGACAGCAGATGCATAACAAACATAGCTTTTTTTTTGGTTAAAGTAAGCAATTCACACAAAAACAAAATAGCTACACAAATAATACAGACTAAAAAAAAATAATAATAATAAAAGTTATAATTTTCTATGAATCAATGTTTTTATTGAAAAGCAATGCTTAAAATACAAATTAACATAGAACAGTAATTAATTATTTTAAAAGGAACAAAACTAAACTTAATCTAACAATTTAATTTCATTAATTAAATTTAACAATACGAAATTACTTAGTAAATACATTACATTTCTCGACCGCGTACAACAAAAAATAAAACGCCACCAATACAAATGATGATTCCACCAATAGCATACAGGATTAGAGAGTAGCCAATGTTTGTTGTAATCTTTACGTTATTGAAATTAAAATTCACTGTCTGGTGGACATCGCCTCCATAGCAACTTGTGGCGATAATCATAAACAAAACTGTGAACCAAAATTACAGAAAAATACAAGTCTTTTAGTAGCTACTTGTGTGTTTGTTGGCAAAATAGAAAAAAAAGTGTTGATGTAGCTTATAATATGAATTTTTAGAAATCTTCATTAATAAAAAAAAAACTATTATTGCACTAACAACTAATAACATTATAAATCTGAGAATTTACATTCTAATTACACTAAGCAATTGATTTAAACTTGTTAGTACATTGCAAATGGTAAAGCATTTCTGGAGTTTAATGAAAGGCATTCTAAATTTATATCTTCATCCTAAATACATAGAGGGTCTAGATTATTTATAAAAAAAAACATCCATAATACTGGTACCTATTACATACATGCTGTTATGTCCCTTTAACCTTTTCTACGATACGTGAGTGACTTTTTTTCTTGAGGATTACTAGGTTCCGCTTCGCTTGACAGCTTAACCCCCCCCCCCCTCCCATGTATTTTTTTTCTTTCATTATAACATCCTGTACGTCTCCAATGACTCCACGGTTTAAACGTGAACGATTGAATAATTGTGGTATATATACTTCTCTAATGACTACATGGTTTAAACGTGAACAGTTGAATTATTGTGTAATATAGGCCTATACTTCCTCGTTTTTTAGCTAGCCTAAAACCGTCCAATAGCATTAGTGTAATAATAGGTGACGTTATACAAATCAGTCAGATGGCAGTTAGCGATATTTCGTACTGCTTTATACTGAGTATGATTGCAATACTATATTCTTTTGATTAGGCCTATTAATTAAGGTGGATTTTTTATTCAGTGCACATTTTATTGACACTTACACTTTTTTTTATTCGGTATGGCATTCAGTGGTTTGTTTCATTTAAATATATTTGTTTGGTCTTGATTTTCTTCTTATGACGTCTTCAAACGAGTTAAAATGGTCTAAATTAAATGAAAGTAGTTTGAGCAATGCTATTATAGTTAGACCAGTTTAAGCATGCGGATGATAAAAACAGACTGACGTTTCAAAATACAATGTAAAACTTACGAGAAAATATACTCAAAGCCATAATGGCGATCTTGACCATCGGTATATCAGGTTTGTCCATAAGGTTCATTACAAAATATACAGAGGCCAAGCAGAGAGATCCTAAACCAGCCAATGTACTCAATATACCGAAGGCTCTTGCGGCTTGAAATGAATCTAGTGAAAGAAAATAAAAGAAAAACACTAAATAATAAGATATCTTCTTTCTGTCAATTCAACTATCTTCTTTCTAATAATTTCTTACAAATCCTTCGCGATTTAAGCAGATTGTGTATTTTAATGGTGTAAATAAACAGTCATTACATCCGTTTCTTAGACAGGTAGTAGACAGTTAGTAGACAAGTAGCAAACAGGTAGTAGACAGTTAGTAGACAGGTAGTAGACAGGTTAGAGATGGGAATCGAACCCTCATTTAGCAGTTCGTGTTCGGTTCGGTTCGGTGAGACCATAAGTTCGGGTTCGGTTCGGTTCGGTAGGACCCTAAGTTCGGGTTCGGTTCGGTTCGGTCGGATTAGTAAAAAACAAAGTTCGGGTTCGGTTCGGTTCGGTGATAATTTAAGTTCGGGTTCCGTTCGGTTCGACAACAACTGAACTCTTACAATGTTAGCGTTTTAATTAAAATGTTTTTTTTATAAATAAAAAATTTTAAAATAGTAGCCTAAAACTGAATTTTATACTGATTTAAAATAATGTTTGTCTTCTGCCGCATGTTCAAAACTCACAATTAATTATACATAGGTTGATGCAAATAAAAACAACAATAGGCCTAAGTGTTTTTTCTGGGTCTTCTGTTATATAAAATAGGGGCCTACAATTTAGAGGCCGACCGAAACCAAATATTTGGTTTCGGCCGAAAACGAAACCATACCGAAAGTTCTAAATTAACTTTTGGCTGAATCCATAACCGAAACCAAAAGTTTAACAACACTTTCGGCCGAAACCGAAAAAAACACACCTAAATTTCCAAACAAAAGATTTTAAATATTAACTAGTTTATTGGTAGCCCATTTAAGTAAACCATAGAACTTGTAATAAACTGTTGTAGGCTATATATGCCTACATGTAGCCTAGGCCTATTATATATAATTTTTTTCAGATTTGAATATTCTTTAAGATTAAATAACCTAAAAGGCAATACATACTATAATAATATTTGTCTAAATATTATGACAAAATTTTGATACAATTAGACAAAACAATAAAAAAAAATGACAAACGCAAGATATTCGGCTGACGACCGAAAGTCAATATCAATTTCGGCCAAAACCGAAAACAAACTGAAAGCAAACTTTTTAGCTTCGGCCGAAACCGAAATCACACCAAAAGAGGCCATTGGCCTACTTTCGGCGTCGAAGCAGAACCGAAACTGAAGTTCGGTCGGCCTCTAATACAATTAGTATACGTATTTCTTGTGTAAGCAATATATTTCTGGTGTAAGCGACGTATTTCTGGTGTAAGCGACGTATTTCTGGTGTAAGCGACGTGATAGGAATTAAAAAATTTTTCGCCATTACAGAAACAATTTTTTTTTTCAATGCTCATTGTTATCAGTGATAACGCTCTAAAATGTCATAAAAGACAAGTTGAGCTCTTAAAAAGTAACCTGAAATGTTAAATTATAACAAAATAGTCTCTGTAATCTATTGTTTACCCGCCCCCTACCCTTTTTCCTTTCTTTTTTTTTTTCTAAAACAAGGATTTAAAAAAATTATGTTAAAAATGTAATATTATTATCAATTGTTTACGTTTCAATTTTCATACTTAAAAGAAATATTAGTATTTAAATTGTTTAGGGTAGCCTGTGCAAACAGGCAAAAAAGCCTGCTATTTGATTGTCCCCCTCCTACCCAAAACGTGCAAGATTTTCCCATTAAAATGTTATCTCCCTCCCCCTTTATACCATTAATTGTGCTATCACTTGCCCTTACCCCCTCTGCATTGCACAATTTGTCCCTCCCCCACCCCGTAATGTTCTTTGTCTCACACTGCCAGTTTATCATCTATGCCATATAGTCTGGATTTTTGTTTTCACTCAAAATAAGCGGCTGGAGTGTTCACCATGATGTCTGGTCAATTTATCTTGTTTTCCAATGTGAGGTTAAATATACACCTCTTCATCCCCCCATCTCTAGTTGCAACGTAACTCATTCACTCAATTTTAGCCACAGCGCCGCTGCTGTAGTAATGAAATTGACATACTTTTAGGCTTCTTTTTGCTTCGCAAAATACATTTGACCAATAATATACATACAAACATATTCATTTTTTCTTTAAAAAAAAAACAAGTTAAAATAACTAGGTTCTCAAAAATAAAAGCCAATATCCTAATTTTGGAATGAACAAAAACAAGCGCTTGGGAAAAAAGTCAAGGCGTGTTATCACTGATTGTTATTAGAATAAACACGCTAATTTTTTTTGGTGGGGTAAAGGCAGCTAGGAAGCGGGGTGAAGACAGGAGAGGAGATAAAAGCAGTATGACGTCGCAGAGGCGGGAAGAGCAATCATGCTTTTGTGATACATCTATCTAGGTCACTTACGTTGACGGTCGGTCGATGTTTGTTTAAGCAATGTTTTTTTTTTCTTTTTCGCCGCGCATTTCTATGTGCCTGAAAGCCGATGTATCAAATTGTGTTGGGGAAGGGATGGTTATAAAAAATTAATTGTTTTTTTTATTACTATCAATACAAATGTTATCATTAGGCTACTGGCGAATGCTTACTAGTGACAAGATTTTAATATATTTGTTTCTGTTACTTTTATATAAGTTCGTTCGGTTCGGTTCGGAGTCCGTCACTTTAAAGTTCGGGTTAAGTTCGGTTCGGTCACCGGCAGAGTTCGGGTTCGGTTCGGTTCGCTAGAAACCACAGTTCGAGTTCGGTGTGTTCGGTTCGGGTTCGGTTCGATTCCCATCTCTAAGACAGGTAGTAGACAGGTAGTAGACAGGTAGTAGACAAGTAGCAGACAGGTAGTAGACAGGTAGTAGACAGGTAGTAGACAAGTAGCAGACAGGTAGCAGACAGGTAGTAGACAGGTAGTAGACAAGTAGTAGACAAGTAGCAAACAGGTAGTAGACAGGTAGTAGACAGGTAGTAGACAGGTAGTAGACAAGTAGCAGACAGGTAGTAGACAAGTAGCAGACAGGTAGTAGACAGGTAGTAGACAAGTAGCAGACAGGTAGTAGACAAGTAGTAGACAAGTAGCAAACAGGTAGTAGACAGGTAGTAGACAGGTAGTAGACAGGTAGTAGACAGGTAGTAGACAGGTAGTAGACAGGTAGTAGACAGGTAGTAGACAAGTAGCAGACAAGTAGCAGACAGGTAGTAGACAGGTAGTAGACAGGTAGTAGACAAGTCGTAGACAGGTAGTAGACAGGTAGTAAACAAGTAGCAGACAGGTAGTAGACAAGTAGTAGACAAGTAGCAAACAGGTAGTAGACAGGTAGTAGACAGGTAGTAGACATGTAGCAGACAGGTAGTAGACAGTTAGTAGACAAGTAGCAAACAGGTAGTAGACAGGTAGCAGACAGGTAGCAAACAGGTAGTAGACAGGTAGTAGACAGGGAGTAGACAGGTAGTAGACAGGTAGCAGACAGGTAGCAGACAGGTAGTAGACAGGTAGTAGACAAGTAGTAGAGAAGTAGCAGACAGGTAGTAGATTGGTAGTAGACAGGTAGCAGACAAGTAGCAGACAGGTAGTAGACAGGTAGTAGACAGGTAGTAGACAAGTAGTAGACATTTAGACGACAATTAGCATACTGGTAACCAACAGGTAGCAGTTGACTAAACTTGTTGAAGTAGCCAACCAATTAGTTTGTTGTTACCCTGCTAGCATACCTAAACATCACTAAACCTGTTAGCGTTCTAGTGGGCCCAACCATCACTAAACCTGTTGGCGTGCTAGTGGGCCTAACCATCTCTAAACCTGTTGGCGTGGTAGTGGCCTAACCATCACTAAACCTGTTGCCGTACTTGTGGGTCTAACCATGACTAAACCTGTTGGCGTGCTAGCGAGCCTAACTATCATTAAACCTATCTAAACTTTTTCTAATAAATATAATCCTTTATTATTGTATCATCTTGTTGAGTCTTCTATGTTAAAGTTACGTTACATAGTTGATATATTATGTTATTGTTTTTTTACGTTACCAGTAACCCATGATTAAACATTTATATCTTTAATACATAAAAACTATGCTGTTCTGTATTTAAACTGATGATCTAACCTTTTCGGTTGTGGATAAATTAATCACAACCCTCAACCCTAGATAGTCTATATTATAGATTCTCAACGGGGGCGATATCGCCCCACAGGGGTGGTGAGGAGGCCTTGGGGGGGGGGGGCGCTGACGATCCCGGGGGCAATAGGGGGCGGTGAAGGGCGAATGGGCGGTACAAACCTATTTGAAATAATATTAACAGATTTACTCTTTAAATAAAAAAATGCACTTAATAATTATAACAGTAATATTTAGTTTGGTGGGTCAATAGCAGATCAGTCGATTAATTTTAATCAACTGACCCGCCAGTGGCGTAACTAGGGGGGAGGGGGGGCAAATTTGAAAATCCCCCCGGGCCCCCACTTAAGGGGGGCCCCCAAAAGAATTTTTTTTTACATTAAATATTAAATATTACGCCACTGCCATATAATTATGCTATTCACGTTGTTATATAAGTTAGTGAACATGTTGCATGTATTCCACACATAATAAGGATTTCAAAATTACGTATATCAAAACGCATGTAAAAACTCTGGATTATGTAAAACACGTTATCTTGACGGCATTTTATCGGTATCTTCAGTGGCGTATGTAGGCATGTTCCATTAGAACAGGGGGCCCCCCACACAAAAGGGGCCCTCACTCATCCCAAAAATATATTTTTTTGTGACATCCCCATTCTTTTGTTGAAAATGTCAAATAAATTTTTTTATTCCCCTACAGTTTTAAGCACTCCAGTCCAACCAAGCTAAGCGAGACATACAATTTATTTATGATTTTACACAATGTAACATGAATTAACGGCACTTTTCTTCTGAGGTATGTGGAAGACAGAGACGAGGCCAGGAGGGGCCCCACATAAATTTGGGAACAGGGCCCCCAGAATCCAAAATACGGCCCTGGGTAGCTTCTATTTAATGTCCATGCTATAGTCCATCTGTCCATAGACATAAATAGAAGGGTAATAGTACGTATAGAGGGTTTTAGATCAATGTTCCCACCCTTGCAATCAATTTTCCCATCCTTGCAATCAATTTTCCCATCCTTGCAATCAATTTTCCCATCCTTGCAATCAATTTTCCCATCCTTGCAATCAATTTTCCCATCCTTGCAATCAATTTTCCCATCCTTGCAATCAATTTTCCCATCCTTGCAATCAATTTTCCCATCCTTGCAATCAATTTTCCCATCCTTGCAATCAATTTTCCAATGAAAACTTTTACACCCCTATTTTAGAATTTTCTTGCAATCAATTATTTTCCCACCCTTGCAATCAACTTCCCACCCTTGCAATCAATTCTCCAATAACAATTTTTACCCCTTATTTTATTTTAAAAACATACTAAAAAACGGTATAATAAATTTATTAATAGTAAAAATCAAATTTTGGCCTGCAAAAACGTCTCTTAGACATAAATCCAAAGGCAACATTTCTGAACTGTGATAATTACTCTCTCAACCTGGCAGCTCCTCATACTGCTGAGATAGATCCAGCAATTGTCACCTTTTTTGGAACTGTATATGAATTGTTCAACGTTTTTTGCCAATTCACCCCAGAGATGAGCCAAACTGAAAGAAGCTAGAGCCGGGAGTCTACAAAAGGAGAGTAGTACAAAGTGGTCCTCGCGAGAATAAGCTACGTCGTCAGTTTCCTTGCATCTTGACAAAATCATCAAGCTGTTGGAGAGACTTTTTAAATCAACAACTGAAAGAATGGACACTAGAAGTAGTGCACAGAATATTCTTCATGCAATGGAAATTTATGAATTTTTTGCGTATCTGGAATTCTGGTCAAATCTCCTGCGCCCAATCAATATAGTTCAGAAGAAACTACAAAAGTCTGGACTGCACATACGGGAAACTGCTGAAGAGATAAAGACCCTTTCATGCTTTCTGCAAAATGATGTCATTGATGCACGAGCACTTTTCATCAACAAACCAGTTCCACAATCACCGATATATTGAGGAAGCTGGCTTCATATGGTAATAATGTGTACTCAAACCTTGCAACCCCTATCCGAATACTGCTAACTCATGCCACTTCCATTGCATCATGTGACAGATCATTCTTAAAACCCAAGTTAATCAAAAACTATCTCAGGATCACAATGACGCAAGAAAGACTTAGCAGCATGGCTTTAATGTCAGTGGAGTCAAAAATACTAGTCAGCATTGATCTAGATCATAGGTTCTCAACGGGGGCGATATCGCCCCCCGGGGGGCGGTGAGAAGCTTTAGGGGCACGCTGACATTCCCGGTGGCGATTGGGGGGCGGTGAAGGGCAAGTGGTCGGTACAAACTAACTGATATAATTGGAACACCTCAGCTATTTGAATCGATTAGTTTTTGGATGAAATGTGATTTAAACGCAAGTGTTGCTAAATATCTAATATCCCTCAACTGTAGGACTACATATTATTATACTAATAAGAAATAGGAATCGCAATGACTTTTCGATGAAGTAGGGGTCAGTATTTGGCAAATAAGCTTATGGTGTGCATCTGGCTGGTCCTGTGGTTGGTTCACTGAACTGCCAACCCTGCTGACCAATCACTGTCGCCCTAACATCTGCTAATGTTAATGATATTTCGATTTCAGTTTTACCGAGATGTCCTTAATGTGTTTAAAACCTAAAATAACGTGACTGAGCTATTGTAAATAGGTATAGGTACATTCTAGTCATAAAAACTGGGTAATTATTGTAATGCTTAAAAATATACATAAAAATTTTTTAGTCCTATAATATTTATATAATTTTCAAATACTTTTTACAGTTTGATCATTTCAACGTTATAAATTGTAAACCAATAATTTTCTTATAAAAGAAAAAAAAACATTAGAAATATTAGCTCAAATGAAACGGGCTAATTATCTCCCTTTAATTTAAAAAAATGTTTTCACAATAGTGATGCCAAACAAGTTTTGTTTTGTAATGTAACAAATGTCATAATGTCGAATGTCAAAATGCAGGGGCCCCTAAAGAGGCCAAGCCCCCCGGGCCCCCAAATCCCTAGCTACGCCACTGTGACCCGCTAATGACCTATTTGCCAGTGTGTAATTGTGACGTAGATAGCTCAGAACAGAAGTAGTTGGAGAAGTACACTACATATCGGTACAAATGCCGCCAGAGGGCAAAATTCGCCTTATCGCGGAGGCTAAAAGAGCAGCGAAGAAATAAACAACCATAGGCTGCCCCTGCCCAACTCCAACGGTGCCGCTTTCAATTGCCAGAGATGCGACAGTTTGTCTCTCAAGGATAGGTCTCCACAGACACAGCCAATGCTGCAAAACTGTCAAAATATAAAGGGCGCAAAAAAAATTGTCTTCTGATACTATGGACAGTGCCCTCACATGGGGGAGGGCAGAGGGGGGCATATGCCCGGGGGCGGCACTTCTAGGGGGGCGGCACATTTAGCCTAAGTTCATACCAGAAATTTTAGGAGAGTTGAAGGAGAAATAAAATTTGAAACACAAATTGTAAACAAAAGGAATAATGAATAAATATAGATTAGTTGAAGTAGACTTCTTATTTAATTACACTCAAATTGTTTTATACAAATGTTTCGCTTTTCAATAGGCTCACAAAGGTTTCATAAAAGATTGGCTCATCTAGAATATTCTTTAAAAAAAAATTGCATTTTAAAATGTCGTTAACCATAATAATTAACTAAGCGCCCCAGGGGGCGGTGTGAAGCTCTGGAGGGGGGGGGGGCGCTAATGTTCCGCAACAGTAGGGATCGCTGAAGGGCCAGATTTTTTAAAGAATAATTAGCATTAGAAATAGTTTGTTAGGCCCTACTACCACTTAGGTACGCTAGTCATCTAAAGTTTAACTATATTGTATGGATATTTGTTTCCATGCTAAAGTTTTTGGAAACCAAAGACAATAATTTGAGAGAAAATCTCATACATCATACAACCTCTTTTGCAGTAGGCCTATATTTTTTATTATTATTTATTAAACAACAATTTAAACAAATGTATTAATTTCAGCTCTTTTTATGATATTTCCGCTTGTGACCGTTATTTTGTAAATGTTCTATATCAGATATACACAACTCTCAGGGAGATCACATTATCTGATAACATGCAATAAACAAACTGCCGGCTTGTAGTAAAAAGATAATTAAATGTTTAATCCAAAATTCTCCAACAATTAATGTTCAAGATGAATTCAAATATATAACAGTTTCAATAGCCTAGTCTACACACGTCTCGTCGCCACCAAGGCTTAAGGTCGTCTCCCGTTTTCTGCCAAATATATGCTACGTTCACTCTAACTCATACGTCATTGTTTCTAACGTAAAACGTCTCTCGTTTATTCAATGCATGAACACCGGGTTAGAGATTATACAAATTGTGTCTTACTAAAAAGAACGAGATATATTTTAAATCCTAACACAGCTCTTTTTAGGATGATAAAATTGCATACAAATCTAGTCGGCCTATACAAATTATATGCGGCAAATTCGACTCATTAGTTCAACCTCGGATTGGGAAGGGGTGCGGGGGGGGGGGGGTAAGCAGTGAGAGATAAACATTTGAAAAAGGGGGGTGGTGAGCCGAAAAAGGTTGAGAACCTATGAACTAAACAAAGCAGTTACAGTATGCAAGGGGGCGGCGCTAAAACTTTTGCCCTGGGGCGCCACAAAGGCTTGTGAGGGCCCTGACTATGGTGCCAATGAATTGTGACGTAAAAGTCATTCAAAGTCGTATATGGGCTTAACCTAGATTTATTACTATATTTTGACTATTTTCCGAGAATGGCAAAATGGAAGGGGCGTTATATTGTGGATGAAATGTGACGTAGAACACAAGTGCTGCTAAATAACCAACATACTAATTAGAAATAATTGGAATCGTGCTGATTTTTTTAAAGTAGTGGCTCGATTCAGTAAAAAACTAAATAACTAGCTGGAAAAGGTTCCGCAGAAGCCGAAGTTCTGTGTGTTCATTCAATAAATATCGCACGTTGAATGGCTTTGATTGATCCTGCTTTCTTTAGTTAAGTATATGAAATATCCGACTGTTTTCGGGCATAAAAAGTGTTCTTGGATCGGCAAACATTGTGGACGGTAGGTGGATCCAAACCAGTCAGCGATGGGTTACATGTTTCCTATAAAAAAAATGTTTCAATCGCTAAATGTGGAAAACCACACACTATTGGTGAAGAGCTCATTCTACCGGCTGTTAGGGAAGTATTGCATACAGTACTGCACATGCCTGCGTCTGATATCATCAATAAAATACCATTGAGTAATAGTACAGTGCAGAGAAGAATCGATGAAATGGCATGTGATGCAAAGAGTAGGCTACATTGTGTGATTATCTCAAAACGTCTCAATTTTACTTACAACTGGATGAAACCACACTACCAGACAATCAGTCTTTATTGTTAGCTTATGTTCAATTTATTAAAGAAGAGAAAAGTTGCCAAGAAATGTTATTCGCTAAAAAGTTAATAACTGACACGAAACGCGACTTTGACTTTTTTGTACTAGAAAACGTTTTTAAAGAAAAAGTAATTCAACAGAAAATTAATATATGTTGCTACTGATAGGGCACCGGCGATGGTAGGGCGTTATCGTGGATTTATTTTCTATTTAAATAAGTCTGTGACAGATGTATTGGCTGTCCATTGTGTAATTCAAAGGCAACATTTAGATGCCAACAATATCAGTGATCGTCTGCATCATTCTCTTCAATATGTAATAACTGCAGTAAACAAATTCAGAAGCAATGCATTCAATTATAGAGTTTTTAAACAACTGTGTATAGAGAATGACGAAGACTATAATCGTTTGCTATTGCACACAGAAGTACGCTGGTTATCAAAAGGTGCCTGTTTAAATAGATTTTATGAGGTCTTTGATTCAGTGTTAAGAGTTTCTAGAAAGCAAAGACATTTCTTTGAGAGAAACTCTAAAAAAAACGATATCGCATATTTAACGGATTTATTTAAAGACCAAGTGAACAGCTTTTTATCAAAATTGAGATAAACGTTTATTTTGATAGCAAATAGTGTATTCAGTGCCCAAAATGCTAATAAAATCATTTATACAAATTATTAAACCTAACTTTCAATTAATTAGTTCAATATTAGCAATTAAATGTGCGTAGGAAAAATCCAAATCTCGTAGCCATTTGATATGGCAACAAAGGGTAGTGACGTCAGAGAAGGAATTCCGACAAGGAAAAATTAATGAATATTTTCACGTGTTTTGAATCTACTTCCACGTGTTTTAAATCTTTTTCCGGTCTTATTTTTTAACAAAATGGTTAAATATAGATTTTGTGGGTCGTGTCTTGTTTATTTATTGTCCTTCTAACACGTCACTTCCGAATGAGACTTTTACAAATCTCGTCCCTTCAAGAACAAGCTGTTCACTTGGTCTTTAATAATGAAATGAAATGAACATTTATGTGCAGGTAGATGACCTCAATTTGATTAAAACAAAAAGTGTCTTTTTGCAGTTTTGTCAAAACTTCAATTGTACAAACAAAACTTGGACGCGGAGAAATTTATCAGTTTCCCAATCTAGCATCAGTAGAAAAAAAACTGAAGAAGACATTCTCACTTATTGATTATTGTGAACACCTTGAAGCACTTTTTGGTGACTTCTACGGTCGATTTCAAGACATTGTTAACATGAAAATCCCTGATTGGGTTTTATATCCTTTTTCTAATAATGAAGAATTACAATCAGGCTATCTTTACAACTACAAGAGGAATTGATTGAATTAGCAACCAATGAAGAACTAAAATTGAAATAATTTGTTAGAATGAGCTATCACGACTTTTGGCTGCAAAAAGAAATACCATCAGTTTCTCCAAGACTGTCGGCTTTGGCAAAGACTTTCTTTTATTGCATTTCCATCTTCCTATTCAATAGAGTGAGGTTTTAATGCTGTTACAACTTTGTTGTCAAGAAAACAAAGAAGCAAGTGGCAAGTAGTGAAGACTTGAGACTTTTACTAACCAAACATTGACATTAAACCAAACATTGACATTAAACCAAACATTGACATTAGACCAAACATTGACATTGAACCAAACATTGACATTGAACCAAACATTGACATTAAACCAAACATTGACATTGAACCAAACATTGACATTAAACCAAACATTGACATTAAACCAAACATTAACATTAAACCAAACATTGACATTAAACCCAACATTGACATTGAACCAAACATTGACATTAAACCAAACATTGACTTTAAACCCAACATTGACATTAAACCAAACATTGACATTAAACCAAACATTGACATTGAACCAAACATTGACATTAAACCAAACATTGACATTGAACCAAACATTGACATTGAACCAAACATTGACATTTAACCAAACATTGACATTAAACCAAACATTGACATTGAACCAAACATTGACATTAAACCCAACATTGACATTGAACCAAACATTGACATTGAACCAAACATTGACATTGAACCAAACATTGACATTAAACCAAACATTGACATTGAACCAAACATTGACATTGAACCAAACATTGACATTGAACCAAACATTGACAACCCTCTGTCAACACACCAGGCCCAAGTTTCACACTAATGCTGAGTTTTAAAACGGTTTGGTGACATTTCATCCCGCGACATTTCATCCCGCGACAGTTACTCCTTGACACTGAATCCCTCGACAGATAATCCCGCGACACTCGGTCCCGCGACACTTAATCCCTCCCTTCCCGCGAGATAGTCCCATTAACACTTAATCCCTCCTGCGGACATGTACACTAAGAAAAAATGAAACAAATGTATTTAAACAGTACATTTATAGTATAAATCCAAGATATCCGTAGTACAGCTAAAAGTTTAAGAAAACATCTGAAACAAAATGTGTTTTTATTAACATTTAGGTTCCTAAAGAAGGTTGTCTAGTGACGCCATTTAGTCATGTCTTAACTCATTGCCCAATGAAAGCAAAGGCTGCGCCCCTTCCAACTAGGTCACCTGTCATTTAGTCTTCAACTGAATTGAAAAAAGTTAATACAGGAGTGTTTACAATGACCCACAGGAGTGTTTACAATGACCCAGATTAATATTCTACCCTTGTCGTTGGGGTCACAAGGAGCGGACACTACAAATAAGCAAAGCCGACATATCTCTCTGACAATCTCTTTGTATACCAATCAAAACAAGTCTCGCTAGAACTCAGACCAACACGCGCGGGTCCTACTTTGACAACTATCTGGGTGAGGATAGTCCGCAGGTAACAAAGGGAGGTGATCGAACCGTGTCGCAGGGACTAGTCACATTACGCAAAAGGGTTAAATAAGGAAATACATTAATTTTTATTAGTAATTATTATTCCTACCAATTAGTTAGTACTTTGTGACAGCTAGTTTCTCCAAATACATTTGTTGTTTTTTTCTTAGTGTACATGTCGGCGGGAGGGATTAAGTGTCGCGGGACCGAGTGTCGCGGGATTATCTGTCGTGGGATTAAGTGTCAGGGAGTAACTGTCACGGGATCAAATGTCGCGGGATGAAATGTCCGTACACCTTTAAAACCTATTGTGTATATTTGTGTAGATATGTGTATTATTATAATTTAAAAAATTAGAACCCCTCTTCTTAACAATTGACTTTTACTTTTAAGCTCATAAAATAGGAATTAAATATATGCCAGCGTGGATAAATTTTTTGCTAAAACATTTGCTACGGGAAGGGGAGCGGCGAGAGAAAAAAAATTGTAAAAGGGGGCGGTGAGCCGAAAAAGGTTGAGCACCTATAGTCTATATGGTAGCCTGGAAAGCTATTCTTTCCAAATAAAATAAAATTGATTTCAAATTTGTGACATGACGCCTAGAAGTTCATATATATTATATAGTCAATCAATAAAACCTCTTAGAAAGGGTAAAGAAAATTACATAAATTTAACAGTATAATTTCTGTACAATATTTTATTACATTGTAAATTCTTTTGCATTTTAGAGACGATAACACAACAACAATATTTTGCAATTATCAGTACATATTAAATGTATATAAATGGTTGTAAATATTATAAGGGAAAACATCGAAAAGGAAGAGAAGTTTTTTTTTAAATATAGAATTGGAGAAAAAGATTCAGTGTACTTACCTATCAAGTATTCACTAGGTATTTCTCGACAGACGCCAATTTGACATATTTTCCAAAGACCCACTGTTAAGTCTACATTGACAGTTTTGGTTTCAACAGTAGCAACTGACCAGCTTGGAGTGGCCAGCCCCACAATATGTAAAATTATACCAATACAAAGTATAATAGAACAACCAATATGTTGTATTGTGATTCCTTTAGGTAGAGCCATTTCTTCTGAAAACGAAATGTGAATAATTTCTTTATACCTTCACAAAAATGTGGAAATTACATACGACTTGATTTATTTACAATAAAATAAAATATTTCTATTATGATTGTAGTAAAATATTCTACCTATATATTATATATATATTTATAATTGATAACAATATAAAAAAACGTGGTACTCACTAATAATGTAGTCCTTCAAAAGAAACCAGTTTGAGTGTACACAATAGATATAATAGATATTATTTAAATACTACACCTTCTTTAGTCTGCATGTATTTTCAAAGTCTTTTATAAATTATGTTATGGCGCAATTTTGTGAAATATTTCATCCAGAATAACCGGTTCTTGTTAAACTTACAAGTAATTGTTAAGGAACGAAACTAAAACGGAATGCTTGGGAGCATTATTTAATGACTTATGTGTTACGAGTAGGAATGATTCTAATTCAGTTGCATTATCGACACTTAGATAGTAGGCTACAATTATTGTGTACGCTTATTAACATGATTATACGGACAATGTTTTTGGACATTGAGTTATTTTTACTTTTGATGCTGAAATGTTTTGTAATATGTATGTATGGGTAAGACACTGTGAAAAATAAAATTATGACTTTTTGACTCATAAGCAGTCTAGTTTGAGAACTACACTTTTCTGTTAGGTTTTAATATAGCTTCTGTATGATCAAAATATGATTGGTTGGCAGCTTTTATTATGTTTCAACCTCATTTGATCTAATTCTATTGACATTTCAATACCATGAATATATAAAAATAAATATTCTAAATCGTCTAAGGTATTTTTTTATCCTTTATAAAAAACAAAACATGCGGGTGTGTGAAATAAAGCTATGTAACAGAAACTGAAAGAATGTATTATTTCATCAAATAACAAGGCTATTCACAAGCCAGTAGCTAAAATTTACACTGAGACCTGTGTATATTTGAAAGACCGAAACGCTAAATGAGAAATACACCGAAAGAAACACATCCTCGTAGGCGGGATATTCATTGTGCTATGCTTTATGAGTGTGAGTGTGTGTGTGTGTGCGTGCGTGTGTGGGTGTAGACTAAAAAGATTAAACAGACATTAAATTGATAAGAATGACGTAGAGAACAAACTGTAAAAGTATCAAAGAAAGAAAAAAAAAAGAAAGCAACTGTTTATTGAATGGGAACAATTTTAAATTAATTTCAACTAATAATAATAATAATAATAATTCTATATGTACAGCGCTGCCAACAAACATAATGTAAGCTCAGAGCGCATTAAATATTGAGCAACAAACAACTTAGAACACGGATATAAGTATATTTTTCTGTGCTTGAGTACAATTAGTTCTTTTATATTGTTTAAAATTAGCTAAAAGGTAGAACATATGTAATCATGTAGGACGGCATCTCATTGACCCCCCCCCCCTCAATCACCCAGTTGGGGGGGGGGCGGCGAGAGGCTTTAGGGGGCGCTGATGTTCACGGGGCGATTAGGGTGCGGTTAAGGGTAAGTGGGCGGTACAACCGAACCTGATTTAATTTGAACACCTCAGATATTTGAATCGATTAGTTTTTGGATGAAATGTAATGTAAACGCCAGTGCTGCTAAATAGACCTTTTTAGTTTGACCCCGGAAAAGGGGCGTGGCCTTGAGACTCACTGACATATATTTCTTTTGGGGGCACAAAGATTTTGTTCCTTCTTTCCATATAGTATTTTACTAAAGGTGTTGGGGTTTTTAATGTTATTATAGTTGTTTTTGAACTTTAAACCATAAAAACACATGGAGATCTTAAACTAAGAACCTAGGAAGGGAATTGTTAAAAAATAACGTTTAGAGCTTCTTTATTTTTTAAAGAAAAAATTTTTTAGACCTGGACTCTATGCTTTGGACCTTAATATTATGGTCGATTCTATCGTGATCACTGTTTCATTACTTTTTGTTGAGTTTCTTCAATGAGAATCAATGTAAAAAAAAAAAATACGTTTAGAACTAGTTTTGTATCCAAAAAAAAAATTAGGCCTATAATGCTTTTATTACTGTAGGCTGTTCAAGCTATTGCTTAACTTAGCCCTAGACCTAGATCGCTCGTTTTGATTAATAAAAAAGGCAAATATAATTCTAGATATATTTCATGTTGAATGTTTGATAGAGACAGACGCATAAGAGCCGATTCACGAATAGGCCTATAAAAACCATAGCCATAGGCCATAGCAAATTTTATGTTAAACTTTAAAAAAATATATATTGTTCGTAGGAAGAGGCTAATATATATATATATATATATAGGCCTATGTCGTATAGTCGGACCTATGACCTGTGCATGAAATATTATACAATAACAGGCCTATAACTAAAAATTCATAAAGAAAACACGCACCAGTTTGCAAATATCAAATATATAGCATAGCCTACCTTCATATTCGCTTAATTATTTCATGCAATCGCAATCGGTTAATCAACACTTTTCTATAGTAAATAGTAAATATTTTCAATTGTTTAATAGTTTAAACTGTTTGAGCTTATAACCTTTAGGCTACTATAATAGGCTAATGTACTAATAGGCTAATAGTAATAAGGCCTAGGCCTATAGGCAGGCTAATAATTAGGCCTATTATTATAGTAAACTATATTATATGTGATATGCCGATTCGATATGCTATATTATATTAAATAATAGCTATTATAATTTATAGGCCTATCCTATAAGCCATAAGCCTATATTTATAATTTATATAGGCCTTTAGGCTACTTTAGCTTAGCCTATTAGGGCCTATAATACTATATAGCCTATAGCCCCTATAGGCCTACTATAAACTACTATAGCCTATAGACGGCTATAGTCTATAGTCCTATAGCTAGGTCTAGGCCTACTAATATGTTATAATCCCGCTTAACTACTTCTACATACAATATTTTAACGATAAAACCCCAGAACAAGTCAAACAATAGCATAGGCCTATGGGACATAGACCTAGGCCTTTTCAGAATCAAACTATGATGAGCTTACTTTGGCTTTTCAAGGTTCTTTTGTGACATCGAAATCGAACGATAAAAAAAATTAAAATAATTAAAAGTTACGATTTCTATTGCTACAAAAAATAACTTAATACAATATAGCCTACGCGTTGATACTTCAACACAAACAAAGCTTTATAAATATATAACTATGTTAAATTTTATTTGTATGCTTAAAGACGATTTACTGATCGCTCGACGCCAATCTGTATTAACATGGTGACATGGTTGATGGTAACCATAGACGCATTAGGCCTAGAATGTATAATACATGTTTTTTGGGTTAAAAACTGGTTCAAAAGGTAAAAGAAAAGTACAGTTCGCTCCCTAGCTTCTGGGTATAAAGTTTTTATGAATTAGTTTTTTTGTAAAATGAAAAGCTAATATAATTACGCCCAAAAACCACTAGGCCCCCAGTAAAATAACAAAGGCGAAGAAGGTTTTATTGACAACTTCTGCCCCCTAGCTACTGCGCATGCCTAGACATCGACCTCTTTTTTGGAATAATTAATAAAATGAAAAGGTCTATATCTGATATCCCCCAACAGTAAGCCTACATATTATTATACTAATAAGAAATAAGAATCGCATGGACTTTTCGAAGAAGTAGAGGTCAGATTTGACAAGTATAGTGTGCGAGCGCCTGGTCTTGTGGTTGGTTCACCGGGCTGTCAATTGACACGTCGCGGGTTCTATCCCTGCCGCCGACCGATCCCTGTCGCCCTAAGATCTTCTAATATTAATGAAGAATTTGATCTCTTTTTTTTTTTCCATTAGGAGGCGCGTCAGAGTTTGACCTCTTTGCCCCTCATTTGGGTATAGTTTTGATGAGAGCCAGATCTCGGGGGGGGGGGGGGGGGGTGACTAGGACGTCCCACACATGTGTGAAAAATCTAATCGCACAAGGCGGAGAAGATCTACACGTTGTGTGGGGAAGCCAGAGTGGATGACCTTAGATTTGTTTCGTATAATGTAGATATTCTGAGGCTACTGTTAAGCACAATAGATTTGTAGTAATCATACAAATTGGGTAGTTAATGTATTATTTGAAAATATACATATAGGCCTAAATCTTTAGTCATATAATATTTATATATTTTAAAATACTTTTTACAATTCGATCATGTCAAAGTTATAAATTGTAAGCCATTTTTGTTTACAAAAGAAAAAAAACATTAGACATTTTAGCTCAAATTAAATTTGTTAATTATCTCCCTTTAATAAAAAAATGTTTCCACATTTGATGCAATAGAGATGCCAAGCAAGGTCTGTTTTGTAATATAACAAATAATATTAATGACTAGATCTAATTATTATTTCTTTATACAAATTTAACATTATGGTATTCATAACAAGATTTAATCATTAGAGGATTAAAATAATTTACGTTTTGACAGTTATAAATAAATATTTCCTGCATTAATTATTTGACCATTTAAGGAGTTTATATTTTAAACATTAATGATTGCAGAAATTACAAAATATAGTGCTATTAAATAAGTATCTTATATTTATTAAAATTAATATTACAAATAAATGTGTTTCAATATTAGATCTAATTTTATTTATGTTTAATTAAAGAAGATGAGTATAAAAACTCTTTTTAATGTAATTAGTCTGTATCAATTAATGAGTGGTCAAGTGTAGGTGACCGCTTTGTAAAACAGCTGTCATGCGCGATAAAAATCTATTCCAAGTGTAAGTTGAACCAAAATCTGAAAGTAAAAGAGCGAATATTTAGCAGTAGAAAACAGCAAATTACTGTCCTTAGCTGCTTCCGTCAAGATTTATTTCCGCAAATGGGCATATTTGGAAGCGCATTTTTTTAAATGTTTAAAATTCAACTTATTGCATTTTTAAAATTGCCAATATCCCTCCAATTAAAAGAAAAAGATCTACATTTCAGAAGGTTGTAGTAATATCAAACTATTTAGTCTTCATCTGGTATGAAAAAATGAGCCCATCAGTTTGAAAGTCTTGCCTTTGATTAAAGACTCCCCTTTGAGTGCTTCGATGTACTTCTGAAAAATCCCAACTATCTATCTTAATATATGCCTTACTATAGGGATGTATGCTTACATGAAGTAAAATGTTTTGAAAGTGATTTCACGGCAAGATATGTCCAGTTTCAATTCAAATCCATTCCAGTGGTCCTTTGAATGTAAGTTCAACTCACTGAAATGTGTCGCCATGTCATTCAGAAACATCGGCTTAAACAGTCAGTTCTCCTCATTCAGAACCGGAAACAAAAATATATAAAAAAAACTCTTGGAGGTCGATCGCGTGCCATTGAACATCGCTCTGCGTGCCAAGTACTGCTGTAGTCTGTTGAATATTGATATTCGTTATTAAATACACCGATACGAACTTGACAAAGATTTACTAACCATTAAAGTAAATAAATAAACTTGAGTTTTCAAAACTAGACAATAAATCTAAACAGAAGTTATTGAACAATATAGACAATAAATCTAAACAGAAGCTATTGAACAATATAGACAATAAATCTAAACAGAAGTTATTGAAGTCGATTTCGATTTTGGCACCGAAAGAAGGCAACAAATATAGCTATTGATTTCGGCAGAAACTGATATTGACTTTTGGTCATCAGCCGATTATCTATTAAATATTCTATCAAAATTCAGACTGCAACTCTAGTGCTGCGTCTATTACCGTGCTGATTGATCATTTTGAAAAAATTATATAAATGCATGTATACAAACAAGGTTAAGGATGTTAAACTTAAAACTTTCTGTTTTGTTGAAAGCTGAAAGGAAATCATTCAAATATGGTGTCCCATGATTTATTATTATAATTATTATTTAGACTATTTATTTTTCTGTTTTCGAAGAAATATTTTAAAATCATGTTTGATTCGCACAAAATTATTTCTTAACATTAAAATTAAATGACTTGGAAACACGAATTCAGTGGTTCTTAACCGGTGCTCCGCGGAGCACTGGTGCTCCGCGAAACTATGAAACTCAAAATTTAATGTTCACTCACTTACTCTATCTGATTGAGCTGAACAAATGCTTATAATAGGTAGTCAAAACGGGGAAAAAATCGGCCTTTTTGCATATTTTTACTGTTTTTGTAACAAAGTTTTGACTCACTTATACTAATGCTACATAAATAGAATTTATATGTGATTAAAGTTGAAGCCTTTATCTAACAAAATATTTAACTTTTAAACTCATTAATTGTATTTAAAAAAGTGTTTTATGTTTGAATAGTGGGGGGTTGGGTCTTTTTGGCAGCGGCTTTCAAAACGGGTCAGTAAATTTCCGTTCCGAAATAGTGAATCACTTTCTATGCTGTCTTGAGCTTACCGAACGTTCGACAGGACAAGATGTCTTTGATTCTATTTCTTCCTATTTCGAACAATTCAAAATATCATGGGAGTTGTGTGTGGGAATTTGTACGGACGGTGCTCCATCAATGGTAGGGTCATTAAAAGGGTTTGTGACTCTCGCCAAGAAAAGAAACGCCAATATTATATCTACTCACTGTTTTTTGCACAGAGAATCTCCGGTGTCCAAAACATTACCAGTAGCATTAAAACCTGTGCTAGACAAAGTTGTAAATATGGTAAACTTCATAAAATCGAGACCTTTGAAAATATGCGTCTTTAAAAATCTTTGCATCTCTATGGAAGCCAAGTACGAATCTTTGCTTTTGCATTCTGAAGTGAGATCCAGGGAGAAAAGTGTTACGTCGTTTCTTAGAACTGAAGGATGAATTGTTGACCTTTTTCCAAAATGAAAATATGGATGATTTTGTGGAATATCTTCAAAATGACATTTGGTGTGCTAAATTGGCATATTTAGCTGATATTTTTGATTATTTAAATTGTGTTAAAGAAGAAAAGAAAATTTTTAACATCGACCGACAAATTGACAGCCTTTCGGAAAAAAAGTTATTTTTTGGAAAAATCGTTTGTTGGAAAAAAAGAAAGTAGATATCTTTCCTTCTTTTAATGATAACACTACTGACGAAATTATTTCAGCAGTAACAGAGCATTTAACTTTATTAGAAGAAAAGATTGAATTTTTTATTTTCCATCAATAAACGTAGAAACATATGACTGGATACGTAATCCCTTTGCCACGGTTGATACATCAAATAGTAAGTTGTCATACCAAGAAGAAGAAGAATTAATCAACCTATCATCGGATCGTACACTTAAAATAAATTTTCCGAAATGGTTCTGGAGGAATTTTGGATCTTTGTGCAAGAAGAATACTCAGCTCTCTCCATGAAGGCACTTAAAATCTTGTTGCAATTTTCAACATCATATTTGTGTGAACTCGGTTTCTCAATAGTCACCAACATAAAAACTAAAAAACGAGCAACACTTACTAATTTAGATGAAGAATTGAGAGTAGCTATTTTTAGAATTAGGCCTAATATCAGTGAAATTTGTAAAAACCGTCAAGCTCAGGTTTCACATTAAATCTTTTTATTTTTCTGAATTAAATTTTGCTCAATGTTATTTTTTTACTTATTAAATTTATGTTTATTACAAATTTGTTTGTCATATTATAATTTTAAACTCTTATGTTATAATCTTTTATTTTCAATAAAAGTCGTACATATGTGTATTTGTTTGTTTTTTTACTCCTTGATTTTGGTGCTCCCCAAAGTTTTGTCATGATCAAAAGTGCTCCCCGACTTCAAAAGGTTAAGAACCACTGCACTAATTAGTCAAAGGCGACTCATCGGTCATATTTTTTTCTTCAAATCCTGCGATACAAGCACCGACAACACGCACACAAAAATGATAAATATATCTAAGGACTTTATTTGTGTTTAGTAATAAACATTATAGATCTAAGGGGACGTCCATTAATTACGTCAACAATTTTCAGGCAATTTTTACCCCCCCCCCTTCCCCTTGTCAACAACTGTCAAACTTTCAGAGACCCCCCTATATAATTACGTCAACAATTGGTTACCCCCCACACACACACACACTCAAAACAAGTAAAACAATTTTAGACTCTTGCTTTTATGTTTAAAATAGATTTAAAACGGAAAGGTCTATACTTATTACTATAATTAATTTTATTGTAATACATTTTAAAACTTGTTTAAAAGATTTATAATTGACTATAATTCTCAGATGTTTACTATACATATTAGCCTATTATTTAATCATGTCTAATTCTACGTTTCACTAAAATAGCTTTTGGTACAATGTTAATTGTCAAATATTTTAGGGGGAAGTTGTGCACTAGTTGTAAATTAGCCTTCTATTTTAACTAGGGATGTTAACCGAAAACCGGAATACCGGTTTTGATTTTCAAAACCAGATTTCGGTTTCTTGGTTGGGAGGTAGGCTGAATCATTATTTCAAGTAGCACAGCCTATTTTTTTTTGGTTTTGATGGAAATATTTTTAATAAATAGGTCTAATGTTGGATTCACACAAAACAATTCTTGAAATGCCTTAAATTGCTAACACTATTTAGTCTTAGATATTGTGTTTCATTTTTCCAAATACCAACTATGGCTTGCGATAAAAACAACATCAAAGCAAATGTTAAATTATAGTTACAATCCTTTTTGTGTGGGAAAATTTTGAAAAGACGTCTTTAACGATTTTATGGCTCGTTGTGAACTATGTTCCCGACAAATAAGCAGGAGTGGTGGCAGTACCACTGTATTGCGTACGCATCTGCGTACTATTCATCCCGGATTAACATCGTCATCCTCTTCATATGCTTTTTAATATCATGGTCAACGATAATCGCTAATTTGATTATCACTATTGAAAGCTATTATCGGTTTTAATCAATTAGCCCAGATTTTTAATTAGTTCTAAAGAATTTTATGGTAAAGCGTACAAATTCATATTGTATTCAAAGAAATCAACCTCTTGAATGCCCTGCAAACACGAATTAAATTTAAACTATTTTTCAAATATAATATACCTATAAAACTACGCACATTTGCCACACGTTATATACACACAGTAGTTAAACATTAGTTATAGTCTCGGAGAGGGCCGATTATTGTTTTTAGTTCTATTGGCAATCCCAGCCATTGCTTACATGGCGTATATAACGAACGCCAGACTCTGGCGCCTAATTTAGATGTACTGAGCGGCAAAAAAACTGGGTTTCTGAACGTTCTCTGCAGACAGTTTGTTGGTGTTGTTATGGCCCTTTAGGTTGATTACTATTATTACGACTCGTTAAATCGGATTCAATGCATATAGTTGTATCTTTATTAGAAGTCTCTAGATTCTGCTAATCTGTAGCCCAAGCTAGGGGTTCCTTGACTGACAGGTCTATGCAGCAATGTAGTTATATTCGTGATAATTATCTTCAACACCTTTCTCAACAATGATAGATCAAACAACTCCAGTTGTTGAATAAACAATTTTATTTAAATTGTAGACTCAATATAAACGATCAATAAACTTCATCAACTGATGGCAACATAAGTTTTAATAAAATGGCATCTAATATACAAATGAATATAGCGACTTCACTCGACAAACTTCCGAACTGAACTAACTTTAAGGAGGTCGGAACTTTACAAAGAAAACTATCATCGAAGATTCTACAGGGTCTTAATACGCATTTTAACCTCTTTCTCTATAATTACTACGATCCAGAATTATCCTCCAATTTCCACGGGGTTGGACGAATTATTTTATTTAAACTGCCCTCAGGGCACAAAGGTTAAACCTTGGTCGCCTTGGACTCTGATACGCACTTGTTAAGAGGTCAATGCCTTACTACGTCATTCATTTATGACCTATATTCGTAACACGACCACCCTTAAAAGTTTTATAATTATTTCTTTTACATTTTACAATACGAACAAATGTTAATTTTAAGGAATAATTATAAAAGAAAATATTCCGGGGAAAACAATACAGTTCAATTGGCTATCCCAATAATTCAATCGAACTGATAACAATAACATATAATATATGCAATATAAGTTCATCTTATCAAATGGCTTAACTACAGTCATTCAATCATTCAATTTTTAATTCAAAACAATGGACAATTAAATTGTTTATCTAAATCTTGTATACAAGAAAAATACATAGGGTTAAACATTATACAATCTAATAATTTCCATTCCATTATCATTCCACGTTAATAAAACCTCTCTCGTTCATTTAATTATAAACTTAGCTTTTACATTTGTAATCAAACAACGAAAGAAAAAATCACTTAATGTCTATGCAGACACGACTTATTTTTTCTTCAAGAGAAAAAACCCAACTTTCTGATAGAACACACGCTAGGCCTAACTCAATTACAAAACAAAAAAAATACTAGCCCTGACCTAATTTCACTTTACAACAAAAAATATTATTGCTTCGACAGTATTTTTTTTTCCATGTTTGTAGGCTGGCTAACACATTAAACTTTAAACAATACTGTCTGTGTCAAAACCCAAAATTTCTAGGTCAGTATTCTTTTTTCTTTCTCTCCCTCTCTTTTGTTTTCACTCTCTCATTCCCAATTGATTCTAATAATGTTGACATCGCTATGCAAATTTTTACCTCATCACAGCCTAGGTAAAAAAAATTGCTACGCGATTAAATAGTTATCGTATTAAATGAGCATTCTTTAACAACTATCATCTCAAAATCAAATTCATTTATGTTATTTTAAGAACATTAAACATAGTCTGTTCACGAATTAAAATAGTTTATAGACAATTTCATTAAAAATATTTCAATCTTTCATTTTACCATGACCTTTCGACGTCATTATTTTCTTTTTAAAAGAGTTCACATTGAAACATTCTATCTTTCATGCAGACATGGATTTACTTGAAACAATTTTGGTTAATTTACTTAATTAACTATCAATCAAAGCAGATTATATTATCTTCATACAATCTTAGTACTAAACAGTAAGTACTTATTTTCTTTAGATTACATCAAAGACATTTCAAATACAATATTATTGAAGTACAAAAGATAAAAGATTAGAAGTTAAAGAGCATAGACTATATTTTTTTTTCAGACAGAAATCAATGTAACAATTTATGTACAAAACAAACTGCTGTTTTGACTGGTGTGGTAAAACATTCCATTTCCAATCTTTTCAGTGGGGTACATTGCTCTTTTCCATTTTCCACAAAAGGTTTTATTCATTATTCATAGATTCTAGGTTCTCCTGTTCCTCACAGTGTTCAGGTCTACCCAATCTTTTGATTGTCAGTACAATTCATTCAATCTATTTTAACTCATACAAAAAAAAATAGATTAGTTTTACAATCTTGACATGAAATCCTTAATTAATAATACATTAGTTGAACATTGATGTGTCAACATTATACATTCTCAACCATGACATTCTCAACCATTCTGGTTTACAGTGTCAAGTCAGTGGCACATCCTAAATTTATACAAAACAAGGATAACAAAGTTTACATTAGTTTCTACTTTTGGTCTGCTTTTCAGGTAACATTCCTAAAAGTGAAAAAATCATATATAATACATTTCTTGGAATTCTTGTTAGTCATAGTTCTGCCTTGCTGCAACTATTTTTACCCTACATTATCATACATTCAATGATAATAGAACAAATGAATAAATTCACATAGAAGAAATTTGCATCTTGACTCAGTGCAATTATTTCAACAACAGTACATGATAAAATAAATCCATAGTACAATCATAAAACATTTCTCAATACTTTAGTGATAGAAAAATTCTCTTTTCTCAAAATCATTTACATCTTTTTCAATCAAATTATCCTCTCTGCCAAATGTTTCAATTATCATTTCCAGAGATTCTCAAACATATCTTATAATCAGTCCACATTTATAATGTCCTCTGATATAGAAACCAATTCTGCGGATAAAACTGATCTTTTTCTCTTATAGCAATTATTTTAAATGCTCAACCTAACAAGTTTGTTTAGAAATATCACACTATAATGATATTTACTCTAACAATACTTTTACTCAGTCCTTTTTCATCACAAGTAAGGGATTTTAGTTTTAAAATAGTAAGTTTGTTAACTAACTATCAGTGAATTTGTCATTCTATTCATCCTGTACTCCAGGCATGAATTTTACAAATAAGAGTAACAATGTTAACAACATCAAGCTTATTCCAATTGTTTTCAGAAGGTAAGGCTTCATCATTTTCAATTGATATAATATTTTTGCCTTTCTTTCATCACACAACAATGGCATCTGCATGTAAGCAGTGTACAATTTTTTTCTAACAAACACAGTTATGTCAGACAAAAAATGTATGTACTTATCTAGGTACTTGATCAGCCCAAGGAGATCCAATTCGGTCTGCCATTCCTCTGGAAGTAGTTTGAGTGGTCCTCGGACAGTGGGTCCAAAGATTGGTCCATAGGCTCCTCGACTTTCCGGATAGGATTCAGTTGACACCTGATGCTCCAGGCATAAGTTCTTTAGGACTGGATTGAAGAGTTCCGGGGCGAAGTTGGTCCTTCGATCTGTCGGTATGGATTGTGGTAACCCATAGCTTTTGATAGTTTCGGTCCAGCTCTCCGCACTCGTTTCTTCAGTGATGCTCCTCCAATCTTCATCTGTACCGGCAACTGCAGGTTTGCATTGTTGTTTGTTTATGCTGTGGTCTATCTGTTCATAGACATCAGTAGTAGGATTTTCTTTCTCGTCGACAGCTTTCTCATGCAGCTGTAGCAACTCTGGGTCTACTTTCTGTTCAGCAATCAATTCATTTTGCGATGACTTCTTTGATTGTTCAGTTCCTTTCGGACAATCTTCAATCATGGAGAAAATAGTAGTATCAAGTTCCACTTCTTCTTCCTCTTTCTTCTCTCGTGGGAGAATTTCTTCTTTCTTTTTCTTTTCTTGTGAGAGAATTTCTTCTTTCTTTTTCTGTGGTGTCATACCATTTATGACATCACCTACAGGATAAAGTTCTTTTTCTTTTCCTGTCTCCACAATAGGACTAGGGTCTGGATTTTCCTTCACAATCAGTTCAGGTCTCACCCTCCCTTTCGCCAAATCATTTGCTAGGATAACGGATATGCCCTCAACAGGAAGTTTTGATATTACTCCAACTGTCACATATCCTGTTACCAAGTCAGATGAGAGGTATATCCTATGTAGAGGTATTTCTTCTTTCCATTCAAAACCTCTCAATAGGACAGTCTGTCCTGTTAATGTATTATCACTCAATGGTAATACATCTTTAAGCAGCAGGGTTAATGATGCTCCTGTGTCTCGTAATATGTTTACGGACTTCAGTGGTCCTTCCTTTTGTAAGGCCACACAACCTTCACTAATGAACGGTTGAAAACTGCACAGGGTCTCTGTGTCAATTTTATTCTTCCCTTGACCATGACTTTCGGGTGTTGTTTCATCTTTCGATGACTTCAGACTCTTGTTCGAGTCAAAAATACTTTGGTCTACTTTCTCGTCTCTGTGGACTTGGACAATTAATCCAATAGTAGCCATTCTGTATTTATAATCAGGATATTTATCCTCATTATCTTCAGTTGTAGATTTCTCTACCTTCTGACTTTTGCTCTCAGGCAAATCCACCCTCAGTGTTTCTGGTTTAGAAGATTCTTTCTTCGAATTCAGTTCGTTTGTATTTTCGCTTTCTTGTACATTTTGTATTGGTGCATGTCTGACGCACATTACCACTTTATTAGGTCTTTTGTCGCTTCTTATACTCCAACAGTCTTCAATGCTATGTCATGTTCTTTTACAAAAAGTACATTGGACGTTTCTGTTGACAGGTTTTTTATTAACATCATTTTGTTTCACAAAATGCTCTTTTTCACGATGTTTTTGTGGTGTGTTTTCTGCTTGCCGTTGTGCCCTATTAAAATTCTTTTCACCAGCTGTCCTATGACACAGTGTATACTGTTCCGCTAAATCAGCAGCCTTATGTGGGTCAGTGATGTCACGCTCGGATAAATACATTCTTATATCCGGCCTCACTTTGTTAATAAAATCCTCTAACAGAATGATATCTTTCATTTCTTTTAATGTGGAGATATTTCTGGATTTTATCCACTGATCCATTAACTTTTCTTCTGCTCGAAGGAAGTCTAAGTGTGTTTGGTAAGGGGACATTGTGTACTGACGGAACCTTTTCCGATAACTTTCCGGTATCTGGTTATAGGCTTTAAGTACAGTGTCTTTGATGATTTCATAATCATTTAAATGCTCCTCTTTTAACAATAGAACACAATCTCTTGCCCTTCCCTGAGTAAAAGCTGTTCTGACTAATATTCCCCATTTATCTTCTTGGAACTTAAAATCTCTGCAAGAAATTTCAAAGGTCTGGAAGAAATTAGCTATTTCACTTTCTTTATCAATGTAGGTAGGGACTAGCTTTTTCCATCTGGCCATCTCTACATCATTATGAGATTCTTTTTTAGTAGCGCCTATCTTCGCCAGTTCTATTCTTTCCTGACTTTCTCTTTGACTTTTCTTATCTCTTTCCTGACTTTCTATTTCTCTTTGACTTTTCTTATCTTCCATCTCAAGACGTTTTTCTTCCATTTCAAGCCGTTTCATTTCTAGTTGAAATCGGAACTGTTCAGACATCTGACCTTCAACTTGATATCCCTCCGCGCTTGATTCTACTTTCAACTTTCCACTCGCAATCAACACATCTTTTATCTGCTGTGTCAACACAATTCTGGATGGTGTAGTCTCCGTAACTTCTATCTTCAAGATCTCAGCGATCTCTTTTAACTTCTTTATTGATAAAGTTTTCAGAACTTCTTCTTCTGGATTTTCCATAAATTCCATTATTTAATTAAGAGATTTATAAAGTGGTAAATTTTTCCAACTTACGTTTTTCCAATCGGAAGAATACTTCAGCGTTATTAGGCTTGCTCAGTAGGTCACTGCTCCAACACACAACACAACACAACACAACACAACTTGAATATATGCTTCACTATACAACTATATCGGACGAGCCCCCAAATTGTTATGGCCCTTTAGGTTGATTACTATTATTACGACTCGTTAAATCGGATTCAATGCATATAGTTGTATCTTTATTAGAAGTCTCTAGATTCTGCTAATCTGTAGCCCAAGCTAGGGGTTCCTTGACTGACAGGTCTATGCAGCAATGTAGTTATATTCGTGATAATTATCTTCAACACCTTTCTCAACAATGATAGATCAAACAACTCCAGTTGTTGAATAAACAATTTTATTTAAATTGTAGACTCAATATAAACGATCAATAAACTTCATCAACTGATGGCAACATAAGTTTCAATAAAATGGCATCTAATATACAAATGAATATAGCGACTTCACTCGACAAACTTCCGAACTGAACTAACTTTAAGGAGGTCGGAACTTTACAAAGAAAACTATCATCGAAGATTCTACAGGGTCTTAATACGCATTTTAACCTCTTTCTCTATAATTACTACGATCCAGAATTATCCTCCAATTTCCACGGGGTTGGACGAATTATTTTATTTAAACTGCCCTCAGGGCACAAAGGTTAAACCTTGGTCGCCTTGGACTCTGATACGCACTTGTTAAGAGGTCAATGCCTTACTACGTCATTCATTTATGACCTATATTCGTAACAGTGTGTTTGTGTTCCTTTGTTATTCCAGCCACCATGTCTCGCTAGACTAGGGTTGCCAGTCGTCTGGCAAAAGGAGGATATGTCCTCCTATTTGTCCTCCGTCCGGCAGGCAAAGCACAATACCTTTAAAATGTCCAATTTTGTAATATTGCATGTTTTGTGGGCGTAAGGACAAATACATTTTTAAATTAGTATTAACATGTTAATAATATAATCAATAAACAGGTGATCATTTGTACAAGAAAAGAATTATCCATTTTTTAGAAGACTCCTGCATGAGCTTTAAAGTTGCCCAACCAAATGCAAGCTGCCTTTCAGCCTACAGTGAATGTATATGTTATTTTTAACAAAACTGTTTCTTGCTCAGTTTATCAATACACATTTAAACTTAGTGGCAGCTCTTGTAATAAAAGTATACTGATTGCGGGCTAAATGCAAAACTATGCAATTGAAACACAATGTCCTCCTTTTTGTCTCACGGTGTCCTTCTTTTGACACCCATGTGTCTGGCAACCCTACGCTAGACAGCGAAGGTGAGGTTTTCTACAATTGGTCGGTCACTTTGCCTTGCTAAAAAATGCATTAGTTTCCACCCATACATAGATCTACAAACTAGCAAGATGGACACAAAAAGGACACATCAAATGTAGTTCCATAATTGTTATATTTGTATTAACTTAAAACTATGTTGTTAATGTTATCTATGTAAGTTTAACAAAACAAATGTAGAATTTAGTGCTAAATTTGTATCATTATTTCATTATTTACTTCATAAAAGGTAACATTGTTGTCTTTTCAGACCCCCCCTCCCCCGTTTTGTTGACGTAATTAATGGACGTTCCCTAAATACAATACAAAATTAGAAACATAAACACTCAAAACATCTTACATCTTATTTACTAATAATATAATCCCTTTACAGTTACACTATGACCGAACACTAAAGATTTATGAATAAAATATTTTCTTCATACTTTGTCTAGAGCAGGGTTCGGCAACCTACGACTCGCGTGCCAGACTTGGCACGTTGAGCGATTTTCAATGGCACGCGGAATAGTCCAAAAAATGACAATTCACGCCCTTTCTACAAAAAAAAATGAGTGCTAGAGCAGGATGACTTTTAGGCTGTTGGCACGCTGAATGAATTATAAATCCCAATTTGGCACGCTATTATCGACCCCTGGTCTATAGTATATAGTCTCTTTGGTGTCAAATAAAAGCTTGCCTGTGTATCCTTACAGCTTACAAACAATGTCTAATATTAAAACGGCTTATATATATATCAAACCCCGACCATATTTTAAAAATAACCAATAAATTTTGAGAAAAGAAATGTCTAAAAAAAAAAAGACTGAAAGAAAAGGCTTTTGGACTTTGCATTGAACAGTAATAAATGACACAGCTTGGTGAATTTCGATCAGTCATAAAGTCATAGTGTCACAGCTGAAGTCATTTTTCTGTGTTAGGAACAAAGTCAATCATAGAAACAGAAGATGACGAATACATAAACAGTTTAACAATTTATCAAAACGGTCTAATAATGAAACAGAAGATGACGAATACATAAACAGTTTAACAATTTATCAAAACGGTCTAATAATGAAACAGAAGATGACGAATACATAAACAGTTTATCAATTTATCAAAACGGTCTAATAATGAAACAGAAGACAATACGACAAGATCCATGCAGTAGATTTACTAAGTTTGCAAGCCAGTTGTTTTTTTTTTAAATACCTGTCGACTATTTATATTGTGTATTTAAATAGTCTATATAAAACATTGTATTTAAAACTACTTATAAGTTAATTAGAACAATCATACAGAAAATTAGTCTAACAATAGTTTAATTGTATACTCTATTAATATTTGCCTTTCTAAACTCCACACATATTAATGTTAAAGTAATTAATGATATTTAATTAATAAAAAACGGTATCTAAATTACTTGTTTTTTTGGTAACCTTTAACAGACAAAGGCCGGCTGTATGTCCAGGGTATACCTCCCTGTTCTCATACAGTTAGAGGGGTCTTTTTTAGTACAGTACGGTAACCTCTATCATATACAGATATTATTATTATCATCATTCATCAGTGCAACACACACACACGCCTATATAATATGAATAACATCTAACAATAACTGCTGTGTTATAATAGATAAAGATAGTTTCTGACTATGAAAAAACATTGTTATGATAGACTTAGAATACAGATATTTTTCTAAAGTTGACAATAATATAATTCATGTATAACAATAACATTATATGAGTAAATAAGAAATGATGATGAATTAATCTTACTCCGTATGTCAAGTCTCATTTAGGTAACTGCATGAAGAGATGTCAAAAGGTCAACTCTGGTTAACCCTCTACCCCCTCTAACAACTAAAATGCTTCACTACGCATGTCAGCGATTCCCTTAAGACACCGGGTAGATACTGACACATCGGTGTACTAATGATACTACTCTAATCAAGTTAACTCTTAACACCGGGTAGATACTGACACATCGGTGTACTATTGATACTACTCTAATCAAGTTAACTCTATACTATTGCGCCTGAGGTCGTGGTTCCCCCCCCCCCCCCATATGCCCCTACCTGTAGTTACACTACACAACCGTATTTAGCGATCTTTCAAAATATTAAAGCACTTGAATTTAAAGACAAACCAGTGTTATGCTCGGTACATCTGACCTCTTACCCGTGCTGAATCGTTCTATATTGGAGCAGACATGCTCATTTAATGTGGGCTACGTGGCAGAGCAGCAGAGAGCTCATTTACTCTTCAGAGATGTGGGCGATACATTAGATTAGATCTATCTGTACTTCAGAAGTTTAGGGGTAAATGAATTTTCCGCTCAAAATACACGACTTAGTGTAAAATAAAAAAACAAAAAAGATGCATTGATACTAAAGTAGGGCCACTGAGCAGTGTTCGGTTATAATCTTAGGCTACACTTCTACGAAGGATTAATACGTGGCTCATTAACACCTACGCTTTATTGCCATTGATGTGACTATTTCATATACAACAAAATTTTGAATAGCTAAATTCTACAGAAAAAAAAACATAGACCTTTAAAAAATATACTTAACTAGATGTATGGGGACCATCAACTAAAAAAAACACATTAAAGAACTGGCTCAAACTCTGAAAAAAAATATGTGTACAGCTAAGAATGTTACAAAGCAACTTAGAAATTATATTATGTTAAATAATAATTCAATTCCAAACCCTGAAATTGGGCATAATAATTTGGTGGCATACTCACAAAGGCATTTTAAACTATCTTAAGTAAAAATAATTGTTGAAAATGTATGTGAAATATTGTTCATCAGATCCCTAACAGTACACTTTATGGGCCAAATATTGGCCCAACATTAGTCCCATGTAGTGTGCTGTTCCAGTTGCTGCTTAAATAGAGATTAGGACAGCTGCCAACAGAAAAAAAAAGAATAATGTCAGCTTTCTTTTGTTTTTATATCTGTGACAATATATCCGTTCTGGTTTCCTGTTCAGATTATGGGCGGCTCCCCACAGTTGGATCTATGTAAGGCCGACAAATATTGCCTTGTTTAAACGAGTCAACTATTGCCTTGTTGTAACGAGTCAACTATTGCCTTGTTGTAACGAGTCAACTATTGCCTTGTTGTAACGAGTCAACTATCGCCTTGTTGTAACGAGTCAACTATTGCCTTGTTGTAACGAGTCAACTATCGCCTTGTTGTAACGAGTCAACTATCGCCTTGTTGTAACGAGTCAACTATTGCCTTGTTGTAACGAGTCAACTATCGCCTTGTTGTAACGAGTCAACTATCGCGTGGTTGTAACGAGTCAACTATCGCCTTGTTGTAACGAGTCAACTATTGCCTTGTTGTAACGAGTCAACTATCGCCTTGTAACGAGTCAACTATTGCCTTGTTGTAACGAGTCAACTATTGCCTTGTTGTAACGAGTCAACTATCGCCTTGTTGTAACGAGTCAACTTCCGTTGGCTTTTACTAGCTCGCAGCATAAGCTTCAACTGGTAAGAAGGTTGCCGTGTTGACGGTTTCTGGCGATTTAGTTTTTAGTGGGGTCGCTAGCCCTATGTCAAACACTTCTCATTTACCCGCGCTTTGGACCGGTAGGATACCTCTCGATGGTGATGTCTAGGCTAAGTAATTTATTAATACGCACTTTGTGAATAGAAAAACCATAGACTATAATATACATGGACCGCTTGCTTTAGTATTTCTGCTATATTATGACTTGAAACACTGATGTTCGGAATTCCCTATTCTAAATAACGTAATAGCTATACAGGAAATAAAGTTATTGATATACAAGTTCCGTTTTATTTAATCGCTACGAAACATTTATAGATCAGTGTTGTGTGCGCACGGATAAGAACATAAGCTCTAAAAATAGAGCAGTCAATGATAATAGGGCGTTTCCAATCACGTGACAAAAAGCACGTGATTTTTGTTTACTTTGAGTAATGGTGTACAAGTAACAATGGCCGATGTATTAATAAAGTTTCATATAGGCTCGAGCTTTTTTAAAATGATGTTTTGTGTTTTAAGTCCTGTTAAGATTTAAGCTGTATTATGTCTGTTAAATAAAATAGGCTATTTTATTATTATCATAGACATAGATCATAGACGATGTGAGCATATTAGTGACTTGACTAGATAGCCTATTCACAAACACTATCACTTGGCATCCCTACTTGCATTAGCCTAGCCTACGAAACATTAAAAGTGATGGCCTATAAATTGAAAGTGTAATTAGGTCTAGCCGCCCCAAGCCCAATCACATTAATTCCTCAATTAATCTACAGTACTACTATTTACCTCCTTATTTGAGCAGGATAGCCAATATTCAGATGTGAATTTTGCATGATAAAGAAGTACTTCACCATTTTTGTACACCAATAGTGGCTTCTATTTACACAAATACGTCACTAAAAAACCTAAGCCACGCCCATTGGGAACGCTCTATAGGATTAATAGGCCTACAAGTATTCATTTAAAGTCGAAAAAAATGCGATTTAATAAAACGGAACTTGTATAACAATTACTTCATTTAGAATCGGGAATTGCAAAAAAAATAAGATAATAGCATAAAAAACTAAAGCAAGCGGTCCATGTATATTATAGTCTATGGAAAAACATTATCTTTTAAAAAAAAACACCACCACCAATAACAACAGCGAAAAAATACTAAAACAACTTCCGTTTATTGTAGTGAGAACCTGAACAACATTTGCGTACTCTCTGTTTTTACATCACAAGGCCCAGATTTTATCCAATAAGAAAAAGGGAAATTCTATATTGAACTAGAAATATTTAATAAAAATGTCTGATAAATATGTTTTACGGAGCTCAATATAAAAAAAATATAGTACATTACTCACCTTTTTTTTACATTTTAGGATAATGATCGAAGAATTTCAAACATTATATATATTTAAAAAAGCACAAGATCATGATTAAATACAGGTACTTCTACCTCCATGAAAAAAAAAGTACAAACCACTTACTTTGAAACATTTGCATTTTTATTAAAATGTTTAATTTTAAGTTGGCCATTTAGCTTTTTACTTAATGTTTCATGCTTAGAAATCACGATACTTACGTGCACCGGCAAGTTACACTATACAGCTCTAAGACAGTTGGTTCCAGTTGCAAGAACCTATGAGTGTGACTCACTGATCTTATTTTTATATACATCAGTGCTGTGTCTCGACTTTATCCACGCTACTTGCTGTCATAAATAATGATAAATCGTTATAAATAAAGTCTGGACAATAAATGTGACACAAGTGTAACCCTGGCAAAACATATCAAAACAAAAACGAACTGGTTTGGGCTTATCGGATGCATCCATCTTATAAGAGGAATTGATAATATAATAACTAAAATGATTTTTTTTTCAATAATAATAATTGTTTGTCGAAGAATTTAATTAAGAAAATATTACAGATCTAGATCTATAGGCTGTGGCATATGAAGCTAGTTTTTATCTTAAATTTTCATAGGGACCGCGAGCATTGAAAAAATAATTTCATGGACCGCCAGGCAAGATATCCTGAATAAATATTTGAGAACCACTGTATTAGTGAAGTCGGCTGGTCCAGCGGTTAGTTCACCGGACTGTCAACCGAAAAAACAACTGACACGTCGCGGGCTCTATGCCTGACATCGACGGATCCCTGTCGCCCTGCAGGAGTTTTGGGCCTAGTGGACGTAAAAATCTTCTATCTAGAATCTAGAAGGATCGTCTGTAAACTTATAAGATTAGACTAAATATTAAACATTAGATTATGATTCAATATTATTTTATCAGCAGCTTTTTATATAGCTTCACACAGTCTATACATATAATATATATGAAATATATGAAATTACAAGGATGGAGAATGAATTATGAACAAGCGATGTTTAAGATATCTATAAGTATAAAGCAGACCGTGTCTGTGTTTAATATATCTATAAGTAGGCTATAAAGTAGCCTGTGTGTGTGTTTAAGATATCTATAAGTATAAAGTAGCCCGTGTGTGTTTAAACTATATGTATAAAGTAGACCGTGAGTTCAAGATATCTACCGGTATATGTATAAAGTAGCCCGTGTGTGAGTTCAAGATATCTGTATCTTTAAAGTAGCCCGTGTGTGTTTAAGATATCTATATGTATAAAGTAGCCCGTGTGTGTGTAGTTTAAGATATGTGTGTATAAAGTAGCCCGTGTGTGTGTTTAAGATATCTATATGTATAAAGTAGCCCGTGTGTGTGTAGTTTAAGATATGTGTGTATAAAGTAGCCCGTGTGTGTGTTTAAGATATCTACATGTATAAAGTAGCCTGTGTGTGTGTAGTTCAAGATATCTATATGTATAAAGTAGCCCGTGTGTGTGTTTAAGATATCTATATGTATAAAGTAGCCCGTGTGTGTGTAGTTCAAGATGTCTATATGTATAAAGTATCCCATGTTTGTGTTTAAGATATCTATATGTATAAAGTAGCCCGTGTGTGTGTTTAAGATATATCTATCTATATATATATAAAAAGACAGTGTTAAGCCCCGCGAGGATCCCCATTGGTCAATTTGAAAACACGTGTGTCACTGACCTATCTAGGCCTAGCCCAATATACCGTCTAATAATTTTTCACATCGGACATCTGTCTTCGATAGCTCAGTGGTAAACGTAGTGGACTGCTATACGGGCGACCAGGGTTCGATTCTCCAGTTAGACTATACTTTTTTTTTCGACAATTAATTTTTCAAACTTTTAAAAACAAAAGACATTGTAAATCTATAGGCAATATAGATTTTGTTAAATAAAAATATTTGACAATTTTTGTTACCCTATTACAATATTTATTTACTTTCCTAAAAGTATTCAGTAAGTGTAGTTTATAAATTTGTTATCTGCACCCCAGACAGTCCTTTTTTTTTTTCACCCGGGCAACGCCGGGCAATGTAGCTTGTATATATATATAAAGACCGTGTTTGTGTCCCCACGGAACCCATTGGTCAATTTGAAAACACGTGATCTACAAGCCCAATCACTGACCTAAAGATTATTTTGTAATTAAATATATTATGTCTACTTATCTTATCGCTCCTTCTATAAGGAAGATTATTGCGTCCTACGCTCATATTTCCTAAAGAAGAAGCCAATAAAAGTTACTACATGGTAGTTTATGAAATGTTTATCGGTAGCTTATTATTTAATATTTTACTTTTGTGATCAGGTATTGACATGAGGTTTCCCTAGCGTAGTGGTTAGCGTCTTCGACTACCATGCTGGCGGCGTGGGTTCGATGCCCCGCTATGGCTCTAACTTTTCTACTTTAAAAAAAAAAATCCATTTATATAACTTTTTTTTTAAAGATTGTAAGGGTTTTATGACTTTAAAATTTCCAAAAATTTTTTCAATAAATAAAATCTGATAGATTATCGAGACTATATTTTTGACGCACGCGAAAGACGAGTGTTTGATCAACAGGGGTAAGCCTAGTCAACTTTTTGTTAATTAAAAGGATATGTTTTTTTTACCCGATTACAATATTTACATTTAATTACTTTCTTAAATGTTTTCTGTAAATAAATAATAATTACATCGATATTTTTTTTTAAAGTAATTATAGCTTTCTGTTCATTGTAGTTTATTAAAACTGTAGGCCTATCTGTAGCTTTAGTCCTATCTGTAGCTTTAGGCCTATCTGTAGCTTTAGGCCTATCTGTAGCTTTAGGCCTATCTGTAGCTTTAGGCCTATCTGTAGCTTTAGGCCTATCGGTAGCTTTAGGCCTATCTGTAGCTTTAGGCCTAAGCGTATGTAAATGTATTTTCCCCCGAGGGATGCCGGGAAATTTAGCTTTTGGTTTAATAGAAAGACTTTTATATATTTAACCCGATTGTAATATTTGTTATTACTTCCTAAATGTTTTCAATAAATAATTATTATATTTCTAAATTTATTAGATCTAGGCTAGATTATATAACTTTCTGTTCATTGTAGTTTATGAAATGTTTATTTAGCTTAGCTTATATAGGGCCTACTATATAGGCCTATTTAATTTTTCCCCGGGCAGCGCCGGGGAATTTAGCTTGTATATGTATAAAGCAGCCCGTGTGTGTGTGTAGTTTAAGATATCTATATATATAAAGTAGCTCGTGTGTGTGTTTAAGATATCTCTATGTATAAATAAGCCCGTGTGTGTGTAGTCTAAGATATCTGTAGGCCCCTATATATAAAGTAGCCCGTGTGTGTGTTTAAGATATCTATAGACCTATGTATAAAATAGCCCGTGTGTGTAGTTTAAGATATCTCAAGGCCTATGTATAAAATAGCCCGTGTGTGTAGTTTAAGATATCTCAAGGCCTATTTATAAAATAGCCCGTGTGTGTAGTGATATCTCAAGGCCTATGTATAAAATAGCCCGTGTGTGTGTAGTTTAAGATATCTAAAGGCCTATGTATAAAATAGCCCGTGTGTGTAGTTTAAGATATCTCATGGGCTATGTATAAAATAGCCCGTGTGTGTAGTGATATCTCAAGGCCTATGTATAAAATAGCCCGTGTGTGTGTAGTTTAAGATATCTAAAGGCCTATGTATAAAGTAGCGCGTGTGTGTGTAGTTTAACCCTATATTGCATACAGTTGTATTTTTACAACACTGGTTTACATACAGAATTTTTATATTTTTCTTACGTTTTTTCTGCAATATTTTGTTTTGTTTCGTTCCCGAGGCAGTTTTGTACATAACCTATACAAGAACTCATTTACCGTATATACTCGCGTATAAGTCGCACTTTTTTTACCGAAAATTTCGACAAAAAGTAGGGGTGCGACTTATACACCCAACACTGTTTTTGAAAAGTTTGAAAAACATCACTACTCTGTCATAAAGTTTCCAACATAACCCGTATAGTTGATTGGAGTTGTGTAGAATTACTAGGATATGCGTAGGCATACATTTTACATTAAGAAAACTTTCGTAGGTGTAAATATTACTATCTTTATGTAACTGAAATCAAATCGACAAATATTTTAGGTTTTCAGACCCTCACCACCACGCTTTTCTTTTGAACTTTTGGACTGATTTTGTATTTCCGACTTGTAGCGTAAGTTTAAAGGCGGCATTTTCGGTGGGCTTATTGAGCACACATTACAGTATGGTATGAATCTAAATGTCTGAAAGCCTGTGTAGGCCTATAATGTAGGTAGGCATATACGCTTAAGATGCGTTTTATTTAGTACTTAAGGTCTAGGCAGTGTTGAGCATTCCGATAAAACGCGCAATGTCTAGGCAATGTTACTAAAACTACGATCGGCAGATGGACGCGTGAAATGTCAATAGTGTGTTGAAAAAAAACACATCTTATTATATGTCGGTCGCGCAGACGCACTTGAAATCATTACAAACAATGTTAATGGTAGTTAGGACACATGTATAGCGCGTCATAAATGCCGGCGCCTCCCAGTCTCCAGTCTAGGCGACATTGAGTCTAATGACGTACTTCAAAGACTTTTTTGTGTGTAGTGTTACTATAGGGATAGAGACTTGAGTAGGGGAAGGGACTTTGATTGAAGAAACAGATACCTTACTTTCTCATCTCACTAATGTCTGTAGGCCTATAGATCGGTTGTTTAAAATAAATGAAGCCCTGCCTTTATTTGATTATGTTTGCCTTAGGCACGATTAAAACCATTGTTTAAGGAAAGTTTCCAAATTAGGGTGAATATTTAGTAACTTTTATGTTTAAAAGGTATGCATCTTTGAGATATTAAAAGGCAGTATAATCCGGGAAGTCGGGGTGCGACTTATGCGCGGGTCAATGACAACATATAAGAAAAAAAAGTCTTGAACTAGGGGTGCGACTTATACACCGGTGCGACTTATACGCGAGTATATACGGTATATAAAAGTTATTTTAGTCTCATTTTACATTTTTACAAGCGTTGCTATGGTGGTCCGATACAGTAAGTAATCTTTGCTTCATTTATTATATTTAACATGTAGTTTTACACTTCAAACATTTTTTTTGTAAAAGTAAACTCATATCTCAATGCAAAAAGAAGTTATTTTTGTGTTATTTCCTTATACTTTTCATATTATAGCAGTAACTTTGTATGTTGTAAAATCGCAACTCCATGCAACTGAGCTAAAAAAAAATACGAGATTACACGACATTGAGCCACACCCCCTTTTCTAAATATGACGTTCTTTATAGTTATTATATTATAATATATTAATATAAAGTAAATAAGGTCCAAATAATCAATTATATATCTTAATTTTGTTCTTTTTATAATATAATTCAGTAAAAATAGTTAAATATAGGTCTTTTTATTTATTTATTGTTATTATTAGTTATTAGTAATAAATGACAGGCCTAGTTAGGCCTAGACTTAAATATCTATACCGGTAATCTATATTAATCTATATTATTTTTAGTATATATATATGTCTAATTATTTGCTATTATTATTTTTAATTAGGCTTGCATTATGGAGCCAAGGTCTTTTATAGGAAAAAAAATACTATTCCATTGTTTTGATGGAAATGCCTTCGGACACCGAAGACTTTGAGTTGTCTGATAATGATGCGTCATTGGACTAAGATACCAGTATTGAACAGTTTCCATACCGAAAAGGTGATTGAAGGTAAATTTAAATTAATGTTAGTTTTATTATATTGTGTAATATATATTTATAGTTCACCGGATTGTCAACCGACACGTCGCGGGTTCCATCTCTGCCGCCCACCAATTTCTACCACCCTGCAGGAGTTTTGGGCCTAGTGGACATAATTATATCTAATTATCTTCTATCTGGAAGGAATGTCTGTAAAACTAAAATAAATAACTACATTTAGTAGTTTTAGTTCCTATTATAAATCATTGTGTTTTTTTTCTATAAAGATGCAGAATCAGATGTTGAGATCAATAATGATTGTATTGAACCAGAGGAACCACCCAGTCAAGCCTAGGACTTCTTTGGAATGTGTTGTTATCCGATGAAGATTTGACGACTAAATTGCCTGCGTTCACCAGCCAAATAACAGAAGAGTGTGTTCTGAGACAACAAAATGTCATATCCGCTAATTTTCTTACTAATGTTTTTTTTAGATCTCTAAAATAAATTATTGAATAACTAAAAATTTAGTATTATTATAATTTTCTCATTCCTTTAGTTTGAATTATTTTTATTTGTGCATGCCAAAATTATTCAGAATCTATGTGTTGATAATTCTTTGTAGTAGCATTATGTCAGTATGAAAATTTTTATATATTTACCTATAAATGAATATGAGCTATAAACCTTTTTTATAACTTATTTTAATAAAATACCTCACAAAAGACTTCAAAATCTTTGTATAATCATGTTCAAATGTAATTGTTGTCATTGTGGTTGTAAATTTGTGTAAAATAGCAATTATTTAATTTTTGACATTGTGATGCCTTCTGTAAAAAAAGTAGCTCGGTTGCACACAGTTGCAAAAATGCAACGACCAAAATCAACACTAAATATCACTTTTTTTGGATTACACTCTGAACAAAGTTTTTTTCTTTATCCATTAGAAGAACAAAAAACACAATGAAAAATTTTTTGAACTTGAAATTCATGCAATATAGGGTTTTAAGATATCTAAAGGCCTATGTATAAAATAGCCCGTGTGTGTGTAGTTTAAGATATCTAAAGGCCTATGTATAAAGTAGCCCGTGTGTGTGTGTAGTTTAAGATATCTAAAGGCCTATGTATAAAATAGCCCGTGTGTGTAGTTTCAGATATCTAAAGGCCTATGTATAAAATAGCCCGTGTGTGTGTAGTTTAAAACTCATTTGCTACTACCGCGACTGAATGCGACATACCCCCCTCCGTACTAATGCGCCCAAACGCGGCCGCCACGTGTGTGACTAGCATTGTCGTTTCTTGATTTTTTTTCGACATGCGTTCTGGGGTTTTATTTTACTGCAAACACGGCTTTTAAAAAGTAGGAATATAGTCTGTTTCGTTAATAAAAACCGGATGTTTTTATCTGGTTTCGTTTTTTTGCTATGCGCGTCAAAAAATCGGGTATTTTTCATTTGCCTTTCGTCTTGTAAAACTTTTTTATAGCCTACGTCTTTCATTTTTTACTTTATTAATCGATAGCTCTATACATCCGAATATAACATTTAACAACAGTTCTGATAATAAGGATGCTGCAGATATAGACTTAGATAAATTTCCATTTCAACTCGATTTTTGGGCTTTATTATACTTTATCGGACTTTGACGCTAGGCCTAGAGAAAATATTTAGCCAAATCATAGGGTCTCAACACTCAGCGAATGATTCTACCGATAATTCGGCATTTTTTATGTATAAAAGTATACATTTCCAGAAAGCTAAGATATTTATCTATTTTATGATGTAATTTTTATTCACTTTGGGGAATATTTAATTATTTAAAAAAAATATTTAAAAATAATTTACTAAATTTAATTCGGAGTTCCTTCCCTTTGGCTAGTATTTTCCCGGGTGTCTTTGGAAAGTAGGTTAGTAGCAAATGAGTTAAAAAGGCCTATGTATAAAATAGTCCGTGTGTGTGTTATCCGAATCCCAATGCCCTCCACCCCTTTTCCTACCAGTGCATTACGATTTAAAACACCACTCTCTTCCTTTTACAAATGTTTATTTTAATAAATTTGGGTCTTTCCTGTCCCAAGCTAAGACCTACGATAGGATTAACAAATAACTTGTGGTCAAACATAAGTGTCCAGCAGGTGGCCCCTCTGTCCATTTAGTACGCCCCTAATAGATTTATTGAAGGAATTTATTGTATACATTCGTAGTATTAAAATTGTCAATTAGACCTAATGTTGTGATTGTATTGTCAATTAGACCTAATGTTGTGATTGCATTGTCAATTAGACCTAATGTTTTATGTCAGTTAGTCCTAATGTTGTGATTGTATTGTCAATTAGATCAAATGTTGTGATTGTATTGTCAATTGACCTAATGTTGTAATTGTATATCTCAGCTAGTTGTATCCAGATACCAGGTATGCAGAACTTACGTGTTTAAATGAAATGGAAAAATGATACGAGAACGAGTTAATTCCAGAAAAGCACGTTGTTATATAGAAGTTAATGAGAGGCAGTAAATAGTAGATGAAGAAAGAATTGTAGGCCTATTCATAATTACCGTGAGTTTGTTTATATATATAGGCTATATAAGCTTATCGGTTTGTCCTTCTATAGGCCTACCCAGGCCGTTTGCCAGATCGACACAACAAAAAAATAAAATGTATATTTTAGAAACGTCCTCCAAAAGACATATTACTTAATTCGTTAATTATTATTTTTTCATTAACGTATGCCTATTACTAATAATGTTAAGGTTATAAACAGAGCGCCTCTTCAGAAGGATTTCCCTTTACGGGACACCGTCAACAATATAAAAAAAAGGAACAAAAACTAAATACCGAGAGTTCTCAATAAAGATTTTAATGTAATATTGTGTGTTATTTGTTCTTCTCTTTCAACAAAAAAACATCGTAATCAATAGTTGCTCCGTCATTTTGACGAGCATAACTCCTAGTATAACATGCTATGCAGAAATTTTGTTTCAGTTTCGAAATCACAGAATGGCTGGGGATAGTGTGTAAACTTTGTGTGTGGGGGGGGGGGGGGAGGGAAAGGCGGGGGGAATAAGTATGGAAGAAGGGTTTCTGTCAGCCGTGACGTTATTTACAGCACTGGTCCTTATCGATCGTCAGGTGGAAACACTGGGTTTGTTGAAAGCATTGTGTTGTCTGCAAGGAGAAAAAAACAAAAGCAGTTGTGTAAATATAGTAAGTAGCCATTTTCTTCTTACTTTTATAGTCTAAGGATTACCGAAATCGTTTAGATTCTTAGGGCCTATAAAGATCTTCATCCAGCCATATACTTTGTTATAGTGATCAGGCTATGTAGACTAATGCCAGGAGAAGAGTGACAGAAATTGAAAAATGAAACTCTGTAGTAAGGGTTGCTAGTTAGTGTTGCCATCAGTCCCCGATACATCGGGACTGTCCCCGTTATGTTGCCATCCGTCCCCGATACATCGGGACTGTACCCGTCATGTTGCCATCCGTCCCCGATACATCGGGACTGTCCCCGTTATGTTGCCATCAGTCCCCGATACATCGGGACTGTCCCCGTTATGTTGCCATCCGTCCCCGATACATCGGGACTGTCCCCGTTATGTTGCCATCAGTCCCCGATACATCGGGACTGTCCCCGTTATGTTGCCATCAGTCCCCGATACATCGGGACTGTCCCCGTTATGTTGCCATCCGTCCCCGATACATCGGGACTGTACCCGTCATGTTGCCATCCGTCCCCGATACATCGGGACTGTCCCCGTTATGTTGCTATCAGTCCCCGATACATCGGGACTGTCCCCGTTATGTTGCCATCCGTCCCCGATACATCGGGACTGTCCCCGTTATGACCCTTCCGTGTAATTGTGTTCTAAATAAAAAGTAATTCTATGAAATATTTTTTTACTTCATTTCTACATTTCTACACCCCCATCTCAGAGTGTCCCGACGAGGTCCCAGCTAGATATGGCAACCCTATATGTAGTACTACGTCATAACATTTCGAACGCGTTTTAAGTGTTAAGAGGAAGTTAAAATAGGTCAAAGTTTATTGTAAGGTACAATGATTTAGTAAAACACCCTTTTAAAACCAACTACTAAGAAATGCAGGTTACAGTTTCCATATAACAGTGTGCTTGTTATTGGTTTTGTTGCGGGGGAAAAGCTTCCGTAATATTCAAAGCGGAACGTGAATATGTAGGCCCTATTTGTTGAAGAATATGTATCCGTTTTTCTTGTATACGTGCTTATGTGCGTGTGTAGGCTACATAATATGTGGTCATGAGAAAGTGTGAAAGAGAGAGGGGGAGGAAGAGTGTGTGTGAGAGAGAGAGAGAGAGTGATGGAGGAAAAAGGTGGGGGAGAAAAAAGAGAGAGATCAAGATAATGAATTTAATCAAGCATGACTGTAATGCAAAGTAAATGATTTTCTTTTGGGGAATCATGCATTAAAAATGTATGCAATCAAGCAATCAGGTCTTTTACAGAAGAAGTTCAAAGATCCTTCCACACCAAAGTTGTTTGTCTAATTCCATAATATTACAAATTTTAGATCAAAAGGCTTAAGTAACATGTCATGCAATAAGGAAACAAAATAATTTCATTGACCCCTCCATTTTATGTGCTGTAAACCAAATTCACCATTATTGACACAGCGACTTCGATTGTTTAATAAGTTGTATGTTTGTGTGTGTGTTATGGGGGGGGGGTGCACTATCTTAAGTATCCGGAATGTAATGGCTTGCCCCAAAGCACACTATTCACCTGTAAAATATAAACTTGAAGAACGAAACTAAAACAGAAACACATGTATATAGTATTGTTGAATTCAGAGCCAACGTTTAGTGATCGGAATTGTAAACCGTGATTTTCTGTGTTTGAAAGAATACTGTATCAAACACTAACATATTTATTTATATATATAGGCCTATATATATTGATTCTTATGAAACTGATTGCATTATCAGCACTTTGTTTTTGCATAGTTTCATTGCTTATTGTGGTTAAGTTTACTGACATTTTCAAACAACGATTGTGCAATAAGTTTCATTTATTTTTGGGTAAGTTGAAGAGAAATTGAAAATGTTAGAAATTGCAAAAGGCACGTTATTTTATGTGATACTAACGCTCCTTCTGTTATACATAAAGCTATTGCTTCTTAAGCTATTTGGTTTGAGTCTAGTCTTGCATTTATTTTCTTTAGACTTTCAAATAATATGACTCTTTGGGCGACACTTTAGATCCAGGTCTATTATTTAAACTATATTAATTGTTGCCAACTTATCAATAAGAGTATCGGAAAGTAGAGAGTTTCTATTTTCATTTAAGGCTACATTTATGAAAATATTAAAGTTGGTTTTAAAATTTAAACATAGGCTTATTCTATAAAAAAAAACAAAGTTCTTGACTATGAAAATATTACAATAATTGGGTCTACAGTCTACACAATACTCTAAATTTAAATATAACACAGTAAAAAAATTTTTTTTGTGTTTTTCTTTTTTAACTTGTAGAGAATGTCTGATTTCAACCTAATTCAAATTTGTGGCGCCATTTTGGTTTTTGTCGGAGTCATTCTGCACATTATTGGACTTGCGACCCCAAACTGGACAACAGCTACAATGAAATACAACAACCCACTGACCTCAATTCACGCCTCTGCTGATGTTTCAGTTGGTCTGTGGATGAACTGTTACCAGGGGGACTGCTCAGCCATTAAGAGCTACAATTTATCAGGTGACATGACAAACAAAACATCACACATTTTCATGCGTAGTACAGTACCACGATATAGGCCTGTTTGTCTAAGTCACTCTATGTCTAGGCCTGCTTGTCTGTCACTCACTTTATGTCTAGGCATACTTGACAGTCTCACTCTCACTAATTCTAGGCCTGCTTGTCTAAATCACTCATTCTATGTCTAGGCATACTTGTCTGTCTCACTGTCACTAATTCTAGGCCTGCTTGTATAAGTCACTCACTCTATGTCTAGGCATACTTGTCTGTCTCACTGTCACTAATTCTAGGCCTGTTTGTCTAAGTCACTTACTCTTATGTTTAGGCCTACTTGTCTGTCCTACCCACACTAATTCTAAGCCTGCTTGTCTAAGTCATTCACTCTATGTCTAGGCCTACTTGTCTGTCACTCACTTTATGTCTAGGCATACTTGACAGTCTCACTCTCACTAATTCTAGGCCTGCTTGTATAAGTCACTCACTCTATGTCTAGGCATACTTGTCTGTCTCACTGTCACTAATTCTAGGCCTGTTTGTCTAAGTCACTTACTCTTATGTTTAGGCCTACTTGTCTGTCCTACTCACACTAATTCTAAGCCTGCTTGTCTAAGTCATTCACTCTATGTCTAGGCCTACTTGTCTGTCTCACTCTCACTAATTCTAGGCCTGCTTGACTAAACCACTCACTCTGTCTAGGCCTACTTGTCTGTCTCACTCTCACTAATTCTAGGCCTGCTTGTCTAAGTAATTCACTCTATGTTTAGGCCTCCTTGTCTGTTTCACTCTCAATAATTCTAGGCCTGCTTGTCTAAGTAATTCACTCTATGTTTAGGCCTCCTTGTCTGTCTCACTCTCACTAATTCTAGGCCTGCTTGTCTAAGTAATTCACTCTATGTTTAGACCTCCTTGTCTGTCTCACTCTCAATAATTCTAGGCCTGCTTGTATAAGTCACTCACTCTGTCTAGGCCTACTTCTCTGTCTCACTCTCACTAATTCTAGGCCTGCTTAACTGTCACTCTACGGCTAGGCCTACTTGTCTGTCTCACTCTCACTAATTCTAGGCCTGCTTGTCTAAGTAATTCACTCTATGTCTAGGCCTCCTTGTCTGTCTCACTCTCACTAATTCTAGGCCTGCTTGTCTAAGTTATTCACTCTATGTCTAGGCCTCCTTGTCTGTCTCACTCTCACTAATTCTAGGCCTGCTTGACTAAGTCACCCACTCTGTGTCTAGGCCTCCTTGTCTGTCTCACTCTCACTAATTCTAGGCCTGCTTGACTAAGTCACTCACTCTGTGTCTAGGCCTCCTTGTCTGTCTCACTCTCACTAATTCTAGGCCTGCTTGACTAAGTCACTCACTCTATGTCTAGGCCTCCTTGTCGGTCTCACTCTCACTCTGCACCTTATACAGTCCTGTTTTTTTTTCTCTCGGGCAACGCCGCGCAATGTAGCTTGTTCAAGATAAAATACTAGAGGGAGGATGAATTCTCATGGTAGACAGTATGGCCTGAGTTTGACGCACAATAATTCTATGAATTCTCATGGTAGATAGTATGGCCTGAGACTGACGCACAATAATTCTATGAATTCTCATGGTAGATAGTATGGCCTGAGACTGACGCACAATAATTCTATGAATTCTCATGGTAGATAGTATGGCCTGAGACTGACGCACAATAATTCTATGAATTCTCATGGTAGATAGTATGGCCTGAGACTGACGCACAATAATTCTATGAATTCTCATGGTAGATAGTATGGCCTGAGACTGACGCACAATAATTCTATGAATTCTCATGGTAGATAGTATGGCCTGAGTCTGACGCACAATAATTCTATGAATTTTCATGGTAGATAGTATGGCCTGAGTCTGACGCACAATAATTCTATGAATTCTCATGGTAGATAGTATGGCCTGAGACTGACGCACAATAATTCTATGAATTCTCATGGTAGATAGTATGGCCTGAGACTGACGCACAATAATTCTATGAATTCTCATGGTAGATAGTATGGCCTGAGACTGACGCACAATAATTCTATGAATTCTCATGGTAGATAGTATGGCCTGAGACTGACGCACAATAATTCTATGAATTCTCATGGTAGATAGTATGGCCTGAGACTGACGCACAATAATTCTATGTCCGGTGTGCATATTCATCTTTTTGTTGTAATGCAGTTGATATTGCAATATTGTTTGTTTATATAGATGGCGTCCATATTACAAGGAAACTATATTGATTTAATATATGCCAATCTAAATCAAGCCACTACAACCGTTATAGTGCATTAAACACAGCAAAGATAAAATGCACAATAAAAATGCTAAACTCTAAGTAGATAAGTAAAAATTAAATTTAAACCCTCGTACAATGGAATTGTTCTTTAGACTCTGAAACTTGTGTTCCCCAGGGGCATGGAGAGCAGCGGGCGGATTCGCTATTCTCGGCATGTTGTGTGGGTTCCTTACTCTGGCAGTGGCACTCGTGCATGTTGGTATGCCGTTCTGCAAGAAGCTTCAGTTTGAGGCCATGTCTCTGGTTATCATGGCAGCCAGTATTGTCACACGTAAGTTTCATATGGCAGCTAGTCTATACCTTTTTTTTTATATTTCAAATCTAATGTTTAGGTTTCGCATTCCCTTTCTAACTGAGCCCCTATTAACCGAGGCACTCTAAGCGCCGCTTTCGAGATTTTTATGACATGATGTTGCAGACTTGATGGCAAACATAGGGCCTATTGAAGATTGAGGAAATGCTTTACACTTGATGACATAAACATATTCTAGACATGATAAATAAAAACGAAATAGTTTTACCTTTCATGAAATATTCAAACAAATATTACTGTCATGATTGTAAAAAAATTGTAAATATAGTAAAATTGTTGCACACTTAAAGTCTGGTAAAGGACTGAATAATCTAAAAGGGAATATAGGTTTCTATTAATATTATGTAGGCCCTCCTATCAGTATTTTCAATGTGGAGAGAAGGGATGATAAATTTGGCGCGCTATAATCAAATGGAACAATGAACATATTATTACGTAACCTGCTAATTAAACCATGTATTACTTTGTGTGCAACATCGCTGACCATCAACATGATAATTCTTGAATTTGTCAATCAGTTTTAATGATGTTGTTTCAGATATATACCAATGGTCATCCAACACTGTTGTATATACTGAATATCTAAAATATTATTTATTGTCCTGGCCAAATCCTTTATACAAGTATTTCCAATGCGACTATAGATTAACCAGTTCATTAAATAGTTATTATTGTTGTATAAGATGACTAACTATGCTGTGAGTATTATGTATGATGTATTTAGCTCAGAGCCCCCATTAGATATTTGAAGATAGCTGAATTATGCTGGTATCCGATCGTTTATTATTATTGTTCTTTAAATGAAGCACAGCATGAGTAGAATATATTGATTATTAAGTTATTATGTCTAAGGTGGTCCCAGTACAGCTCCCTAGGCGAGTCAACATATATATACATAATATACAAATCCATTCAAAATGAAATATAGAACAGGATATTAACTTGTTAAGAGAACATGCTCTTCAATGATAAAGGTAGTATAATCCAATAATTAGAAATACAAAGCACATATTCCAGGTAAAAAATGCACATATTCCATACTACGAATCAACAGCTTAATAAACATTACAGTGGTTCAGAGAGCGAAGTGATATTATGCTTTCTCCAGTAGAGACATAATGAAAAGAGACAAAATCCCGTCCAACTCGGCCTTAAATACTAGCTAGATATCGGCTACTTTTTAGATTCGATTTTCCTGTCGGAAGTATTGACTATAGACTATAATGATGCAATTGTAATTTAAGAGGGAAAAACTAACTATTACCCGACTAACGATACTCAGACCGGAAGTGTTCAAAACGATACAAAGTTCTAGAACTTTCTAAAGGGAGCCATCCTACCGAGTGAATAATTTGCTTAGGGAGGCGTTCATTGTGCAAATATTAATAACAACTATTCTTCCCACATTACATTCGCGTTTCGGCTTAATATTTCCTAATGTTTAAGAGAATATTAATATTAGGAAAGTCCGTTGCGTAACAATATATGTAAAAACAATACAGATTTACTAAATAAATAAATAATAATGATGCTTATATGGCGCATATCCCGTTGATACCAGTTCTATGCGCTGAAACGACACATAATACAGCCAACGAACAACAGACGAAAATGAAAATATGTATACGCAAATATTGCTAACGAAATAGGTGAGTCTTCAGTCGGCTTCTGAAGGTGTCGAAGCTAGGGCTCTGGCGAAGCTGTAATGGGAGGTGATTCCAAGCGGATGGACCCGCGTGGGAGAAAGCACGTTCGGAGTGGGTGGGATTGGGTGTAGAGCTCAATACAGGAGCAAAGGTAATCCGAGGCAGAGTTATTCAGATACATTTACTGTATCGAATTCAACGGTGATAACATTTGCTTTGAGGAAAAAAATAATTGTCAAGTCAAAGTTTTGTTTACAATTTCTGCTCTAATTTAAAATCAACAAACCTTGTTTACTTTTTTTTTTCATAGGTTCATTTGGACTATGTTCTTTTCTTTCCGTTCTGGAGACTGTTGTGGCCACCACAATATATAATGTTATTTTGTTAACAACTGTAATAATAGTATCTATTTCAGAATTGTATTTTCTAAAACATCTTGTATAGTGTATATTTTGACCGATTTCTTTTTATATTTTCAATTATTTTTTTTATGAAGATATCTGAATGTGTATTATGTATTATTATTATTATTATTATTATTATTATTATAATATATAATATATATATATATGAGTCTGGCTCAAAAGAAAACTGACTGTAGCCTAATAACAGAGTGGTTAGTTTCAAATATATGCCTTAATCACGTGATCTGTAAGTTGTTTTATTATACTTGCCTTATACAGTACCTATTGATGTTGTTTGTTTTATATGTTTGGTTTATTTTATAATATACGTCGACTCAATATTTATTCGCAATGCAACCCGCTCTTTCTTTTTGTATCTTTTCAGTCCTCCTCATTATCATCAGCGTCAGTTGTTATGGAGGTGGTGCCCACAAGTCCTTCAGTTGGCCACAGAAGGACATTGGCTACTCCCTCATTCTAAGCATTATTGGCGGCATTATCATCTCAGCAGGGGGCGCGGTTTTCTACTTTCCCGGAGCCAGAAAAACAACATGAGCTGACATGAAAAAACAGATGAAACAACACTATATTACAAAGTTCTTTTTATTGAAATATTATTTTGTTGTATTGCTCCATTTTACATGGCATATTACGCGTGCATTGTATACAATGAATATTTTATACAAAATATAGTATATGTATATTTCAGCATACATATATCAATCACTAAATATGTGTAAACCAATGTATAGTTTACAAATGTATGTACACTTAACTATATTGATTCTTGCGCACTAATAAAAGAATTTTCTATAAAATGTTAAAGGGAATAGAAGTCGTTCACAAGTGAGTAGTAGAAAAATAGGGTGTAAGTGGGAGATGGGTTAGTGCGAATGTATAGCTTAGACTGTGATTTATAAGTGGAATAAACAAGACATTTTAGACTCACGTTTTTGAGTGTAGTAAACAAGATACATTTAAAACAATGAGTGCATTGCTAATTTGTTCATGTCTGTCCGTCTGGATATATGTTTGTGTGTATTATAAACCGTTAGTATACTTTAATTTGTATTAGTAAGGACATTAACCATTACCATTCATTCACATGAAAAAGTTCTTTAAATAACAGAACCTTAACGAACCAGTTCTTGAAACCAGTAAACCAGTTACAACCTGATTCTACTTTTTCTGTGCAAATTACGAATCAATCGAATTTGCTTAACTTAAAGCTTCAGTTTAAAAAAAAAACTGATATCCTTACAGATTTGTTGTCTTGCTTTGACAATTAAATGTGCGCTATTACTTTAAGATACTATTTTACAACATTGTAAACCTTTTTTGTTAAAGAACGTAACGTAATAATACTAAAAAAAAATTGCAAATAGAAAATTGAACTTAAGCGTAATAGCGTTTTAAAACAAAAATATACAGACGAAGGAATTCGATATTTTACACATTTCTTTCACTACAAAGATTTTTAAATCTACTCCGTGCTGCACTTAGGATTATTGTAATGTTTGAAAGTCTACTCCTTGCTGCACTAAAGTTTGAAAGTCTACTCCTTGCTGCACTTAAGATTATTGCAATGATTGAAAGTCTACTCCTTGCTGCAGAAAACAATTATTGCAATGTTTGAAAGTACCTAAGCATGAAAAAGAAACAGTTATTTTTGCTATACGAAGCTAAACAAGTCTTCGCGAAGGTCACAATTCACTGATGCAATCATCAAAGTAATTTTGTTTCTTAAATTAGAAAGATCATGTCAATTTAAAAACTCTTGAAAAAATCAGGTCAATATACCCAAAACTTCGAAAATCAAGTCAATATACTAAAAATCTTTTAAAATCAAATCAATTTACCCCAATCTTGAAAAATCAAGTCAATATACCTAAATCTTGAAAAATCAAGTTAATTTACCCAAATCTTCAAAAATCAAGTCAATATACCCAAATCTTGAAAAAATCAAGTCAATATGCTCAAATCTTGAAAAATCAAGTTAATATATCCAAACTATTCCAACATGTATAATTTCTTATACAATAACTACAAAGAACAATGCAATGCTGCATAATATAATATGTATCCAATAGAAATACTAAAAGCTGAAGCAATGTCAATTACTTTGTATTTACCGGTACATTACAAATCCTTGTAAGACCATCAAAGCTGTTTGAGATTCATGTTATAATGTGACAGGGTATGGTGTGACCAGCAGAGTGCACGTTGTTGCGCGCCAATCAAGACCGAGAGTACTCAGGTCAGTGGTACTTTCCCTACGGGCACTTTATACCCATCAAACACTATTGGCTTGTTAGGTGTGATAGCACAACGTGTTCTTTTGGGCTCTATCGGATTTGCTGTACGATATATGTATTAAATGGATAAGCAGTTTTCTTATAAACGCTTAGCCCACACACACATGGGCAGGAATAAAACCTACGAATTTCTTTTAATTCGAAGTGTCTCCTGTAACTCTATCTATACACCAGATACATAATCTTCACACTAGTGATGAGACTTAAGTTTACAGAATAATTGTAAGAAAATCAAAATTACGAGATGTACACAGTTTGTTTTGAATGATAGAATTAAATCATTAAATCCTCAAAAAATAAAAAGAATATCAATGCTTGTATCCAACCAAGGGTAAAACATAAGTCACATGCAAAAGTCAAGTCCTGGTCAGCAGATGAGAAAAAGGACGTATGTCGCAACAACAACGAGATGTGTGTCGAACTATATATCCGAAGCAATATAATTACAGTTTTGTGCTGCTTTCTCGGCTTCGAATATGATGCAAACATTCCATGTTCCGATCGTAAGAATTTTCTTGGTCGAGATGATGACCATCTGCCTGGCAAATTCCAGTTGCTGGCTTTTACTACCTGGCATCATCGTCCCTCCGACTGAATGTCCATTCTATCCCAGAACCAAGTCTGTTAATAAACCTGTTCGAGATTTTTTGTAGCAGTTAGTAGTTTGACGGGAAGTCTTCTGTTACATTTGGATAACGGTTTTAAACTTAGTGTTAAATGTATCATTTTCTTGGTTCGCTCAGGTGGTTTGGTGACATTTCATCCCGCGACATTTGAACGCGTGACAGATACTCCCTGACACTTAACCCAACGACAGATAATCCCATTGACATCCCGCGACACTTAATCTCTCCCTTCCCGCGAGATAGTCCCATATAACACGTAATCCCTCCGTGGACATGTACACTAAGAAAAAATAAAACGTATTTAAACAGTACATTTAGATTTATTAATCAGTACATTTATACTTATTAAACAGTACACTTATACTTATTACACAGTACATTTAGATTTATTAAACATTATATTTATATTTATTACACAGTACGTTTAACACAATTTAATAAAAGGTAATCAGAAGTATGCAAGTTAAATGTAAAGTTAAATGTAAAGTGAAATAGAGAACTATAAATTTAAAAAGTTAAATGAATGACAAGTAAACAATGGCACGCAGATAGACAAGAATTTCGCTCGAAGAGTAACGCTCCACAGCATTTTTTTACACGCATCTTCTGCGTCAGGTATCTCTTGGGGACAGACGGCTGCGAACCAGCGATTCCTTGCAGAAAAGATGTTCTTTGCATCTGAATGTCTCTCTCAATTCCCTTAAAGAAAATCCATAAAGTAGGATGATGGCACTGAAAAAGAGCTTGTAGTGCGAAGTGCCAACCTTCCACAGCGTTTGTTGTTTCAAAGTGTTTCCATGTTTCGATTGGAAAGATTACCGGGCTGTTTTGTTCTCCACGTCCAGGTCTCCGTCTACCACGAATACATGTGTGTTCAAAATATGATAAGAGTTCAGGCATCTTTTCATGATCTGGCATGCTATCGGCTAATATGAGAAACGCGTCTACGACAGCTGCAGCTGGAACCATCGCCAAAGCAGGTAAACAGCGAACGGCCGTGTGTAAGCTGTCATTAGACTCGTAATCAATTTTCATGCCGATGTCGTTAACTTTGCGTGTAACGCTTTGTGTCAGGGGGAAATAACAACCCATAACGTTTGCATTTGGATAAGCGCTTCGAAAGGCACTTATTGCTGCACTCTCAAAATCGATGAGTAATCGGTCAATGAAAGCAAAGGCCGCCCCCTTCCAACTAGGTCACCTGCCATTTAGTCTTCAACTGAATTGAAAAAAGTTAATACAGGAGTGTTTACAATGACCCACAGGAGTGTTTACAATGACCCACAGGAGTGTTTACAATGACCCACAGGAGTGTTTACAATGACCCACAGGAGTGTTTACAATGACCCACAGGAGTGTTTACAATGACCCACAGGAGTGTTTACAATGACCCACAGGAGTGTTTACAATGACCCACAGGAGTGTTTACAATGACCCACAGGAGTGTTTACAATGACCCACAGGAGTGTTTACAATGACCCACAGGAGTGTTTACAATGACCCACAGGAGTGTTTACAATGACCCACAGGAGTGTTTACAATGACCCACAGGAGTGTTTACAATGACCCACAGGAGTGTTTACAATGACCCACAGGAGTGTTTACAATGACCCACAGGAGTGTTTACAAAGACCCACAGGAGTGTTTACAAAGACCAACAGGAGTGTTTACAAAGACCAACAGGAGTGTTTACAATGACCCACAGGAGTGTTTACAAAGACCCACAGGAGTGTTTACAATGACCCACAGGAGTGTTTACAAAGACCCACAGGAGTGTTTACAAAGACCAACAGGAGTGTTTACAATGACCCACAGGAGTGTTTACAAAGACCAACAGGAGTGTTTATAACGACCCAATTAATATGCTACCCTTGTCGTTGGGGTCACAAGGAGCGGACACTACAAATAAGCAAAGCCGACATATCTCTCGGACAATCTCTTTGTATACCAATCAAAGCAAGTCTCGCTCGATCTCAGACCAACACGCGCTGGTCCTACTTTGACAACCATCTGGGTGAGAATTATCCGCAGGTAACAAAGGGTGGTGATTGGACCGTGTCGCAGGGACTAGTCACTTGAACATTACGCAAAAGGGTTAAATAAGAAAAACATTAATTTTTATTAGTAATTATTATTCCTACCAATTATTATTAGTTAGTACTTTTGTGACAACTAGTTCTCAAAATACATTTGTTTTATTTTTTCATGCCCGGGTGCCACCTAACTTACAGGATGTGTTCTTGATAACTAAAGTTTATAGTTTATACTAGTTTTTAATCATCAACTTATATCTAGTACAAAATGAATAAAAACTATTTGAAAATCGATAAACCTTTATTTAAAAATCGATGAATTATTTGCATGAAACTGTTGAACTCAGAGGTAAGCAATATATAGTCCCCCTTTACAAACACAGACACACAACCTACCGACCTAAGGGAATAACACACAAATAGGTCAGCATTACATTGGTCGAAAACTTGGGTATGACACATTTATTTCCTAGAAAGTGATCTCATAAATGGTAAAATTTAACTTTTAAAACGTTTCAGTTTTGATTTACGTAACCAAGACTTTGTGACAGTCAGGTTTATGCTGGATTAATGTCACAGCTGTCAACAAAAATAAGGTAGTACTTACACATTCATTTTAAAATGCAATGAATGAAACTTATATTCTGAATGAAACTTATATTCTCATATAATTCTAAAAATATTTGATTGGTTCATTATGCTATTTATTCACATTAGTTTCACTATTGCAGTTTTCGTTGAAACAATATTTTGCTACAATTGTTTGTTTTTAATTTTGGATCAAAACCGGTTTTCGGTTTATTTCGGTTTTCATTTAACATATCTACCTGAGACACTGATATAACCTGAGGGACAGGATTAAATATCATTCTCTTTGCATAGTGGCTGTGTTACATACATATACATATATACAAAATAGTAAAGATCACATTTAAGTAGTTAGTTAAATATTTGCACTTAAATGTGTGTGTTTTTCGGAGGATAAGTCCAAATCTCGTAGCCATTTGAGATGTTTTTAATTCCGGCAACATAGGAGAATGACGTCAGAGAAAGGATTTCGACTAGGAAAAATGAATATTGTCACGTGTTTTGAATCTATTGCCACATGTTTTGAATCTTTTCCCGGTTCTTTTTTTTAGCAAAATGGTTTAAATATAGATTTATAGCGTCTAGTTTTGTTTATTTATTTCCTTTCTCAAACGTCACTTTCGTATGAGGCCATTCCGAATCTCGTCCCTTTGAGAAAAACCTCTTCACTTGGACTTTAATTCAATAGCATGAATACAACTACAAGTGCTATATAAAAAAACTATTATAATTATTTAATGTTTCATTTTCTTTGCATAGTGGCTTTATCAAGTAAATTTCACACTGTCCACATCTCTCAGTTTATTTCACCAGCCACACCTTCCTATTTAAACAGTTTCTTTTAGTGGTTAGTATGGTTGCAGCGCCTTAGCTTTCGGTGTAATTAATAATTTGTATCTCGCACTTGATTCGTTGTTTTGGCGTACTTAATTTCTGTCTCGTAATCGAGTCGTTGTTTGGCGTACTTAATTTCTGTCTCGTGTTCGAATCATTGTTTGGTGTACCTAATTTCTGTCTCGTGTTCGAGTCGTTGTTTGGCGTACTTAAGTTCTGTCTCGTGTTCGAATCATTGTTTGGTGTACCTAATTTCTGTCTCGTGTTCGAGTCGTTGTTTGGCGTACTTAAGTTCTGTCTCGTGTTCGAATCATTGTTTGGTGTACTTAATTTCTGGTTCGTGTTCGAGTCGTTGTTTGGCGTACTTAATTTCTGTCTCGTGTTCGAATCATTGTTTGGTGTACCTAATTTCTGTCTCGTGTTCGAGTCGTTGTTTGGCGTACTTAAGTTCTGTCTCGTGTTCGAATCATTGTTTGGTGTACCTAATTTATGTCTCGTGTTCGAGTCGTTGTTTGGCGTACTTAAGTTCTGCCTCGTGTTCGAATCATTGTTTGGTGTACCTAATTTATGTCTCGTGTTCGAGTCGTTGTTTGGCGTACTTAAGTTCTGTCTCGTGTTCGAATCATTGTTTGGTGTACCTAATTTCTGTCTCGTGTTCGAGTCGTTGTTTGGCGTACTTAAGTTCTGTCTCGTGTTCGAATCATTGTTTGGTGTACCTAATTTCTGTCTCGTGTTCGAGTCGTTGTTTGGCGTATTTAAGTTCTGTCTCGTGTTCGAATCATTGTTTGGTGTACCTAATTTCTGTCTCGTGTTCGAGTCGTTGTTTGGCGTACTTAAGTTCTGTCTCGTGTTCGAATCATTGTTTGGTGTACCTAATTTCTGTCTCGTGTTCGAATCATTGTTTGGTGTACCTAATTTCTGTCTCGTGTTCGAGTCGTTGTTTGGTGTACCTAATTTCTGTCTCGTGTTCGAGTCGTTGTTTGGCGTACTTAGTTTCTGTCTCGTGTTCGAGTCGTTATTCACGTCCGTTTATTTTTCTCGGGCGGGGAAATTGCCTTTGGGTATACACAAACTTTGATAAATACTTACTGTTAGCGGGTGAAAAGGTCTTGCCCACAACTTACCTTATAGACTATGCTGTGTTCTAAAATAAAGTTTTTATAAAAGCTTACAATATATTATAATTGATAGAATATATTTATTATCAGTTTATTTTATTTATTATAGGACAGCTATATCTTATGAGTCATGGGGGATGCGTCGAGTGATTGCAATATAAGCCACGAAAATGCCATCATTGCTGAAGAAGTCAGCGATACTGAAAAAGCCATGGAAAATGCGGCGAATGGTTGCAATATAAGCCACGAAAATGCCGTCGTTGCTGACGAAGACAGTGATACTGAAAAAAACACAGGAAATGAGTCGAATGGTTGCAATATAAGCCACGAAAATGCCGTCGTTGCTGACGAAGACAGTGATACTGAAAAAAACACGGAAAATGCGGCGAATGGTTGCAATATACGCCACGAAAATGCCGTCGTTGCCGACGACGACAGTGACAATGAACAAGTCAGCCAGTTAGACAATACTAACGAGCAAGTACAGTGCCATGATGGTCTTGCATCCAACCCAGACATTTCGCCCAATGACTCATTTGAGTTGACCACGAGTGACAAAAAAGAAGATAATATGTGCATTGGCCGATGTAAAATAAACCAGTCACAAAATAGAAAAAGGAAAGTCACGGAGAGAGTAGGAGATGCAAACGATACTGATATAAAGGAGGAGAGTGATTCAAAGAAAGAGGTTAGGGAATTGTTGTTATCATAGACTATAATATACATGGACCGCTTGCTTTAGTATTACTGCTCTATGATGACTTGAAACACTGATTTTTTTGGAATTCCCGATTCCCTTGTGCAATGTACACTTCCGTTCTATTTAATCACTATGATTTTCTCAATGAAAAAGTAAAACCGAAAGTAGCATATAGCGGAAACATTTATGCGTCATGTAAGTTAGCGTTATTGTATGCGCACAAAAAAAAGAACATAAGTTCTAAAAATAGAACAAGCTGTTCATCTTATTATAGTCTATGATAATAGGCCCACACGTTTTTATTTGAATTCGAAAAAATGCGATTTGAAAAAGCGGAAGTTTGTATGGCACATACTTTATTTAGAATAGGGAATTACAAAACAAGAAGATAATAACAGAAAAAACTAAAGCAAGCGGCCCATGTGTTTTTACTATAAAAACTAGTGAATGAAATTTAAATGGAGTTAATAACAATGATCGATAAAACCTCATCACCCAATATAAAGTTCCGTTAAGTTTGATAATAGAAATAAAATTGTCCGGAATAGTTGTAATTATAATATATTGTTAATGGAATAATATTGATTTATTTGATCTTTTCTTGGCAGGCTAGAAATTGATAAGATTTTACAACTTTCAATTCAATGCTTATTGAAAACTCATTCATATATTTAATTACTTCAAGTTTGTTTATATATAGACTTAGATCCTCCGTTTGGCGCATAAAAGGTCGACAAAAAAGACATTTCCGGTCTTATTCGATCATTTAATTAAAAAAAAAAGTCTGTGTGCTACGTTACTGGTTGTACCATAAGATGTAGATGATTAAATTTTATTTCATTTCCAAAAGAAGTTGCCAAAAGAAAACTATTTATGGTGAAAGTCAGAAGGAAATTTCACCTTTTTATAATATCAAACTTGTTGCTTAATGCAAAAGAATTTTCGTTACATGTTTTTATGAATCTAAGCATTGTGCTTTTTAAAAACCAAGAACCGCAACTCTTGACTAATTTATTATTTAAACAAAAGCTAAATTTAACCTAACGCGACTAACACTTAAATATTAATTATCGCTACTCACTTTTGATGTTAAAAACGGATTCCTCATAACTAATCTTGTATCCTTTTAATATTTTCTAAAAGACTAGAACTGGCCGTCGAGGTTGAAATCAAACACAAGCAAAAGCATGCTTTTTTGTTTACTATAGAACCGGAAGTTAAAGATTTCTTCCGTTTGAAAAGGTCACGCCTCATTAGGACTTGTCAATAACCCGAGTGAGGATCATTGGGGCACCACTTTTTGATTTTACGCCATTCCTCTCGGTCCTGCGCCGCCCTCTTGGAGTCTACAAGAGACACTTCTTGATGTCATCATCCCATCGTCTCTTTTGCCTGCCTCTCTTTCTTCCACGCGCTCTGTGCCCTGCAGGATGGTTTTCGCCAGGACCTAGAATCGTGCCACATGCCCATACAATCTGAGTTTTTTGGATTTAATGGCGCTGATTAGATTATATAGAAAGCATAGATTAGATGTCTTTAAAAATACTTAATTTTGTTCTGTAGGCGAAAATTAAAAATGCACGATATATAAGCTTTAAGAATAAATTTTAAAACTCAATTTAGATATTTCCAAACATCAAATTCCTAAAAGGTTTTTTTTTTATTTGAGAAAAAACGATAATCCAGGGTTTGAGTCTGGTCTTGTATTTCGTTGAGGGTTTTCAAAGTTGTTGGCTTCCTTTATTTGTTCGGGCAACCGAGTACATGTTGGGATGCTACTTGTTCTTGATTTGTACGGGTAACCGAGTACATGTTGGGTGCTACTTGTTCTTGATTTGTACGGGTAACCGAGTACATGTTGGGGTGCTACTTGTTCTTGATTTGTACGGGTAACCGAGTACATGTTGGGGTGCTACTTGTTCTTGATTTGTACGGGCAACCGAGTACATGTTGGGGTGCTACTTGTTCTTGATTTGTACGGGTAACCGAGTACATGTTGGGGTGCTACTTGTTCTTGATTTGTACGGGTAACCGAGTACATGTTGGGGTGCTACTTGTTCTTGATTTGTACGGGTAACCGAGTACATGTTGGGGTGCTACTTGTTCTTGATTTGTACGGGTAACCGAGTACATGTTGGGGTGCTACTTGTTCTTGATTTGTACGGGCAACCGAGTACATGTTGGGGTGCTACTTGTTCTTGATTTATACGGGCAACCGAGTACATGTTGGGGTGCTACTTGTTCTTGATTTGTACGGGTAACCGAGTACATGTTGGGTGCTACTTGTTCTTGATTTGTACGGGTAACCGAGTACATGTTGGGGTGCTACTTGTTCTTGATTTGTACGGGTAACCGAGTACATGTTGGGGTGCTACTTGTTCTTGATTTGTACGGGTAACCAAGTACATGTTGGGGTGCTACTTGTTCTTGATTTGTACGGGCAACTGAGTACATGTTGGGGTGTTACTTGTTCTTGATTTGTACGGGCAACCGAGTACATGTTGGGGTGCTACTTGTTCTTGATTTGTACGGGTAACCGAGTACATGTTGGGGTGCTACTTGTTCTTGATATGTACGGGCAACCGAGTACATGTTGGGGTGCTACTTGTTTTTGATTTGTACGGGCAACCGAGTACATGTCGGGGTGCTACTTGTTCTTGATTTGTACGGGCAACCGAGTACATGTTGGGGTGCTACTTGTTCTTGATTTGTACGGGTAACCGAGTACATGTTGGGGTGCTACTTGTTCTTGATTTGTACGGGTAACCGAGTACATGTTGGGGTGCTACTTGTTCTTGATTTGTACGGGTAACCGAGTACATGTTGGGGTGTTACTTGTTCTTGATTTGTACGGGTAACCGAGTACATGTTGGGGTGCTACTTGTTCTTGATTTGTACGGGTAACCGAGTACATGTTGGGGTGGTATTTGTTTTTGAAGATAAATAGAATGAAAGTGTTTTTATCCCTAAGTCTAAATATTCTTATTCATTGTTATTCTGATGTATTTCTAAGTGAGAATTTAATTATTTTTCTTTTATTACCTATTTGCTCTACAAAGAAAAAAAATTTGTATTAAAAGGTATCTTTTTATTATTTCAACACTACTTTATATACTAACAGTGTATACAAACTATAAATAAAAACTGTAAGTGTAATAGAACTTGATTGTTTTAAACAGACACAAGACTTAGAAGTGTTCTCTCTGTACTCGAGAGCGAAGCATGATGCTATACTGAAAGACCAATTTAAAGACGTTTGGTCCAAAGACAGCCATGGTAAAACAGCTCTAGACTACTCTCGCTGTGAGAATGATTGGAAGGCTTATAGAGTCTTAGTAGATGTTGGCTGTTGTGAAGATATAATGTTGTAAGTATTATATCATTTAGGTGAAATATTTTGCGTGTACTCACAAAATATCCATGCTATCTTTAAATTTATGTTATTTAAGAACATTAAAGTACTATTTAATTTTTTTTCTCTAGCGTCAAACATAATGCATATTGTACTATTTACTTTTTGAAATTTGAAATAGCTTATTACATTGTGTTAAGCTTAAAATGTTAAAATTATTTTATACCAAAAAATTAGAAGATATAATTAACAACTAAGTTTCTTCTACTGTTTGTCTACTTGGGTATGATTTTAAGTTTCGGCTCTGTATGATGATCATGGTCACTTGTATCACATGATCATAAATGCTTGTTGTTAATTTCAACCATAAAAATAGTTTTTATAGGTGTTGTTTCATTGCTTTTTATTAAATTGATAATATTTGTTAGTTTATAATATGGTGTGTTTGCTTTCTCATATTACAGACAGCAAAGTCTCAAGATAACAGAGCTAAAATGTTCTTTGGATGAGATGACTAGAAAAATCGTTCAAATTTATGAAGAAGCTGCAAGTGAAGAATCAAATCTGTTTCAAAGAGAAAACCTCGCCAATTATTTAAACATGACCAATTCTAGAGGTGAAAATGCAGTATCAATAGCAGCTGAGATTGGGGATCTGTTTACTTTAGAAAAACTCATTCACAATGGCGCTGTGGTAAATAAAATTGCCCTGGTAAAGGCCGTCTCTAACCATCATGCACATTGCATAGCTAGGGTTTTGGAATGCAATGTTGTCTTTGATGAGGAACTATTAAAACGTATTTTAGAGATTCCTTTCTTGGCCGTTCTTAAGGTTTTTCTCGAAGCAGAGACATTTTCAACTCAAAAGGTTTGGAAATGTAAAAATATGACAGTAAGAACAATTGATGAACCAATATTACATAAAGCTGTAAGGTTTGAAAATACAGAGGCTGTACTTTGTCTTATCCGTGCTGGGGCTGATGAACATAAATGTAATCATCTAAATGAAACAGCTTTAAATATTGCAGTTCAGAAAAGGAACTTAGACTTAATTAAGGAACTTTTAGGTTCTCAATTAAATGAAAGTGAAAAAGAAACAGTCTTTCTTCTCTCGGCAGTAGAAACAAAATATTGGGATATATTTCTTAAATGTATTGATGAGGGTGTAGACGTTAATTGCAGAGATGACATGGGCAGAACAGCTTTAATGACATCGATTTTGACTTCAAGCAAAGAAACTTTTGAGGCACTTCTAATATACAATGCAAACATTAATTTATCAGATATTGAAGGTAACACCGCTCTTATATTAGCATCATGGACCGGGGATTCGCAGGTAGTTCAACAACTTCTTAAGTTATCAGCATCTATCAATTGCCAGAACAGGAAACAAAAAACAGCTCTTATGGTGTCCATTCAAAATCGTTTTCCCAGAATAGTTCAAGAACTAATCCAGGCAGGAGCAGATGTTAACCTTGTTGATGCTTTTGGAAACTCGGCACTATCATTAGCATGCAGCTTTGGTGATTTGTCCATTGTTAAAGCACTTATTGAAGCAGGAGCTAATATTAATTAACCACAAACAGAAAGACGGCTTCTCTCCTTTACATAACTCTGTCATCTGTCAGAACCTACCTATAGTGCAGTTTTTTAATTTAGCTTGCAAACAGCCATAAAGTCAACCTGCTCTAACACTCAATTATTTAATAGAGACTTAAATTACCTTTTTTGGGGTATGCCGCGTGCCATTGACAATCTATCTGCGTGCTAAATCTGGCACGCTTGCTTTAGGTTGCCGATCCCTTATATAGATAATATCTGTACAAATTTTGATGCTTCAAATTAAAAACCTATAGATCAGTTAATGCAGACAATTTCAATCAATTTGAAACTCTACTGGCAATTACCCGGAATCACTTCCCTTTTTGTGCAATATTTACCCGCAATTACTTCCCTTTTTGTGCAATACTTGTAACTGCAATTACTTCCCTTTAATGTACAATATATTATGTACCCGCTAGAGACCGACTGAAACCAAATTTTTAGTTTCGGCCGAAAACGAAACCATGCCGAATAATATACATAGATTTTCGGCCGAAACTGAAGCCGAAACCAAAAGTTTAACTACAACTTCGGCCGAAACCGAAAAATAAACCGAAAATGGGAAACAAGTGATTCCAAAGGTCTGCACATATATGTGTAATATTAACTAGTTTATGGCCCATTATGGGCATTCTATTTGAGTAAACTATCGGTTCTAAATATCATTTTTTTTTACCCATGTTCGGTTTCCCCACTCCGCCTCCGGGCAAAGTAAGTTATAATTTGGAAAAGACAAATTGCATTAATTATATTAAAAAATAATACGAAGCACCATTGATCCTTAGAACGTGGTGAAATCTTTAAAACAGAAATAGTTGATTTTGGATTAGCGGAAGTCAAAAGCTGTAGTGTCATGAATTTAGACCTTTATAATTATAATATAAATCAGTGAATGTTAGATATATCTGTTACACGCATTAAACGAATATTTGTAGAATATGAATAAAATTCTAGACACATCTATCAAGGGTTGACAGACGTCCGGCAAGAAAATTAACAGTTTTTGAAAAGAACCTTTCATGCGCTGCAAAGTTGTTTTTTTAATTGCCCAAGTTGCTTTTCAGTCTACATTAAATAAATTGTTGGGTCAGTTTTACTAATATACAATTATTGGCAGCTAATGTAATAAAACTGAACTGATTGTGGATTGTGAAACACTTAATATTTCATTATTTTTGTCTCTCTAAGTCCTCGTTTTGAAGTCCAAGTATCTACGCAACCTTACGTCTTATCGGTCTGTTTGTCTGTTAAAGGAGCGTTCAGCATCAGTGGGGAAATTCCAGTTATTTCTTTTCGAATACCTAGATCAAATTGCTGTGCGGACGACTAGTGTTAACATCTGCATTTGATGTTGTATATGCTTGTATCGCGAATTCACAAGCAATATTCGGAATTAAAAAAAAAAAATAATAATAATTTGCCTCTGACAAACGAGTGTTTGCAAGGAATATAATGTTAAGGAATTGTTTTGTGCTAATCAAACAGCGTTTACAAACATTTATTCAGATAAAAAGATAAATAAATCGTGGGACACAGTTATGAATGATTTCCTCCCGAAATCTGGTTTTCGTTTAATATCCCTACTTGACATAGATTAATTAACAACAGTTTAACTAAATGAAAGAATCAATAAGCAGAGTAATAGATGCAGCAACAGCGTAGCATTATGAAATTTTAAAAGTTAAAATAGATATTCGGCTGATGACCGAAAGTCAATATCGGTTTCGGCCGAAATCTGTTAACAAACCCAAAACTACCTTTTGGCTTCGGCCGAAACCAAAAACATGCCGAAAAAGGTTTTTTTCCTATTTTCGGCGCCGGTAACGAAGTTAAAAAAGAATTTCGGTCTGTCTCTAGTACCCGCGCTTACTTCACTTTATTGTGCAATATATCTACTCGCAATTACTTCCCTTAATTGTGCAATATCTATGCCCACAATTACTTCCCTTTATTGTGCCATATCTGTACCCACAATTACTTTGCTTTATTATGCAATATGTGTACTCACAATTACTTCCCTTTATTGTGCAATATATATACCCACAATTACTTCCCTTTATTATGTAATATATGTACTCGCAATTACTTTCCTTTATTGTGCTATATAAGTACCCGCAATTACTTCCCTTTATTATGTAGTATATGTACTGGCAATTACTTTCCTTTATTGTGCTATATATGTACCCACAATTACTTCACTTTATTGTGCAATATATGTACTCGCAATTACTTTCCTTTATTGTGCACTATCTGTTCCCGCAATTACTTCACTTTATTGTACAATATATGTACCCAAAAATTACTTCCCTTTATTATGCAATATCTGTACCCGCAATTACTTTGCTTTAGTATGCAATATCTGTACCCGCAATTACTTTTCTTTATAATGCAATATCTGTACCCGCAATTACTTTTCTTTATAATGCAATATCTGTACCCGCAATTACTTTTCTTTATAATGCAATATCTGTACCCGCAATTACTTTTCTTTATAATGCAATATCTGTACCCGCAATTACTTTTCTTTATAATGCAATATCTGTACCCGCAATTACTTTTCTTTATAATGCAATATCTGTACCCGCAATTACTTTTCTTTATAATGCAATATCTGTACCCGCAATTACTTTTCTTTATAATGCAATATCTGTACCCGCAATTACTTTTCTTTATAATGCAATATCTGTACCCGCAATTACTTTTCTTTATAATGCAATATATGTACCCGCAATTAGTTTTCTTTATAATGCAATATCTGTACCCGCAATTACTTTTCTTTATAATGCAATATCTGTACCCGCAATTACTTTTCTTTATAATGCAATATATGTACCCGCAATTACTTTTCTTTATAATGCAATATATGTACACGCAATTACTTTGCTTTAGTATGCAATATATATACCCGCAATTACTTTGCTTTAGTATGCAATATCTGTACCCGCAATTACTTTTCTTTATAATGCAATACATGTACCCGCAATTACTTTGCTTTAGTATGCAATATATGTACCCGCAATTACTTTGCTTTAGTATGCAATATCTGTACCCGCAATTACTTTTCTTTATAATGCAATATCTGTACCAGCAATTACTTTTCTTTAGTATGCAATATCTGTACCCGCAATTACTTTTCTTTATAATGCAATATATGTACCCGCAATTACTTTTCTTTATAATGCAATACATGTACCCGCAATTACTTTGCTTTAGTATGCAATATATGTACCCGCAATTACTTTGCTTTAGTATGCAATATCTGTACCCGCAATTACTTTTCTTTATAATGCAATATATGTACCCGCAAATACTTTGCTTTAGTATGCAATATATGTACCCGCAATTACTTTGCTTTAGTATGCAATATATGTACCCGCAATTACTTTTCTTTAGTATGCAATATCTGTACCCGCAATTACTTTGCTTTAGTATGCAATATATGTACCCGCAATTACTTTTCTTTATAATGCAATATATGTACCCGCAAATACTTTGCTTTAGTATGCAATATATGTACCCGCAATTGCTTTGCTTTATAATGCAATATATGTACCCGCAATTACTTTTCTTTATAATGCAATATATGTACCCGCAAATACTTTGCTTTAGTATGCAATATATGTACCCGCAAATACTTTGCTTTAGTATGCAATATATGTACCCGCAATTACTTTTCTTTATAATGCAATATATGTACCCGCAAATACTTTGCTTAAGTATGCAATATATGTACCCGCAATTACTTTGCTTTAGTATGCAATATATGTACCCGCAATTACTTTGCTTTAGTATGCAATATATGTACCCGCAATTACTTTGCTTTAGTAGGCAATATCTGTACCCGCAATTACTTTTCTTTAGTATGCAATATCTGTACCCGCAATTACTTTTCTTTATAATGCAATATATGTACCCGCAATTACTTTTCTTTATAATGCAATATATGTACCCGCAAATACTTTGCTTTAGTATGCAATATATGTACCCGCAAATACTTTGCTTTAGTATGCAATATCTGTACCCGCAATTACTTTGCTTTAGTATGCAATATATGTACCCGCAATTACTTTTCTTTATAATGCAATATATGTACCCGCAAATACTTTGCTTTAGTATGCAATATCTGTACCCGCAATTACTTTGCTTTAGTATGCAATATATGTACCCGCAATTACTTTGCTTTAGTATGCAATATATGTACCCGCAATTACTTTGCTTTAGTAGGCAATATCTGTACCCGCAATTACTTTTCTTTAGTATGCAATATCTGTACCCGCAATTACTTTTCTTTATAATGCAATATATGTACCCGCAATTACTTTTCTTTATAATGCAATATATGTACCCGCAAATACTTTGCTTTAGTATGCAATATATGTACCCGCAATTACTTTTCTTTATAATGCAATATCTGTACCCGCAATTACTTTTCTTTATAATGCAATATATGTACCCGCAATTACTTTTCTTTATAATGCAATATATGTACCCGCAATTACTTTTCTTTATAATGCAATATATGTACCCGCAATTACTTTGCTTTAGTATGCAATATATGTACCCGCAATTACTTTGCTTTAGTATGCAATATCTGTACCCGCAATTACTTTTCTTTATAATGCAATATCTGTACCCGCAATTACTTTGCTTTAGTATGCAATATCTGTACCCGCAATTACTTTGCTTTAGTATGCAATATCTGTACCCGCAATTACTTTGCTTTAGTATGCAATATCTGTACCCGCAATTACTTTGCTTTAGTATGCAATATCTGTACCCGCAATTACTTTGCTTTAGTATGCAATATATGTACCCGCAATTACTTTTCTTTATAATGCAATATCTGTACCCGCAATTACTTTTCTTTATAATGCAATATATGTACCCGCAATTACTTTGCTTTAGTATGCAATATATGTACCCGCAATGACTTTTCTTTATAATGCAATATCTGTATCCGCAATTACTTTGCTTTAGTATGCAATATATGTACCCGCAATTACTTTGCTTTAGTATGCAATACAAGCTGTTGTAGGCCTACAATTCTAAATAAAGTAGTTGTCATACAAGTTCCGTAGTAGTAGTAGTAAGTAGTACAAAGCGGAAACATTTATAGATCAGTGTTGTGTGCGCACGGAAAAAGAACATAAGCTCTAAAAATAAAGCAGGCGGTCCATCTTATTATAGTCAATGATAATAAGGATTAATAGGTCTACGTTTAAATTCAACAAAAAATGCAATAATATAATTTAATAAATACGGAACTTGTATGACAACTACTTTATTTAGAATCGGGAATTGCAAAAAAAAGAAATAATGGCATAAATAACTAAAGCAAGCGGTCCATGTATATTATAGTCTATGGTTGAACTGTATCTCGACAAATGCATTTAAGCCTTACATATTTGTTGTCTTACTTTGACAATTAAATTTGCGCTATGATTTTAAGATACTGTTTTACAACATTGTAAACCCTTATTGTTGAAGAACGTAACAATGCTACAAAACAACATTGAAAATAGACTAATTAATTGATTGAACATTAAGCGTGATAGCGTTTTAAAACAAAAATATACAGACGAAGGAATTCGATATTTTACACATTTCTTTCACTACAAAGATTTTTAAATCTACTCCGTGCTGCACTAAGGATTATTGCAATGTTTGAAAATCTACTACTTACGGATTATTGCAATGTTTGAAAGTCTACTCTTTGCTGCAGTAAAGATGATTGCAGTGTTTGAAAGTCTACCAATTGCTGCAGTAAGGATTATTGCAATATTTGAAAGTCTACTCCTTGCTGCACTACAGTTTGAAAGTCTACTCTTTGCTGCAGTAAAGGTTGTTGCAATATTTGAAAGTCTACTCCTTGCTGCACTAAAGATTGTTGCAATGTTTGAAAGTCTACTTCTTGCTGCACTCAAGTTTGAAAGTCTACTCCTTGCTGCACTAAATATTGTTGCAATGTTTGAAAGTCTACTCCTTGCTGCACTAAAGTTTGAAAGTCTACTCCTTGCTGCACTAAAGTTTGAAAGTCCTTGCTGCAGTAAAGATTGTTGCAACGTTTGAAAGTATACTCCTTGCTGCACTAAATTTTGAAAGTCTACTCCTTGCTACACTAAAGATTGTTGCAATGTTTTAAAGTCTACTCCTTGCTGCACTAAAGTTTGAAAGTCTACTCCTTGCTGTAGTAAAGATTGTTGCAATGTTTGAAAGTCTACTCCTTGCTGCACTAAAGTTTGAAAGTCTACTCCTTGATGTACTAATGTTTGAAAGTCTACTCCTTGCTGCAGTAAAGATTTTTGCAATGTTTGAAGGTCTACTCCTTAAAACTTGAAAAAGCAATTCAATATACCAAAAACTTAGAAAATTAAGTCAATAATATACCCAAAAATTTAAAAATAAAGTCAAAATACCAAAATAAAGTCAAATACAAAAATTTTTAAATCAAGTCAATATACAAAAAATTAAACAAAAAACAAGTCAATATGCCAAAATCTTGAAAAATCAAGTTAATTTACCCAAATTATTTCAACTTATATAAACCCTGATACACTAACTAACAACCAGAACAATGTAATGCTGCAAAATATAATAATATGTGTTCTATAAAAAATACTAAAAGCTGAAGCAATGTCAATTACTTTGGAGTTACATTACAAATCCTTGTAAGGCCATTAAAGCTGTCTGAGATTCCTTTTATAATGCGACAGGGTATGGTGCGACCAGCAGGGTGCACGTTGTTGCGCACCCACTCGGGGCGTGAGTATTCCGGCCAATGGTACTGTCCCTATGGGCACTTTATAGCCTACTCGTCAGACACTATTGACTTTTTATGTGTAATAGCAAATTTTGTTACTTTGGACGCTATCGGATTTGCTGTACGAATTTTGTATTTAATGGATAAGCAGTTTTCTTATAAACACTTAGCACACACACACACTTATGCAGGAAATACCTCACAAAGATGCGTTGTTCATAAACGTAGATGAGGTTGTTTATCAAATCTAACGAATTAACGAATTTATTTTAACTCTATCTATACACCCAGCGGTATAATCTTCACATTATTGAGGATCTCACGAGAAATAAGTTCAAGGAATAATTGTAAGAAAATTAAACTTACGAGATGTACACAGTTTTGAATGATAGAATTGCGTGTCCAATAAATCCTCATAAAATAAAATAAACATCAATACGTGTATCCAAAAGTCAAGTCCTGGTCGACAGAAGAGAAAAAGGGCGTATGGGTATGTCGCAACAACAACGAAATACGAAGCAATGTAATATACCGTCTTTAAATCTCCCTTCCAAGGGGCGGAGTTAAGAAAAATGGCCGACAGATGCTAACCAATGAAACCCCAGTCCTAAGCCTACGTCCGAAGCAGGACGTTTTGGCGCAGCCGTTTTGGCGCGACCGTTTTGGCGCGACCGTTTTGGCGCGACCGACGTTTTGGCGCAGCCGTTTTGGTGCAGGACGTTTTGGCGCGATGGACTAAAAACACATCATTTAATCAAATAAACTTAATAACTTCATTTGAGGAAAACAATATTTTGTGTATTATAAATGCACAGTAACACTTGAATAAATATTGAAAAGGTAACAGTAATCCAATGAATTTGCAAAATCACTTAATGTGTGCTTGTCAACTCACAATATATTTATTGAATTGAGGATTAACCTTTCTTAGTGACTTATATACATACAGTTGTTATTAGAATTTTGTTGAAAGACTAGCACGCGCATTTTCGCATATAGGCCTAACGTTCTAAGGGTTGAATAATGTAAAAAAAAAAATCCCTATTAAGACGACATATATACAAATAGATATATAGATAGATAAGCATTTTACGCCTATAAATAGATACATATGTCTTTATGCATATATAATAAAACAACGTTTTTAAAGTTTAATAGTCCTATAAATGCATTAAAGTACATCGTTTTAAATTATTATTTATATTAGTTTCATATATTATACAACAAAAAATATAAATGTTTTCCTCAATTATTTCCTCGCGCCAAAACGTCCCGCGCCAAAACGGCTCGCGCCAAAACGTCCCGCGCCAAAACGGCTGCGCCAAAACGGTCGCGCCAAAACGGCAGCGCCAAAACGTCACGTACCGGCCTACGTCATCTGTAATGTGTTCTTGTGACGATGCTGTACAAAAAATAGGGGGTGGGTTGAAGTGATTGTTCCAATGTGGTCGGCATGTCAAAGGGCGCTCCCCTCCGTACAAGATTGACACACCTTCTATATCTCTTATCAAAGCCCCATCTATGTTTATAAAATATTGTTGAGTTGTCTTCATTGTTCAGAACAATTTCCGAAGCCATGTTTTGGATCCTTTGTAGTTGTTTTTTTTCAAATCACACTCTGGCAGTCCTATGTACAGACAGTTTGCGTAGTCTACCAGGCCTACGATTATTGTCTCACGTGTCTCTTTTGTTAGAATGCTTCTAATACTTTCTATTCTCTACAGATTATACATTGCAGATTTACATTTGTTTTTGATCTTTCAGGATCAAATCTTCATCGAAATATACGCCGAGATATTTTATTTGCGTTGTTTTATTAATGTTCTCGTGTATTAGTAAGAAAGCAAACAATACGGAATCTCACAAAAACACAACAGAAGCCAGCATCAGTAATCGAGGATAGCAATGTCCAGTTTCTTACTGAAAAGAACAGCATTATTTGGACGTTGTACGGATTATAGAGGTCATTTTTTCAGGGTCTCCATGGTGTCTTAGCAGCCTCCAAAGTGATGCCCTGTTCTCGCTGCCAAAAGCCTTCTTGTAGTCAATAAAGTTGATATATAGAGGGCAATTCAACTCCAGCGACTGCTCTCCAGGATGGTGCGTATAGTAGCTATTTGTTCAGTGCAGGATATATCCTTGCGAAAACGAGCCTGTTGATCTCGCAGCTTCATATCAACAGCATCTTTCATTCTGTCAAGCAGAAGTCTTGTAGGAATTTGTTTGCAAGTGCCAACTTGAATTCCTGCCGTTTGTTTGGGTCTCTGAAAAATATTGTGTTGAGCTTCTTTTGTCGATTTAATTCTCCTGTTCAATTTCTTCTAAATCTAAGCTTGACACGTGCGACAAATTGGTAGTGGTCTAATCAACGTTTGATCCTCTCCTAACACGTACATCTTGCAAGGACCTTCTGAACTTCTTGGCATGCACATAATATGGTCTATCTGGTTTCCTTTGCAAGGTCTGGTGAGAGCCAGGTGACTTTGATCATTCGATGTTCCGATCGTAAGTTTGATCTTGTTCGAGATGGCGGCCAGTGGCTGGCTTTTACTACCAGGCATCATTGTACCTAAGACTGAATGTCCATCCTATCCCAGGACCATGTTGTCTGTTAAAAACCTTCTTCGTGATTTTTGTAGCAGTTAGTAGTTTGACGGGAAGTGGTCGCTAAACCCTCGCCCAACCCTCCTCCTTTCTCACCCGGGCTTAGAACCGGCCATAACAAAGTTAAGGTTTAGAATTTTCAAAAAAGGTTAGCCATTAAATAAGTCTTGTGTTACATTTGGATAACGGTTTTAAATTTAGTGTTAAATGTTTCATTTTCTTCGTTCGCTCAGGTCAGCAACCCTTTACATGCCCGGATGCCACCACTCGCGAAGTAAAATAACTTACAGGGTGTGTTCTTGGTGACTAAAGTTTATAGTTTAAACTAGTTCTTAACCAGCAACTTATATCTAGTGCAAAATGAAAAACAACCATCGAAAATCGATAAACCTCTATTTAAAAAATCGATGAATTGTTTGCATGAAATTGTTGAACTCAGAGACAAGCAATATATCGTCCCCCTTTACAAACACAGACACACAACCTACCATAATATCAAGGGAATAACACACAAATATGTCAGCATTACATTGATCGAAAACTTTGGTACGACATAATATTCATTTCCTAGAAAGTGATGTGATAAATGGTAACATTTCACTTTTAACGTTTCAGTTTTGATTTAAATAACCAAAATTGTTACAAGACTTTATGACGGTCAGTTCTATGGTGGATTAATGTGAGAGCTGTCAACGAAAAAAAGGTAGTACTTATACATTCATTTTAAAATGCAATGAATGAAACTTATATTCTCATATAATTCTAAATATATTTGATTTATTCATTATGCTATTTATTCACATTAGTTTCACTATTGCAGTTTTCGTTGAAACAATATTTTGCTACAATTGTTTGTTTTTACTTTTAGATCAAAAACGGTTTTCGGTTTATTTCGGTTTTCGTTTAACATTTCTACCTGAGACACTGATATAACCTGAGGGACAGGATTAAATATCATTCTCTCCGCATAGTGGCTGTGTTTTATACCTATGCATCTGCCATTGCATTTTAGTCCAAGGGCGCACTTAGCATGCTTAATTCAATAGCATAGATACAAGCGCTATAAAAATAACCATTATAATTATTAAATGTTTCATTTTCTTGGTTTGCTAAGGTCAACCCATTCCCAGCCCTGATGCCACAACTCGCTAAATATTATAACTTACAGGATGTGTTCTAGTTGACTAAAGTTTATAGTTAGTGTTTAACCAGCAACTTATATCTAGTGCAAAATCAATAACAACTAACGAAAATCGATAAACCTTCTAAAAAATCGATACATTGTTTCCATGAAATTGTTGGACTCAGCGCCTAAACGGACTGCGCTATAACGTCACGTATCGAATCCAATACCATAAGTAATATATTATTTAAACAGCAAGATATTAAATACAGGCAGAAGGCACCTTGCAACATAAATCATATTTTCCTGAAAATATAGTTAATGTTTTTCTTCGAAATTTAGTCTATGAATTGGGGCGTAGAGTTCAGCGTTCCTTAAAGTTTTTTTTATTAGAACTAGCAGTCGAACAAGGTATGTTTATAGTTCTTTTTTTTTTTCAATTGGCCTATCCTTTCCTTGTCAAAATGTTTAATAGATCAAACCTTTTTCAATCAGCCTCCAATTCATGCAGAGTAATTCATCCAACGTGATACATCCAAGATATTTCACCGAGCCTATTTTATCCAGCATCTTTATCCAGTTATTTCACACTGTCCACATCTCTCAGCTTATTTCACCAGCTGCACCGTCCCTACTTACAAAGGTTCTTTTAGCGGTAAGTATGATTGCAGCACCTTAGATTTCGGTGTACTTAATAATTTCTGTCTCGTGATTGAATCGTTGTTTGGTGTACTACTTAAGTTCTGTCTCGTGTTCGAATCGTTGTTCTGCATACCTAATTTTGGTATAATGTTCGAATCGTTGTTTGGCATAACTAATTTCGGTCTCGTGTTCGAATCGTTGTTCACGTCAGTTTATTTTTCTCGGGCGGGGATATTGCCTTTAAGTATACCCAAAGTTTGATAAGTACTTAATGTTAGCTGTTTAAAAGGTCTTTCCCACAACTTACTGTGTAGACCAGGTATGTCAAACATGCGGCCCGCTGGCCCGCACAAAGGATACTGCAATTGTCTCATTTAAAGGCGAAAATTGCAGTTTTAGTACTTTAAACTGGGTGTATAAAACAGAAATCTGGCACTTTGCCACGAATAAGAAAACAATGCGGCTATTGTAAGCTAGTAATGCGTGTTTCAAGACTCAAGGAACTGAAGGCTAACTTGATACAGCAATAGACATGTTTTACAAAGATAGATCAAGCCAATGTCACTTCCGTTACTGCAAGCTATGAACTCAAAACATGAGTAGGAAATCTTACAGTGAAGAAGATTTCGTAAAGCATTGCCTGGTGAAAGCGGCTGACATTGTGTGTCATAGAAGGCACAGTTATTTAAGAATATTTCGGTAATCAGGAACACTGTTGCTGGACGGATTGATGAAATTGCAGATGATTTGAAACAACAATTGAAGGCTGCATCATCCAAATTTGAAAATTTTTCTATTGCTATTGATGAGACCGTTGACATCACTGGAATAGCACAGCTTGCTGTTTTTATTAGGGCCTGTGACAGTGAATTTAATATTTTTGGAGAACTGATTGAACTAATCCCAATGTATGACACTACTGCGAGCGAAGACATCTTTGAAAAAGTCGAGCAGATTCTGCATGACTATGATTTGATTTACGTAAACTTATATGTTTATCTACTGATGGTGCTGCAAATATGGTTGGCAGACATAATGGTGTTGCTGCCAAGTTGTAAACAAAAATTGAGAACTCGTATTCAGATTCATCATTTGCATATTTTCACTGCATTATTCATTAGCAAAATTTGTGTTCATAGACTTTAAAATTGAATCACGTGCTTAGTGTGGTCACATAAACATTGAACTTTATCAAATGCAATGCTCTTAATCATCGTCTATTCAGTCAGCTGTTAGAAGACAGGTATAGTTAGTTCACACACAGCAGTCCGTTGGTTGTCGTGTCACAAAGTGATGAAAAGATTTTATTTTCTGAGACAAGAAATTACTTTATTTTTGGAGATGAAAGGTAAAAACAGATGAAATAAAAGATGAAAGTTGGATCCAGGACATTACTGCATATTTAAATGATCTTAATTTGAAATTACAAGGCAAAAACAAACCCATCACTCAGTTGTACGACGACATCAAGTCTTTCATTACAAAACTAAGCTTATGGAAGACACAGTTGTCACGTGAAAATTTGGTCCATTTTCCTAACTGCAAAGAACTAAAAAACCAGGCCAATGCTGAATCCTTTGCTAAAAATGAGAGTCACATAGAGTTAATGTCAAAAGAGTTCCAGGAAAGATTTAGTGATTTCTCATCTTTTGAATACCATTTTGCCTTATTCTCGGCACCATTCAACTTTGATGAACATGTCAAAGCAGAGGAAAACATACAGATGGAGCTATTTGAGTGTAGAATCAGACTGCATTTCTAAGTAAATTATCTAGAAGTCGGGATACCTGGTTTCTATTCATACCTTCCAGAAAAGTTTACAAACTTCAGAAAGTTTTCAACTAGGATTATGGCAATTTTTGGTTCCACCTATGGGTGTGAACAGTTATTTTACTTCATGAAAATTAACAAAAACTTCTCAGAGAACAAGGCTGACCGATAAACAATGGCATCCCTGATGAAGGTCAAAACTGCAAATACCTTTCAGCCAGATATACGAAAAATTGTCAAGAAATGGAGGCATCAAACCTCAGGACAAAACACTGATCAAAGTGTAAAAATGATAGAATGTTCTTAAATAAATGTTGGATTACAATTGTTATATTTGGCATTGTGGGGCGTTACCTTAATAAAGCCGTTGTAAATGGCGTGCGAATTAATTAAATATAACTCAGTTTAGATTACAGTGTTTCTAAGATTTGTTGGTTTGGCCCGCCGGTATACTAAAAGTATCTTATGCGGCCCATGGTGCTTTTTTAGTTTGACACGCCTGGTATAGACTATACTGTGCTCTAAAATAAAGTTTTAATAAAAGCATACAATAGATTATAACTGATAGAATACATTGATTATCAGTGGATTTTATTTATTATAGGATAACTATCGTTTATGAGCCATGGAGGATGCGTCGAATGATTGCAATATTAGCTACGAAAATGCCATTGCTGCTGAAGAAGTCATCGATAATGAAAAAGCCATTGAAAATGCGGCGAATGGTTGCAATATAAGCCCCGAAAATGCAATCGTTGCTGAAGAGGTCAGCGCTAATGACAAAGTCTTGGAAAATGCGGCGAAAGGTTGCAATATAAGCCACGAAAATGCCATCGTTGCCGACGAACACAGTGATAATGAACAAGTCAGCCAGTTAGACAGTAACCAGCAAGTACAGTGCACTGATGGTCCTGCATCCAACCCAGACTTTTCGCCCAATGACTCATTTGAGACGACCACATGTAACAAAGAAGAAGATATGACCATTGGCCGATGTCAAATAAACCAGTCACAAAATAGAAAAAGAAAAGTCACGGAGAGAGTAGGAGATGCAAACGATACCGATATAAAGGAGAGTGATTCAAAGAAAGCGGTAAGGGAATTAGTTTTACTATAAACACTAGTGAATGAAATTTAGATGGAGTTAATAACATTGAGCAATAAAACCTCATCACCCAATATAAAGTTCCGTTAAGCTTGATAATAGAAATAAAAGTTTCCAGAATAGTTGTAATAATAATATATTGCTACTCGAATAATATTGATATATTTGATCTTTTCTTGACAGGCTAGAAATTGATAAGATTATATAACTTTCAATTCAATACTTAATGAAAACTCATTCATATATTTAATTACTGTAAGTTTGTTTATATATACTAATATATAGACTTAGATCCTCCAGCGCCGTTCGGAGCATTGGGCAATGAGAGTTCTCCAGTGGGCTCTGTCCTTAATTTGTTTTAGGTTGCCCCTGTCCGCGCGCCGCCCGTTGGGCGACTTCCATCGTGTTGCCGTACAGGGTAGTCGAGATACACTGTAATGATTTCCTTGGTGACATTTTTTTATTTATTTTGTAGATCCAGGGCCGGATTTTCCTATAGGCTATTAAGGCTTCAGCCTAGGGCCTCAAGATCAAGAGGGGCCTCAAGATGCCTTAGACGGGATAAATTTAGGATTAAATTATTTATTCCTATATTAGATGGACTCAAATCAAATTTAGGAAGAAGAGCTTCTGTTTATGATGATGTAGTGAACATATTTTCCTTTCTTGCCGCTCTTACATTAGTCTATCAAAGGTAGAACTTCATAGTGGTGTTGAACTGTTAATGCAAGAATACCCAGAAGATGTCAACCAAAATCTTATTGAAGAACTATTTCATTTCCACACATATATGAGACAAACGCGCATGTCTTCAAAAAAAATCCACATTGTTGCATACAGAATTGTATTTAAAAATATTCAAAGAAAATATTCAAATGGCCTTTCCCAATGTGGAATCAATCTTACGGCTGTTTTTCAGTTTAATGGTCACTAATTGTACTGGAGAAAGGTCATTTTCAAGACATAAAAATATCAAAATTCAAGACGAGGTTGTCTGTATTGAGTATTTTGTGCATCGAAAATGAGACCTTCAGAGATATAGACTTTGATGAACTTATAGAAGAATTATGTGTGCAAAAGTTTAGAAAGAAATTCTTCTAATCTACTATCTCGTATGTATACTTGGATTGAATCAGTTCTTAAATAAAATAATTATTAGGCCTAACATAAAATTTAATATGATATAGGCTACAATTTTATATTTTCTTTTTTTTGTGGATTGTCCCATTTTTGGTTTAGTTTAAGACTTAAAATTCCTAATAATTCATGATTAAACTTTAAATGCGAATTATTATGAAATAAATTTATCTGAATTTGAATTTGGTTTAATCTTCAATGTACCGGTATGGAATATATTTAATTTCTTTTTATAGAAAATATGATCATTTTTATTGCGTATTTTATTTTCGTAGTCAAAGATTTTCATTTTTTGAATTTTGTTTCTTTGTAAATGTTGGGTGTTATGTTGGATTAGTTATTGTTACAAGTAGCTTACTATATAAGCTTATGGTGCTGAGAATAAATGTCCAAATAAGTGTTCTCGACATTTTTTATTTATTATCCGTGCCACATTTTTTTTATAAAGGTTAGTACCTATTACAACATGTTTTATTTAACATATTGATATATATCACAGTAATGATGCATTTTATTATCTCTCATGTAATTTACAAACTTAAAAATGAAAGAGCCTCATAAGTGGAATAGCCTAGAGCCTCCTTTCATATAAATCCGGCCCTGTGTAGATCTAGCTCCTTTTCTATCCGTGTTCGACCTCCATGTCGAATTTTCAAGAGAGTATCATTTAGCAATTTGAAAAACTCTTCTTGTGTGTACATAGCACGAAATAACGCTGTTGTCTTTTGTTACTGGCACAATAAGTTTTTCTTTGCCGTCAATTTCAATAACGTCTTACTTTTCTTTGTCGACGATTGTTAACACTTTTTTTTCTGCTTTGCTTTAGTCTGTTTAACATCCTCTATAAAAGCACAGTATTTGTCTCTGCTGAGGATCCAGCTATTATTAGCTTTTTCTTGCAGTAACGTAATCAGAGTATCTAAGAACATAGTTTTCATATCAAATGCTGGTTCCGCATTTACATGCACGCCAACTTCGTCCAACATACTAGTCTTGTCAGTAGAAGCCATAGGATAACCTATAGAACAATAATACGAATAATCTATTGAAATGCAGCTACATGGGCGTAACATGGTATACAGCCCCCGTTATATGCATATAAACTGCTATACAAAATCGAGCCGAGAAATACTCACAATAAAACCGCGGTCAGAATGACAACAACATGTCACATAGGCAGGACTTTCTATGAAAAGCAGCAGACGAACAAAAAATTATCTGCTGTGCCACCTACGGAACAGTCTTGCACCAGCACATCAAACATTGGCCAGGGATTTTCAGCCACTTCGGGAAGTGGCGGGCCAAAGTCGCGGCGTATGCACTGGCCATTTCCAGCACATCAGACATTGGCCACACGCCTCGGCCAAAGTGCAAAATGGCCGGACAGTTCGCGAAATAGCCGAACTTCGGGCTTTGGTCGTAACATTTCGAATTCTCAGATAAATCATCCTTTATGCACATATTTATAGATTTAAGTGGTTTCTAGAGAAAAAAAAAGTAGCCTACTTTCGTTTTTGTTTTAGACAATGGGTGGAAACCTTTTCTATAAGCTTACACTTTTTTTTTGTGGACGTTCATTAAAAAGCATAAATTAGATGTGTTTAAAATATCTAATTTTGTTCTTTAGGCGATAATTTACAATACACGAATTATAAGCTTTAAGAATAAATTTAACAACTCAAGTTAGATATTTCCAAGCATCAAATTCTTAAAAGGTTTCTTTATTTGAGAAGAAACGATAATCCGGGGTTTGAGTCTGGTCTTGTATTTCTTTGAGGGTTTTAATAGTTGTTGGCTTTCTTTATTTGTTCAGGTAACCGAGAACATGTTGGGGTGCTACTTGTTCTTGAAGATGAATAAAATGAAAGTGTTTTGATCCCCAAGTCTAAATATTCTTATACATTGTTGTTATGATGTATTTCTTAGTTAAAATGTAATTATTTTTCTATTATGACCACTTTGCTCTACAAAGAACAAAAATTAGTATTAAAAGGTATCTATCACTTTTTACAACTGTGTATACAAACTATAAATAAAAACTGTAAGTGTAATAGAACTTGGTTGTTTTAAACAGACACAAGACGTAGAAGTGTTCTCTCTGTACACGAGAGCGAAACATGATGCTATACTGGAAGACCAATTTAAAGACGTTTGGTCCAAAGACAGCCATGGTAAAACAGCTCTAGACTACGCTCGCGATCAGAATGATTGGAAGGCTTATAGAGTCTTAGTAGATGCTGGTTGTTGTGAAGATATAAGGTTGTAAGTATTATATCATGTAGGAGAAATATTTTGCGTGTACTCACAAAATATCCATGCTATCTTTAAATTTATGTTATTTAATTACACTAAAGTACTATTACATTTTTTCTCTAGCGTCAAATAAAATGCATATTGTACTATTTACTTGGTCATTTGAAATAGATGATTACATTGTGTTAAGCTTAAAATGTTAAAATTATTTTATACCAAAAAATTAGAAGATATAATTAACAACTAAGTTTCTTCTACTGGTTGTCTACTTGGGTATGATTTTAAGTTTAGGCTCTGTATGATGATCATGGTCACTTGTATCACATGATCATAAATGCTTGTTGTTAATTCCAACCCTAAAAATAGTTTTTAGTGGGTGTTGTTTTATTCATTTTATTCAATTGATAATATTTGTTAGTTTATAATATGGTGTGTTTGCTTTCTCATATTACAGACAACAAAGTCTCAAGATAAAAGAGCTAAAAATATGTTCTTTGGATGAGATGACTAAAGAAATCGTTCAAATTTATGAAGAAGCTGCAAGTGATAAATCAAATCTATTTCAAAGAGAAGACCTCGCTAATTTTGTAAATATTGCCAATTCTAGTGATGAAAATGCAGTATCAATAGCAGCTGAGATTGGGGATCTGTTTACTTTGGAAAAACTCATTCACAATGGCGTTGTGGTAAATAAAACTGCCCTGGTAAATGCCGTCTCTAACCATCATGCACATTGCATAGCTAGGGTTTTGGAATGCAATGTTGTCTTTGATGCGGAACTATTAAAACGTATTTTAGAGATTCCTTTCCTGGTCGTGCTTAAGGTTTTTCTCGAAGCAGAGAAATATTCTACACCACATGCTTGGCAAAGTCAAAATATGACAATAAGGACAATGGACGAACCAATATTACATAAAGCTGTAAGGTTTGAAAATACAGAGGCTGTACTTTGTCTTATCCGTGCTGGGGCTGATGTACATAAATGTAATCATCTAAATGAAACAGCTTTGAATATTGCAGTTCATATAAGGGACTTAGACTTAATTAAGGGACTTTTAGATTCTCAATTAAATGAAAGTGAAAAAGAAACAGTCTTTCTTCTCTCGGCAGTAGATACAAAATATTGGAATATTTTTCATAAATGTATTGATGAGGGTGTAGACCTCAATTGCAGAGATGACATGGGAAGAACAGCTTTAATGATATCGATTTCGTCCTCAAGCAAAGTAAACTTTGAGGCACTTGTTAGATACAATGCAAACATCAATTTATCAGATATTAAAGGTAACACCCCTCTTATATTAGCATCAGGGACCGGTGATTTGCAGATGGTTCAACAACTTCTTAAATCATCAGAATCTATCAATTGCCAGAACATGGAACAAAAAACAGCTCTTTTGGTGTCCATTCAAAAACGTTCTCCCAGTATTGTTCAAGAACTTATTAAGGCAGGAGCAGATGTCAACCTTGGTGATGCTTTAGGGAACTCAGCACTATCATTAGCATGCAGCATTGATGATTTGGCCATTGTTAAAGCACTTATTGAAGCAGGAGCTAATATTAACCACAAACAGAAAGACGGCTTCTCTATTTTACATAACTCTGTCATCTGTCAGAACCTACCTATAGTGCAGTTTTTGTTAGAATCAGGTGCAGAAATCAATGCCCAGAACATAACTGGTAATACCGCTTTGAGTATTGCCTGCATTCAAAATTCTCTAGATATCATTCACATTTTAATAAATGCAGGAGCAAATGTCAATATGACCAATAATGATCAAGATACAGCCCTGCTTGTTGCTTGTCGTAAGAATTGCCCTGCCATTGTTCAACTGTTACTAAATGCCCATGCAGATGTCAATTGTAAAGATGCCTCAGGAGATGAGCCGTTGATTATTGCATGTCGTCAAAATGCTTTAGATATGGTTCGAACCTTACTATTTGCCCAGGCTAAGGTAGATGTCCAAAACAAGGATGGAGACACAGCATTAATGGTTGCATGCCGTGAACAAGACGAATCCATTGTACAAACTGTACTTCTAGCCAAGGCTGATGTCAATGCTCAAAACGCCAACGGAGACACATCTCTAATTCTCGCGTGCCAGCGAAATAGTCTAACTATCGTGCGATATTTACTTATCGCAGGAGCAGACGTCAATGTAAGAAATGGGTCAGGCAACACTGCCATGACCATTGCAGATCGTGAAGGCTTCCAGGAAATATGTAAATTGTTAAACATTGCCCAGGCAAATGTCAACCCAGAAACCAGGAGCGTTGATAGTCAAACTACAGAGCAGAGTGATGTAGATCAGGGGTCGGCAACCTCTGAATAAAAGTGTGCCAAAAAAGGATTTCTAATTCATTCAGCGTGCCAACAGCCTAAAAGTCATCCTGCTCTAGCAACTCAGTTTTTTGTAAAAGAGACTTGAATTGTCTTTTGGGGGGTATGCCGCGTGCCATTGACAATCTATCTGCATGACAAATCTGGCACGAGTGTTATAGATTACCGATCCCTGATATAGATAATAGTATCTGTTCACATTTTGATGCTTCAAATTAACAACCTATAGATCAGTTAATGCAGACGATTTCAATCAATTTGAAACTTTACTGTCACGTCTCATAATTAATTATTTTAGCTACACTTGTTTTTTTTCAGTCTAGTTGACCTTTGAGATTCTCCAGATGACATGTCATCCAATGATCTCCGTTTGTCGATTTCCTGTTGTGTTCTTTTTTTGTTGGCCAGTGTCCAGCCTGTCAATTCTTATCCTCCTAATCCCGCAATCTTTTTATCTCCTATTGTGCCTCCGTGAACTGTGATATGTTTTAAAATTAAATGTTTTTTCACATTTAAATTCGTTATATTAACTTTGCAAAATGGACTAGCTGGCTTGCTGACAACCCATCATTTTGACCTTTAAAAAAGGGAGCTAATTGCACCACTTTACCTTTCATCTTATCAATCTGGAATTTTGAAAATTAGATGTGAAAGCCTGGGCAACACACTCTGTCTAATTATCAGTCATTTATCCCCGCACCAACAGGCAGAAAATTTGCTTTTACCTTTTTCCTTACACTTTACGGTACTCATTGGTAAATTCCCTTTAAAACCTAGATAAAACAAAACTCTAGCTTTTATTGGAAAAATAGATTTCAATGAATAGTATGGTCATGAAATTTTAATAATCGAACCAGATTTTTAGTTATGCTGTGAAATATCTGGATTGTTTCTGTTAAATCCTAGGAAACCTAGATCTTTGTATCATTTATAACCCTTATAAAAAAAACTATCGTGTCATCTAGCGTTGTCAGTTTTTAATTCAGCGGAAATGTGTCAATAATATAATTAGGTTATGTAATTAAAAGATTAATTTTATCTTATAACACAGTTGCTCCCTCTACACAAAAGGTTAGTGCATACTAGACGTATTTGTAATATGAATAAAGTCTTGCATTTTGATTCGGCTTATTTTAGTGCAGGAATATTTTTAAAAAATATTTAGCAATATCTGTACCCACAATTACTTCCCTTTATTAACCAATATATGTTCCCGAAATTACTTCCCTTTATTAACCAATATCTGTACCCGCAATTACTTCCCTTTATTAACCAATATTAATATTTGTAACCGCAAATACTTCCCTTTATTAACCAATATCTGTACCCGCAATTACTTCCCTTTATAAACCAATATCTGTACCCACAATTACTTCCCTTTATTAACCAATATCTGTACCCACAATTACTTCCCTTTATTAACCAATATCTGTACCCACAATTACTTCCCTTTATTAACCAATATCTGTACCCACAATTACTTCCCTTTATTAACCAATATCTGTACCCACAATTACTTCCCTTTATTAACCAATATCTGTACCCACAATTACTTCCCTTTATTAACCAATATCTGTACCCACAATTACTTCCCTTTATTAACCAATATCTGTACCCGCAATTACTTCCCTTTATTTACCAATATCTGTACCCACAATTACTTCCCTTTATAAACCAATATCTGTACCCACAATTACTTCCCTTTATTAACCAATATCTGTACCCGCAATAACTTCCCTTTATTAACCAATATCTGTACCCACAATTACTTCCCTTTATTAACCATTATCTGTACCCACAATTACTTCCCTTTATTAACCAATATCTGTACCCACAATTACTTCCCTTTATTAACCAATATCTGTACCCACAATTACTTCCCTTTATTAACCAATATCTGTACCCACAATTACTTCCCTTTATTAACCAATATCTGTACCCGCAATTACTTCCCTTTATTAACCAATATCTGTACCCACAATTACTTCCCTTTATTAACCAATATCTGTACCCGCAATTACTTCCCTTTATTTACCAATATCTGTACCCACAATTACTTCCCTTTATAAACCAATATCTGTACCCACAATTACTTCCCTTTATTAACCAATATCTGTACCCGCAATAACTTCCCTTTATTAACCAATATCTGTACCCACAATTACTTCCCTTTATTAACCATTATCTGTACCCACAATTACTTCCCTTTATTAACCAATATCTGTACCCACAATTACTTCCCTTTATTAACCAATATCTGTACCCGCAATTACTTCCCTTTATTAAATAATATCTGTACCCGCAAATACTTCCCTTTATTAACCAATATCTGTACACGCAAATACTTCCCTTTATTAAAATATATGTACCCGCACTTACTTCCCTTTATTAACCAATATCTGTACCCGCCAATACTTCTCTTTATTAAAATATATGTACCCGCACTTACTTCCCTTTATTAACCAATATCTGTACCCACAAATACTTCACTTTATTAAAATATATGTACCCTCACTTACTTCCCTTTATTAACCAATATCTGTACCCGCAAATACTTCCCTTTATTAAAATATATGTACCCGCACTTACTTCCCTTTATTAACCAATATCTGTACCCACAATTACTTCCCTTTATTAACCAATATCTGTACCCACAATTACTTCCCTTTATTAGCCAATAGTTGTACCCGCAATTACTTCCCTTTATTAACCAATATCTGTACCCACAATTACTTCCCTTTATTAACCAATATCTGTACCCACAATTAATTCCCTTTATTAACCAATATCAGTACCCACAATTAATTCCCTTTATTAACCAATATCTGTACCCACAATTACTTCCCTTTATTAACCAATATCTGCACCCACAATTAATTCCCTTTATTAACCAATATCTGTACCCACAATTACTTCCCTTTATTAACCAATATCTGTACCCACAATTACTTCCCTTTAGTTACCAATATCTGTACCCACAATTACTTCCCTTTATTAACCAATATATGTACCCACAATTACTTCCCTTTATTAACCAATATCTGTACCCACAATTACTTCCCTTTATTAACCAATATATGTTCCCGAAATTACTTCCCTTTATTAACCAATATCTGTACCCGCAATTACTTCCCTTTATTAACCAATATTAATATTTGTAACCGCAAATACTTCCCTTTATTAACCAATATCTGTACCCGCAATTACTTCCCTTTATAAACCAATATCTGTACCCACAATTACTTCCCTTTATTAACCAATATCTGTACCCACAATTACTTCCCTTTATTAAAATATCTCTACCAGCACTTACTTCTCTTTATTAACCAATATCTGTACCCGCAATTACTTCCCTTTAATAACCAATATCTGTACCCACAATTACTTCCCTTTATTTTACCCTTTATTAACCAATATCTGTACCCACAATTACTTCCCTTAATTAACCAATATCTGTACCTACAATTACTTCCCTTTATTAACCATTATCTGTACCCACAATTACTTCCCTTTAGTTACCAATATCTGTACCCACAATTACTTCCCTTTATTAACCAATATCTGTACCCACAATTAATTCCCTTTATTAACCAATATCTGTACCCACAATTACTTCCCTTTATTTACCAATATCTGTACCCGCAATTACTTCCCTTTATTAACCAATATCTGTACCCGCAATTACTTCCCTTTATTAACCAATATCTGTACCCACAATTACTTCCCTTTATTAAAATATCTCTACCAGCACTTACTTCTCTTTATTAACCAATATCTGTACCCACAATTACTTCTCTTTATTAATCAATATCTGTACCCACAATTAATTCCCTTTATTAACCAATATCTGTACCCACAATTACTTCCCTTAATTAACCAATATCTGTACCCACAATTACTTCCCTTTATTAACCAATATCTGTACCCACAATTACTTCCCTTTAGTTACCAATATCTGTACCCACAATTACTTCCCTTTATTAACCAATATCTGTACCCACAATTATTTCCCTTTATTAACCAATATCTGTACCCACAATTACTTCCCTTTATTAACCAATATCTGTACCCAACATTACTTCCCTTTATTACCAATATCTGTACCCGCAATTACTTCCCTTTAGTTACCAATATCTGTACCCACAATTACTTCCCTTTATTAACCAATATCTGTACCCGCAATTACTTGCCTTTAGTTACCAATATCTGTACCCACAATTACTTCCCTTTATTAACCAATATCTGTACCCACAATTAATTCCCTTTATTAACCAATATCTGTACCCCCAATTACTTTCCTTTATTAACCAATATCTGTACCCACAATTACTTCCCTTTATTAACCAATATCTGTACCCGCAATTACTTCCCTTTATTGACCAATATCTGTACCCGCAATTACTTCCCTTTATTAACCAATATCTGTACCCGCAATTACTTCCCTTTATTAACCAATATCTGTACCCACAATTACTTCCTTTTATTAAAATATCTCTACCAGCACTTACTTCCCTTTATTAACCAATATCTGTACCCGCAATTACTTCCCTTTATTAACCAATATCTGTACCCACAATTACTTCCTTTTATTAAAATATCTCTACCAGCACTTACTTCCCTTTATTAACCAATATCTGTACCCGCAATTACTTCCCTTTAATAACCAATATCTGTACTTGCACTTAGTTCACTTTAATTTAATCCTAGGTAAATTACCTACTTAAATCTCTTAGTCTTTATCGCTCCCCGTGGAGCATAAGGCAGCAACAAAGTTCCGCCAGGCCTCCCTATCCTGGGCGAGCCATCGGATTTCGTGCCATGTTTTATCAGGCATCACAGCCTCAACCCTCAGCTGAGCTCCCATAATAGTTTGGCTTTTGGATATTTCTGTTGCTGTTTCTGTAGCTTTATGTTTTTTTACATGGCAGGTTGCTAGCCTAGCGCATAACCGTCTAGGGAGGAGTTCCCCTCTCAGCTCTCAGGAAAGCTGCCTTTTTTCGGGTTATGTTCCCTAGCCTTTGTGGATCCCTCCACTTCCTGCAAGGCAGCAGGTACTGATTTTGGTCCGCCCCGGGTATTTGATTTCCCCGGTACCTACCATATCTGGTGGGCTTTCCCCGATCCGCCACCTGGGGAGGCGCCCGATGGGAGATCAGTAACTCCACACGGGACCTACTTAAATAGAACTTATAAATGAAACGAATAGTCTGTCTTGATATTTAAAAAAATATATCGCGTCTCATTCCAAAAATATTCCTTTACAATTCTATACAACAAAATGTTTGTATTATATAATAAACTTGTATAATTATTGTATAAAAATTGTATACTAGCGATTTCTTACAAGCTAAATTTCCCGGCGTTGCATTGCGTTGGTAGCAGGGACTAGGTCTCACATTCATACAGAATAATGGCTTTGACAAGGGCCTTGTAAAGTCTGAGCTTTGTTGGGAGACTAATGCTTTTGCTGGTCCAGATTGTGTTTAGGCGAGCCATTGATGTCCCAATCCTTTGCTCGAATTTCTGACTCACAGCTTCCGTCTACGGATATGATTGATCCTAGATATTTGAAATTCTTTACTTCTTCTAGTAGTTTTTGGTTCATTATGATGTTTGCACTTCTGGCATCTGTGGTGTTTATCACTATTTTGCTTTTTTTTTTCCTAGCTGATTTCCATTCCGTATGCTTTTGCTTTATCTGCTTGTCTGTAAGCTATTGTAGTTTTTTGTCATTAAATTGGCAAAAGCAAAATTATATATATATATACGAACAACCTTGAAAATAATAATAACCATCAATACTATATAATAATGCTGTATTGTCACGTGACCAGAATACAAATATCTGTCAGGAACTCATCGGCCCGCCACTTCCCACTACCATTTACAAGTAGTTTATAGCATTATTCGAAACTGATGAAAATGTGGCAACAGTTGGTATGACAACCATAATTATACCACCCCTTCCCCCTCACACGTGTTTCGTTCCCTTTTATTCCTGCCTGTAATCATTATTTATAATAGACGCCATTATTCCTCTAAATGTAATTATGTGAATTTAGAAAAAGAGGGCTTAGTTTACTACCTAGATTGCCTTAGATGAGATACGATGAGGCGCAGGGCGCACTAGACCTATAGGCTGATTACTTTCTGATGGACTCTAGCCGCGTGCTACATCCGTGCTTGGCCTATGCACTCAAGGCTAGAACAAAATACATAAGCCCATAATGTGTTTATATATATATTTCTGTCTATCTATTTCTCTATCCATCTGTCTATCAGTCTATTTATCTAAACGTATGTCTGTCTATCTATCTTTATGTCTGACTACTATCTATTTTTCTATCTATCAATCTAAAAAAAATATAGTCTATTTGTCTGTCTGTCCGTTTATCGATCTGACTATCTGTTCGTTCGCGTTTGTATTTAGCTATTCGTCTATCTATCTAATCCAGTCTAGTCTAGTAAAATTTAGCCGTCTATCTGTCATTAATGTATTATATAATATATAACCAATATATATATATATATATAAATATAATATATGAATATAGAGAATAGGACGGGCTCTAAAACTCTAAATATAGGCTATATATATATATATATATATATGCATTTATATACCAAAAGATAGATAGGCATTTAGATATATGCGCATACCATTGGGCTAAAAGATAAAACACTCATGGGCAAGTAGGCTACGAAACTCTTTATATGAAATATGGGCCAGAACAAATGTGTGTTATATATATATATATATATATATATATATATATATATATATATATATATATATATATATATATATCCTATACTATAATACGAGTTAAAATTGTATGTATAGATATCCTATACTATAATACGAGCAAAAATTGTATGTATGTATATATGTGGAAATTTTCTTCAAAAGCGCTCTAACGATTTTCTTCAGGTTTTAATGCACGACTTGTTCACCTAAAAAAAAATCTACAGCTTTTCGGCCCCACAAATAAAAATCGGAAATGATCGTTAGACAAAAATACCCATTAGATTTATCCAGGGCCGGCTCTAGGATTTTTGGCGCCCTAAGCGAAAACAAATTCTGCGCCCTCGTTAAAGTGCCTTTTGCGGGGTCTGCCGGGTATGGAACTTCGGAAATGTGTTTTTGTTAATAATTATTAATTGGGCTATACCCAACAAAGAATTTTATTTTATAACCTTTGATTGACGACTGTGAAATGTAAATAAAACAGTTGAATGAAAATTAACAATGGCTTTGCATTATAGATTAATAATTAGAAATCTAAATTATTATTAGAACCGTTAAATAACATACAGTTTTGCATTAGGTAGGCCCTATATAGGTTCATAGGTTTTGTAATTGCATTATGTACAGTTCTCTTAATAACAAACTGAAAAACAAACTTTAAAAAATACACAAAGACTACTTTATATTGCTTGCTTTCTGCTCAGCTAATTCTTGTATGAGTGAGTCTAAATGTCTTGCTATCTCACTTTCAGTAGAAATTATCGCCATACCCGCAAGTCTCTACTGACACATTGTACTACGCAGATAGGTTTTAATTAGTTTAATGTTTTAACAAGAAAACCATAAAAACACAGTTTTTCATACTCCCTTTATTTGCAAACTAAGTTTACCATCATGTAATTAAAAAATATCTGTGTCGCAAATCTCAAAAATATCTCCTTATGTATGAATTGTTCTAAAAATAATCTTAGCGCATAATTTTTTTTTCTAGCTTTGTGCCGAAAAAGTATAAAAAGTTGCACAGGCATTTTTAACGCGAAATCAAAATTTTTCTTATACTTTCCTTTTAAGAAATGAATATTGTCATAAGTGTAGTATTATTACGTTGTTTTAACTTAAAATTTGATAGGATGTATTGTTAGGCGCCACAAATCTGCTGTCCGAATTTAAGCTCGATCGGACCACGGGAATTGGTCGAAAAATCGAAGCCAATTTTTGCACCATTACAGACAATGCAACTTAAAATAAAGGGAGTAAAAACCATCGGAAGGGGTAGAAGAACTAAAAATTGTAACGTAATTCACGATATTTTAAATTTAAACTTTTCATTTTCCGTTTTTTAAATACATAACATAATGACATAAATGACATATATAAATATAAAACTGACAACTCTAGCCTACATGTTGTTTTTTTTTTTTTTTTGGGGGGGGGGGAGGGGTTATCGGGCAAAATCTAGATATTAGACTGCACAAATAAAAATCTGCTTCGACTGTTAGAATTAAAAGCCCATGTTATTCATAGTAGAAAAAAGAAAAAGACAAATACAATTTATTGGTCTGGTAAAGACGTATTTTTAAAATGTATGCACTGTTGTTGTATATACACATGATGTTAAGGTACAAGCGCCTGCTCTTTATTACCGATCGCATGATCGGTCACCTGGTACTATATATATATGGGGATTGTGTGGTAAGTACAATGCTCTTTTCGCTCAACTAATATAAAGCTAAAGCTAGTGTACAACATTCTGCCCCTAGACTATAAGATTGATTCTATGCAAAATCCTGCCCCAAGACCATAATATGGAATCCGTACAACATTCTGCCCCAAGACTATAAGATGTATTCCATACAAAATGCTGTCCCAAGACCATAAGATGGATTCCAAGCAAAATGCTGCCCCAAGACCATAAGATGGATTCCATAGCCTACAGCATTCTGCCCCAAGACTATAAGATGGATTCTATGCAAAATGTTGCCCCAAGACCATAAGATGGATTCTATGCAAAATGTTGCCCCAAGACCATAAGATGGATTCCATACAAAATGCTGCCTTAAGACCGTGACAAACCACACATTATTTATTGCATTGTTTTCCTTTTTTTAAGTAAGGAAAAATATTCCAATTAATTTCTGAAAGCAAAATTGTTATTTTTCAACATACACTATACCACATAATACCGTTATATATTTTCTAACACTAAAACAATATTATAGTTGTCCGAATATTTGGTTATCTAGACTAAATAATTAGCTTTAATTGAAATTAATAATAAAATCTTATCCAGGAATTTGTGGATTAATGTATATGACAACAACTATTTTACAGAATTAGTTTATAAAACCATATTCAAATTGATCATATTTTCATATTTAGTTTTTATAATAACTTTTCATATTGTGTTCTTAAGCTATTTCTCAATTGGGAAAATGTAAAAAATATACAAAAACGTTAATTAATTTTAAAATGTAATTTTGGAGCATAATCATCATATGTTATATGCATGTTTTCATGAGCTTGTTATACGTCTGCCAATAAATGTGTTTTTTTTATTTTTGATTGTGTTGAACATCTTGAATGAAATTATGATGTATAATAAATACATCGTAGTGAAATACTAACTTTTAAATAAACAGTTGTTTTTATAACAACAAAAAAGAAACTATACTAGACGATGGCAACATAAAAACAAATTTTAATTCAATATAAGCAACAATATAAATTCAGATAAATGAAACCAAAGTCTGTTGAATTGATACAATTATGAATATGTCTACAATAGAAGATCAAATAAAATAATATAGTAAGTGCTGACTAAAGATACCCAAAAAATAATTATTTTTTTTCAAAATCAAAACATAGGCCTAGGCCTACAAGATATCATTTCAAATACACTTCAAAAACAACATTTAAAATAGTATGCAATTGGGTAAAATTTTGTTTTTGTGTTGCTAATTGCTGAGTAACTTTGGATCTACATGTACTTAATTATGTGTATTTACTTATTCAATGTGAGTGTACTTAATAAAATCCTGCAAATAAAAAAGATTACCATGTTGTAATATAGTACAAAATTAAACATTCATATATATTTTGATGCAATGTATACATTGGGTACCCAGTAATGTTGGGTGCACTCAAGACAATCTCTGAAAACCTGAGATTAAGCCCAAGAATAAACTCAAGAATAAACCCAAATATTTCTGTGAACAGGAAACTTTTTATGCCAAAAAATATTCTAACAATTTTTAATTTAAAAAAATTAATTCATCAATTATTCAAAATGATTAACAAAATTCAACTTATTTATTTGTACAAGTGAAAATTGTAAAGAAAATTAAATATAAAACATATACACATTATTGCTTTATCAAATGGGCAAAACTAGATCCCAAAAAAGTTTCAATTCAAAATATTGAGGAACAGATGCAGTTTTTAAGAATGTCATATAAATCTTCGGCAGTTGCCAGGTTTTTTTTTATTTTTTAAATGCTTAAAGCACAGTTTGTCCAGTCTTGAAATATCAGCATTTTATCTTCACTTTTGGCCTTTCCTTAGACATATAAATTATGAGTCTTTGGGTTTCTCATTGTAGGCTGTGCACTATATTGTACATTCCTAATTCTTACAAATATGTTTTCTTCTGTTGCCAATTTGATGAATATTGAAATATTTCTTGTCTAGAATCTTTGTTTGTCCATTGCCTAGAATCCATTAGCACACAGTTTGGAAATCTCTGAAAGAAAAAAAAATTGAATAATTTACAAATACATGTTATACAATATATACTGTATATACTCGCATATAAGTCACACTTTTAAAACCAAACGTTTCTACTATAAAGTAGGAGAGCGACTACAAGGTTTTTGAAAAGTTAAAAAAAATCTCTACTCTGTCATTAAGTTTCCTACATCACCCATATTGTTGATTGTAGTGATGTAGTATTACTATGCTATTGCTTAGGCCTACATGTCACATTTAGAAAACTTTCATAGGTGTAGATATATACTATCTTTTTCTTATATCTTTATATAACTGAAATTAAAATAGACAATTATTATTGGTTTCTCAGACCCCCCAACCCCTTTTCTTTTGAAGTTTTGGACTGATTTTGTATTGCCAAAGCATAGTGTAAGCTTAATGCGTAGTTTTGGTAGGCTTATTGAATGCAAATTACAATATGGAAAGTATCGTAAATGTGTAATTCCCTAGGCCTATAATATAGGAACTTGAGTAGGTACAGATGCCTTACAAAAAACTTTCCCATGACTAATGGCTGTATTGATTGGTGGTTAAAAATAAATAAAATGCTGTAACGCTGCCTTTGTTTGATTATGTTTGCATTATGCATGACTGAAACAATTTTTCCAGGAAATTTCTAAATTAGGGTGAATATTTAGTAACTTTTATGTTTAAAAGGTCTGACTTTTTTAAAAGTTAAAAGGCAGTTACTTCCTAAAAGTAAGGGTGCAACTTATATGCGGACAACATATAAGAAAAATAATCCTAAACTAAGGATGCAACTTATCCAGCGGTGCTACTTATATGCAAGTATGTACTGTATATAAATACAAGTGACTGTCAAAAATATTATATAAAAATATCAAAGCTAAAATTGAAACACACAAAGAAAAACACTCAATTTATATCTATTCAGAGCAAAATTCTTCATTTTCTCCCTGAGAATTTTTCAGGCATGGAATGGGTTGCCTTGTGAAGAAATCACACTACATTATTTACAACTTTATTGAAATGAATGAAAGAATTAAAACACAGTTAAGAATAGTATCATATAATATTGGCACATCTGTAATGAATAAGATAATGGATGGCAAAGAATTACTTGCAGCTGAAAATTAACTTTGAAAATATTAAACAAATAGTATGTCATTAATTAAAACACACTTTACCTTTCATGACTCGAACTTTTTTAAAGAGAGACAACTCATACATAGGTCAGTGAGTTTTCACTTCATGGGAGAAAAGCAAAAAAAGCATTTAATAGAGTGTTTAAACACAATCATTTATGTACAATATAATTTTAAAAACTTTGATTTAAAAGTAATAAAATAAATATATTAAGAAAGAAAAAAGTATTGTAGAAAGAACATAAAAACAATTTTACCTTTTTTCATAAATACAAGACTCAACTCTCTTTGCTGCATCTCATGACTCTGTTCTGTTGATTAAAAAATATATGTTAAAACTTGTATAGACTTATATAAATATCACAACTTTCATCACATTATCTATAGCAGTATTAATAGTTTAACTTGAAAGTTTTAAACATGCTTGAAATGAAAATGAGTTTACTGAGACAAGCTGCTGTATGAAGTAAATAAAACAAAATTTTCTATTATCTAATACACATACAAACACAGAGTTACACTAGCACTTGTTTACCAAATACTTTATCTAATGAAATAAAACACCAAACAACATTAGTGGAAATGAATATAAAATCATTAATCATTTTTTATATATTATTTGAATTGTTACATTTAATGGCTATGTCAAATTTTCTTCAAATTTCAAGTATAATACCACTAGGTAGTTAGGATATATATATATATGGCCATCACCACACATGGTTGTAGATCTACACTAATGCACGAGGCTAGCGGCCATCACCATACGTATCCTGCGGAAAAAAAATTGTAATGTGCTATAATTATACAACCTCAGTCACATGCTCTCAAGTTTTTTGCCACGACAGCCCACTCTCTCAATGAAAGCAGCAGTGAAAATCCTACATCTAATTTGATAATACAATACACTGATTAAACATTTATAAAGAATGAATATTTTTAATTACAAAAATATTTATTTGGTATATAACTAAGTATTAAGCAGATTCACAATTGACCAGAACTATATGATATGATGAGCTTTATCTCCATACTGTGTTTTGAATAATGCAAGGTTCAATTTCATACTATATATTTATAACAGGAGTTGAACTTATAATTAAAATATAATATTTAAATTATTATTGTAGGTAAATACCAAGTTACCACATGATTAAAACAAACCACCATAAACCAAGAGTATATAAGAAAAAAAATGAATAAAGAGCACCACAAGCCACCACTATAGAGTTCAGAAATACCACCACAAGAGTACCACAAACAACCTCAAGAGTATGACAACCCACCACAAGAGTACTACAAACAACCTCAAGAGTATGACAACCCACCATAAGAGTACCACAAACAACCTCAAGAGTATGACAACCCACCACAAGAGTACCACAAACAACCTCAAGAGTATGACAACCCACCATAAGAGTACCACAAACAACCTCAAGAGTATGACAACCCACCACAAGAGAACCACAAACAACCTCAAGAGTATGACAACCCACCACAAGAGAACCACAAACAACCTCAAGAGTATGACAACCCACCATAAGAGTACCACAAACAACCTCAAGAGTATGACAACCCACCATAAGAGTACCACAAACAACCTCAAGAGTATGACAACCCACCACAAGAGAACCACAAACAACCTCAAGAGTATGACAACCCACCACAAGAGTACCACAAACAACCTCAAGAGTATGACAACCCACCATAAGAGTACCACAAACAACCTCAAGAGTATGACAACCCACCACAAGAGAACCACAAACAACCTCAAGAGTATGACAACCCACCACAAGAGAACCACAAACAACCTCAAGAGTATGAAAACCCACCATAAGAGTACCACAAACAACCTCAAGAGTATGACAACCCACCACAAGAGTACCACAAACAACCTCAAGAGTATGACAACCCACCATAAGAGTACCACAAACAACCTCAAGAGTATGACAACCCACCACAAGAGAACCACAAACAACCTCAAGAGTATGACAACCCACCACAAGAGAACCACAAACAACCTCAAGAGTATGACAACCCACCATAAGAGTACCACAAACAACCTCAAGAGTATGACAACCCACCATAAGAGTACCACAAACAACCTCAAGAGTATGACAACCCACCATAAGAGTACCACAAACAACCTCAAGAGTATGACAACCCACCACAAGAGAACCACAAACAACCTCAAGAGTATGACAACCCACCACAAGAGTACTACAAACAACCTCAAGAGTATGACAACCCACCATAAGAGTACCACAAACAACCTCAAGAGTATGACAACCCACCACAAGAGTACTACAAACAACCTCAAGAGTATGACAACCCACCACAAGAGTACTACAAACAACCTCAAGTGTGACAACCCACCACAAGAGTACCACAAACAACCTCAAGAGTATGACAACCCACCACAAGAGTACTACAAACAACCACAAGAGTATGACAACCCTATATAAGAGTACCACAAACAACCTCAAGAGTATGACAACCCACCACAAGAGAACCACAAACAACCTCAAGAGTATGACAACCCACCACAAGAGTACCACAAACAACCTCAAGAGTATGACAACCCACCACAAGAGTACCACAAACAACCTCAAGAGTATGACAACCCACCACAAGAGCACCACAAACTAACACAAGAGCACCATAAATCAACCCAAATCACAAACAATCAACAAACAACCTCAAGAGCACAGACAACCACTACAACTACAAGAGTACAGAACAACCACCACAAAAGAACCACAAACAATATCAAGAAATAAACAAACCACAACAATAGTACCACAAATCACCACAAGCTCACCAAAAATAAGAGCAAGCGAAGAGCACCACAAACCAACCCAATTCCACAAACCACCACAAGAGAATATCAAACCACCACAAGAGAACATCAAACCACCACAAGAGAACATCAAACCACCACAAAAGAACATTAAACCACCACAAGAGAACATCAAACCATCACAAGAGAACATCAAACCACCATAAGAGAACATCAAACCACCACAAGAGTACAGAACAACCACCACAATCAACCTCAAGAGCACCACGAACCAACCCAAGAATATCACAAACCTCAACAAATGAAGAGAACAAAAGACCACCTCAACCTCAATTGAAGAGTTCTACAAACCACCTCAAATCAAGTGGACCACACACCATCGCAACAGAACTACAACACCCCCTGAATATAGAGTATGACAACTATAAATCCACTGTACCTAATACCAAGTTTTATCAAAGCACTGTGCTAAAATCCAAACATCATTCAAGAATAGCTTAGCTGCACTTTAACAATGAGCAGATCATGTCACAATGTTATCTCTTAATGCAACACAACAATGTGAGTAAAAAATAAGACAGTTACTATGTATATCTAATAATATTAAACAAGAAACAAGAAAACCATAAAAACGAAGTTTTTATTATACTCCTTTTATTTGCAAACTAAGTTTACCATCATGTAATTAAATAATTGATTGACTACTGCAAACGAAACGCACAGAAAAATATGTGTCGCAAATCTCAAAAATATCTCCTTACTCCGTATAAATTGTTCTAAAAATAATCTTAGCGCATAATTTTTTTTTCTAGCTTTGCGGCGAAAAAGTATAAAAAGTTGCACAGGCATTTTTAACGCGAAATCAAAATTTTTCTTATACTTTCCTTTTAAGAAATGAATATTAAATTAGTAACACATAACAATGAAAACATTGAATAAATTATTAACTTTCATTAAGCCTTAATTAAAACTATTTAAAATAAGTTAAGAAAAAGCAATTTACCTTTTTCACAAATTCTTCTCGAGTTGTTGCAAGGGCCCTAACTCCTTCCTTTTTTAACTTTGCTTTCATCTGTTGTAGAACTTGACATCAAACTGTTTTCTGAAACTAATAAAATGTCTAAAAGAGTGTTAATACATGCATGTCAAATTTCCATTAGCAAAGACGAAAACGCCACAACATACACGTCATTCTGTAGGTCTTTTCTTCCTGTCCCTCTCGAGATAGTGACTGGTACCCCTTAAGCCTGAAATTAAAGCTAAAAAATTGAAACACATAAGCTTAATAATGAAAACATTGAATACATTATTAACTTTAATTAAGCCTTATTTAAAACTATTTAAGACAAGTTAAAAATAAGCAATTTACCTTTTTCACAAATTCTTCTCGAGTTGTTGCAAGGGCCCTAACTCCTTCCTTTTTTAACTTTGCTTTCATCTGTTGTAGAACTTGACCTCAAACTGTTTTCAAAAACTAATAAAATGTCTAAAAGAGTGTTAATACATGCATGTCAAATTTCCATTAGCAAAGACGAAAACGCCACAACATACACGTCATTCTGTAGGTCTTTTCTTCCTGTCCCTCTCAAGATGGTGACTGGTACCCCTTAAACCTGAAATTAAAGCTAAAAAAATAGTAACACAGAATAATGAAAACATTGAATACATAATTACTTTTGTTAAGCTTTAATTAAAACTTTTTGAAATAAGTTAAGAAAAAGCAATTTAGCTTTTTCACAAATTCTTCTCGAGTTGTAGCATGGACCCTAACTCCTTCCTTTTTTAACTTTGCTTTCATCTGTTGTAGAACTTGACCTCAAACTGTTTTCTGAAACTAATAAAATGTCTAAAAGAGTGTTAATACATGCATGTCAAATTTCCATTACCAAAGACGAAAACGCCACAACATACACGTCATTCTGTAGGTCTTTTCTTCCTGTCCCTCTCGAGATAGTGACCGGTACCCCTTAAGCCTGAAATTAAAGCTAAAAAAATGAAACGCATAATAATGAAAACATTGAATACATTATTAACTTTTATTAAGCCTTATTTAAAACTATTTAAGATAAGTTTAGAAAAAGCAATTTACCTTTTTCACAAATTCTTCTCAAGTTGTTGCAAGGGCCCTAACTCCTTCCTTTTTAACTTCACTTTCATCTGTTGTAAAACTTGACCTTAAAACTATTTTCTGAAACTAAAAAAATGTCTAAAAGAATGTTAATACATGCATGCCGAATTTCCATTAGTAAACACAAAAAAGCTACAAAATACACGTCATTCTGTAGGTCTTTTCTTTCTGTCCCTCTCGAGATGGTGACTAGTACCCCTTAAGCCTGAAATTAAAGCTAAAAATATAGAAACACATAATAATGAAAACATTGAATACATTATTAACTTTTATTAAGCTTTAATTAAAACTTTTTGAAATAAGTTAAGAAAAAGCAATTTACCTTTTTCACAAATTCTTCTCAAGTTGTTGCAAGGGCCCTAACTCCTTCCTTTTTTAACTTTGCTTTCATCTGTTGTAGAACTTGACCTCAAACTGTTTTCTGAAACTAATAAAATGTCTAAAAGAGTGTTAATACATGCATGTCAAATTTCCATTAGCAAAGACGAAAACGCTACAACATACACATCATTCTGTAAGTCTTTTCTTCCTGTCCCTCTCGAGATAGTGACTGGTACCGCTTAAGCCTGAAATTAAAGCTAAAAAAATAGTAACACATAACAATGAAAACATTGAATACATTATTAACTTTTATTAAGCCTTAATTAAAACTATGTTAGATAAGTTTAGAAAAAGCAATTTACCTTTTTCACAAATTCTTCTCGAGTTGTTGGAAGGTCCCTAACTCCTTCCTTTTTTAACTTTGCTTTCATCTGTTGTAGAACTTGACCTCAAACTGTTTTCTGAAACTAATAAAATGTTTAAAAGAATGTTAATACATGCATGCAGAATTTCCATTAGTGAACACAAAAACGCTACAAAATACACGTCATTCTGTAGGTCTTGTCTTCCTGTCCCTCTCGAGATAGTGACTGGTACCCCTTAAGCCTGAAATTAAAGCTAAAAAATTGAAACACATAATAATGAAAACATTGAATACATTATTAACTTTTATTAAGCTTTAATTAAAACTTTTTGAAATAAGTTAGGAATAAGCAATTTACCTTTTTCACAAATTCTTCTCGAGTTGTTGGAAGGTCCCTAACTCCTTCCTTTTTTAACTTTGCTTTCATCTGTTGTAGAACTTGACCTCAAACTGTTTTCTGAAACTAATAAAATGTCTAAAAGAGTGTTAATACATGCATGTCAAATTTCCATTAGCAAAGACGAAAACGCCGCAACATACACGTCATTCTGTAGGTCTTTTCTTCCGGTCTCGCTCGAGATAGTGACTGGTACCCCTTAAGCCTGAAATTAAAGCTAAAAAATTGAAACACATAATAATGAAAACATAGAATACATTATTAACTTTTATTAAGCCTTATTTAAAACTATTTAAGATAAGTTTAGAAAAAGCGATTTACCTTTCTCACAAATTCTTCTCGAGTTGTTGCAAGGGCCCTAACTCCTTCCTTTTTTAACTTTGCTTTCATCTGTTGTAGAACTTAACCTCAAACAGTTTTCTGAAACTAAAAAAATGTCTAAAAGAATGTTAATACATGCATGCCGAATTTCTATTAGTAAACAAAAAAAAGCTACAAAATACACGTCATTCTGTAGGTCTTTTCTTTCTGTCCCTCTCGAGATGGTGACTGGTACCCCTTAAGCCTGAAATTAAAGCTAAAAATATAGAAACACATAATAATGAAAACATTGAATACATTATTAACTTTAATTAAGCCTTAATTAAAACTATTTAAGACAAGTTAAGAATAAGCAATTTACCTTTTTCACAAATTCTTCTCGAGTTGTTGGAAGGTCCCTAACTCCTTCCTTTTTTAACTTTGCTTTCATCTGTTGTAGAAATTAACCTCAAACAGTTTTCTGAAACTAAAAAAATGTCTAAAAGAGTGTTAATACATGCATGTCAAATTTCCATTAGCGAACACGACAACGCCACAACATACACGTCATTCTGTAGGTCTTTTCTTACTGTCCCTCTCAAGATGGTGACTGGTACCCCTTAAGCCTGAAATTAAAGCTAAAAAAATGAAACACATAATAATGAAAACATTGAATACATTATTAACTTTTTTTAAGCTTTAATTAAAACTATTTAAGATAAGTTTAGAAAAAGCAATTTACCTTTTTCACAAATTCTTCTCGAGTTGTTGCAAGGGCCCTAACTCCTTCCTTTTTTAACTTTGCTTTCATCTGTTGTAGAACTTAACCTTTAACTATTTTCTGAAACTAAACAAATGTCTAAAAGAATGTTAATACATGCATGCCGAATTTCCATTAGTAAACACAAAAAAGCTACAAAATACACGTCATTCTGTAGGTCTTTTCTTTCTGTCCCTCTCGAGATGGTGACTGGTACCCCTTAAGCCTGAAATAGAAACACATAATAATGAAAACATTGAATACATTATTAACTTTAATTACGCCTTAATTAAAACTATTTAAGACAAGTTAAGAATAAGCAATTTACCTTTTTCACAAATTCTTCTCGAGTTGTTGCAAGGGCCCTAACTCCTTCCTTTTTTAACTTTGCTTTCATCTGTTGTAGAACTTAACCTTTAACTATTTTCTGAAACTAAACAAATGTCTAAAAGAATGTTAATACATGCATGCCGAATTTCCATTAGTAAACACAAAAAAGCTACAAAATACACGTCATTCTGTAGGTCTTTTCTTTCTGTCCCTCTCCAGATGGTGACTGGTACCCCTTAAGCCTGAAATTAAAGCTAAAAAAATAGTAACACATAACAATGAAAACATTGAATACATTATTAACTTTAATTAGGCCTTTATTAAAACTATTTAAGATAAGTTTAGAAAAAGCAATTTACCTTTTTCACAAATTCTTCTTGAGTTGTTGCAAGGGCACTAACTCCTTCCTTTTTGAACTTTGCTTTTATCTGTTGTAGAACTTGACCTCAAACTGTTTTCTGAAACTAAAAAAATGTCTAAAAGAGTGTTAATACATGCATGTCAAATTTCCATTAGCAAAGACGAAAACGCCACAACATACACGTCATTCTGTAGGTCTTTTCTTCCTGTCCCTCTCGAGATAGTAACTGGTACCCCTTAAGCCTGAAATTAAAGCTAAAAAAATGAAACACATAATAATGAAAACATTGAATACATTATTAACTTTTATTAAGCCTTATTTAAAACTATTTAAGATAAGTTTAGAAAAAGCAATTTACCTTTTTCACAAATTCTTCTCGAGTTGTTGCAAGAGCCCTAACTCCTTCCTTTTTTAAGTTCACTTTCATCTGCTGTAGAACTTAACCTTTAACTATTTTCTGAAACTAAAAAAATGTCTAAAAGAATGTTAATACATGCATGCCGAATTTCCATTAGTAAACACAAAAAAGCTACAAAATACACGTCATTCTGTAGGTCTTTTCTTTCTGTCCCTCTCGAGATGGTGACTGGTACCCCTTAAGCCTGAAATAGAAACACATAATAATGAAAACATTGAATACATTATTAACTTTAATTAAGCCTTAATTAAAACTATTTAAGACAAGTTAAGAATAAGCAATTTACCTTTTTCACAAATTCTTCTCGAGTTGTTGCAAGGGCCCTAACTCCTTCCTTTTTTAACTTTGCTTTCATCTGTTGTAGAACTTGACCTCAAACTGTTTTCTGAAACTAATAAAATGTCTAAAAGAGTGTTAATACATGCATGTCAAATTTCCATTAGCAAAGACGAAAACGCCACAACATACACATCATTCTGTAAGTCTTTTCTTCCTGTCCCTCTCGAGATAGTGACTGGTACGGCTTAAGCCTGAAATTAAAGCTAAAAAAATAGTAACACATAACAATGAAAACATTGAATACATTATTAACTTTAATTAAGCCTTAATTAAAACTATTTAAGATAAGTTTAGAAAAAGCAATTTACCTTTTACACAAATTCTTCATGAGTTGTTGCAAGGGCACTAACTCCTTCCTTTTTTAACTTTGCTTTTATCTGTTGTAGAACTTGACCTCAAACAGTTTTCTGAAACTAAAAAAATGTCTAAAAGAGTGTTAATACATGCATGTCAAATTTCCATTAGCGAACACGACAACGTCACAACATACACGTCATTCTGTAGGTCTTTTCTTCCTGTCCCTCTCGAGATAGTGATTGGTACCCCTTAAGCCTGAAATTAAAGCTAAAAAATTGAAACACATAATAATGAAAACATTGTATACATTATTAGCTTTTATTAAGCCTTATTTAAAACTTATTAAGATAAGTTCAGAAAAAGCAATTTACCTTTTTCACAAATTCTTCTCGCGTTGTTGGAAGGTCCCTAACTCCTTCCTTTTTTAACTTTGCTTTCATCTGTTGTAGAACTTGACCTCAAACTGTTTTCTGAAACTAATAAAATGTCTAAAAGAGTGTTAATACATGCATGTCAAATTTCCATTAGCAAAGACGAAAACGCCATAAACATACACGTCATTCTGTCGGTCTTTTCTTCCTGTCCCTCTCGAGATGGTGACTGGTACCCCTTAAGCCTGAAATTAAAGCTAAAAAATTGAAACACATAAGCTTAATAATGAAAACATTGAATACATTATTAACTTTAATTAAGCCTTTATTAAAACTATTTAAGACAAGTTAAGAATAAGCAATTTACCTTTTTACAAATTCTTCTCGAGTTGTTGGAAGGTCCCTAACTCCATCCTTTTTTAACTTTGCTTTCATCTGTTGTAGAACTTGACCTCAAACTGTTTTCTGAAACTAATAAAATGTCTAAAAGAGTGTTAATACATGCATGTCAAATTTCCATTAGCAAAGACGAAAACGCCACAACATACACGTCATTCTGTAGGTCTTTTCTTCCTGTTCCTCTCGAGATGGTGACTGGTACCCCTTAAGCCTGAAATTAAAGCTAAAAAATTGAAACACAAAAGCTTAATAATGAAAACATTGAATACATTATTAACTTCAATTAAGCCTTTATTAAAACTATTTAAGACAAGTTAAGAATAAGCAATTTACCTTTTTCACAAATTCTTCTCGAGTTGTTGGAAGGTCCCTAACTCCTTCCTTTTTTAACTTTGCTTTCATCTGTTGTAGAACTTGACCTCAAACTGTTTTCTGAAACTAATAAAATGTCTAAAAGAGTGTTAATACATGCATGTCAAATTTCCATTAGCAAAGACGAAAACGCCACAACATACACGTCATTCTGTAGGTCTTTTCTTCCTGTCCCTCTCGAGATAGTGACTGGTACCCCTTAAGCTTAAAATTAAAGCTAAAAAAATAAAACACATAATAATGAAAACATTGAATACATTATTAACTTTTATTAAGCCTTATTTAAAACTATTTAAGATAAGTTTAGAAAAAGCAATTTACCTTTTTCACAAATTCTTCTCGAGTTGTTGCAAGGGCCCTAACTCCTTCCTTTTTTAACTTTGCTTTCATCTGTTGTAGAACTTGACCTTAAACTATTTTCTGAAACTAAAAAAATGTCTAAAAGAGTGTTAATACATGCATGTCAAATTTCCATTAGTAAACACAAAAAAGCTACAAAATACACGTCATTCTGTAGGTCTTTTCTTTCTGTCCCTCTCGAGATGGTGACTGGTACCCCTTAAGCCTGAAATAGAAACACATAATAATGAAAACATTGAATACATTATTAACTTAAATTAAGCCTTAATTAAAACTATTTAAGACAAGTTAAGAATAAGCAATTTACCTTTTTCACAAATTCTTCTCGAGTTGTTGGAAGGTCCCTAACTCCTTCCTTTTTTAACTTTGCTTTCATCTGTTGTAGAACTTGACCTCAAACTGTTTTCTGAAACTAATAAAATGTCTAAAAGAGTGTTAATACATGCATGTCAAATTTCCATTAGCAAAGACGAAAACGCCACAACATACACGTCATTCTGTAGGTCTTTTCTTCCTGTCCCTCTCGAGATAGTAACTGGTACCCCTTAAGCTTGAAATTAAAGCTAAAAAAATGAAACACATAATAATGAAAACATTGAATACATTATTAACTTTTATTAAGCCTTATTTAAAACTATTTAAGATAAGTTTAGAAAAAGCAATTTACCTTTTTCACAAATTCTTCTCGAGTTGTTGCAAGAGCCCTAACTCCTTCCTTTTTTAAGTTCACTTTCATCTGCTGTAGAACTTAACCTTTAACTATTTTCTGAAACTAAAAAAATGTCTAAAAGAATGTTAATACATGCATGCCGAATTTCCATTAGTAAACACAAAAAAGCTACAAAATACACGTCATTCTGTAGGTCTTTTCTTTCTGTCCCTCTCGAGATGGTGACTGGTACCCCTTAAGCCTGAAATAGAAACACATAATAATGAAAACATTGAATACATTATTAACTTTAATTAAGCCTTAATTAAAACTATTTAAGACAAGTTAAGAATAAGCAATTTACCTTTTTACAAATTCTTCTCGAGTTGTTGGAAGGTCCCTAACTCCATCCTTTTTTAACTTTGCTTTCATCTGTTGTAGAACTTGACCTCAAACGGTTTTCTGAAACTAATAAAATGTCTAAAAGAGTGTTAATACATGCATGTCAAATTTCCATTAGCAAAGACGAAAACGCCACAACATACACGTCATTCTGTAGGTCTTTTCTTCCTGTCCCTCTCGAGATAGTAACTGGTACCCCTTAAGCCTGAAATTAAAGCTAAAAAAATGAAACACATAATAATGAAAACATTGAATACATTATTAACTTTTATTAAGCCTTAATTAAAACTATTTATGATAAGTTTAGAAAAAGCAATTTACCTTTTTCACAAATTCTTCTCGAGTTGTTGCAAGAGCCCTAACTCCTTCCTTTTTTAAGTTCACTTTCATCTGCTGTAGAACTTAACCTTTAACTATTTTCTGAAACTAAAAAAATGTCTAAAAGAATGTTAATACATGCATGCCGAATTTCCATTAGTAAACACAAAAAAGCTACAAAATACACGTCATTCTGTAGGTCTTTTCTTTCTGTCCCTCTCGAGATGGTGACTGGTACCCCTTAAGCCTGAAATAGAAACACATAATAATGAAAACATTGAATACATTATTAACTTTAATTAAGCCTTAATTAAAACTATTTAAGACAAGTTAAGAATAAGCAATTTACCTTTTTCACAAATTCTTCTCGAGTTGTTGCAAGGGCCCTAACTCCTTCCTTTTTTAACTTTGCTTTCATCTGTTGTAGAACTTGACCTCAAACTGTTTTCTGAAACTAATAAAATGTCTAAAAGAGTGTTAATACATGCATGTCAAATTTCCATTAGCAAAGACGAAAACGCCACAACATACACATCATTCTGTAAGTCTTTTCTTCCTGTCCCTCTCGAGATAGTGACTGGTACGGCTTAAGCCTGAAATTAAAGCTAAAAAAATAGTAACACATAACAATGAAAACATTGAATACATTATTAACTTTAATTAAGCCTTAATTAAAACTATTTAAGATAAGTTTAGAAAAAGCAATTTACCTTTTACACAAATTCTTCTTGAGTTGTTGCAAGGGCACTAACTCCTTCCTTTTTTAACTTTGCTTTTATCTGTTGTAGAACTTGACCTCAAACAGTTTTCTGAAACTAAAAAAATGTCTAAAAGAGTGTTAATACATGCATGTCAAATTTCCATTAGCGAACACGACAACGTCACAACATACACGTCATTCTGTAGGTCTTTTCTTCCTGTCCCTCTCGAGATAGTGATTGGTACCCCTTAAGCCTGAAATTAAAGCTAAAAAATTGAAACACATAATAATGAAAACATTGTATACATTATTAGCTTTTATTAAGCCTTATTTAAAACTTATTAAGAGAAGTTTAGAAAAAGCAATTTACCTTTTTCACAAATTCTTCTCGAGTTGTTGGAAGGTCCCTAACTCCTTCCTTTTTTAACTTTGCTTTCATCTGTTGTAGAACTTGACCTCAAACTGTTTTCTGAAACTAATAAAATGTCTAAAAGAGTGTTAATACATGCATGTCAAATTTCCATTAGCAAAGACGAAAACGCCATAAACATACACGTCATTCTGTCGGTCTTTTCTTCCTGTCCCTCTCGAGATGGTGACTGGTACCCCTTAAGCCTGAAATTAAAGCTAAAAAATTGAAACACATAAGCTTAATAATGAAAACATTGAATACATTATTAACTTTAATTAAGCCTTTATTAAAACTATTTAAGACAAGTTAAGAATAAGCAATTTACCTTTTTACAAATTCTTCTCGAGTTGTTGGAAGGTCCCTAACTCCATCCTTTTTTAACTTTGCTCTCATCTGTTGTAGAACTTGACCTCAAACTGTTTTCTGAAACTAATAAAATGTCTAAAAGAGTGTTAATACATGCATGTCAAATTTCCATTAGCAAAGACGAAAACGCCACAACATACACGTCATTCTGTAGGTCTTTTCTTCCTGTTCCTCTCGAGATGGTGACTGGTACCCCTTAAGCCTGAAATTAAAGCTAAAAAATTGAAACACAAAAGCTTAATAATGAAAACATTGAATACATTATTAACTTCAATTAAGCCTTTATTAAAACTATTTAAGACAAGTTAAGAATAAGCAATTTACCTTTTTCACAAATTCTTCTCGAGTTGTTGGAAGGTCCCTAACTCCTTCCTTTTTTAACTTTGCTTTCATCTGTTGTAGAACTTGACCTCAAACTGTTTTCTGAAACTAATAAAATGTCTAAAAGAGTGTTAATACATGCATGTCAAATTTCCATTAGCAAAGACGAAAACGCCACAACATACACGTCATTCTGTAGGTCTTTTCTTCCTGTCCCTCTCGAGATAGTGACTGGTACCCCTTAAGCCTGAAATTAAAGCTAAAAAATTGAAACACATAATAATGAAAACATTGAATACATTATTAACTTTTATTAAGCCTTATTTAAAACTATTTAAGATAAGTTCAGAAAAAGCAATTTACCTTTTTCACAAATTCTTCTCGAGTTGTTGCAAGGGCCCTAACTCCTTCCTTTTTTAACTTTGCTTTCATCTGTTGTAGAACTTGACCTTAAACTATTTTCTAAAACTAAAAAAATGTCTAAAAGAGTGTTAATACATGCATGTCAAATTTCCATTAGCAAAGACGAAAACGCCACAACATACACGTCATTCTGTAGGTCTTTTCTTCCTGTCCCTCTCGAGATAGTGACTGGTACCCCTTAAGCTTAAAATTAAAGCTAAAAAAATAAAACACATAATAATGAAAACATTGAATACATTATTAACTTTTATTAAGCCTTATTTAAAACTATTTAAGATAAGTTTAGAAAAAGCAATTTACCTTTTTCACAAATTCTTCTCGAGTTGTTGCAAGGGCCCTAACTCCTTCCTTTTTTAACTTTGCTTTCATCTGTTGTAGAACTTGACCTTAAACTATTTTCTGAAACTAAAAAAATGTCTAAAAGAGTGTTAATACATGCATGTCAAATTTCCATTAGTAAACACAAAAAAGCTACAAAATACACGTCATTCTGTAGGTCTTTTCTTTCTGTCCCTCTCGAGATGGTGACTGGTACCCCTTAAGCCTGAAATAGAAACACATAATAATGAAAACATTGAATACATTATTAACTTAAATTAAGCCTTAATTAAAACTATTTAAGACAAGTTAAGAATAAGCAATTTACCTTTTTCACAAATTCTTCTCGAGTTGTTGGAAGGTCCCTAACTCCTTCCTTTTTTAACTTTGCTTTTATCTGTTGTAGAACTTGACCTCAAACTGTTTTCTGAAACTAATAAAATGTCTAAAAGAGTGTTAATACATGCATGTCAAATTTCCATTAGCAAAGACGAAAACGCCACAACATACACGTCATTCTGTAGGTCTTTTCTTCCTGTCCCTCTCGAGATAGTGACTGGTACCCCTTAAGCCTGAAATTAAAGCTAAAAAAATGAAACACATAATAATGAAAACATTGAATACATTATTAACTTTTATTAAGCCTTATTTAAAACTATTTAAGATAAGTTCAGAAAAAGCAATTTACCTTTTTCACAAATTCTTCTCGAGTTGTTGCAAGGGCCCTAACTCCTTCCTTTTTTAACTTTGCTCTCATCTGTTGTAGAAATTAACCTCAAACAGTTTTCTGAAACTAAAAAAATGTCTAAAAGAGTGTTAATACATGCATGTCAAATTTCCATTAGCAAAGACGAAAACGCCACAACATACACGTCATTCTGTAGGTCTTTTCTTCCTGTTCCTCTCGAGATGGTGACTGGTACCCCTTAAGCCTGAAATTAAAGCTAAAAAATTGAAACACATAAGCTTAATAATGAAAATATTGAATACATTATTAACTTTTATTAAGCCTTATTTAAAACTATTTAAGATAAGTTTAGAAAAAGCAATTTACCTTTTTCACAAATTCTTCTCGAGTTGTTGCAAGGGCCCTAACTCCTTCCTTTTTTAACTTTGCTTTCATCTGTTGTAGAACTTGACCTTAAACTATTTTCTGAAACTAAAAAAATGTCTAAAAGAGTGTTAATACATGCATGTCAAATTTCCATTAGTAAACACAAAAAAGCTACAAAATACACGTCATTCTGTAGGTCTTTTCTTTCTGTCCCTCTCGAGATGGTGACTGGTACCCCTTAAGCCTGAAATAGAAACACATAATAATGAAAACATTGAATACATTATTAACTTAAATTAAGCCTTAATTAAAACTATTTAAGACAAGTTAAGAATAAGCAATTTACCTTTTTCACAAATTCTTCTCGAGTTGTTGGAAGGTCCCTAACTCCTTCCTTTTTTAACTTTGCTTTCATCTGTTGTAGAACTTGACCTCAAACTGTTTTCTGAAACTAATAAAATGTCTAAAAGAGTGTTAATACATGCATGTCAAATTTCCATTAGCAAAGACGAAAACGCCACAACATACACGTCATTCTGTAGGTCTTTTCTTCCTGTCCCTCTCGAGATAGTGACTGGTACCCCTTAAGCCTGAAATTAAAGCTAAAAAAATGAAACACATAATAATGAAAACATTGAATACATTATTAACTTTTATTAAGCCTTATTTAAAACTATTTAAGATAAGTTTAGAAAACGCAATTTACCTTTTTCACAAATTCTTCTCGAGTTGTTGCAAGAGCCCTAACTCCTTCCTTTTTTAAGTTCACTTTCATCTGCTGTAGAACTTAACCTTTAACTATTTTCTGAAACTAAAAAAATGTCTAAAAGAATGTTAATACATGCATGCCGAATTTCCATTAGTAAACACAAAAAAGCTACAAAATACACGTCATTCTGTAGGTCTTTTCTTTCTGTCCCTCTCAAGATGGTGACTGGTACCCCTTAAGCCTGAAATAGAAACACATAATAATGAAAACATTGAATACATTATTAACTTTAATTAAGCCTTAATTAAAACTATTTAAGACAAGTTAAGAATAAGCAATTTACCTTTTTCACAAATTCTTCTCGAGTTGTTGCAAGGGCCCTAACTCCTTCCTTTTTTAACTTTGCTTTCATCTGTTGTAGAACTTGACCTCAAACTGTTTTCTGAAACTAATAAAATGTCTAAAAGAGTGTTAATACATGCATGTCAAATTTCCATTAGCGAACACGAAAACTCCACAACATACATGTCATTCTGTAGGTCTTTTCTTCCTGTCCCTCTCGAGATAGTGACTGGTACCCCTTAAGCTTGAAATTAAAGCTAAAAAAATAAAACACATAATAATGAAAACATTGAATACATTATTAACTTTTATTAAGCCTTATTTAAAACTATTTAAGATAAGTTTAGAAAAAGCAATTTACCTTTTTCACAAATTCTTCTCGAGTTGTTGCAAGGGCCCTAACTCCTTCCTTTTTTAACTTTGCTTTCATCTGTTGTAGAACTTGACCTTAACCTATTTTCTGAAACTAAAAAAATGTCTAAAAGAGTGTTAATACATGCATGCCAAATTTCCATTAGTAAACACAAAAAAGCTACAAAATACACGTCATTCTGTAGGTCTTTTCTTTCTGTCCCTCTCGAGATGGTGACTGGTACCCCTTAAGCCTGAAATTAAAGCTAAAAAATTGAAACACATAATAATGAAAACATTGAATACATTATTAACTTTTATTAAGCCTTATTTAAAACTATTTAAGATAAGTTCAGAAAAAGCAATTTACCTTTTTCACAAATTCTTCTGGAGTTGTTGCAAGGGCCCTAACTCCTTCCTTTTTTAACTTTGCTTTCATCTGTTGTAGAACTTGACCTTAAACTATTTTCTGAAACTAAAAAAATGTCTAAAAGAGTGTTAATACATGCATGTCAAATTTCCATTAGTAAACACAAAAAAGCTACAAAATACACGTCATTCTGTAGGTCTTTTCTTTCTGTCCCTCTCGAGATGGTGACTGGTACCCCTTAAGCCTGAAATAGAAACACATAATAATGAAAACATTGAATACATTATTAACTTAAATTAAGCCTTAATTAAAACTATTTAAGACAAGTTAAGAATAAGCAATTTACCTTTTTCACAAATTCTTCTCGAGTTGTTGGAAGGGCCCTAACTCCTTCCTTTTTTAACTTTGCTTTCATCTGTTGTAGAACTTGACCTCAAACTGTTTTCTGAAACTAATAAAATGTCTAAAAGAGTGTTAATACATGCATGTCAAATTTCCATTAGCAAAGACGAAAACTCCACAACATACATGTCATTCTGTAGGTCTTTTCTTCCTGTCCCTCTCGAGATAGTAACTGGTACCCCTTAAGCCTGAAATTAAAGCTAAAAAAATGAAACACATAATAATGAAAACATTGAATACATTATTAACTTTTATTAAGCCTTATTTAAAACTATTTAAGATAAGTTAAGAAAAAGCAATTTACCTTTTTCACAAATTCTTCTCGAGTTGTTGCAAGGGCACTAACTCCTTCCTTTTTTAACTTTGCTCTCATCTGTTGTAGAAATTAACCTCAAACAGTTTTCTGAAACTAAAAAAATGTCTAAAAGAGTGTTAATACATGCATGTCAAATTTCCATTAGCAAAGACGAAAATGCCACAACATACACGTCATTCTGTAGGTCTTTTCTTACTGTCCCTCTCAAGATGGTGACTGGTACCCCTTAAGCTTGAAATTAAAGCTAAAAAACTAAAACACATAATAATGAAAACATTGAATACATTATTAACTTTTATTAAGCCTTATTTAAAACTATTTAAGATAAGTTTAGAAAAAGCAATTTACCTTTTTCACAAATTCTTCTCGAGTTGTTGCAAGGGCCCTAACTCCTTCCTTTTTTAACTTTGCTTTCATCTGTTGTAGAACTTGACCTTAACCTATTTTCTGAAACTAAAAAAATGTCTAAAAGAGTGTTAATACATGCATGCCAAATTTCCATTAGTGAACACAAAAACGCTACAAAATACACGTCATTCTGTAGGTCTTTTCTTACTGTCCCTCTAAAGATAGTGACTAGTACCCCTTAAGCCTGAAATTAAAGCTAAAAATATAGAAACACATAATAATGAAAACATTGAATACATAATTACCTTTTGTTAAGCTTTAATTAAAACTTTTTGAAATAAGTTAAGAAAAAGCAATTTACCTTTTTCACAAATTCTTCTCGAGTTGTTGCAAGGGCACTAACTCCTTCCTTTTTTAACTTTGCTCTCATCTGTTGTAGAAATTAACCTCAAACAGTTTTCTGAAACTAAAAAAATGTCTAAAAGAGTGTTAATACATGCATGTCAAATTTCCATTAGCAAAGACGAAAACGCCACAACATACACGTCATTCTGTAGGTCTTTTTTCCTGTCCCTCTCGAGATGGTGACTGGTACCCCTTAAGCCTGAAATTAAAGCTAAAAAATTGAAACACATAAGCTTAATAATGAAAACATTGAATACATTATTAACTTTAATTAAGCCTTAATTAAAACTATTTAAGACAAGTTAAGAATAAGCAATTTACCTTTTTCACAAATTCTTCTCGAGTTGTTGGAAGGTCCCTAACTCCTTCCTTTTTTAACTTTGCGTACTACACAGACAGAATTACCATCTCTTGCGGATATTTTCAGTTCAAGGTGCCTGTCTATGATTGATAAAATCCTCCAAGATCATGCACACCCGCTTCATGATAGCTACATATAATCTAGTCGAAGTGGTCGGCTTCTTTCTATAAGGGCAAGAACAGAGAGATTTAAGAACTCTTTTGTTCCACTGTCAGTAAGACTCTTTCAAAAGAATCACCTTTCAGCCAGGAAATACGATGGCTCAATAGCTGACTCCTAAATAATAGGCCTACTTTTTTCTTGTATGATAAATGGTATGATAGTGTGCGTGAATGTCTATTGTGTTTGAGTACAAATGGTTCTTTAATGTTTTAGGTATGCTGAAAAACGGAATTTATGTAATTAAGTCAATTTTCCATTCATTTGGATCAATAAAGCAATCTTATCTTATCTTTATCTTATCTTATCTGTTGTAGAACTTGACCTCAAACTGTTTTCTGAAACTAATAAAATGTCTAAAAGAGTGTTAATACATGCATGTCAAATTTCCATTAGCAAAGACGAAAACGCCACAACATACACGTCATTCTGTAGGTCTTTTCTTCCTGTCCCTCTCGAGATAGTGACCGGTACCCCTTAAGCCTGAAATTAAAGCTAAAAAAATGAAAGACATAATAATGAAAACATTGAATACATTATTAACTTTAATTAAGCCTTATTTAAAACTATTTAAGATAAGTTCAGAAAAAGCAATTTACCTTTTTCACAAATTCTTCTCGAGTTGTTGCAAGGGCCCTAACTCCTTCCTTTTTTAACTTCACTTTCATCTGTTGTAGAACTTAACCTTTAACTATTTTCTGAAACTAAACAAATGTCTAAAAGAATGTTAATACATGCATGCCGAATTTCCATTAGTAAACACAAAAAAGCTACAAAATACACGTCATTCTGTAGGTCTTTTCTTTCTGTCCCTCTCGAGATGGTGACTGGTACCCCTTAAGCCTGAAATTAAAGCTAAAAAATTGAAACACATAATAATGAAAACATTGAATACATTATTAACTTTTATTAAGCCTTATTTAAAACTATTTAAGATAAGTTCAGAAAAAGCAATTTACCTTTTTCACAAATTCTTCTCGAGTTGTTGCAAGGGCCCTAACTCCTTCCTTTTTTAACTTTGCTTTCATCTGTTGTAGAACTTGACCTTAAACTATTTTCTGAAACTAAAAAAATGTCTAAAAGAGTGTTAATACATGCATGTCAAATTTCCATTAGTAAACACAAAAAAGCTACAAAATACACGTCATTCTGTAGGTCTTTTCTTTCTGTCCCTCTCGAGATGGTGACTGGTACCCCTTAAGCCTGAAATAGAAACACATAATAATGAAAACATTGAATACATTATTAACTTAAATTAAGCCTTAATTAAAACTATTTAAGACAAGTTAAGAATAAGCAATTTACCTTTTTCACAAATTCTTCTCGAGTTGTTGGAAGGGCCCTAACTCCTTCCTTTTTTAACTTTGCTTTCATCTGTTGTAGAACTTGACCTCAAACTGTTTTCTGAAACTAATAAAATGTCTAAAAGAGTGTTAATACATGCATGTCAAATTTCCATTAGCAAAGACGAAAACTCCACAACATACATGTCATTCTGTAGGTCTTTTCTTCCTGTCCCTCTCGAGATAGTAACTGGTACCCCTTAAGCCTGAAATTAAAGCTAAAAAAATGAAACACATAATAATGAAAACATTGAATACATTATTAACTTTTATTAAGCCTTATTTAAAACTATTTAAGATAAGTTAAGAAAAAGCAATTTACCTTTTTCACAAATTCTTCTCGAGTTGTTGCAAGGGCACTAACTCCTTCCTTTTTTAACTTTGCTCTCATCTGTTGTAGAAATTAACCTTAAACAGTTTTCTGAAACTAAAAAAATGTCTAAAAGAGTGTTAATACATGCATGTCAAATTTCCATTAGCAAAGACGAAAATGCCACAACATACACGTCATTCTGTAGGTCTTTTCTTACTGTCCCTCTCAAGATGGTGACTGGTACCCCTTAAGCTTGAAATTAAAGCTAAAAAACTAAAACACATAATAATGAAAACATTGAATACATTATTAACTTTTATTAAGCCTTATTTAAAACTATTTAAGATAAGTTTAGAAAAAGCAATTTACCTTTTTCACAAATTCTTCTCGAGTTGTTGCAAGGGCCCTAACTCCTTCCTTTTTTAACTTTGCTTTCATCTGTTGTAGAACTTGACCTTAACCTATTTTCTGAAACTAAAAAAATGTCTAAAAGAGTGTTAATACATGCATGCCAAATTTCCATTAGTGAACACAAAAACGCTACAAAATACACGTCATTCTGTAGGTCTTTTCTTACTGTCCCTCTAAAGATGGTGACTGGTACCCCTTAAACCTAAAATAAACGCTAAAAAAATAGTAACACAGAATAATGAAAACATTGAATACATAATTACCTTTTGTTAAGCTTTAATTAAAACTTTTTGAAATAAGTTAAGAAAAAGCAATTTACCTTTTTCACAAATTCTTCTCGAGTTGTTGCAAGGGCACTAACTCCTTCCTTTTTTAACTTTGCTCTCATCTGTTGTAGAAATTAACCTCAAACTGTTTTCTGAAACTAATAAAATGTCTAAAAGAGTGTTAATACATGCATGTCAAATTTCCATTAGCAAAGACGAAAACGCCACAACATACACGTCATTCTGTAGGTCTTTTTTCTTGTCCCTCTCGAGATGGTGACTGGTACCCCTTAAGCCTGAAATTAAAGCTAAAAAATTGAAACACATAAGCTTAATAATGAAAACATTGAATACATTATTAACTTTAATTAAGACTTAATTAAAACTATTTAAGACAAGTTAAGAATAAGCAATTTACCTTTTTCACAAATTCTTCTCGAGTTGTTGGAAGGTCCCTAACTCCTTCCTTTTTTAACTTTGCTTTCATCTGTTGTAGAACTTGACCTCAAACTGTTTTCTGAAACTAATAAAATGTCTAAAAGAGTGTTAATACATGCATGTCAAATTTCCATTAGCAAAGACGAAAACGCCACAACATACATGTCATTCTGTAGGTCTTTTCTTCCTGTCCCTCTCGAGATAGTGACTGGTACCCCTTAAGCCTGAAATTAAAGCTAAAAAAATGAAACACATAATAATGAAAACATTGAATACATTATTAACTTTTATTAAGCCTTATTTAAAACTATTTAAGATAAGTTTAGAAAAAGCAATTTACCTTTTTCACAAATTCTTCTCGAGTTGTTGCAAGGGCCCTAACTCCTTCCTTTTTTAACTTTGCTTTCATCTGTTGTAGAACTTAACCTTTAACTATTTTCTGAAACTAAAAAAATGTCTAAAAGAATGTTAATACATGCATGCCGAATTTCCATTAGTAAACACAAAAAAGCTACAAAATACACGTCATTCTGTAGGTCTTTTCTTTCTGTCCCTCTCGAGATGGTGACTGGTACCCCTTAAGCCTGAAATAGAAACACATAATAATGAAAACATTGAATACATTATTAACTTTAATTAAGCCTTAATTAAAACTATTTAAGACAAGTTAAGAATAAGCAATTTACCTTTTTCACAAATTCTTCTCGAGTTGTTGCAAGGGCCCTAACTCCTTCCTTTTTTAACTTTGCTTTCATCTGTTGTAGAACTTGACCTCAAACTGTTTTCTGAAACTAATAAAATCTCTAAAAGAGTGTTAATACATGCATGTCAAATTTCCATTAGCAAAGACGAAAACGCCACAACATACACATCATTCTGTAAGTCTTTTCTTCCTGTCCCTCTCGAGATAGTGACTGGTACGGCTTAAGCCTGAAATTAAAGCTAAAAAATTGAAACACATAAGCTTAATAATGAAAACATTGAATACATTATTAACTTTTATTAAGCCTTATTTAAAACTATTTAAGATAAGTTTAGAAAAAGCAATTTACCTTTTTCACAAATTCTTCTCGAGTTGTTGGAAGGGCCCTAACTCCTTCCTTTTTTAACTTCACTTTCATCTGTTGTAGAACTTAACCTTTAACTATTTTCTGAAACTAAAAAAATGTCTAAAAGAATGTTAATACATGCATGCCGAATTTCCATTAGCAAAGACGAAAACGCCACAACATACACGTCATTCTGTAGGTCTTTTCTTCCTGTCCCTCTCGAGATAGTGACTGGTACCCCTTAAGCTTGAAATTAAAGCTAAAAAAATAAAACACAGAATAATGCAAACATTGAATACATAATTACCTTTTGTTAAGCTTTAATTAAAACTTTTTGAAATAAGTTAAGAAAAAGGAATTTACCTTTTTCACAAATTCTTCTCGAGTTGTTGCAAGGGCACTAACTCCTTCCTTTTTTAACTTTGCTCTCATCTGTTGTAGAAATTAACCTCAAACAGTTTTCTGAAACTAAAAAAATGTCTAAAAGAGTGTTAATACATGCATGTCAAATTTCCATTAGCAAAGACGAAAATGCCACAACATACACGTCATTCTGTAGGTCTTTTCTTCCTGTCCCTCTCGAGATGGTGACTGGTACCCCTTAAGCCTGAAATTAAAGCTTAAAAATTGAAACACATAAGCTTAATAATGAAAACATTGAATACATTATTAACTTTAATTAAGCCTTAATTAAAACTATTTAAGACAAGTTAAGAATAAGCAATTTACCTTTTTCACAAATTTTTCTCGAGTTGTTGGAAGGTCCCTAACTCCTTCCTTTTTTAACTTTGCTTTTATCTGTTGTAGAACTTGACCTCAAACTGTTTTCTGAAACTAATAAAATGTCTAAAAGAGTGTTAATACATGCATGTCAAATTTCCATTAGCAAAGACGAAAACGCCACAACATACACGTCATTCTGTAGGTCTTTTCTTCCTGTCCCTCTCGAGATAGTGACTGGTACCCCTTAAGCCTGAAATTAAAGCTAAAAAAATGAAACACATAATAATGAAAACATTGAATACATTATTAACTTTTATTAAGCCTTATTTAAAACTATTTAAGATAAGTCAAAAAAAGCAATTTACCTTTTTCACAAAATCTTCTTGAGTTGTTGCAAGGGCTCTAACTAATTCCTTTTTTAACTTTGCTTTCATCTGTTGTATAACTTGACCTCAAACTGTTTTCTGAAACTAACAAAATGTCTAAAAGAGTGTAAATACATGCATGTCAAATTTCCATTAGCGAACACGACAACGCCAATACATACACGTCATTCTGTAGGTCTTTTCTTACTGTCCCTCTCGAGATAGAGACTGGTACCCCTGAAATAAAAACTAAATAATTATTAACACATAAAAATGAAAACATTGAATACATAGACTAATTATCTTTAATTGAGCCATAATCAAAACTATTTTTTTTTTAAAGTTAAGAAAAAGCAATTTACCTTCTTTTACTTTATTATTGTCTAGCACAAGTGTTTTTTTTTTTTGGGGCCCCTCTCTTTGTGTGGACTTGACCCTATTTTGTAAATATAAAACTATCTAGCATTTTCCTACCATTAGCGTTGTTATATATCATATTCACAAATTTTACAAATGAGGTTTTGTTTATTCTATGGTTATTTTATTAGCTATTAGGGTAGATCTTAAGGCTGTTTATGTTTAACTGAAATATCTTTTCTAAAATTTAATTATTATTTGATATCTCTTAGCATTCTAAATTAATAGTTTAATTGATTGAATTTTTCTAAATAATGAGTCTTAAATTAAGCTTAAGAAAGATGTTTGACTATCAAGTACAATACAATAAAAGAGAATATGTCTTGACAGACTATCAAGAAAATACACTTAAAGAGAATATATCTTGACAGACTATCAAGTACAATACACTTAAAGAGAATATGTCTTGACAGACTATCAAGTACAATACACTTAAAGAGAATATGTCTTCATTTAAGGCAGACAGCCTTTGACCTACTTGAAGGCATCTAACAAGAATTAAAACAGTTACAGGATCAAGATTATATAAAAGGTACAGTTTTCAGAATGGGCAACACCAAACAAAGACTTTTCTAAAACAGGACAATGCCATTAGAATATGTGGTGATCATAACTGTAAACAACGCCATTATGCATGAGTCAATACCATTAGAATATGTGGTGATTATAAAGTAACTGTATATGAAGCCATTATGCATGACTCAATACCATTAGAATATGTGGTGATTATAAAGTAACTGTAAACAAAGCCATTATGTATGATTCAATGCCATTAGAATATGTGGTGATTATAAAGTAACTGTAAACAAAGCCATTATGTATGATTCAATGCCATTAGAATATGTGGTGATTATATAGTAACTGTAAACAAAGCCATTATGATTCAATGCTATTAGACTTATGTGGTGATTTTAAAGTAACTATAAATGAAGCCATTATGCATAACTCAATGCCATTATAATATGTAATGATTATAAATTCAACTGTAAACAAAGCCATTATGCAGGACTCAATGCCATTAGAATATGTGGTGATTACAAAGTAACTGTAGGGGACACGGTAGCCGAGCGGCAGCGCGTTCGACTGGCAATCCGAAGGTCCTGGGTTCGAATCCTGGTGAAGCCAGGTTTTTTTTCCAGGACTTGAGGGTGTCTCTGAGTCTACCCAGCTCTGATGGGTACCTGACATTAGTTGGGGTAAAGTAAAGGCGGCTGGGCATTGTGCTGGTCACACATCCCCTTGTATGCCGTCGCCACAGAAACTGGTGAACGCTGTTTCACCAGCCCTATGATCAGTTTGGTCCGAAGGGTACTTTACTTTTTTTTTTTTTTTTTTACAAAGTAACTGTAAACAAACCCATTATGCATGATTCAATGCCATTAGAATATGTGGCGATTATAAAATCAACTGAAAACTAAGCCATTATGCATGATTCAATGCCAATGGTGATTATAAAATCAACTGAAAACTAAGCCATTATGCATGATTCAATGTCATTAGAACATGTGATTATAAAGTACCAGTAACTGTAAAATAAAAAAGCTCTTTTGCATGACTCAATGCTATTAGAATATGTGGTGATTATAAAGTAACTTTTAACAAAGCCATTATGCATGATTCAATGCCAAGGCTGGAAAAAATTTTCACAAAGCTTTCTTGGGAATTTTGCATGTCCCACTACTTTTAAAGAACAGTGAAAATTGTAAAGAAAATGGAAAAAACATGATGATTTACATCAACATACTAATAATTACAGGTCCAGATGATGACTATTCAGGACATATTTCATATCTGTAAGGAGAGGGAATTGACCATAAAGAAATATATAAGGAAATACAAAAGATGCAATTGTTATGTTGCAGACACCAGCCTTTTTTGTCTTAATTATTGAACCTAAAAATCTCTGGTCTCTAACTGCATCACCAAGAAATATTCCATTCCGTCAGAGATGTATCTCTAAAAAATTCTAATTCCCATGCTTTAAGATCATTAAATGCAGTGCAGCAATATTACTCACAGAATGATTGTGAAACTTTTCAATACAGAGAAAGGTATCCAAGAAATGTGTCATCATGAGATGTAAGATGGGCTGTAACTTTGCTTACAATCACTGTATAAAAAATCTGCATAGTGTGCAGGATCTTTAAACAATGCTGATGTTTCAATAGAAAATAAAACACTATGTGTTTGACAATATAATACATTTTCCCATGGGTGGGATACCTAAGGCGGGGGAGGGGATGAGGATCGTAAAGCGTCCAGCAGTGTTCCCACTCATAACAGCCCAAATAAATGTATGTTATGTTTTACTTGTGATGGATTATATTTACATACTTTTTGTTCAAGATATTACTGAGCACATGGCACAAATGTATGTTGTCTTATATTACTTGTGATGGATTATATTTCCATGCTTCTTGTTCAAGATATTACTGAGCACATTCACATGGCACAAATGTATGTGTCATATATTACTTGTGATGGATTACATTTATATGCTTTTTGTTCAAGATATTACTGAGCATATTCACATGACACACATGTATGTTGTCATATATTACTTTTGATGGATTATATTTACATGCTTTTTGTTCAAGATATTACTGAGCACATTCACATGGCACACATGTATGTTGTCATATTACTTGTGATGGATTATATTTACATGCTTTTTGTTTAAGATATTAATGAGCACATGGCACAAATGTATGTTGTCATATATTACTTGTGATGGATTGTATTTCAATGCTTTTTATTCAAGATATTACTTTTGCTATTCATGCAATCATTTAAAATATGATATTTTATTTAAATACTTTTGAAAAGAAGGATAATTACATTAGTACTCATATACATTTTTAAATACTGTTATAACAGTTAAATAATCAGCTATTCCACATAACACTGGAAGTTTTTACTGGACTGCTTAATGCAATTATGAATTATTTATTAATTACATCAATTCACTCTCTTTAAAGTAAAATTCAATTTCTTCAGGAAGAACAAGTTGTTATTCAGCAGTTCAATGACCTAAATTTGTCTGAAAAAATGTGAGACATATTGATAAACAGCTTTTTAAATATGGTAAATTGGTCACTGCAAAATTTGATTTGTAATGGAGGAACATTTTTGGCTTCTAGTGTAGATTGTGTGCAGTCTGATAAATAGTTTGAAAACCAAGTTTAGGAATTGTCTATATTTAGAATGACTGTTCTGTATAAGCTGTCAATGTATTCATGCACACACAACTCACAGAGCGCATGCACACACTTTACATCAGAGTGCACAAATGTATATTGGCATGGATTACTGGTGTCACAGGTTCTTGCTTGGTCAGCTGATAGCTGCCATTAGCAAAGCAAGTTGAAATTTTTACATTTATCTTTTTTTGCTGTGAGATTTGTAGATATGTTATGAGAATTTTAGCTACAGACAGGAAGTTTATAACTAAAAATATTACAAAGATTCAGCTTTTTGTAAGCAATCCTCACATTTTAAGCAATCAGTAGCTAATCAGCTAAATTGCTATGCAAGTCAACAGTACTTATAACCAAAGGCAATGAGCTGTGCGAAATACAACAGAACAGCTGCAGCTGATAAGACTAAATAGCTTGAAGAAATTATTGAGATTGAGATGTCAAAGTCTCAAAGTAAAGTTCAAACAATGAAATATTTACTTATGATGAGATTGACGGTTTATTTGTATTGTACTGTTGAGATGTAAAGATCCAATGACGTGTGTTCAACTGACAGGTTTTAGGATGATCTGTGGAAACCTGATTTCTAAAAGTGCCATTTGCCTAGAAAGTCTCATACTATATTGCAAGTTTAAGAAAACTGAGAAATAAATTTCCAATCTAAGGTTAAGCTATCTCCTGAAAAGGAAAAAATGCAAATTATTACTGATTGGAAGAGTTTCATGCTTGAAGAAATAAAAATTCTAATTGACAGAGTCTTGCTGACTGATGTAATAAATATTTCCAAGCTTTCTGATCGAAAATTTAATGAGCAAATAGCTCTGTATGTCACCATACTGTCCATATCATCATAAATGATATTGTATACATGACAATAATGCCATACTCTCAAGATGATAATGACGTCACTATAAGTGTAAATTAAAAGACAGCATGTTTTAACTAGTCAGTCTAATGTTAGCCATCATGCAGTGTAGTTATGTTTATGTTTGACTCCAGTGTATATATTGTGAATAAAGTTTCATGTTGTTGTTCCATCAAGGTTGTTAATTCATTGTGTACTGTTAAACACAACAGAAGTGGGGAAACAATGGCATCAGATGGACTTTGTTATCGACACTTGAGGATTTAGACTATGCTGATGACCTAGCACTTGTGTCTCACACCTGTCGGCAAATGCAAGCCAAAACAGACAGACTGAATAATTTTAGTTCACAAGTTGGACTAAAAATCAATCATAAGAAATCAGAAGTCATGATGCTAAACACCGCAACTATGATTCCAGCCAAAGTTGATAATAAAGATCGTCCAAATTCTGAAAAATTCACATACCTAGAAAGCTCACTCACACCAGACGGGGGAATCAAAGAAAACATTCAGAACAGACTGAATAAAGCAAGAAATGCATTTAAGAGCATGAACAACATCTGGAAATCCTGTCAATATAGTACCAGAACAAAAACTCTATTACAGCTGTGTCCTTCCTGTTCTTCTTTATGGTGCCAAATGTTGGCTCATGACACAACAGGACCTTGCAAAGCTTTCCACTTATGACACAAAAAACCTCAGGAGGATTTTATGACCAAAACAAATTGCCAACGAAGAATTGATTTCCCAATGCAACCACAAAGACATGGGCACTATCATAATAAAAAAAAGCGTTGGCGATGGATTGGCCATGTGCTGAGAAGAGAGGAAAGGAACATCTGCAAGACAGCTCTACAATGGACTACAGAAGGAAAACGAAAGAGAGGTCGACCAAAAGTAACCTGGCGCAGAACAGTAGAGCAGCAATTAAAGGAATTCGGTCACTCCTGGGTTATTATCAGAATTGTCGCACATGACAGAGAAAGATGAAAAGACTTTGTTGCTGCCCTATGCGCCCACAGCGTTACGGGTAGTAAGTAAGTACTGCTATTATGATGTTATAAGCAATACCACTCTGTGAAGATATTAACTCAAGTCGACAATAGCATGTCATGTTACAGGATGCAAACTCTTTGCCATTGATACAACCCATCAAATGGTGTTAGTAGTGTTAAAGAAGGTTTTTCCTTGAAGAGTAGCCTACTGCTTTTATGAAAGCTAGTTATGCCCACAAATAATAATGAGATATCGAGCATACGAGTAAAATTTATTGTTTCACAATTTTGTGATAAATATATTCATATACATAAAAATTTCATTCCTTAATTAAAGGAACAATGTATTGAAGCATTATGTTGCTCAAAGATTTGGAAAATAATTGTAAAAGAAATTGTAAAAAATTGTAATTTTATTGCTGATGAGGAATAATTAATGTAAATGTTTTACATTTATTACAACTAATCAGGCGAGTTAATATTTTTAAAGAGAATACAGAAATAATATAAAGTATAGTTATTTTTGTAGTAATATGTATAAATAAGACACAACATTTAGATTTGTGTAAATATATATTTCTAAAATAATTTTTTTTAACAATTTTTTTTTAGTTAAGAAGATAGCTCTTCAAAATTGCATCTCGGTGGCTGTTTGGATGAACAGTTAAATGCTTTCTGTTTTGAGCACAAAGTGATGTGACCACACTGTCAAATGCGTATTAAATTATATTGTATGTGTAACCATTATGCCATACTCTAAAAATGACAATGACATCACAAAAAGTGTCAGTTAAGAGATGGCATAATTTAACTGGTCAGTCTTGCATTATTTATCAAGTGTATATATTGTGAATAAGATTCCATGTTGTAGTTCCATCAAGGTTATTAATTTTGACCTCTAAATGAAGAGTGTTTAATTTTGACATTTTTCAATTTGAGCAACCATTTGAAATGATATTTTATTATAATACTTTCAAAAGAGGAAGATAATTACATAATGATCCTGTTTCAAAGTACTGTTATTTAAAGGTAAATAATCAGCAATTCCAAATAACTCTGGAAGTTTTGAATATTGTGATATCTTAACTAGTTTCATTGCCAATATCATCAAAAATGAGGATTGAGATCACAGTGCTTTGACCAAAATGTGACTCCAGTTTTTGAGTGACACAGTGAAATGGAGTAATAACTTAAAAAATCTCTGGAGAAATTTCAGTAATAAGAGTGTTGCTTATTTAGACTTTTTGTACTTCAAGAAATCTTTCAAACTTATGTTGTTGTTTTTTTTTTCATTAAAATAGTTTAAAGAAGAGATGTATATCGACATTAGTTATTTCAAAGTACCTTTATACAAGGTTAAATAGTCAGCAATGCCACATGACAATGGAAGTTTTGAATGTTGTGTAACCTGAACTAGCTTCATTAACAATGACATTTCAAAAACAAAGATTGATTGAAACACTTGAAGCTTATTATTAAGGTGTCACCTATTGGTGGAGCAGTTTTTGCTACCAGTGCAGAGCTTAAACAGTTTGAAATACATCTTCAGTTAGAACATTTGGAAATGCTGAAGCATGTTGAGGGTCATATTCAAGATGGAGGATCAATATATTTTGATAATTTTTATGCCGACTATGTAAATTTGAAATTTCACAGAAAAACCTTTCAGAATGATACTGTATGATGACTGATAAGTGGTACCAGTTCTCTAATTTTCTGTGCTTCTGGATTTCTAACCATATTAAATGAAAAAGAACAATTTCAATGAATAAACTAATTAACATTATATAATGTTAATTTTTGTAATAATTCAAAATTAACTGTAAAATTTAGTAGGCCTACATATGATTTTGAGGCTCACAATAAAATCATTTCTTCATATATAGTTGCACAAACAATTTATTTTGTCGCACATTGCCTTCAGAAAATGAGAGGGATTATTGGTGTCCATTATTTTCTGAATAGAAATCCTGATCCTGGCAACCCTACCTGCATCCTTTTGTTAAGATTTTTCATGAAGAATAGATTGCCAATGTTGCAGCCTAGTTCAAGCACATGTATGGTAGCCTGGTATAGACCATGATTTAGAGAGAACTGTAAAATCCTGTTATCAAAGATCACAAAATAGTTTTTCCGGGCAAAAACATTGAAATGTTCATAGTGAACAAGGACGATAGTTACTGCAGAATCACTAATCAATAGCAAGATCCTTATTTTTATTCTAGTGTAACAAGAAATGAAATGAGACATCATAGAGAAACATTTATGGACATGACATTATTAAAGTAACAACCAAAAGATGGTATCCATCAAAGTCACCAAGATCAACTAAGACAATTGGAGTGTAAGTGGAATGAACCAATAGCTCACACACAGCACAACCCTGTATGTATCATCCTGACCAAATTAAGCAATTTGAGGGTAGGGGAGATTAATAATCATCAGACAGTATTTCAAACTTTAGAGCAGGTATTTAACCATGAATATAAGATTTTTCATGAAGAATAGATTGCCAATGTTGCAGCCTAGTTCAAGCACATGTATGGTAGCCTGGTATAGACCATGATTTAGAGAGAACTGTAAAATCCTGTTATCAAAAATCACAAAATAGTTTTTCCGGGCAAAAACATTGAAATGTTCATAGGGAACAAGGACGATAGTTACTGCAGAATCACTAATCAATAGCAAGATCCTTATTTTTATTCTAGTGTAACAAGAAATGAAATGAGACATCATAGAGAAACATTTATGGACATGACATTATTAAAGTAACAACCAAAAGATGGTATCCATCAAAGTCACCAAGATCAACTAAGACAATTGGAGTGTAAGTGGAATGAACCATTAGCTCACACACAGCACAACCCTGTATGTATCATCCTGACCAAATTAAGCAATTTGAGGGTAGGGGAGATTAATAATCATCAGACAGTATTTCAAACTTTAGAGCAGGTATTTAACCATGAATATCAAGACAAACAACTTGAAAAGTCAGAAGATATGAATGTGTACAAAAGTAGACTAAAAGATTAATCACAGAAATTTTAGTATAACTTTGTTTGTTTAGTATGGATGATTTCTTTATTTAGGGTTGAAGGCAGTCATGCATCTGAAATGATATATTGTTTCCTTAAATGTATGTTCTCATTTATTTTTTTCATTTGCGTTTTTCCCATCCAAATTTTAAGTATGTTTTGCATAAAATACTTTTTACACATTTGAACATTACATTTAATATATTTACAGTATTTGATATTTTCTAGGTTGTTGTTTTTTTTTCATTTTCAGAAAAGGTCAAATTTACAGGCCAACATACAATATCAGTTAAACATTCTGTTAATTGAATAGCATCTCTTAACATTGGTTTACTGTTACTCATTACATTATGCCCAGAAATTAAAGCTTTCTTTTAAAAAAAAGTATCAAAAAAGATTTGGTAAAAGTACATAGTTCTTTGAATAAAAAGATACATTTTGAAATTGAATATAACAGGGTACATTCACTTTAATTTACAGGCCAACATAAAATATCAGATAAACAGTATGTTAATTGAATAGCATCTCTTAACATTTTTGTACCAATATTCATTACGTTATGCCCAGAAATTAAAGAAAATGTATTATTTTGTTTACATTTATGTTGCAGACACCAGCCTTTTTTGTCTTAATTATTGAACCTAAAAATCTCTGGTCTCTAACTGCATCACCAAGAAATATTCCATTCCGTCAGAGATGTATCTCTAAAAAATTCTAATTCCCATGCTTTAAGATCATTAAATGCAGTGCAGCAATATTACTCACAGAATGATTGTGAAACTTTTCAATACAGAGAAAGGTATCCAAGAAATGTGTCATCATGAGATGTAAGATGGGCTGTAACTTTGCTTACAATCACTGTATAAAAAATCTGCATAGTGTGCAGGATCTTTAAACAATGCTGATGTTTCAATAGAAAATAAAACACTATGTGTTTGACAATATAATACATTTTCCCATGGGTGGGATACCTAAGGCGGGGGAGGGGATGAGGATCGTAAAGCGTCCAGCAGTGTTCCCACTCATAACAGCCCAAATAAATGTATGTTATGTTTTACTTGTGATGGATTATATTTACATACTTTTTGTTCAAGATATTACTGAGCACATGGCACAAATGTATGTTGTCTTATATTACTTGTGATGGATTATATTTCCATGCTTCTTGTTCAAGATATTACTGAGCACATTCACATGGCACAAATGTATGTGTCATATATTACTTGTGATGGATTACATTTATATGCTTTTTGTTCAAGATATTACTGAGCATATTCACATGACACACATGTATGTTGTCATATATTACTTTTGATGGATTATATTTACATGCTTTTTGTTCAAGATATTACTGAGCACATTCACATGGCACACATGTATGTTGTCATATTACTTGTGATGGATTATATTTACATGCTTTTTGTTTAAGATATTAATGATCACATGGCACAAATGTATGTTGTCATATATTACTTGTGATGGATTGTATTTCAATGCTTTTTATTCAAGATATTACTTTTGCTATTCATGCAATCATTTAAAATATGATATTTTATTTAAATACTTTTGAAAAGAAGGATAATTACATTAGTACTCATATACATTTTTAAATACTGTTATAACAGTTAAATAATCAGCTATTCCACATAACACTGGAAGTTTTTACTGGACTGCTTAATGCAATTATGAATTATTTATTAATTACATCAATTCACTCTCTTTAAAGTAAAATTCAATTTCTTCAGGAAGAACAAGTTGTTATTCAGCAGTTCAATGACCTAAATTTGTCTGAAAAAATTTGAGACATATTGATAAACAGCTTTTTAAATATGGTAAATTGGTCACTGCAAAATTTGATTTGTAATGGAGGAACATTTTTGGCTTCCAGTGTAGATTGTGTGCAGTCTGATAAATAGTTTGAAAACCAAGTTTAGGAATTGTCTATATTTAGAATGACTGTTCTGTATAAGCTGTCAATGTATTCATGCACACACAACTCACAGAGCGCATGCACACACTTTACATCAGAGTGCACAAATGTATATTGGCATGGATTACTGGTGTCACAGGTTCTTGCTTGGTCAGCTGATAGCTGCCATTAGCAAAGCAAGTTGAAATTTTTACATTTATTATCTTTTTTTGCTGTGAGATTTGTAGATATGTTATGAGAATTTTAGCTACAGACAGGAAGTTTATAACTAAAAATATTACAAAGATTCAGCTTTTTGTAAGCAATCCTCACATTTTAAGCAATCAGTAGCTAATCAGCTAAATTGCTATGCAAGTACTTATAACCAAAGGCAATGAGCTGTGCGAAATACAACAGAACAGCTGCAGCTGATAAGACTAAATAGCTTGAAGAAATTATTGAGATTGAGATGTCAAAGTCTCAAAGTAAAGTTCAAACAATGAAATATTTACTTATGATGAGATTGACGGTTTATTTGTATTGTACTGTTGAGATGTAAAGATCCAATGACGTGTGTTCAACTGACAGGTTTTAGGATGATCTGTGGAAACCTGATTTCTAAAAGTGCCATTTGCCTAGAAAGTCTCATACTATATTGCAAGTTTAAGAAAACTGAGAAATAAATTTCCAATCTAAGGTTAAGCTATCTCCTGAAAAGGAAAAAATGCAAATTATTACTGATTGGAAGAGTTTCATGCTTGAAGAAATAAAAATTCTAATTGACAGAGTCTTGCTGACTGATGTAATAAATATTTCCAAGCTTTCTGATCGAAAATTTAATGAGCAAATAGCTCTGTATGTCACCATACTGTCCATATCATCATAAATGATATTGTATACATGACAATAATGCCATACTCTCAAGATGATAATGACGTCACTATAAGTGTAAATTAAAAGACAGCATGTTTTAACTAGTCAGTCTAATGTTAGCCATCATGCAGTGTAGTTATGTTTATGTTTGACTCCAGTGTATATATTGTGAATAAAGTTTCATGTTGTTGTTCCATCAAGGTTGTTAATTCATTGTGTACTGTTAAACACAACAGAAGTGGGGAAACAATGGCATCAGATGGACTTTGTTATCGACACTTGAGGATTTAGACTATGCTGATGACCTAGCACTTGTGTCTCACACCTGTCGGCAAATGCAAGCCAAAACAGACAGACTGAATAATTTTAGTTCACAAGTTGGACTAAAAATCAATCATAAGAAATCAGAAGTCATGATGCTAAACACCGCAACTATGATTCCAGCCAAAGTTGATAATAAAGATCGTCCAAATTCTGAAAAATTCACATACCTAAAAAGCTCACTCACACCAGACAGGGGAATCAAAGAAAACATTCAGAACAGACTGAATAAAGCAAGAAATGCATTTAAGAGCATGAACAACATCTGGAAATCCTGTCAATATAGTACCAGAACAAAAACTCTATTACAGCTGTGTCCTTCCTGTTCTTCTTTATGGTGCCAAATGTTGGCTCATGACACAACAGAACCTTGCAAAGCTTTCCACTTATGACACAAAAAACCTCAGGAGGATTTTATGACCAAAACAAATTGCCAACGAAGAATTGATTTCCCAATGCAACCACAAAGACATGGGCACTATCATAATAAAAAAAAGCGTTGGCGATGGATTGGCCATGTGCTGAGAAGAGAGGAAAGGAACATCTGCAAGACAGCTCTACAATGGACTACAGAAGAAAAACGAAAGAGAGGTCGACCAAAAGTAACCTGGCGCAGAACAGTAGAGCAGCAATTAAAGGAATTCGGTCACTCCTGGGTTATTATCAGAATTGTCGCACATGACAGAGAAAGATGAAAAGACTTTGTTGCTGCCCTATGCGCCCACAGCGTTACGGGTAGTAAGTAAGTACTGCTATTATGATGTTATAAGCAATACCACTCTGTGAAGATATTAACTCAAGTCGACAATAGCATGTCATGTTACAGGATGCAAACTCTTTGCCATTGATACAACCCATCAAATGGTGTTAGTAGTGTTAAAGAAGGTTTTTCCTTGAAGAGTAGCCTACTGCTTTTATGAAAGCTAGTTATGCCCACAAATAATAATGAGATATCGAGCATACGAGTAAAATTTATTGTTTCACAATTTTGTGATAAATATATTCATATACATAAAAATTTCATTCCTTAATTAAAGGAACAATGTATTGAAGCATTATGTTGCTCAAAGATTTGGAAAATAATTGTAAAAGAAATTGTAAAAAATTGTAATTTTATTGCTGATGAGGAATAATTAATGTAAATGTTTTACATTTATTACAACTAATCAGGCGAGTTAATATTTTTAAAGAGAATACAGAAATAATATAAAGTATAGTTATTTTTGTAGTAATATGTATAAATAAGACACAACATTTAGATTTGTGTAAATATATATTTCTAAAATAATTTTTTTTAACAATTTTTTTTTAGTTAAGAAGATAGCTCTTCAAAATTGCATCTCGGTGGCTGTTTGGATGAACAGTTAAATGCTTTCTGTTTTGAGCACAAAGTGATGTGACCACACTGTCAAATGCATATTAAATTATATTGTATGTGTAACCATTATGCCATACTCTAAAAATGACAATGACATCACAAAAAGTGTCAGTTAAGAGATGGCATAATTTAACTAGTCAGTCTTGCATTATTTATCAAGTGTATATATTGTGAATAAGATTCCATGTTGTAGTTCCATCAAGGTTATTAATTTTGACCTCTAAATGAAGAGTGTTTAATTTTGACATTTTTCAATTTGAGCAACCATTTGAAATGATATTTTATTATAATACTTTCAAAAGAGGAAGATAATTACATAATGATTCTGTTTCAAAGTACTGTTATTTAAAGGTAAATAATCAGCAATTCCAAATAACTCTGGAAGTTTTGAATATTGTGATATCTTAACTAGTTTCATTGCCAATATCATCAAAAATGAGGATTGAGATCACAGTGCTTTGACCAAAATGTGACTCCAGTTTTTGAGTGACACAGTGAAATGGAGTAATAACTTAAAAAATCTCTGGAGAAATTTCAGTAATAAGAGTGTTGCTTATTTAGACTTTTTGTACTTCAAGAAATCTTTCAAACTTATGTTGTTGTTTTTTTTTTCATTAAAATAGTTTAAAGAAGAGATGTATATCGACATTAGTTATTTCAAAGTACCTTTATACAAGGTTAAATAGTCAGCAATGCCACATGACAATGGAAGTTTTGAATGTTGTGTAACCTGAACTAGCTTCATTAACAATGACATTTCAAAAACAAAGATTGATTGAAACACTTGAAGCTTATTATTAAGGTGTCACCTATTGGTGGAGCAGTTTTTGCTACCAGTGCAGAGCTTAAACAGTTTGAAATACATCTTCAGTTAGAACATTTGGAAATGCTGAAGCATGTTGAGGGTCATATTCAAGATGGAGGATCAATTTATTTTGATAATTTTTATGCCGACTATGTAAATTTGAAATTTCACAGAAAAACCTTTCAGAATGATACTGTATGATGACTGATAAGTGGTACCAGTTCTCTAATTTTCTGTGCTTCTGGATTTCTAACCATATTAAATGAAAAAGAACAATTTCAATGAATAAACTAATTAACATTATATAATGTTAATTTTTGTAATAATTCAAAATTAACTGTAAAATTTAGTAGGCCTACATATGATTTTGAGGCTCACAATAAAATCATTTCTTCATATATAGTTGCACAAACAATTTATTTTGTCGCACATTGCCTTCAGAAAATGAGAGGGATTATTGGTGTCCATTATTTTCTGAATAGAAATCCTGATCCTGGCAACCCTACCTGCATCCTTTTGTTAAGATTTTTCGTGAAGAATAGATTGCCAATGTTGCAGCCTAGTTCAAGCACATGTATGGTAGCCTGGTATAGACCATGATTTAGAGAGAACTCTAAAATCCTGTTATCAAAAATCACAAAATAGTTTTTCTGGGCAAAAACATTGAAATGTTCCTAGTTACTGAAGAATCACTAATCAATAGCAAGATCCTTATTTTTATTCTAGTGTAACAAGAAATGAAATGAGACATCATAGAGAAACATTTATGGACATGACATTATTAAAGTAACAACCAAAAGATGGTATCCATCAAAGTCACCAAGATCAACTAAGACAATTGGAGTGTGAGTGGAATGAACCATTAGCTCACACACAGCACAACCCTGTATGTATCATCCTGACCAAATTAAGCCATTTGAGGGTAGGGGAGATTAATAATCATCAGACAGTATTTTAAACTTTAGAGCAGGTATTTAACCATGAATATCAAGACAAACAACTTGAAAACCAAGTCAGAAGATATGAATGTGTACAAAAGTAGACTAAAAGATTAATTAATTTTAGTATAACTTGTTTGTTTGTTTAGTATGGAACAGACTTTATTTAGGATTGAAGGCAGTCATGTATGTGAAATGATATATTGTTTCCTTAAATGTATGTTCTCATTTATTTTTTCATGTGTATTTTTCCTATCCAAGTTTTAAGTATGTTTTGCATAAAATACTTTTTACACATTTGAACATTACATTTAATATATTTACAGTAGTTGATATTTTCTAGGTTGTTTTTTTTTTTCATTTTCAGAAAAGGTTAAATTTACAGGCCAACATACAATATCAGTTAAACATTCTGTTAATTGAATAGCATCTCTTAACATTGGATTACTGTTACTCATTACATTAGGCCCAGAAATTAAAGCTTTTTTTTTTTAAAAGTATCAAATAAGATTTTGTAAAAGTACATAGTTCTTTGAATAAAAAGATACATTTTGAAATCGAATATAGCAGGGTACATTCACTTTAATTTACAGGCCAACATAAAATATCAGATAAACTTTATGTTAATTGAATAGCATCTCTTAACATTTTTGTACCAATATTCATTATGTTATGCCCAGAAATTAAAGAAAATGTATTATTTTCTTTTCATTTTATTTATGGAATTTAAATTTTGGTCTAGTATATTTAAAAATCCATTTAATAAAAAGATACATTTAGAAATTGAATATAGCAGGGTACATCCACAGGCCAACATAAAATATCAGATAAACAGTATGTTAATTGAATAGCATCTCTTAACATTTTTGTACCAATATTCATTACGTTATGCCCAGAAATTAAAGAAAATGTATTATTTTGTTTAAATTTTTTTTGGGACTTTTAATTTTGGTCTGGTATATTTAGGAATTTAATAAAAAAGATATATTTAGAAATGATTTGAATTTGAATTATTGCAATGTTCATTCACTTTATTTTACAGGCCAACATAAATTACCAGATAAACATTATGTCAATTGAACAGCATCTCTTAACATTGGTCTATTGCTAGTTGTTATGTTAGGCCTAGAAAAAAAAGTTTTTTTTAAAGAGAATTTTCAAATAAAAGTTTTTAATGGCACATCCGTTAGAGTAATATTTTAAGAAGATATATTATTTTTTACTGTTTTTCATTTTTTATTTTTGGATAAACAATTTAATTCCTTTTCTTTAAAAAAGTATCAAATTAGAATTATGCGAATCTATGTCTTATTGGTGAGTTTCTATCGTAACTAAATTTCTATGTTGAAATTCAATAAAGGTTATAAATTCATTGTGTGTATGAAATAGTGTTAAGTGATGTTATACTAGCAATGTTTCACTCTGTGAAGCTAGGAACTACATAGTCTACAAAATTAATTCTAAAAAACAAGTAAATAAAGTCAAGAACATCATGGGACCAAACTCTGAGACAACCCAGAGACAGAGATCTGAAAGAAGTTTATTCATTGAAGAGTAGCCTGGTGCTATAAAATAATGAGATATTTATATTAAATAAATTGTAACATGAATCTCTACAATATTTTATTTCCTGAAGAGGAATCAAATGTATACAATTTATTTTGGTGGCATTGATTAGGTAGGATGCAGGTAGTGCTACACCAGTAGTCAATGCCATCACAGAATTTAACTGGAAACCATCTTGATTTTAATGCAGTTCTAATTTCAACATCTGGTGCTTCTTTGATATAAGACAAATTAAATGGTGTGGCATCACAGTTAAAGTAGGATGTTCCACACTTAGTGCAGCTGCATTGTGATGCATATCATTAATATTTGAAGTTTTCTGATTCATGGAAGGAAGTAAACTTGTTTAAAGAATTGAAAACTTTCATCAGAACTGTTCACACAATGCTTTTGCCCATCCTACACTAATAGGTCACAGTAATGAGAAATAATGGATGCTTCTGAATGTGATTCAGTTAATTTTAAACCTCTGAACAAAGTGTGTTGGTTATTTAAGTCATTTTGCCCTTCAAGCAATGATTGAAATGTAGATATTTTATTAAAACACTTTGAAAAGAGAAGGATAATTACATTTGTGATCCTATTTCAAGATATTGCTATAAAAAGTTAAATAAAAGTTAAATAATCAGCAATGCCATATAACAATGGACGCTTGCATGTTGTGTTATCTGAACTAGTTTCCTTAACAATAGAATTAAAAACGAGAATTGATATCGTTCGAAGCATATCCTTTAGCACAAGGTAAACTTAACTTGACAAAATCTCTAGAGCAGTTTAATATTAACTCCATGACGATTGATGTTTCATTAACATGCAGTGTTTGCAATTGTGGAATAGAATTCCAGAAAATAAAATTGAGGCGTTTGTCTGCATTTGAATTGAATGCAATTGCACAGTGCAATAATGAATTAATTATTGAACACATCAGTTCACAATTTAAAATACAAACAATTACTTCAGGAGAAACAAGTTGTTTTTCAGCAGTACAATGACTTTCAATTCTTTCACACAAAAGAAAAATCAGAAGCAAACTGATAAACAGCTTTTCAGATATGGTAATTTGGGCATTTCAGAATGATCATTTTGCAGAATATGTGAAATTGATTGATATTGGAGGAGCTTCCAGTGTAGATAGCAAGCTGATAAATAATTTTTAAACCAAAGTCCAGAATGTCTAAATTTAGAACCAGTGTTCTGTCTAAGCTGTGTCTGTATTCATGCACACACAACTCACAGAATGTATGCACTTACTTACAACAGAGGGTACAAATGTATATTGGCATGGATTATTAGTGACTCAGTTTCTTGCTTGGTCTGCTGATGGCTGCCATTGGCAGAGCAAGTTTTTTTTTGTTTCAGACAGAGTTAAATTTTTGCTTTTATTTATTTATTTCTGAGATTTTTAGTTCCAGACCGGAATTTAATTTTTATAAAAACTTCATATCAGCTTTAAATTATTCAGCTTCATGTAAGCAATCTTTACATTTTAAGCATCAGTATCTAATCAGTTAAATTGCTTTATAAGTCAACACAACTCATAACCAATAGCAATGACCTGTAAACAATGAAAGAGCTGAAGCTGTTAATAAGACTAAATGGCTTGAAGAAATGGTTGAAACAGAGATTCCAAATTCTAAAATTAAAGTTCAATTGTATTGAATAGTTACTTATGATGAGGATGACAGAGTACATTAATTCTACAGGTGAGATGCAATATGTTTTCTACTGCAGAATTCTCAACTGAAAGGTTTTGGGATAATGCGTGGAAACTTAAAATGCCATATGCCTAGTAAGTCTCATACAATACTGAAAGTGTTGAAGAAATTGATAAAAAAGAATCTGATTTTTAAGTAGAGCATTGGTTAACACGTCTCCTTATAGCCCATTTGAAAATTAGAAAAGGCAAATTATTAAAGAATGGAAGAGTTCCACAGCTTGGAGAAATTAAAATTCTAATTGACAGTGTCTTGCTGGCTGTTTAGACGAATATTTCCAAGCTTTCTGTTCAAGATATTAATCAGCACTTAGCTAAGTATATCACTATACTGTCAATATCATTATAAATGATATTGAATATGTAATAATAATCCCATACTCTGAAGGTGATTATGAAATCACAAAAAGTGTCAATTAAGAGACAGCATGTTTTAAGTTTAACTAGTCAGTCTTGTGTTAACAATCAGACAGTGTAGTTCTGATTATGTTTGACTCAGGTGTATATATTGTAAATAGAATTCCATGTTGTATTTCCACTAAATCGACAAAAGCAATTCGGCAGAGTCTCTTCAATAAAAGCTAGAATGCATTGTTACAGCATCTTTTTCCTTGAGAAATAGAGAAATGCTTTGTTGAGAGCTGGTAATAGTACAAAATAATAAAAGATTTTTAACATACACAATTGTCATTGCACTGTTAAATAATGTTATTCCTTGAAGAAGGATGCTTTGATGAAAGCTAGTTATGCTCAAAAATAATAATGAGATATCTAACATACACAAGTGACATGCACTGTTAAACAATTTTATTCATTCAAGAGGAATGCTTTGATGAAAGCTAGTTATGCTCAGAAATAATAATGAGATATCTAGCATGCAAGTGAATTTGTTTGTGACACAATGTTGAAGGAAATATATTCATACACATCAAAATTGGATTCCTTAAAGGAACAATGAATTTTAGCATTATGTGGTTAAAAATTTTAAAAATATTTGTATAGTATTGTACTTGATTCCTGATGAGGAATTGTTAATGTCAAAAGTTTTTACATTCATTACAATATACACTTTTTAATTTTATTCTAAATAAAAAAAATATTATGAAGTACCAGTATATTATAGACAATAGATATGTTAAGAAGTTTATGTATTTTTATGTCAAAATTGCATGTGGCACAACATCAGAGAAACAGGACTGCCAGTCTGACAGCAAAGGAAAGAAAAATGGAATGCTGAAGAAGATTTGTGTAAATACAATTTACTATAAATTGTTACAAACAAGTATTTTTTTGTGTTTCACTGATTTTTGTTAATGATTTTTATTTAAGTTAAGTCATTTGCACTGCTTTACAATGTGAAGTTATAAACTTTAGACAATAATAATTCAAAAGATACTGATAAATAATGTCATGATATAGGATCCAAACTTTGTATCATTGACACATAACTGAAAGCTGAAGTGTCTAAGAAATTTTATAGTAGATGCTGGATCATTAACGTATCATACACAAACTATTGATAAAAGCTCTGACAATTTTAATACTTAGTAATCTACTTCAAGTATTGGGCCAGTCAATACATCTCGATGTAAATCTTGTTTATATTTATGGCAGATTAAATGGTGATGCAGCACAGTTGAAGAAGCATGTACCCCACTTATTGACTTAGCAGCCTTGTAATGCACATCATGAAGATTTGAACATTTCTGATTCATGTAAGGAACTACAATAGTTGAAAGAAATGGTCGTAGTAATGGGAATCGGCAGATGCTTCTGAATGTGACTCATTTGTTTTTTTAACTCTGAACAAAGTGTATTGGTTATTTAGGTCATATTGCACAATTTGGCTATTTGGTTAGTTTCATTTTAGAAGATATTTACTATTACTTCTTATCTGCTATAGTGTTTTTGTATATTTTATTTTCAGTAAAGGATGAAAAACTCTTTTAATCATTTTAATACACAAATATGTCTTTGTCATTTAAATTTATAATGTTTTTTTAATGCATGGCTTATGTTTAATGTCAAATTATGTACACTGCTCTTAATTATAGAACAATAAACTACAATACATTTTTATCTACCAATAAAAGCTACTAGAGAAATTTTAGACTAGAACCTAAAACACAATGTTGAAATAGTAATAGAGATGTTTTGACAAGTGACATGGTCTCTAAAATAAACCTAAAGTATAAGAAGTAGGCATGGTGATTTCACTTAACTTCTGTGAGCAAAAATTGTCTTGATTTGATCCCCAGTACAGATGTGAATCTGTACCAATAAGCAATCTGAAATAAGATGTTGTAAAGTTCTACCAATAAACATCAGTGGCACAGCTAGGTTTGCAAGGTGCAAAGTAGGGGGAGGGAACAAATAGTGTATAGGTTATTTATAATGGTTACCTTATTAGGGCTACTTCTAAAAAAAAAAATTGTAAATAAAAAAATATATGCTTTGGAAAAAAAGTTGTAAATTATAAACATTCTTAAAAGTTAAAAGTAAGCTTGTATCATAGGCCAAAGTCAAGTGTCATAACTTAAAACTCTTAGTATATTGTATTGTCTATATTTACCATAGCTGCTAAAATTGTGCAAACTGATGGCCGAGTAAAAAAAACTTTGTTGCATGGTGTAAGTGTAAGATAAATCTAAAACAACCTGTATTGTCGTAATATGTGTATTGTGGTTTAGGCCTATAAATTCTATAAAGTTAATAGGCCTAATATTTTTAATATAAATTTTAAAATGTAGGATAGGCTATTTTATTTAAAGTTTAAATTTATCGTTTAAGATTCGAGGCATTTAATGTTTATTTCAATTATGCCTAATCATTTGATTCGTGCGAATCGGACATTACACGAGTCTTTTAAAATCTTTCCTTCAGAATCCCAAAACTAAAACTCTTGGATTACCTTTAATAATAACACATTATTCATCCACAAAGCAACGAAGCAGACAAGTGTTATGAAATCGTGCATGAAAAGGGGAGTGAACCGATGCAGTTTTGTAAAACGAATAGGGCAAAGACAGGAGAGTTTAAATAAAAACTTTAACCAGAGAAACCCTCATCAAAGTGTGTGGGGGGGGGGGGCAAAAGAAGTCCTGAGACTAATTTAAAAAAAAAATAATTTTTTATATTGTGTGGAAATGTAAACGAGCTTGGTGTAATATTAGTAATAAGTTGAATTCTCTATTCATTTAGTTGTTATTTAATTCAACACACACACAAAGCATAGGCTGGGAGGCCCTATATAATAATACAATGCAATGTGTGTTGGCCTAATTTAAATTGGAAAAAAGTAATTTTCCTATTGAATTTGTATATCAAATGAATGGAAAGTTTATGAAGCCATAAACTAAAAAATTAGAAACACATAAAATGAAAACATTGAAGACATAATTAACTTTCCTTAAGCCTTAATTAAAACTATTTAAAATAAGTTAAGAAAAAGCAATTTACCTTTTTAACAAATTCATCTCGAGTTGTTGGAAGGGCCCTAACTCCTTCCTTTTTTAACTTTGCTTTCATCTGTTGTAGAACTTGACCTAAAACTGTTTTCTGAAACTAAAAAAATGTCTAAAAGAGTGTTAATACATGCAAGTCAAATTTCCATTAGCGAACACGAAAACGCCACAACATACACGTCATTCTGTAGGTCTTTTCTTCCTGTCCCTCTCGAGATGGTGACTGGTACCCCTTAAGCCTGAAATAAAAACTAAAAAATTAGAAAAACATCAAAATAAAAACATTCAATACATAATTAACTTTAATTCAGACTTAATTAAAACTATTTAAAATAAGTTAAGAAAAAGCAATTTACCTTTTTTTGACGATTTTTTCTCAAGTTGTTCTAAGGGCCCTAACTCCTTCCTTTTTTAACTTTGCTTTCATCTGTTGTAGAACTTGACCTCAAACTGTTTTCTGAATCTAAAAAAATGTCTAAATGAGTGTTAATACATGCATGTTAAATATCCATTAGCGAATGCCACAACATACACATCATTCTGTAGGTCTTTTCTTCCTGTCCCTCTCGAGATGGTGACTGGTACCCTTTAAGCCTGAAATAAAAACTAAATAATTATTAACACATAAAAATGAAAACATTGAATATATAATTATCTTTAATTAAGCCATAATAAAAACAATTTTTTTTTTAAGTTAAGAAAAAGCAATTTACCTTTTTTTACTTTTTTCTTTATTCTTGTCCAGCACAAGTGTTGTTTTTTTGGGGCCCCTCTCTTTGTGTGGACTTGAATCTATTTTGTAAATAGAAAACTATCTAGCATCTTCCTACCATTAGCGTTGTTATATATCATATTCACAAATTTTACAAATGAGGTTTTGTTTATTCTATGGTTATTTTATTAGCTATTAGGGTAGATCTTAAGGCTGTTTATGTTTAACTGAAATATCTTTTCTAAAATTTAATTATTGTTTGATATCTCTTAGCATTCTAAATTGATAGTTTAATTGATTGAATTTTTCTAAATAATGAGTCTAAAATAAAGCTTAAGAAAGATGTTTGACTATCAAGTACAATACACTTAAAGAGAATATATCTTGACAGACTATCAAGTACAATACACATAAAGAGAATATGTCTTGACAGACTATCAAGTACAATACACTTAAAGAGAATATGTCTTGACAGACTATCAAGTACAATACACTTAAAGAGAATATGTCTTCATTTTTTAAGGCAGACCGCCTTTGACCTACTTGAAGGCATCTAACAAGAATTAACAGTTACAGGATCAAGATCATATAAAAGGTACAGTTTTCAGAATGGGCAACACCAAACAAAGGCTTTTCTAAAACAGGACAATGCCATTAGAATATGTGGTGATTATAAAGTAACTGTAAACAACGCCATTATGTATGATTACCTTTGGGCATTAGAATATGTGGTGATTATAAAATCAACTGAAAACTAAGCCATTATGCATGATTCAATGTCATTAGAATATGTGGTGATTATAAAATCAACTGAAAACTAAGCCATTATGCATGATTCAATGTCATTATAATATGTGGTGATTATAAAATCAAGTGTAAACCAAGCCATTATGCATGATTCAATGTCATTAGAAAATGTGGTGATTATAAAATCAACTGAAAACTAAGCCATTATGCATGATTCAATGTCATTAGAATATGTGGTGATTATAAAATCAACTGAAAACTAAGCCATTATGCATGATTCAATGTCATTAAAATATGTGGTGATTATAAAATCAACTGAAAATTAAGCCATTATGCATGATTCAATGTCATTAGAATATGTGGTGATTATAAAATCAAATGAAAACTAAGCCATTATGCATGATTCAATGTCATTAGAATATGTGGTGATTATAAAATCAACTGAAAACTAAGCCATTATGCATGATTCAAAGCCTATAGAATATGTGGTGATTATAAAATCAACTGAAAACAAAGCCATTATGCATGATTCAATGCAATTAGAACATGTGATTATAAAGTACCGATAAAAGCTCTTTTGCATGACTCAATGCCATTAGAACATGTGGTGATTATAAAGTAACTGTTAACAAAGCCATTATGCATGATTCAATGCCAAGGCTTGAAAAAATGTTCACAAAGCTTTCTTGGAAATTTTGCATGTCCCACTACTTTTAAAGAACAGTGAAAATTGTAAAAAAAATGGCAAAACCATGATGATTTACATCAACATACTAATAATTACAGGTCCAGATGATGACTATTCAGGACATATTTCATATCTGTAAGGAGAGGGAATTGACCATAAAGAAATACATATGACCTTTTAAGGAAATACAAAAGATGCAATTATTATGTTGCAGACACCAGCCTTTTTTGTCTTAATTATTGAGCCTAAAAATGTCTAGTCTCTAACTGCATCACCAAGAAATATTCCATTCCGTCAGAGATGTATCTCTAAAAAATTCTAATACCCATGCTTTAAGATCATAAAATGCAGTGCAGCAATATTACTCACAGAATGATTGTGAAACTTTTCAATACAGAGAAAGGTATCCAAGAAATGTGTCATCATGAGATGTAAGATGGGCTGTAACTTTGCTTACAATCACTGTATAAAAAATTTGCATATTGTGCAGGATTTTCAAACAATGCTGATGTTTCAATAGAAAATAAAACACTATGTGTTTGACAATATAATACATTTTCCCATGGGTGGGATACCTAAGGCAGGGGAGGGGATGAGGATCGTAAAGCGTCCAGCAGTGTTCCCACTCATAACAGCCCAAATAAATGTATGTTATGTTTTACTTGTGATGGATTATATTTACATACTTTTTGTTCAAGATATTACTGAGCACATGGCACAAATGTATGTTGTCTTATATTACTTGTGATGGATTATATTTCCATGCTTCTTGTTCAAGATATTACTTTTGCTATTCATGCAATCATTTAAAATATGATATTTTATTTAAATACTTTTGAAAAGAAGGATAATTACATTAGTACTCATATACATTTTTAAATACTGTTATAACAGTTATATAATGAGCTATTCCACATAACACTGGAAGTTTTGACTGAACAGCTTAATGCAATTATAAATTATTTATTAATTACATCAATTTACTCTCTTTAAAGTAAAAACAATTTCTTCAGGAAGAACAAGTTGTTATTCAGCAGTTCAATGACCTAAATTTTTGTCTGAAAAAATTAAAAGTTCTTGCTTGGTCAGCTGATAGCTGCCGTTAGCAACGCAAGTTGAAATTTTTACATTTATTATCTTTATTTGCTGTGAGATTTGTAGATATGTTCTGAGAATTTTAGATACAGACAGGAAGTTTATAACTAAAAATATTACAAAGATTCAGCTTTTTGTAAGCAATCCTCACATTTTAAGCAATCAGTAGATAATCAGCTAAATTGCTATGCAAGTCAACAGTACTTATAACCAAAGGCAATGAGCTGTGCGAAATACAACAGAACAGCTGCAGCTGATAAGACTAAATAGCTTGAAGAAATTATCAAAATTGAGATATCAAAGTCTCAAAGTAAAGTTCAAACAATGAAATATTTACTTATGATGAGATTGACGGTTTATTTGTATTGTACTGTTGAGATGTAAAGATCCAATGACGTGTGTTCAACTGACAGGTTTTAGGATGATCTGTGGAAACCTGATTTCTAAAAGTGCCATTTGCCTAGAAAGTCTCATACTATATTGCAAGTTTAAGAAAACTGAGAAAAAAATTTCCAATCTAAGGTTAAGCTATCTCCTGAAAAGGAAAAAAAAGCAAATTATTACTGATTGGAAGAGTTTCATGCTTGAAGAAATAAAAATTCTAATTGACAAGAGTCTTGCTGGCTGATGTAATAAATATTTCCAAGCTTTCTGATCAAGAAGTTAATGAGCAAATAGCTCTAGGCCTATATGTCACCATACTGTCCAAATCATCATAAATGATATTGTATACATGACAATAATGCCATACTCTCAAGATGATAATGACGTCACTATAAGTGTAAATTAAAAGACAGCATGTTTTAACTAGTCAGTCTAATGTTAGCCATCATGCAGTGTAGTTATGTTTATGTTTGATTCCAGTGTATATGTTGTGAAAAAGTTTCATGTTGTTGTTCCATCAAGGTTGTTAATTCATTGTGTACTGTTAAACACAACAGAAGTGGGGAAACAATGGCATCAGATATCGACACTTGAGGATTTAGACTATGCTGATGACCTAGCACTTGTGTCTCACACCTGTCAGCAAATGCAAGCCAAAACAGACAGACTGAATAATTTTAGTTCACAAGTCGGACTAAAAATCAATCATAAGAAATCAGAAGTCATGATGCTAAACACCACGACTATGATTCCAGTCAAAGTTGATAATAAAGATCTTCCAAATTCAGAAAAATTCACATACCTAGGAAGCTTACTTACACTAGACAGGGGAAGCAAAGAAAACATTCAGAACAGACTGAATAAAGCAATAAATGCATTTAAGATCATGAACAACATCTGAAAATCCTGTCAATATAGTACCAGAACAAAATTAAAACTTTGTAACAGCTGTGTCCTTCCTGTTCTTCTTTATGGTGCCAAATGTTGGCTCATGACACAACAGGAGCTTGCAAAGCTTTCCACTTATGACACAAAAAAACTGGTCAAAACAAATTTCCAACAAAGAATTTATTTCCCAATGCAACCACGAAGACATGGGCACTATCATAATAAAAAAAAGCGTTGGCGATGGATTGGCCATGTGCTGAGAAGAGAGGAAGGGAACATCTGCAAGACAGCTCTACAATGGACTACAGAAGGAAAAAGAAAGAGAGGTCGACCAAAAGTAACCTGGCGCAGAACAGTAGAGCAGCAATTAAAGGAATTCGGTCACTCCTGGGTTATTATCAGAATTGTCGCACGTGACAGAGAAAGATGAAAAGACTTTGCTGCTACCCTATGCGCCCACGGCGTTACGGGTAGTAAGTAAGTACTGCTATTATGATGTTATAAGCAATACCACTCTGTGAAGTTATTAACTCAAGTCGACAAAAGCATGTCATGTTACAGGATACAAACTCTTTGCCATTGATACAACCCATCAAATGGTGTTAGTAGTGTTAAAGAAGGTTATTCCTTGAAGAGTAGCCTAATGCTTTAATGAAAGCTAGTTATGCCCACAAATAATAATGAGATATCGAGCATACGAGTAAAATTTATTGTTTCACAATTTTGTGATAAATATATTCATACACATAAAAATTTCATTCCTTAATTAAAGGAACAATGTATTGAAGCATTATGTTGCTCAAAGATTGGGAAAATAATTGTAAAGTATTTATTTTATTGCTGATGAGGAATAATTAATGTAAAATGTTTTACATTTATTACAACTAATCACGCGAGTTAATATTTTTAAATAGAATACAGAAATAATATAAAGTATAGTTATTTTTGTATTAATATGTATAAATAAGGCTTTCTGTTTTGAGCACAAAGTTATGTGACCACACTGTGAAATGCATATTAAATTATATTGTATGTGTAACCATTATGCCATACTCTAAAAATGACAATGACATCACAAAAAGTGTCAGTTAAGAGATGTCATAATTTAACTAGTCAGTCTTGCATTATTTATCAAGTGTATATATTGTGAATAAGATTCCATGTTGTAGTTCCATCAAACTTATTAATTTTGACCTCTAAATGAAGAGTGTTTAATTTTGACATTTTTCAATTTGAGCAATCATTTGAAATGATATTTTATTATAACACTTTCAAAAGAGGAAGATATTTACATAATGATCCTGTTTCAAAGTACTGTTATTTAAAGGTAAATAATCAGCAATTCCAAATAACTCTGGAAGTTTTGAATATTGTGATATCTTAACTAGTTTCATTGCCAATATCATCAAAAATGAGGATTGAGATCACAGTGCTTTGACCAAAATGTGATTCCAGTTTTTGAGTGACACAGTGAAATGGAGTAATAACTTAAAAAATCTCTGGAGAAATTTCAGTAATAAGAGTGTTGCTTATTTAGACTTTTTGTACTTCAAGAAATCTTTCAAACTTATGTTGTTGTTTTTTTTTTCATTAAAATAGTTTAAAGAAGAGATGTATATCGACATTAGTTATTTCAAAGTACCTTTATACAAGGTTAAATAGTCAGCAATGCCACATGACAATGGAAGTTTTGAATGTTGTGTAACCTGAACTAGCTTCATTAACAATGACATTTCAAAAACAAAGATTGATTGAAACACTTGAAGCTTATTATTAAGGTGTCACCTATTGGTGGAGCAGTTTTTGCTACCAGTGCAGAGCTTAAACAGTTTGAAATACATCTTCAGTTAGAACATTTGGAAATGCTGAAGCATGTTGAGGGTCATATTCAAGATGGAGGATCAATAGATCTTGATAATTTTTATGCAGACTATGTAAATTTGAAATTTCACAGAAAAACCTTTCAGAATGATACTGTATGATGACTGATAAGTGGTACCAGTTCTCTAATTTTCTTTGCTTCTGGGTTTCTAACCATATTATATAAAAAGAACAATTTCAATGCATAAACTAATTAACATTATATAATGTTAATTATTGTAATAATTCAAAATTAACTGTAAAATTTAGTAGGCCTACATATGATTTTGAGGCTCACAATAAAATCATTTCTTCATATATAGTTGCACAAACAATTTATTTTGTCGCACATTGCCTTCAGAAAATGAGAGGGATTATACTTGGTGTCCATTATTTTCTGAAAAGAAATCCTGGCAACCCTACCTGCATCCCTTTTGTTAAGATTTTTCTTGAAGAATAGATTGCCAATGTTGCAGCCTAGTTCAAGCACATGTATGGTAGCCTAATATAGACCATGATTTAGAGAGAACTCTAAAATCCTGTTATCAAAAATCACAAAATAGTTTTTCTGGGCAAAAACATTGAAATGTTCATAGTGAACAATGACAATAGTTACTGCAGAATCACTAATCAATAGCAAGATCCTTATTTTTATTCTAGTGTAACAAGAAATGAAATGAGACATCATAGAGAAACATTTATGGACATGACATTATTAAAGTAACAACCAAAAGATGGTATCCATCAAGTCACCAAGATCAACTAAGACAATTGAAGTGTAAGTGAAATGAACCATTAGCTCACACACAGCACAACCCTGTATGTATCATCCTGACCAAATTAAGCAATTTGAGGGTAGGGGAGATTAATAATCATCAGACAGTATTTCAAACTTTAGAGCAGGTATTTAACCATGAATATCAAGACCAACAACTTGAAAACCAAGTCAGAAGATATGAATGTGTACAAAAGTAGACTAAAAGATTAATCACAGAAATTTTAGTATAACTTGTTTGTTTGTTTAGTATGGATGATTTCTTTATTTAGGGTTGAAGGCAGTCATGTATGTGAAATGATATATTGTTTCCTTAAATGTATGTTCTCATTTATTTTTTCATGTGTATTTTTCCCATCCAAGTTTTAAGTATGTTTTGCATAAAATACTTTTTACACATTTGAACATTACATTTAATATATTTACAGTATTTGATATTTTCTAGGTTGTTTTTTTTTCATTTTCAGAAAAGGTTAAATTTACAGGCCAACATACAATATCAGTTAAACATTCTGTTAATTGAATAGCATTTCTTAACATTGGTTTACTGTTACTCATTACATTATGCCCAGAAATTAAAGCTTTTTTTTAAAAAAGTATCAAATAAGATTTTGTAAAACTACATAGTTCTTTGAATAAAAAGATACATTTTGAAATTGAATATAGCAGGGTACATTCACTTTAATTTACAAGCCAACATAAAATATCAGATATACTTTATGTTAATTGAATAGAATCTCTTAACATTTTTGTACCAATATTCATTACGTTATGCCCAGAAATTAAAGAAAATGTATTATTTTGTTTAAATTTTTTTTTGGACTTTTAATTTTGGTCTGGTATATTTAGGAATTTAATAAAAAAGATATATTTAGAAATTATTTGAATTATTGCAATGTTCATTCACTTTATTTTACAGGCCAACATAAAATACCAGATAAACATTATGTCAATTGAAAAGCATCTCTTAACATTGGTCTATTGCTAGTTGTTATGTTAGGCCTAGAAAAAAAAGTTTTTTTTAAAGAGAATTTTCAAAGAAAAGTTTTTAATGGCACATCTGATAGAGTAATATTTTAAGAAGATATACTATTATTTGCTGTTTTTCATTTTTTATTTTTGGATAAACAGTTTAATTCCTTTTCTTTAAAAAAGTATCAAATTAGATTATGCGAATCTATGTCTTATTGGTGAGTTTCTATCGTAACTAAATTTCTATGTTGAAATGCAATAAAGGTTATAAATTCATTGTGTGTATGAAATACTGTTAAGTGATGTTATACTAGCAATGTTTCACTCTGTGAAGCTAGGAACTACATAGTCTACAAAATTATTTCTAAAAGGTAAATAAAGTCAAGAACATCATGGGACCAAACTCTATACTATTGAGACAACCCATTAAATGGTGGCAGAGATCTGAAAGAAGTTTATTCATTGAAGAGTAGCCTGGTGCTATAAAATAATGAGATATTTATATTAAAAATAAACTGTAACATGAATCTCTACAATATTTTATTTCCTGAAGAGGAAGCAAATGTATACAATTTATTTTGGTGGCATTGATTAGGTAGGATGCAGGTAGTGCTACACCAGTAGTCAATGCCATCACAGAATTTAACTGGAAACCATCTTGATTTTAATGCAATGCTAATTTCAACATCTGGTGCTTCTTTAATATAAGGCAAATTAAATGGTGTGGCAGCACAGTTAAAGTAAGATGTTCCACACTTAGTGCAGCTGCATTGTGATGCATATCATTAATATTTGAAGATTTCTGATTCATGGAAGGAAGTAAACTTGTTTAAAGAATTGGAAACTTTCATCAGAACTGTTCACACAATGCTTTTGCCCATCCTACACTAATAGGTCACAGTAATGAGAAATAATGGATGCCTCTGAATGTAATTCAGTTAATTTTAAACCTCTGAACAAAGTGTGTTGGTTATTTAAGTCATTTTGCCCTTCAAGCAATGATTGAAATGTAGATATTTTATTAAAACACTTTGAAAAGAGAAGGATAATTACATTTGTGATCCTATTTCAAGATATTGCTATAAAAAGTTAAATAATCAGCAATCCCATATAACAATGAATGCTTGCATGTTGTGTTATCTGAACTAGTTTCCTTAACAATAGAATTAAAAACGAGAATTGATATCGTTCGAAGCATATCCTTTAGCACATGGTAAACTTAACTTGACAAAATCTCTAGAGCAGTTTAATATTAACTACATGACGATTGATGTTTCATTAACATGCAGTGTTTGCAATTGTGGAATAGAATTCCAGAAAATAAAATTGAGGCGTTTGTCTGCATTTGAATTGAATGCAATTGCACAGTGCAATAATGAATTAATTATTGAACACATCAGTTCACAATTTAAAATACAAACAATTACTTCAGGAGAAACAAATTGTTTTTCAGCAGTACAATGACTTTCAATTCTTTCACACACAAAAAATCAGAAGCAAACTGATAAACAGCTTTTCAGATATGGTAATTTGGGCATTTCAGAATGATCATTTTGCAGAATATGTGAAATTGATTGATATTGGAGGAGCTTCCAGTGTAGATAGCAAGCTGATAAATAATTTTAAAACCAAAGTCCGGAATGTCTAAATTTAGAACCAGTGTTCTGTCTAAGCTGTGTCTGTATTCATGCACACACAACTCACAGAATGTATGCACTTGCTTACAGCAGAGGGTACAAATGTATATTGGTATGGATTATTGGTGACTCAGTTTCTTGCCTGGTCTGCTGATGGCTGCCATTGGCAGAGCAAGTTTTTTTTTGTTTCAGACAGTGTTAAATTTTTGTTTTTATTTTATTTTTTTTTATTTCTGAGATTTTTAGTTCCAGACCGGAATTTAATTTTTATAAAAACTTCATATCAGCTTTAAATTATTCAGCTTCATGTAAGCAATCTTTACATTTTAAGCATCAGTAGCTAATCAGTTAAATTGCTTTATAAGTCAACACAACTCATAACCAATAGCAATGAGCTGTAAACAATGCAAGAGCTGAAGCTGTTAATAAGACTAAATGGCTTGAAGAAATGGTTGAAACAGAGATTCCAAATTCTAAAATTAAAGATCAATTGTATTGAATAGTTACTTATGATGAGGATGACAGAGTACATTATTTCTACAGCTGAGATGCAATATGTTTTCTACTGCAGAATTCTCAACTGAAAGGTTTTGGGATAATGCGTGGAAACTTAAAATGCCATATGCCTAGTAAGTCTCATACAATACTGAAAGTGTTGAAGAAATTGATAAAAAAGAATCTGATTTTTAAGTAGAGCATTGGTTAACACGTCTCCTTATAGCCCATTTGAAAATTAGAAAAGGCAAATTATTAAAGAATGGAAGAGTTCCACAGCTTGGAGAAATTAAAATTCTAATTGACAGTGTCTTGCTGGCTGTTTAGATGAATATTTCCAAGCTTTTTGTTCAAGTTCAAGATATTAATCAGCACTTAGCTAAGTATATCACTATACTGTCAATATCATTATTAATGTTATTGAATATGTAATAATAATCCCATACTCTGAAGGTGATAATGAAATCACAAAAAGTGTCAATTAAGAGACAGCATGTTTTAAGTTTAACTAGTCAGTCTTGTGTTAACAATCAGACAGTGTAGTTCTGATTATGTATGACTCAGGTGTATATATTGTAAATAGAATTCCATGTTGTATTTCCACTAAATCGACAAAAGCAAATCAGCAGAATCTCTTCAATAAAAGCTAGAATGCATTGTTACAGCATCTTTTTCCTTGAGAAATAGAGAAATGCTTTGTTGATAGCTGGTAATAGTACAAAATAATAAAAGATTTTTAACATACACAATTGTCATTGCACTGTTAAATAATGTTATTCCTTGAAGAAGGATGCTTTGATGAAAGCTAGATATGCTAAAAAAAAATTAAGAGATATCTAGCATACACAAGTGACATGCACTGTTAAAGAATTGTATTCCTTGAAGACGAATGCTTTGATGAAAGCTAGTTATGCTCAAAAATAATAATGAGATATCTAGCATACACAAGTGACATGCACTGTTAAAGAATTTTATTCCTTGAAGACGAATGCTTTGATGAAAGCTAGTTATGCTCAAAAATAATAATGAGATATCTAACATACACAAGTGAAATGCACTGTTAAATAATTTTATTCATTGAAGAGGAATGCTTTGATGATAGCTAGTTATGCTCAAAAATAATAATGAGATATCTAGCATGCAAGTGAATTTGTTTGTGACACAATGTTGAAGGAAATATATTCATACACATCAAAATTGGATTCCTTAAAGGAACAATGAATTGTAGCATTATGTGGATAAAATTTTGAAAATATTTGTATAGTATTGTACTAGATTCCCAATGAGGAATTGTTAATGTCAAAAGTTTTTACATTCATTATAATATGCACTTTTTAATTTTATTCTAAATAAAATAAATATTATGAAGTACCAGTATATTATAGACAATAGATATGTTAAGAAGTTTATGTATTTTTTTGTCAAAATTGCATGTGGCACAACATCAGAGAAACAGGACTGCCAGTCTGACAGCAAAGGAAAGCAAAATGGAATGCTGAAGAAGAAGATTTGTGTAAATACAATTTACTATAAATTGTTACATACAAGTATTTTTTTGTGTTTCACTGATTTTTGTTAATGATTTTTATTTAAGTTAAGTCATTTGCACTGCTTTACAATTACAATGTGAAGTTATAAACTTTAGACAATAATAATTCCAAAGATACTGATAAATAATGTCATGGTATAGGATCCAAACTTTGTATCATTGACACATAACTGAAAGCTGAAGTGTCTAAGAAATTTTATAGTAGATGCTGGATCATCAACCTATCATACACAAACTATTGATAAAAGCTCTGACAATTTAAATACTTAGTACTCTACTTCAAGTATTGGGCCAGTCAATACATCTTGATGTAAATCTTGTTTATATTTATGGCAGATTAAATGGTGATGCAGCACAGTTGAAGAAGCATGTACCCCACTTTTTTACTTAGCAGCCTTGTAATGCACATCATGAAGATTTGAACATTTCTGATTCATGTAAGGAATTACAATAGTTGAAAGAGGTTGAAACTTATATTAGATCTCTTTTACACAATTTTTTGTCCATCTTCAACTAAATGGTCGTAGTAATGGGAATTGGCAGATGCTTCTGAATGTGACTCATTATTTTTTTAAACTTTGAACAAAGTGTATTGGTTATTTAGGTCATATTGCACAATTTGGCTATTTGGTTAGTTTCATTTTAGAAGATATTTACTATTACTTCTTATCTACTATAGTGTTTTTGTATATTATTTTTTTTTCATTAAAGGATGAAAAACTGTTTTAATCATTTTAATACACAAATATGTCTTTGTCATTTAAATTTGTAATGTTTTTTTAATGCATGGCTTATGTTTAATGTCAAATTATGTACACTGTTCTTAATTATAGAACAATAAACTACAATACATTTTTATCTACCAATAAAAGCTACTAGAGAAATTTTATACTAGAACCTAAAACACAATGTTGAAATAGTAATAGAGATGTTTTGACAAGTGACAGTCTCTAAAAAAAAACCATAAAGAATAAGAAGTGGGCATGGTGTTTTCACTTAACTTCTGTGAGCAAAAATTGTCTTGATTTGATCCCCAGTACAGATGTGAATCGGTACCAATAAGCAATCTGAAATAAGATGTTGTAAAGTTCTACCAATAAACATCAGTGGCACAGCTAGGTTTGCAAGATGCAAAGTAGGGGGAGGGAACAAATAGTGTATAAGTTATTGATAATGGTTAGGCCTACCTTATTAGGCCTACTTCTAAAAAGAAACATTGTAAATAAAAAAATATATGCTTTGGAAAAAAAGTTGTAAATTATAAACATTCTTAAAAGTTAAAAGTAAGCTTGTTTCATAGGCCAAAGTCAAGTGTCATAACTTAAAACTCTTACTCTAGGCCCTATTCAATAATATTGTCTATATTTACTATAGCTGATAAAATTGTGCAAACTGATGGATGAGTAAAAAAAACTTTAGTGGATGGTGTAAGTGTAAGATAAATCTAAAACAACCCGTATTGTCGTAATATGTGTAGCCTATTGTGATTTAGGCCTATAAATTCTATAAAGTTAATAGGCCCAATAGCCCAATATTTTTAATATAAATTTTAAAATGTAGGCTAGTACTCTAGTCTAGTAGGCTATTTTATTTAAAGTTTAAATTTATCGTTTAAGATTCGAGGCATTTAATGTTTATTTCAGTTATGCCTAATCATTTGATTCGTGCGAATCGGACATTACACGAGTCTTTTAAAATCTTTCCTTCAGAATCCCAAATCTCATATTATTCATCCACAAAGCAACGAAGCAGACAAGTGTTATGAAATCGTGCATGAAAAGGGGAGTGAACCGATGCAGTTTTGTAAAACGAATAGGGCAAAGACAGGAGAGTTTAAATAAAAACTTTAACCAGAGAAACCCTCATCAAAGTGGGGGGGGGGGGGGGCAAAAGAAGTCCCGAGACTAATTTTTCAAACATTTTTTTTATATTTTGTGTGGAAATGTAAACGAGCTTGGTGTAATAAGTTGCCTTCTCTATTCATTTAGTTGTTATTTAATTCAACACACACACAAATCATAGGCCCTATATAATAATACAATGCAATGTACGTGTGTTGGCCTAATTTATATTTGAAAAAAGTAATATTGCTATTGTATATCAAATAAATGGATAAAGTTTATGAAGTCATAAAGAGGGATCCATCTATTGTAATATATTTGGCAATATTTTAATAACACATGACCTTTTAATTGACTTTGTCATAAATTGAAATGTTTTCTATCTGACGACTGACGGACAACTGCCATCCACGAAACCTTTCTGTAATCCTTTAAATTAAATTAGACTTATCTGGATCTTTGAAACGCCGGCAATGGTTTTAAAATTGGTGAAAGGGCCTAAACACATTTTGTAAACAAGTCATATAGTTTGTTTTGTTTTTTTAATAACTAAAAATGTAATATAATAATAACTATATAAACAGTAATATAAAAATATAGACCTACCCCTGACTTGTCTGTTGGAAGAATGGGAATCACGTGGTATCAGGCCAAATCTCTAGTATGGCGGTGTGTAAGGAGTAGAACTCACTTTAAGGACGTTCACAAATGAAATGCGCGGATTGGATAGCCAGTGTAAACAATAAATCTGATTCAACACATTACTTTACATTTGGAATAAAAAATCAGTGTATGTGTTGACGTCGTAGGCTTGCTTACAGTGGGTGTGGGAACAAGTGTGTCCCCTTTACCCTTTCAGAACCAGTGTTGTTAAACTTAAAACATAAAAATATCAGCTGCGTGTAGCCTTTGATCTGAAGGTGAATGATGTAAAGTAGACCTATTGCCTAGCATAAAAAAATACTCAACAATCATCCGAGAAAGTGGTAGGGATATGTCTAATGAAAGTAAAAAGTCAAAGAACGGTTTTTTTTTAAGTTTTCTATTGAAACCAATGGTACATTGTGGTCTAGAAATGGCAGCGGATTATTGTATCAAAAGTCCCGGTTTCGAATTCATGTTGACCTCAGGTATTCTCCTCCTAGGTCTCAATGGTGTCACCGTGGTGGGTACCTGACATTAGTTAGGGGCAATTAACCCTTACAGTCCCGGGCGCGTATATAGCGGAACTGAAGGCAGCATAGATAGAAGTAGGTCGGTACGGGAAGGGTTAAGGGCGTCTGGGCATTGCTGGCCACACAATCCCTTTGTGATCACTGGCCACGGAAACTCGTGGACGCTGCCTCGTAGACCAACTCGGTTTGACAAGAAAAAAAAATTTTTTCTCATATTGGGGAGATATGTAGGCCTAGGCCTAATTTGCCAACAAAGAACGAAACGAGTTATCTTTCCTTGATTTTTAAAAATGTTTGCGTGTCATTGTGTTGTGTAACATTTTTTTTTTTTTTACTGTGCTCAAACCGACTAAACCTCGTGAATTTTGCGAGAGGGGTCAGTCGCTGGTCAGTTTTGAACTTTTATTTTTCAACATAGAAATTGAGGTTACAGAATTTTAAAACCAAGTGTATCGCGTCAAAAGAGAAAGGGTGAGATAATAGGCTAAAAAATGGAGTGAAAGAGGTGGGGCCGAAAGAATTGTTTCAACAAAAAGAAAAGAATATTATTTTTTTTATATAGGCCTATGCTCGTATTGGTTCAAAGTTTGTTGGCTTAACGTTTAGTTGCTGTTTCTATTTTGTATTTTTTTAGTCAATTAAACACAGTTAGACTTAGACAACCCTTCAGCCTGTTGAAACTAGAGGACAGAATTGTCACAGAATGGCAAAGATTACAGTAAGGCATTAATTAAATTATAACTTATAAATACAACGCAATAGCGGCATGAAACAATGCTCAGTTAAATCTAGGGATGTTAAACGAAAACCGGAATACCGGATTCCGGTTTTGAATCTGAAAACCGGTTTTGATGATTTTTAAAACCGGATTTCGGTTTGTTGGTTGGAAGGTAGTCATTACTTCAAGTAGCACACCCTTTATTATTTTTGTTATTGGTTCTGATGGAAATATTTTAAAAAAATAATTTTGGATTCTCGCAAAACAATTCTTGAAATTCCTTGCTAACACTATTTAGTCTTCGATATTGTGTTTCTTTTTTTCTCTCCAAATACCAACTATGGCTTGCGATAAAAACAACATCAAACCAAATGTCGGCTCATCTTTTAGATGTGCGCTACTCTTTGATGTGCCTCAAGTGCGGCAGGGATTGCCCTCCCGAGGTGGCCTGCACAGCCATTCTCGGCGTGCAGTTTGATAACTCACCCATGAAGCTACACCATCGTCTTTCGAGACGGACGGATGCCGACTCTTTGATGTACGCAAACTAGTTTTGTTCTGTGACCCTGAACAATTCGACTAGACACCGCGTCTGTGCTTTATTATTAACGGCAGCATTAAATACACATTCTTTTGTCTTTTCATTGGTGCTACGTGATCCTATTCAATACATTATTTTACAAGTCTAAGTCCACGGTGCACAAATTATCACTATTGAAAGCTATTAAATCGGTTTTAATCAATTAGCCCATATTTTTTTTAAGTTCTAAAGAATATTATGTTAAGGTGTAGCCTACAAAATCATAATGTTTTCACACAAATCAACCTCTTGAATGCTCTTCAAACACTTATTCAGTTTGAGCTATTTTTCAAATACACCTACAAAACTACGCACATTTGTCTTTTCCGGCCTGTGACTTGTTTAATTACGGGGCAGGGGGGGGGATCGAAATCCGGTTTCAAACCGGTTTTAGAGAACCGAAAATCGGTGTTGAAAACAAACCGGTTTTAACATCCCTAGTTAAATCATAAACCATATTTCTTCCCGAGTGACACCGATCATGTAAGTAAAGGGTTGCCTGGACAAATTAAAAACCACTGATCAAAATGCAAGACTAGCAGACTCAGACCAAGGATGAGCGTAGGACCCAATGGACCTTATCTTCGTATATAGTCTGTAATATAGTGTATTAGATAAGAAAGCATAAAGTGCAAATTTCACTTAAAGATGTATTAATTAAATGTTAACCGAGTTCAAAACAAAACAAAAAAAAAAAAAAAGAAACTGCTAACGTTACAAGGAAACTCGAATCTTAACTGTAGGCGTAGGCCTATATGCCTATAAATTATTTTTTTTTAACTTAATAATCCATCCCTAAGGCACTACAGTCCAAGTACCTACCTTCTGTCTACTTTCACCAGAGCTTTGTGTGGATCGTCTCTCTGCCTACTCACCAAATAGCGTTTTTTATATTACTCTTTACATAGTCTATATTAAGTTGGGTGTGTGTGTTGATTTCGATGCTCATTGGTCAATATAACGACAATTGACCTTACTATCTTATATTTAATGAGCTTTCGCGATTTTGTTATCCCTACAGGACAGATGTACTCGTTAGTAGGCCTATAGGTATGCCTAGTGATTAGACATACCGCTAATATTCCGTAAGGCACCCGGGTGACCTGGGTAGGCTATATGCATTTTAATGTATTTAGACAGGCAGACAGACAGACAGATAGATAGATAGATAGATAGTTAGATAGATTGACGACATTGCATGTATACGGGCGAGCCACCATGATAGTGATCCGAGGGGAATTCCGCAGTGGGGAAGAAAATAGTGCACGTGGCTGCAGAAACCGTATCCTAAGTTACACGGCACACTTCAAAGTGCCGTGTGGTGGCTGGCTCCCGGTTTTTTGTTTTGAGACATTATAAATTCGGTCTTACTAGTCAATAATTTTGTCTTTTTTGGGACTGACTTGCATGCCATAGAATAAGGAAGTTGTTTCTAGTCACTCTACTAGGTTGGCTAGTTCTTCCTCGCTCCCAGCCAGTCCATCTATAATCTATGTCATCCGCAAATCGAAGATAGGGGATTGTTTTGTCACATGTGGTGACTGTCCCTTTTAATGCATCCGACATAATTCTCTCCAAGAAGATGTTGAAAAGAGTTGACGAGAGCAGGCATCCTTGTACTTGTATGCCCCCAATGGTAGTTCTAAACCATTCTCCAATGTTGTTACTGAAGAAGACCGCACTGGTGGTCCTGCCATAGAGGCTGCGTATCAAGATGAGTATATTGTCATCATTGATGTTATAGTGTTTCGTGGTGGCCCATAGGGAAGCGTGCCAAATCCTGGGTAGAGTTAGTATCTTTCGATGTCTGGCATGCTGCAGCTTCGGGTGGACAGAAATCACTAGTCTTCATCCATCCTTTAAATTTTTCACATGTGGCTCCAAGCGCCATACCCTGGTAAACTGTCTCAGCTGGCAGACCAAATCATGTGAGGGGGTGGTGTTAACACGGCACCATTGAGCGTAAAACCTCCTCAATGCAGGTTACCGGCCAGGGCGCAAGAGTTCCCAGACGAACTTGAACGACTACGTGTTCACGATCAAGGTGGCACGAAATGGGTTAATCAAATAAAGGCCATAATTAATAACAATATACCCAATTTTCTTATTGGAAAGTTGTCCATCTGGAAAGCCTACATATATCTAATATGTGAGAGAAAAAATGACTACATGTTTAAACCTAATTACGATTACCAAATTAAAATCTGTGCTTCCTGTCCGCATTCTGAATAATTGTTGATTTTCCGGCCCATCAACAGCGAATGTTAGGCTACATAGGCCTAATAGCCTTGTGGTTAACTTTTTTGGTAATGTTTTTTTAAGTATTATTTTTTTTGTTCCTATAATTGTCTATAGTATAGGCATATATTTTTTAGTTTTGTAGTAGCCTACAGTCGTATATTTTTAATATAGATCTATCTAGTTTATTAAATAATTTGGTTTTATTTTGATGAAAAGTTCCTGAAGGGTTATAGGTATAGAAACAGTAGGCATGTTAATGCCAAATTTCACAAAATGTGTGAAACTGTGTGTTAAGGCATGACATTACAGAAAGCACACATTGGGGCCATTTCTCCTTTCAAGAGAAATTTAAGGGATGTGTTAGTTTTGTATGTCCTGTATTTATAGGGCCTTAGCCTATATATGCACTCTGCAGATAATAACTTTCGAATGAGTCGACCAGGTTTTCAAGTTTTCTAAATATTGTAGTTTATTGTACTTGAGTCCTATTTTTAAGGAGTTTGTCCAATTTTGTCTCGTGTGTTAGGCCCATTTATCCGCATTAGGCCTAGCAAGACGCGTACACTGTACACGCCCCTTAAAAAAGTTATGCCTCAGTGGTGTGCTCTAAATTGTCTTTGCATGCGAGAATTAATTTGCAGTTAACCAGGCATGGGTCTATAATAGAAGGAGCGTCTTGTAGCATAAAATAAAATAGCCAATGCTCATGAGCTTACTGAACTGTTAGTAGTAGAGATAATATATGCTTAGGAACTATAATATACGGATTGCGCATTCGAATCTGGCCAGGGGTCAACAACCTACGACACGCGTGCCAACACCTTCCCCCCCCCCCCCCCCCCCATGGAAAGTAATGTCTCTTTGTTTGACAAGAAATGAGCGTGATGGCTTTTAGGCTATTGGTACGCCGAATCAATTAACAATCCTACTTCGGCATCAAAAGGTTGCCGACCCCTCATATAGGTCATACATCAGCATCCGTCAAATTTTAATCGGCTGCGCACTCCATACAGACAGTTAGAGACGGCACAGTTAGTGTTATTATAAGTGTTAATCAATGCTAAAGACATGCAGTCTTAAATATAGAATGTAATTAAATGGACTTTGAATTGGACGCCTTGTAAAAGTCATATGAAAACTTAATAGGCCATATACATATCATATTACTGCCTACAGATGATATATTATGCTTAGATAGCCTACACTTTTCAAATTGCACGGTATATTATACTTTGCGAATGTAAAAATTAGCGTCAGTTGTAAGATTTCTCGTGGTCGAAATACATTTTACGAGAAGCTTAAAATTATAAAACCTTCTTTAAAAAATGAATAGTTAAATATATTTTTAATATAATAAAGTCTAAACAGACGGGAAACATTATAAAATTAATTTTTAGATTAAATCTTAAAGATAACGGTATTCACATTGTAAAGTCGGGATTGTCGCACATGTCGAACTTCCTGTGTGCTAATGTCGGTCATTTTTATATAGAGGCAGATAATTTGTTAGTGTGCTGAGTGTGGAGCACACTTAGTTGATACATACCGTTATAACTACCACAGATAAGGCGATCAACTTCTTTAACATAATTATTGAGAATATTTTGATTCCACAGTAGTATCTTTACACAGGCTTTACCTACACATTAATGCCATCAGCAGTAAGTAGCCTCGATACTAGATACTAGTCTAGATCTATACTGAGTAACTCTATACTAGACTATACTCTATTCTATTTCTATACTCTATCTCTAATAAATTTTAATGAAACTAAACTTTAAAAAAACATTTTACACTTCACTATAGTCACTATATTAATATTCACTGTTATAATGATAATAATATGATAAAAATTTTAATATATAGCATGCCGATTTAGTTGTACCGGATTTACTAGACTATATATTAAAACTAAAGTCTGAAGCAGGTTTTTCAATCAAAACAAAAGGTTGAAAAGGGAAGTGTCATTTTCACAGCTGTGCTTATAATTATAATGAATAATGCCAAACATTAGGCCTATCTGAAAACCCAAATATTCGTATAATGCAGAGAGTTATCGGAAGAAAAAGAAATTTATAAAAATTCTGAGAGTTATCCGTAGTTGGTAGAAATGAAAAGGATCATATTTCAAGCTTGGAGTCCGAGGGAGTGGGGAGTCAGTTGAAATTAAACGTTTCAAGTCTTTAGGCTATGTTAAATTTTGTAGACTTACATTTAGCCTAGCCAAGAAATGTAAAGCTAGATAGGAAATAAAACATCTATTAGGTTTTTGACTCTTTTATATTTTAAGACCCATAGTGCCCATAGTCATTACAACAGTAGCTGGCTGGTCTTGCGGTTAGTTCACCGGACTGTCAACTGACACGTCAAACGCGTCGCAGGTTCTATCCCTGCCACTGACAGTGGCACTGTAGGAGTTTTGGGCCTAGTGGACATAATAATCTTCTATCTAGAAGGAACGTCTGTAAAACTTATTAGGCCTATAAGCAGCAGTGAGGCGTTGTAAAAGCTAACATTAAATTGTTGATTTTTTAATTAAAGATATGTTTTAAGTGTGTTCATTTTGCTTTCATTACATTTCTGGGGCTGCAAACTATAAAATAAAAAAAAGCATGGTGGGCATGGATTGTTCAGTGGCAAAGATAGAACTCTGTTTTATTGACAGTCCGTTGTACTTACCGCAGGACCAGCTGGTCTACTTAGTCAGCCCTAAAAAAAAAAAGAAAATTAGTCAAAAGGCGCTAATTTTGTAACAGAAATTTGCATCAACATAGCTGCCAACCCTCCCGTTTTTTCCGGGATTCTCCAGTTTTTTATATCCTCACCAGGAAATAACTTTATTACATAGCTGCCAACCCTCCCGTTTATTCCTACATTCTCCAGGTTTTTATATCCTCACCAGGAAATAACTTTATTACATATCTGCCAACCCACCTGTTTATTCCTGGATTCTCCAGTTTTTTATATTCTGACCAGGAAATCCTGGAACTTATACAAAAATCCAGGAAAATCAAGTTTCTAAATAATCACATTTCTAAATAGGCCCATGGGTGCCACTTTTTCAGATTATCCTGGAAATCCGGATTCGCGAGGCTAAATATTTTTCGGCTCCGGATTCGCGAGATTTAATTTACTTTGGTTCCGGATTCGTGGATTAACCCCCAAAAAAATATATGGTTCCAAAATCGTGGTACGAAACCCGGTTCGGTAAGAATCGGATCCGCTAAAGACTTAATAAGTTTACTTAGACCTAGTAGGCCTACTGTAAACCATAGGCTACCTAGATAGGCCTACAGTACTACAGTATTAGCCTATAAGCTTAGTTTAGTGAAATGGGTCACGCTATGTGGTGGGATATTTTTGTTTTCTTTTTTTAAATTCATAAAAATGGACGGAAAATAATGTAGGCTTCCTAAATTTTCCAGCCGCCTAGATTTTTATCGTCATATCAGTAATTGGTAAATCCCGACTTGGCGACCATTTCACAACTCTGTGTAGGCTAGGCCTAACAATATAATATGACAGGTTATTGTCTTTTGAATGGGAAGATAAAAACTGTTTTTTTTCCTCCATTAAAAATGTGTTTTTATCAGCCTGCTAAAATGAAGGCGACAAAATATGAATAAATTAATCTATTGGAGCAATGTCACAGTTAGGCCTACTGTTTAATATACAGGGCCTACATTGCCGTCATATTTATTAGGCCTAATGAATGGAGTGAAACAGTCGGTGTAGTGTGTAGAACTAGTAACTGCAGAACTGCATTAAATTGTAAGGCGGCTCGGCGACCTCTTATCAACTGTCCTGAATTATGGCCATCGTATTTGTAAAGAACATATTTTTTAGTTTGCTTGGAACGGTAAAAAAAGAAAAGGCTAGATTTAGTTTCATACAAGCAAGTCAGCGAAATAAGCTTAGGCCTATACGAAATCCGTTGTTGGTTGAAATCTCCTTTTTTTCTGACAAAATAGAAGTTTTAAAAACCTTTTTCTTTTATGCCGGCGCATATTTTTTTCTAACAATATCGGACATAATAAAAAAGAAAACAAGAAAATTAAAAAATAATGTTGATTTAAAATTTTTTCCCAACAAAGTTTTTAATTCTTTGTGTCATGCATTCGCAAATTTCCTCATTTTCATAACAAAATAAAAATACGTCCTATCGCTGAACTATATAAAAAAATTGTATTATTCCTTAAGTTTTTATTTTTTCACGCTATTCAGTTATTAGGCATTTGAAGTTACGGACTAGATTCAATAGTCAATAGTTTACCAGTTAACACGATATCCAAAATTAACTAAAGTATCATATGCCTAAGAGTTAAAGTCACTAGGATTAGGATACAATATTTAATTACATGTATTGGTAACTGACCTAGAAAATACAGAACAAAGTAAATGGTTAATAAAGAAACACATCTGATTAAAGATTTATTTTCTGTGGTCTGAAAAATAATTGAATTTGACCTTTAAAATGCACCAGATAGCAAGCACCATTTTAAATCCAACTCCCAATCCTCCCGAAATTGCAACAAAGTGAAAAAACTCCTGAAAACCTCCTGAAATTTGAAATAATTTCCTGAAAGGTCCTGAAAAATTGAGTTGACCCCTATTTTTTCCTTCTCCAACACTTGTCCCTAGTTCAACAGCCCCACCTCCCACGTGTTACTCTTATGCTTGCTACGCCAAGCCTCTCCCTTCTCGCTTTGTGGCGGTAAAGATGGTATTCATACAGATCTTCTGCCTCTTTCGCTCCCTCTCCCACAGGTTGGTGTCTGCTAGATTAGATAGTGATAAGGACTAAGGTGCCTATTTTTGCGATCAATGTTGAGAATGCCTGATTACGCTACGCGCGGCGCCCACTAGTCTTCTTGGGGTCAGCGAACCGACATATTTTGCCGAATTGATATATTTTGAAATATATTTATATCAAAATACACATAAATGGGTATTTTGATTAGTTAAAAAGAAAACAATGACGTTTAAGATGCTATCTTATATCATATGGTACAAATTCAAGTAGGCCTAATTAGCTAGCCCTACGAGAGGAGTTATTCGCGATGTAGGCCTACGCCAATATCATTATCTACTTTTTAAAGGTGTAGGCCCTAACCTACATGGTTTTACTCATTATTATATCGTATGCATAGGCCTACAATGTGTTTTTGCTATCAATGTAGGAAATGTAGGCAGACAATTTTGGGTCTAGGCATAGGCCTAGCCTGTGTGGCCCTAGGTCTATCAGTATAATGACTAGGCCTAATCTAGAAGTAAGAAGTCTGAGTTATTTTATTCACCAATGCATTGATGAAATGCACTCAATGCTGACTATATCTGACTAGAAATCATAACAATGTTAATGGTAATTCCCCATGGCACTTAATTGCATAGTGCCTCATCAAAGCGCATCACCAAAACCGGAACCGTTCAGTCTAGAAAGCATAGGCAGGCCTACTTCAAAAGACTTTTTTTTGTGTCGACCCACTATAGTGTTGTGTTACTATAGGGATAGGAACTTGAGTATGGACAGGGACTTACTCTTAGATGAAGGAACATATACCTTACTTTTCCATATGACTAATGGCTGTAATACAGTGTATTGATTAAAATAAGTGAAGCGCTGTGTCTGCCGTATGCGTTCAATGATTGAAACCATTTTTAAAGGAAATGAAGTATCCAAATTAGGGTGAATATTTAGTAACTTTTATGTTTAAAAGGTATGCATTTTTGAGAAGTATAAAGGCAGTATAACCCCAGAAAGTCAGGGTGCAACTTAATCTATTTTAAAACACTCCATGAGTTTCTAAAATATTCTAAAATTATTAATTATAAAATAATGATTTCTAGCAATTGGTTTGATCAACAACAATGGCAAGTCATATACTGTAAAATAGCAAAAAACTGTTCAAGACAATTACATCCACTTTAATTTTTAGATTCATGTCCTGACCTTTCTTTTTTGAGTCCTGACACTGGTCAATGCTTTTTCGTGCCTGAGATTTCCTTTTTAGTGCTGTGTTTAAGACTAGCACTGCTTTTTCACACTTTGCAACTTATGGTCTCATAATTTCTATCATTCTCTAGACTAAAAATGTGTGTTGCATCTGTTCATAACTAGTATTTTTTCTTTCCAGATGTCAGATGCACCAGGCCCAACTAATCACAGGCTTAAATCTTATAAGAATAAAGCTCTAGACTCCCAAGAATTACGAAGACGGAGAGAAGAAGAAGGCATTCAACTTAGAAAACAAAAAAGAGAAGAGCAGGTATTATGGCAGCAATTTTATTTTGTTTCACTAAAGAAGTCACAATTTCTAGCTTGGATAAAATGCACTTGATTAGTATTTCCATTATATGATATATCACATTAAATTTACTAAACACTAAACAACAAATGAACTGACTCATCTGCTGTTATAACTTCATCTGTGGTGTAAATTGACTTGTAGAGTATTGAAAAATGCAAATTGAAAGTTTTCGGCTTATAAAATGGGCTTAAAAATAATTTTTTTAGTTATAAATCAAATCTTCAAGTCAGAAGATTACATTTCTATTACCATTTTTGGTCATGTCGGATAGCTAAAATCACATTGTTTTGCAGCATTTCAAATCAATTAAAATGTAAATAATGAAACAATACCGTATAAGGTATAAGTTGTACTTTTTTTACCAAAAATTTTGACAAAAAGTAGGGGTGCGACAACACTGTTTTTGAAAAGTTCAAAAAACATCACTACTCTGTCATACAGTTTCCTACTTAACCTCTATAGTTGATTGTAGGGATGTAAAGTTACTAGGATATGCATAGGCCTACATTTTACATTTAGAAAACTTTCGTAGTGTAAATATTACCAAACTCCATCTTTATATACTGAAATTGAAATGGACAAATATTTAAGTTTTTTTAGACACCCCCTCCCCCTTTTCTTTTGAACTTTTGGACCGATTTCAATTTTGTATGGCCGAAACATATTGTAAGTTTAAAGGCGGCATTTCTTGGTAGGCTTATTGAATGCAAATTACAGTACGGAAAGAATCGTAAAGGTGTAAAAGCCTTTAGCCTATAATGTTGGTATGCCTATAAGCTTGTAGACTAGTAGCTTTAGACTCGTTTTATTTAGGACCTAAGGCTTAAAGTCCGATACGTTAACCACTTAGCTAGCGAAGACAAATGTCCAATGTGAAAAATTATTATACCTAGATAGGTCATAGACACAAACCTCACGTGTTTTCAAATTGACCAATAGGGATTGGTTTTCCTACAAACACGTCCTTTTTATATATTTATTGTAAATCTTTGAAATTAACTTGTATTTTAACAGATTTTTTATTTGGTATTATTTTTCAGATCTTGTTTTTATGAGCCATTTTCATTTATTATTTAATTACCATTGTAATAGTTGTCCATTTTAATAGCAAAGGCTCTATACATTGTTATTTTTAATACAGATATTTAAAAGAAGAAATGTTGCAGTTCCAGAAAATGAAGAGAACAATACAACATCAGACTTACAGGACTCTATGGTATCATCAACAGTAAGTTATTAAAAAGATATTTTCAAATGCTTAAAAAAAACTGTATGTGTATTACTTTTTTCTATCATTTCATTTCCAAAATTTTGTTTGATAATCACTATTTGAATCAGCATCTTTGATAGTGTGTTAATAAAATACTCAAACTGTTTAGTGATCCTCCAATGTCCCCCCAAAAAAATAAAAAATAAATTTAATTTACATTTTAGGGTGGCATTAGTCCAGAAATGGTGCAGGCTTTATATAGTGATGTGTTGGAAGAACAAGAGATGGCTACCCAGAAGTTTAGAAAACTTTTATCTCGAGGTAAATGTACACACTGAACTAAAAGATTTTGAATAACTCAATACCTTAAAACAAATTTAGTTTAACTCTTTTTCTCTGTATCAGCGATGATGTCACCTTTGATTTTCTAAAATATTATTATTCATTTTCTCAGTTATTATCTATACTCTGATGCAACCCCTTAGAATGGTACTAGAGTATAAAGTTTTAGGTGTTTAATAATTTATTTATCTATACATTGGTGGAAAAAATCTCTTAAAATAATTAATTAGTTCAAAAGTTATTCAAAATTACATATAAGTAAAGGTGGAGGAAGTTGTTTTGGAGAAAAATGAAACAATTAAGGATGGCAACAGATAATTCAATATTACCAGGATGAATAAATATTAACCAATCGCCATGCAATTTAGCAAACTCATGATGAGTCAATACACAAGCTGTAAAAGTTTTAAATATTATTTAGTTGACTTTTAAACAATTTTATCTTTAGAGAACATTATGCCTGATTTTATACAAAATCTGCATAAAAACACATTTTTAAATGGCTTCAACATTACAAATCAATAATCTCAAAAAATGACCTAGGACCCTTTTTTTTCACATTATTCTTTTTTTTTTTTAAATCAGTTTTACAGACTTCTGTACCGGTTCATGGGGTAGCTTCACATATTAATTTCATAAAATTTAGAATTAGTTCCTTTGGAATACACCTGGATGTTTTTCTATAACCTGTTTTCATTGAGAAAAAATCATTTGTATGTTGTTGTTTTTTGTGAGTGCGTGGTGGGTAGTAGTAATGAATTAAAAGATAAGGCTTCATTTTTTTAAAGACAATTTTGTTTGCAATTATCAGAATAAATGGACATGTTTCAGGAAAACATTTAATTTATTTCAGAATTTATTTTATGTGAGCCTTGAAATGAGTGTTGGATAATAACCTTAAACTCAAGGTGCGACCAGTCCACTGGTGCCACTTATATTGTAGTATATACATTAAAAAAAATTACCAGCTTTGTTTCTTTTTGTATTTCCTTTTTATTTGTCAACTAGCAATTCCCTTTTTTTGCTGCCTTATTTTGTCTACTAGTGTTACTCTTGTTTAGTTGAGAATATTTACTAGTAATGAACCTTCCAGCTCTTTTCTGAATTTGTTCTAATTTTTTAATGTTTTCTTTAGTTGATGGATCCCATACAGAAGGTGCATATTCTAGTATAGGTCTAACTTATGTGAGATGGAATTCTATGTTTAATGTTTTTATTACATTTGTAAAAGTTCCTTTTTATGAAGCCTAAGGTTTTGTTAGATTTGTTTAATTACTTCATCACTATGTGGATTCCAAGATAATTTATAATTTATTATTACCCCTGAGTACTTTGCATTTTAGATTGATTTAAGTTGTTTGTATTTATTTGTTTCTTTTTCTTGAATACCTCTTAACAATTGGCATTTTTCTGGGTGAAAAGACATACTCCAGTTAGATTCCCATTTTTGTAATTCAACTAGGTCTTTTTATAAGAGCTCACTATCCTTTTCTGTTTTTATTGTCTGTAAATTATGCAACCATCTGCAAATAACCATACTTATGTTCCTATATTGATGCCATTGGGTATCATAATTAAAACTGGAAATTCCTCTTAATAAAATCATTCAAGCATGAGTTGCACTGGAGTAGAGATTGTCAAAAAATATAATACAATTATTATGTTCCTATAAAATGAGCTTTTTTTTCGTACAGAACCTAATCCTCCCATAGATGAGGTTATACAAACAGGAATAATACCACGGTTTGTTGAGTTTTTACAGCGAGATAATAGCTGGTCATTACAGGTTAATACAATTTATTACTTTAATAATACTTTTTTCTTTTAATAAGGAGTAATTTTCAGTGTTTAGTATACTCATTTATCATATTTTAAATTATAAATGATAAAATGTTAAATGTGAATGTTTTATGGACTCATAACTACTTATTCATTTAGTTTGAGGCTGCATGGGCACTGACTAATATTGCTTCTGGAACATCACTGCAAACTAGGATGGTCATCAGTGCTGGAGCTGTACCAATTTTCATTAGATTACTTAATTCAGAAATAGAAGATGTTCAAGAGCAAGTGAGTTGTGTTGTTTTTTAAGCTGAATTTTGTTTTTTAGTAATAAAAATACACATGGTTGATTTGAAGGGTGATTAGCTATGAATGTTTTGTAATTGATAATGGATCCACAAAAATTATAAAAACTAAAAATTATAACAAACTGGCATTTTAATGAACTACATTATTGATTTTAGCTGTGATGGTCAACATTTGCAAGAATGATCATAGACAGAAGTTGTATTCATTCAAAATTGAATACTAGTTACTAGTTTTTTCTAGTTATACTATTGCACTTTATGGTATCAAGCATGCAAGCTATTTTACAAATGTCAATGTTGATTCCCACCTGAAACAGAGTGTATAGTTTTTTTTTTGCTTTCATAATTTTGAGAGCTGTGCAGCAGTAGAAATATTGACGAGCTTCAGCTCCTGGCAGAAATGCCCTGCTCCTCACTTAAAAGCTCTTGTTTCACTGTCTTTCACAACTCTGGCAATAATAAAATATTCCTTGCTGAATAAATGATTCTTCTTTATATTTGTCAGCCATTTTTCTATAAAGCACAAGACAGACAACTAGGGGAATATATGAACTGTAGGGAAAAATATGCTTTTAGATGTTAGTTCATATAAGTTATAATACTATATGTCATGGATGGGGATGCACGAGGTTAATGAGAGACACTTTATCTAACCTCCCTCACAAACTAAGAGAGAACTAAAGTGTAAAAGTTTTACAATTTGTTTTTAAAATATGGTCAGCTTAGTTGTTAAATACTTAACTATTGTGCTTAAAATTAAATGTTTCAATTGTTTAAAGCACTAGCAAACTTTTATACAACTAGTTTTTTTATTGTTTGTTTACTGTCTTTTAAAATATCTTTTCATAGGCAGTCTGGGCACTGGGTAACATAGCAGGTGATAGTCCAGAATGTCGAGACTATGTATTAAGTGAAGGCATCCTTGTTCCTTTGTTACAGTAGGTTTATTTCACTATATAATATAATTGTGTACTATAAATGTGAATGAACCTCAATTTTTTTTGTGAATCGTACAATTTGGTGTCAAGATTTTAAAGGTTTTTCATACATTTCATACAAAAAAAAATTAAATCAATTCAGAGACCCTTATATATATATATACACTGGTTGACACTAAGTCCCTACAAAAGCTATACATATTTAACCCTTACAGCTTGTAAGGCCTTACACAAACAATATGATGATGTTTTCAGAGAATTTATTAGATTAAATTGACAGGCCTGCATTTTAAAACATTTAAAAAAAAAATATCTAGGCCTAAGTATTAACTTGAGTGATTGATTTATATTAGTTATACTGAGTGGTCATTTTTACTAGACTTAGGGCTATTGACTAAAATTCATTTTTTATTGTTTCCCTGTGTAGGCTATTTGCCTCAGGACTTGTTATGGCTGACTAATGGTTGAGACCTTGTTAGTTAGACTTAAAGAATTTATAAGTTAATTCAAATTAAGTTAAATTACTGAAGGAGTATTTTCTGGAGAAAAAATTACATTTGTCCTCCAACTTGTATTGTAGAATAGTAGAAAAAAATTATAGATTACATACTAGATATGGCGCTATCTGTCATTTACAGAATGATTAAAGCTGAACCCGAATGCAGTCTATAAAGAAAATATGATTTTATCCAATCTATTTTACAATTTATATTTTTTCTGGACTAAACAATATGAATAAGTCAACATTTGCTGAAAACTATTTAATAGCTACATAATCTTAAATAGAAACAGAAATGTTTATTTAAAAAGGCTTTTTTATAATTACACTAGGTATGTAGCTAATTAAATATATTAACAATTATATATGTTAAAGAAAAAGGTTTGTTAAGATAAAAACCATGTGTGTATATATATATCATATATCGATATCTATAATTACCGTGAGTTTGTGTGTATATATATATATATATATATGTGTGTGTTTGTCCTTATACACCCTAGACCCTTTAACGGATTAAGACAAAAGTTACATAAATTGGAAAACTATTTAGATTAATTCGTAAATTTAATTTTAAATAACCTTATTGCTAATTACTGGAGTGTCATTTACAAAATATTCAGATTGATGTCCCTTTACAAAGGCTTTCAAATAATGTGTTCTTTGAGACAGGGTTTTCCTGTACTGCGAAATATTAAGATCTACTATTTTTATTATTTACTTGTTTTATTGTTTCTTTTTTTTTGTTTTTTTGAAAGTGTTTATTGTTACTTTAATTATTAATAAATATTAATAAGAAGTCATGTCAACACAACCGTTCGCTACATTACCAGAAGCTTGACAGCAACAATTATTATGCATACACCAGGGCAACCGAAAACATTAAACGAGAACATAAAATAAATGCCGAAAGAAACCTTCTCACTACAGCTTTTATTGTAATATTGCTTGTTATTTTATTTTTTTTTTGTTTATTTTTCTATTGTTTTTGTTCTCTTTACAAACATATTGTAGTCATTTGTTTCTTTGTCATTTTGACATCATAACTACTAGTATTATATTAAAAGAGAGGCTGTACAAAGTAATATATAAAGAATGTGTATTAACTTGCTATGCGACATAAATGCTTTTAAAATATGACTTCTAACTTTGAGGTAGAACTACTAATTTTACTTACTAATTTGGAAGCTAACATGGCAGGCCTGAATAGCTTACAAGCCTGATCATCTGCCATTAGTTATAGGGTAAAATTTACTTGTACCTATAAATCTACAGATAACTGAATGTTTCCAATCACATATATACAATATTATATGAAGCCACTATAAAAAGTATATTATTATAAATAAGATTAGAACATTTGATTAAAAATAACATAAGTTTTTTTATGACCTTTTATTTGCAGTCTTTTAAGTAAGTGTGCGAGTTTGTCAATGACAAAAAATGCAGTCTGGTGTCTATCCAATTTATGTAGAGGAAAAAATCCACCACCTGATTTCAATAAGGTATGAATTTTTATATTTTGGGGAAATTTTAAGTTTATATTAATTTTTAGAAAGATTTTTGTTATTATGTTGGTCATATCAAATTAAGATGACTCTTTTTATTTCTTGAATCTTGTAAGGTTTGTCCAGCTTTGCCAGTTTTAGCACGCCTTTTATATCATTCGGACAAAGATGTCTTAGCGGATGCCTGTTGGGCTCTATCCTATTTGTCAGATGGCCCAAATGAAAAGATTCAAGCTGTCATAGACTCAGGCGTGTGTAGGCGTCTAGTGGAGCTGCTAATGTAATTATCTTTTTTTTTCAATGCTACATGTTCACAATTTCACTTTTTAAAATCTTAATGAAATTTTTATTTTTTTCTACATTTATGTAGGTGCAATCTAAAAAAACATGTAAATATTTGGAAGAAAAATGATTATTTACAAAATAAAGACAATTATAAAAATGTAAAATAATATAAATTAATCTTTTTTTTTCACAAGGCACAATCATCAAAGTGTAGTTGCTGCAGCTTTACGAGTAGTAGGTAACATTGTCACAGGAGATGATTGTCAAACCCAAGTAAGATTTATTTATTTAATTATTATTAATTACCGTATATACTCGCGTATAAGTCGCACCAGTGTATAAGTCGCACCCCTAGTTTAAGTTTTTTTTTCTTATATGTTGTCATTGACCCGCGCATAAGTCGCACCCCGACTTCCTGGGTTGCAATGCCTTTTAATATGTCAAAAATGCATACCTTTTAAACATTAAAGTTACTAGATATTCTACCTAATTTGGATACTGTCCTTAAAAAATGGTTTTAATCGTGCATAAGGCAAACATAATCAAATAAAGGCTGGGCTTCATATATTTTAAACAACCGATCAATAGGCTTTCAGACATTAGTGAGATGGGAAAGTAAGGTATCTGTTTCTTCATCTAAGTAGCTTTCCCTACACAAGTTCCTTTCCCTATAGTAACACTACACACAAAAAAGTCTTTGAAGTACGTTATTAGACTCAATGTCGCCTAGACTGGAGACTGGGAGGCGCCGGCATTTATGACGCGCTATACATGTGTTTGAATTACGATTAACATTGTTTGTAATGATTTCAAGTGCCAAATAATAAGCTGTATTTTTTTTTCAACTCTTACATGTAACTAATGAAAAATAAAACACACTATTGACATTGCACGCGTCCATCTACCGGTCGTAGTTTTGGAAACATTGCCTAGACATGATGCGGTTTTGTCGGAATTCTCAACACTGCCTTATTAGTGGTCTATAGCCTAAAAGCCTTGACCTTATGTAGGCTCTACTAAATAAAACATTATAGGCCTAAACAGGCTTTCACACATTTACGATTTTTTCCATACAGTAATTTGCGTTCAATAAGCCTACTAAAAAATGCCGCCTTTAAACTTACGCTACGTTTCGGCAATACAAAATCAGTCCAAAAGTTCAAAAGAAAAGCGAAGGGGGGGGGGGGGTCAGAAAAACCTTAAATATTTGTCGATTTCAATTTCAGTTTATATAAAGATAGTAATATTTACACCAACGAAAGTTTTCTAAATGTAAAATGTATGCCTACGCATATCCTAGTAATTCTACATCACTACAGTCAACTATACGGGTTATGTAGGAAACTGTTTGACAAAGTAGTGATGTTTTTCGAACTTTTTAAAAACAGTGTTGGGTGTATAAGTCGCACCCCTACTTATTGCCGGAATTTTCGGTAAAAAAAGTGCGACTTATACGCGAGTATATACGGTAATTGAATTATTATTATTCCCTTTATATTTTAGTCTAATATGTTGGTTTTAAAAAAGGGATTAAGAACCAGGTAATTTGTTCTCTGGTACCTGGGTAGCCCAACTTAGCTATAAAAAGAATAGATAGAGCTACCAAAATGTTATTGCAAAGTGAGGTGAGCAGAAGCTATTTCACTTAACTGATCAATATTGCGCTCCACTGATTTATAAATAAAATAGATATGGCTCCTTATTAAAATTGATTGTGTAGACCGGAAGCTATGTAGCTGCCATTTTACTCTACTTTCACTGATCACTGTATGCAAAAGGTCCAAAAATTTAAGAACGCTAAGAATAAGAAATGAAAATATGTACTGATTTTGGTTGTATGAGATTACACATTTTTCAAGTATTGAGCAGCATTCTTTTAAAAATGACTATCAATTATCTTTTTAGTTACTTCACTATAGTTGGCATATTAAATGATATTAGAATTAGCATTTATAGTAATAGTATTTACACAATGCATGATGAGATGAATTCCAATGTAACTGATCTAACATAGAAAAATACTTCAATCTACATTCTGTATACATTTTTGTTATGCCATTGAGGGTGCTTAATTAGACTATACTTGGTTTTGTGTCTCTGTTTGCTACAATGTAACAAAAATAAGCATTTATAAATATATCTTAGCCATACTATAAAATGTAGATACAAAATAATGCACTTTAATCTACACAAATATAAGTACTTCATCTAACTCCAATCATTTTTTTTCTGAAATTATGCTATCATTTAAATGAGTTCTTAAAATATTTACATGAAACATTTTAATTTGCTCTATCAACCTCTGCTACTGATTCACATTAAGACATTTAAGATGTTGATTTTCTTTGTGAAGTCTGTAAATTTCACATTGTTTATATCATAGAACCCTGTAAATTTCCTTTTTCCTAAATGAAATGGAGGTGATAAAAATATGCTGCATTTATAGAACATTTTAGATTATACTTTGCTGATGATTATGAGCTGATTTCTATTTATAGTCTTCCAAAAGGATGATGTTTTGATAGTTTGCTGTTTCTTTTTTTTTTTTTCAAGGTAATCATCAACTGTTCTTCCTTACCTTGCTTGTTACATTTATTGGCCAGTTCAAAAGAATCTATCCGCAAAGAAGCTTGTTGGACCATTTCAAATATTACTGCTGGAAACCGTCAACAAATTCAAGTAAGTATATTAATTTTTATTGAATGTTTTTAGTAACAAATTCAACTTTATGAATGGCTTTTATAATACTTCTATACAACATTTTTACCCTTAAAATATTAACATCAATAATAACAAAACTAAAGAAACTTGCCATAAGCCTATAAAAACATAACCAACGGGATGTGGCTTTTCCTTTTCTGTGCTGTCAATAACAATCTTTTTGTACAAATGCATAAAAAAAAATCTTAATTTTTCTGTTGGCTTCAATTTTTTTGAAGATAAAAAGATAAGAAAAAAATTATGTGCTCAACAAAGCAAATTGTAGTTGCTAATGTTTTATAGATAAACATAAAGGAGCATTCCTAGTGTTGCCAGATACACTAATACCAAAATAGAGGACTTAGGAGTATGTAATGAGTTGGTTATTTTAATCTTTCCAGATTAAACCTGCATTCAGTATATTTTTAATACAATAGCTGTCAATTAGTGTCCTAAAAGTTTTTATATTTGGTATAAAACTAAAGGCTATAGTTGTTTTGAACTTCAAAACTTTCTGTCGGGCTATAATTCTGTTTAAGTTTTTTTTAACAGTATGATACTATTTTTTATGTCACATTAAAAATCCTTAAATGTTTAAAGTAAAAAGTAAAGTATCCTGTCTGACTAAATTGATCCATAGAGCCTGTGAAACAGCCTTCACCAGTTTCTGTGGCCACGGCATACTAGGGGATTGTGTAGCCAGCACAATGCCCAGCTGCCTTACTTTATCTTAACTAAAGACAGTTACCCATTAGAGCTGGATAGACTCAGGGACACAGGAATAAATCCTAGGATTTGAACCCAGGACCTTCAGTACACCAGCCGAATGCGCTGCTTCTTGGCTACCATGCCCCTTTTAAAAATGTTTGGTCTTCTAAAAATACTATAAAAAAAGTAGAAATTAGCTTTTTGTATTGGCAAATATAAATTAATTGTAAATAAAAAAATGTTCAAGCAAAATGGGTAAAAAATCTGTTTTTTTTAGAGTTAAGAACATAATGGTCAAAGTCCAGGTAAAATATCAAGGATATGTGTGGTATGTCATGTTATCGACTCAACACAAGGATAAGTTTCAACATATTCTCAGGCTGGCCTTTTACATGCTATTTACATACTATTGCAAACAGCATAAGTGTTGTAAACATATATATTGAATTTACATTTGATTATATGTGATGATTCCTTGATACTTTGATCTGTTGGTTACTGAAAAAACCTATACATTTTCTGTGAACTGGCCTATGGTAGTCAGTTTCAAGAATGATCACTGCAAGAGTAGAATCTAGACCCAAGGCACAGATCTGTAAATTATATGATTTTTTTTCATGCAGTTACCATCATAAGTAGTTATAGTAGCCCATTGTTAAGCTGTAAACAATAAAGATTTAATCCTAGCTATCTAATAATTTATAGACTATATAAATGTTTGCTTCTTTTTTTCACAGAATGTGATAGACTGTAATATATTCCCCGTTCTTATTGATATTTTGGGAAAAGCAGAGTTCAAAACGAGGAAAGAAGCTGCTTGGGCTATAGCTAATGCTACTTCAGGAGGATCACCAGAACAAATTAGGTAGGCCTATAGTTCTCGTCTTTTTTTTTTGTAAATTCATTGTCTAAAGCCATAATGAGCTGAAGTAAATAACAAACAAAGAAAAGATTAAAGTGTATTTTATTCTTTAGAAAAATTTAACTTTAGAAATCTTTTAATTATTTACATTGTATATATTGTAATATTGAAGATTTTATTTTAAAATAACACTTATTACATATTTAGGTTCTTGGTAGATCAGAATTGTATTCCTCCTCTCTGTGATTTACTAACAGTGATGGATAGCAAGATTGTTCAGGTAGCCTTGAATGGTTTAGAGAATATACTCAGATTGGGAGAAGCTGATGCTAAACAAAGCAATGGAGTTAATCCATATGCTGTTTTGATTGAGGAGTGCTATGGTATGTTAGTTTGTTTACTTTTGTAACCCTTGAAGTAAAAAATATGTATGCATATTTATATATAGGCTACTGTATATACTCGCTTATAGGTCGCACCCATAGTTTATTATTTAAGTAATATTCTGTAGTTGACACTGAAATTTACTACATTGGAATAGCCTTTACTGCCTTTTTTGAACATAAAATAAATTTCAAAATGTTATATTTTTAATCATAAAAGTTAAACAAAATTCATCTTAATTTGGAAACTTTCTTTACAAACAGTACGTAATCATGTCAAAAGCAAACCAAGAAATGAAGTTTGGGTTTTAAATTATTTACACAGCAATCAACAAAGCCACTGCATGCACATATGTTGTTGTTTTTATTCCAAACAGTAGTGAGCGCAGGCTTTTCTCTTATTTTTTTTTTTTTGTGATCTCTTTGTTGCCAGTAAAAGACAGCTCCATCATGTATAGACTCGCTATACAAGTACTCTAATTACCGTTGTTTGTAATGATTTCAAACGCAACTGTGCGCAAAAATTAATAAGCGGTGATTTCTGTCTTTTTATCTTATTCTCTGACATGCAACTAAGGAAAAATGAAGAACACTATTGACATTTCACACATTATTTCTGATAGAAATTCTATATAGATTTGGAAAAAAAAAGGTCAAAATGTTTTCAAAATGTCCTGAAATTTGTCAATCAGCCAATCGTAGTTTTGAAAATAGGAAAGGTGTGGTTTTCTCGAAATGGTAAACACTGTCTTTATAGGCTATAACCTATTGTCGTAGGCCATAGGTCCTAAATGAAAAGCATCTTAAGCTATTAGTCTACAAGCTTATGCCTATATTGTAGTTCTAGATAGGCTTCTACACATTTACAATTCTTTCCATATTGTAATTTGCATTCAATACGCTACGCTTCGGCAAGACAAAATAGGTCCAAAAGTTCAAAAGAAAAGGGTGTTGGGTTCTGAAGACCTAAAATATTTGTCCATTTCAATTTCAGTTATATAAAGATTTTATATTTACACCGACGAAAGTTTTCTAAATGTTAAATATAGACCTAAGCAGTAGCCTAGTAATTCTACATCATAACAACCACTGATACAGGGGATAGTTTTGAACTTAGTAGTGATGTTTTTTTAACTTTTTCAAAACTCGAGCGAGTGTATAGGTTGCACCCCTAATTTTTATTGAAATTTTTAGTTTAAAAAGTGCTACCTATATGCAAGCATATATGCCAAAAAATTTTTGTCAACAAGTTTGTTGAACAAGTAAAAAATTATTCTCTCTCATGATCTTATATGTTACAGAAGTGTCTTTTTTTACATAAAATGATTGCATCCATCAATTCTAATAATTCAGTTGTAGAAAAAAAATAGGGAAAAGAAGAGAGAAAGAATTTTTGACTGAAACAAAGAAGTAGAAGCTAGCAAAGCTTACTAGATAGTAGTAAGAAATATCAGTGTAAAAAAGGAGAAAGGATAATAAAAAGATAGATGGGATGATAAATACTTTAAAGTCATGGGTAAAAGTAAACTTTAAACAGATAGCTAAGCTTAGCATTTTTTTTTACCAGTTTTGTTGGACATGGTTAGAAATAGTCTTAGTGATTTATGAATAGATGCATATACATAGTTTGTCTTTTATAAATATCTATTTACTACAATTTAAGAAATTATTTTTATTCCCTTAACCGTTATGGTCGTTGGTGGAAAGTTAATGGACACTGCGTATCCATTAGTCCTTTCTGTGGGCTTGGTAGACTTGGTGGCGCCCATTAAAACTTTTCAAACATTACAACATAAAAAAAGACCAAAAAAAACATTCAATGCATTTTTTAATTTCAGGTCTAGACAAAATTGAATTTCTTCAAAGTCATGAAAATCGAGAAATATATCAGAAAGCTTTTGACATTATCGAACGTTACTTTGGCACAGAAGAAGAAGATAAAGCCCTTGCACCACAGTTAGACTCTACATCTCAGCAATATCAATTCAGTGGAGATAGTAATGCTCCCATGGGAGGTTTCCAGTTTTGATGCACAGCTTGCATTAGGTCAACCTAAATGATTGTTCTTCTGTAATCGTATTTAACTATATAAAAAAATGTTTATTTAATTACAAGTTTGTAAATATTTATACATAGATTTGTTTTATTTGTCTTTTTATTTTGTCAAAAAATAAGGTAAAAAACTATTTAAAGTGTGTTTTAATTGGTGTTAGTAATTTTGAATAGTTTCATGTATACACATACCTACACAGTCTCATGTGTTGATTTGTTTGTGAGTATAACTATGTGTTTAGCATTTATAACGGCTACATTCATTTTATATTATCTTTAGTTGTGGTAATCAAGAAAATTGTCTTAAACTAATAAATGTCCTAAATGATCTTTTAAAGAAATGTAAATAGCTTATAACTCAAACTTTTAAATGCATAATTTTGTGTGTAGCCAAAATGTAATTTGTTTTCTAAATTGAATGAAACAGAAAATATGTAAAGCTCTGTGTGTAACAACAATGTGTTCATCCCGTAGTGGTTTTTTTAATTACATAAAACCTATACAAATTAATTTTTACATAAAATTAGAATGAAAGCTTTTAAATATTTGCAGAAAAATACTAGCAAATATAGACTGCTTTTTTTTTGTTTTTATTGTATGATAAATGTAAATAACACTAATAAGAAAAAAAACACACCAATTGCATAGTTAGATTACTTACTGCTAATGACTACTGGCCTACAATATACCTGACAACTAGTGCAAGCTCAGTACAAAAGTACAACCTTCTTTTATTCATATTTTTTTGTGTTGAATAATAGTTGTCATAATTTATTTTGTTATTCCTGTGTACATTGTTTTATATTGCTTCATTGAGATCATTTCTAAGTCAAATATAACAATTCTTATTAAGAACAGAATGACTCTTATGTTTGAATGTTTACTATCATATATTTAACTTATGCAATTTTGTATACACAACACTGTTGCTACATATATATTTAACATGAAAGTCCACAAGGGGAAAAAAACAACAAATTCACACTTTTGTAGTCCTAAGGGCTCATATAGGCAGAAAAGTCTTCTTGTAAGCATTCTTAAAATCAAAGAATTAAATTAAAAAAAATGTAAGGTTATTGGTTCTTTATATTTAATAACAGTTCTTGGAAAGATGTAGAGAATGAGAATGTAGTTAGGATAACCTCCTGGAGTAAATTATCCTAAACAAAGAGAATATATACATTTTTTGTGCTGGAAATAGAGGCTACAAAATGATAGTTTTGGTAAATAGATACTTATACTTTTTATATCATTTGAGATAAAGAAAGGATGATTAGTAGCAAATTAATAACTTTCTACTGTTGACCATGATTATCTAACAACAGTTCTTAAACAAACATGATTTTCATATTTATAACAAAACATTCATACATTAATGTAACAGCATTAATTAGCAAGCAAAGAATTTACTGATGAACTGGTAATTTGAGTTATAAACTATTTGTTCTTGACTTGTATTTGGCATTAAATTGTTATGATGGCATCTTCAGATGCCGTAGTAACATTTTTCTGTTCTCTTCAATTAAACCTTAATAAACTTTTCTAGTCTTCTTGTTTTAAAATAGTCATTTCCACTTTATCTCTTCATTTGTCCTCTGTAACTTGTTTAGCCATGTTGAAATCTTTATCACTATCATAGATTTTACATTGGATTATTTTGTCTTTAGAAATCCCACGCATTTCATGGCAAAGCATCCTTTGTCCAATAACATTTAACTATGCTACAATATAATTGTACTATGCTACATCTTGGTACTATGCTGGTGTTTTTTTTTTAATGGATAGGCTTTCTGTTCATTTATAGTTTTCTCATTGTATCAATTTTTTCTCCATTAAAAGTTTCTTTCATAAATACCTTATATTTATATAACCAGTTAGGAGATTGTGTTTAAGATTTTTAAAGTGTGACTAAATACTTTTTTCCTGTGTGGTCTCTATATATTAAGAATTGTACAAAGTTAGTGATAAAGTATGCAATGCTAAAGAAGTAAAATGCATTACAGTATTTAGGGGAGAGGTATGCGGTTGTGTGGTTTTTCATTATACAGCTATTGAGATTCCTTTCTCTAATTAATTAATCTGAAGAAAGACATTTAAAAAAAAAACCTGCTCATACAATTACCATGCATCTTATTTTGGTTTTAATGTAATAGCACATTTTCTGATGTCTTTCTTGAGTGAGACCTCACACACACCTTTATATAGGGAAATCCTCAAGTAAAGCCACATACATTTTTTGATCAACTAATTGATCAGTTGTAGCTGTATACTCAGGAGTTGTTTAATTGACTGGTATGCTAATGGCTCATATTGGGCAATATAGATACATGTTCACAATTCATTTTATATTAGTAGACATGATTGATAATTGCTGTGTAAAAATCTATTTTAAAACTATTATTTCAAGCTGTAATGTAGAGTGTGTCTGTGTGTAAAGTTCTTACTATTTTCTGTATACAAAAATTATCACCTTCAAGACCCAATAACATTTATATTCAATGTTTTTTTTAATTGCAACATGCGCCCTGCCATACTGTGAAAAAAAATGTGAAGTGCTCTTATAAACTTAGCATTAAGATAGTGCAAGAAAAACATGTGGCTCCTTTTTATTTATATATTGGGAGTAAAATGTCCTTGTTATTGTAGATTTTGTTCAGATATTTTTATTTTTTTTTACAAAAGAACAAAAAGCTAAGAAAAGCCCAAACAGGTTGATTCCAAGGAATAGGTCAGAAAAGATTTCTGCATTGAACACATGTTAGCATGTGTGGAGGGAAGCAGTATGTTAACACATGTTAGCATGTGTGGATGGAAGCAGTATGTTAACACATGTTAGCATGTGTGGAGGGAAGCAGTATGTGGAGAGAAGCAGTATGTCAACACATGTTAGCATGTGTGGATGGAAGCAGTATGTTAACACATGTTAGCATGTGTGGAGGGAAGCAGTATGTTAACACATGTTAATGTTAGCATGTGTGGAGGGAAGCAGTATGTTAACACATGTTAGCATGTGTGGAGGGAAGCAGTATGTTAACACATGTTAGCATGTGTGGAGGGAAGCAGTATGTTAACACATGTTAGCATGTGTGGAGGGAAGCAGTATGTGGAGAGAAGCAGTATGCTAGAAATGGGCTAAATTTTACCCAGCTAATAAACTTTAATTTTGTGTGCTTGATCCTACTTGATGTGAATTTCAAATAGGAATCATTTAGGCCATTTGAATGAATTACTAAAAATCAAGGAAGGATAAAATACACAATCCTTTAAAAATCCTTCAGCCGCTATGTCATAAACATTTTTTTAAAGTCCATCTTTACCCAAAGGGGCAGAGTAACTGTGATTGAACTTTATTCATTTCAACTTATTTCATAAAAGCTGCCTAGGAAATGGAATACGGTTATTAATATTTTAATAATGAAATAAGCTTAAAAATTGTGTTAAAAGGTTTGTCATTAACTCTGGCCTAATTATTCCACTGTAAAAATGACTGCATTAAATATCAATTATCATTAATGTCTAGCAATGTAGTAAAACAATATAAAAACAAAACTTTCAGTAAAACCCTGAATTTCTACTACATCTAGGTATGCATGAGAACACAATGTTTGCTTCAGTTATTACCTAAAGTCATATATAAGGAGACTTAATTGGGTTTAAATTTGAAAAAAAGAGTTGGAGCCTTTTTTTTTTAATAATAGGGTTCTTTTTTTACTTACTGAAATGTTATATAAAAGTAACATTTTTTTCTGTGGCAAAAAAAAAAAGAAATACTGTCCAAAATCAGAAACGGGTACTTTCTATATTATTCAATTTACACATGCCTTAATTTTTTCATCAGAGTATGGCAGGAAACCACACTGTTCACCCAAACAAAGTCTTTCATTCACACTATAAGCCAAGTACTTCCAAAGGACATGCCAAGACAAATCACATTCATGTGGAGCATTATATATGTATTTTAACATGCATGCATGAAATACAATAAATATTTTCCTCCTATCACTATCATATACATTTCATGCCTAATGATTTATTATTAGTGATGTTAAAATATATTGTTTTTATTTTCAAAGTTCAAAACCCTGTGAGGTTTGTTTTATTTATTTTGTAGTGTAGTACCATATTATTTCACTCCAATTGTAATTTAAGAACCTCTTCAACTCCTGCCTATAAAATGTTTACTTCCTTAACAACAGTTTGGAACAAGTTAAGTTGATGCCAAATGAAATAGTTTGATAGTTTTTAATTAATTTTGGCTGAGTTTTTACTAATTATAGAATTCTAAAGACAAATATCAGTTGTTGTTGTCTTTTTAAATAAACACAGTTCGCTAGTAATAATTTTTTGTATCAAATCCTCCAACTCAAATGTTCATACATAATACAACTATCATTTATTGTTTAATTACCTCCCTCCAATCCTTCATTACACATTCAGGTATTTTGCTTTTCAAAACATATTTAGAGTTTGTGGTTTACTTAAATGTTTCTTTTTTTTTTCAAATTGTTTTATTTTTAGTGTTGTTTACTTTTAAGAATTTTTTTTATAACTTCTGATTCTCGTTATTTGTGATAAAAAAGCTGAAGTGAAGATTGCTTTTAATATATAGGTCTTTATCTTCCATTATCTATTAATTTTGAAGGTACTGTAGACTGTAGTGTTAAGGACTAGACAGAAAGGAAAAAAATCTTCTTTAAAATAATGTGAATTTTTTGTAGGCATTTTGTAAGCTCAATAAGCTGTAAACTTGTCTTTCTTGGGTGAGAGAATTCTTCTGTATTAGCATTACATTTATGTCTATATATTCACAAAAAAATCTGAGACATTTTGGCTTCTATTTCCATTTTAATATTTACAAAGCTAGTAGAGAATCCATGACATTGCATAGTTGAAATGGGTTGGGAAATTTTATCAAAACGGACTCAAGTTGTGGGAAAGATTGTCCAGACTGACTCAAGTTGTGGGAAAGTTTGTCATGACTGACTCAAGTTGTGGGAAAGTTTGTCAAAACTACTCAAGTTGTGGGAAAGTTTGTCAAAACTGACTCAAGTTGTGGGAAAGTTTGTCAAAACTACTCAAGTTGTGGGAAAGTTTGTCATGACTGACTCAAGTTGTGGGAAAGTTTGTCATGACTACTCAAGTTGTGGGAAAGTTTTTCAAAACTGACTCAAGTTGTGGGAAAGTTTGTCAAAACTGACTCAAGTTGTGGGAAAGTTTGTCAAAACTGACTCAAGTTGTGGGAAAGTTTGTCAAAACTGACTCAAGTTGTGGGAAAGTTTGACAAAACTGACTCAAGTTGTGGGAAAGTTTGTGAAAAGATTTCTTGAATGGAAAATGTAATTAGAGACGTTTGACAAGAAAAGTATGTCAGTGTAAAGCCAAATAAAAAAAAAGAGTTTTCACTAAAAAAAAAAATCAGCTGGAGTAGAACAGAATGACTGTCGACAAATGTCCATTGTAGGAATTATTCATTCATTTCTGGGCTGATTGATCGCTTTGTGATTTTAGATTCATTATTTTCCCTTATAATTATAATAAATTGATTTTTTAAGAAATTGAAAAAAAACTATCTTTTTTTTTTTTGTTGTGTTTATTTACTTCATATGGAAAATATCCTACAACTACAACTCACAATAAAAAGTTTTTTAAAATTTTAAGGTGACACTAACTACATACACTAACTACATACACTACCATCACCAGTAAATATTGAGACATTTCATACATGCCCAAAAATATTTTTTTTATAATTAGTAATTATAATAATAATTATTATATTATTATTTTTGTTTTAATTATTCTACACAAATACTGTTTTTATATAAACAAATCACCTATTGTGCTATTATATTTAGTCAACATGGAGATGAGATAGTTTATGCAGTTATAAATGCATCAACTTAGTAAATTTAGATCAATTTTACTATTAAAGATGTGATGTCATTAAATTTAAATATAAATTACTACTAATAAACATCTCTTAAGTTACTTCAAACTCTAAAAAAACTTCCAAATTTGCTTCATAGCACATATTTCTGTTCTTTTCTGTTTATAAAAGTGTACACTAAGCCAATCATTGTTTAATTAAGTTCAAAGACAAATGTGATAATGATGAATTTAAATACATTAAAAATATTTAGACTTATTCATCACCAATATCCATGCCTGCCTATTTTTACAAAAAAATTTTAATGTTACAAAATATTGACCCAATAACTTTTATGAGGACAAAATACAAATAATTCAGCTTTATGTCACTTCACTCTGCCAAAAAGTATGAGAATATCTTTCTGATGTTCAACTTTCATTGTGCATATAGGCCTACAAAATATTAAGAACCTTGAAGTTAAATGCATTTCTTATACTATACACTTAATTGTAAAATGTGACTATTGTAAAATGTGACATTAGTGATTGGGGAAGGTTTCATCTTAGGGCATAATTAGACATTGGCCTAATGGGTCAGAGGTAAAAAACAACAACAAACAACTATTTTAAAGCTTGCCCACTGAAGGTCACAGGTTCAATCCCTGGTGAAGGATTTTTTCCGGGTCTAAAGGGTATCCCTGAGTTTCCCCAGTTCTGATCTGGAGACCTTTCTGGCGGTAGTTGGGGGATAAGCAAGGCGGCTGTGCATTGTGCTGGTCACACTTCCACTTGTATGCTGTGGTAACAGAAACATGTGAAGGTTACTCCACTTGCCCTATGGGTCACATTGGTCTGAATTGGTTGCTGGAAGAAAAATAATGCTTGAAAAATGTTTCCGAATAATGTGAAGGCCTATAAAATATTAGAACGGCAGTAAGTAAAACTAATTAACACCTTGAGACAAAATGATGTAGAGCTATATTTAAAAAGAAATTTACACATTTAATCTGGTTATGTTTGTCCATTGTGGATCAGTGAGGACGATCATATGTGAACATGTCATCAAGTTCTCTGGGAGTGGGTTCCCAAGTGGCCTATCAGAGCCCAGAAGTGTCTTTCACACTGGGGACAACTGTGGTTTTTCATAGGTTTCACTTTAGAGGTCCATCGTCTTTTTGTTCATAAGACACTTCTCCAGCATTGATCTTGCTACGCCATGAAGCGTGATCTTTCAGCTGTTGATGTCAAAAATTTTTAGGGAGACCTTCTGTGTATCTTTGAAGCATTTCTTTTATTTGCCACGAGAACACTTTTCCTTTAGCCTTTTGCAGCTCTCCCCACAGAGAAGCTTTTTTTGGCAGCCATTGATAGTTGATCTGGCATGCGCACAATGTGTCCAGTCCATCTAAGCTCCCATGTTAATCAATATGTTGCAGTATATCTATAATTACTGGTATATATTCAATATAGGCCTTTGTAATTTGTGGACTAGTCCTATTTCTCAACATTGTTAGGCTGGCAAAATATGTGATTCCAGTGATAGCTCGGCTATACTTATACTGCAATGTGAAGTGTTAAACAGTTGTTTTTTTTTTATACATATTTTTTTTACAATTTTTAGTCCGAATTAAGAAGTGTTGTTCATGTTATTACAAATTATCAACATTTAAAGAAGCAGGTCTGCCGGCACCTGACAAGAAAGACAAACTAAACTATTCAATTTAATTCAAGACTAAGAAATCAATCCCTAAAAAAAAAATGGTAAATTATAAATCTACTAAAATCTAGGCATATTAATGAAAAATTTGCTATAACTATAACCAAAAATAATTAGGGCTATTTATTAATTTGTTATTATTTTGTCAGTTTACATTATCAATTAAGTTATATAATATTAAAAACATATTTTTTATTCATTATATTAATTTTTCTTCAGTGTTCTAGTCACAGGTCAGAAGCTATTTTGTTAAATTTGATTATTTCAGTTAGTCATGAATGAAAAATTACACAAGTTATAGCTACCAATGTCAACTAGGAGTTACTGTTCTAAATTAGTAATAAATATAAATAATATGGAACCATGAGGGTTGACATTATTTTATTTCAAATGTATAATTTTTAAAATTACAACATAACAAACGTCATTCAGTATATAGCCTAGCTTAAAAAGTATAATTTTCAATAATAGACCTAATATTTATGCCTGTATTGCAGAGTTGACTTTTTGCTCATGTACATATAGATGGGACAAAGAACATGTACCTACCTCATGGAAACGAGGGATTATTGTCAAAGTTCCCAAGAAAGGCGACCTAACCCTCTGTGAGAATTGGAGAGGCATAAACCTATTGTCTGTTACAGGAAAAATCTTTTGTAGAATCTTACTGATGAGAATGAGAACAGGAATAGAGAGAGTCCTACGTGAAGAACAAGCTGGTTTCAGAGCTGGAAGATCATGCAATGATCAAATTTTTGTCCTGCGTACCATAGTGGAACAGTCATTGGAATGGAACTCCTCTTTGTACATCAACTACATAGATTTTGAAAAGGCTTTCGATAGCATCCACCACCCAACACTTTGGACAATTCTGGAATCATATGGATTCCCAGGCAAAGTCATTAACATCCTGAAAGACATCTATACTGGAAACCAGTGCTGTGTACGCCATGAAAACCAACAGAGTGAATGGTTCCAGGTGAAAACAGGTGTCCGACAAGGATGTGTGATATCACCTGTTATCTTCTTAATAGTAATGGACTGGGTCATGAGGAGAGCTACTGCAGATAAACCTCGAGGCCTAGTATGGGGACTAACTTCCTATCTAGAAGACTGCGATTTTGCAGATGACATAGCTCTGCTCTCTCATTCTCAACCAGATATCCAGGAGAAGACAACAAGAGTAGAACAAATAGCCAAAAGTGTTGGCTTAAAGATCAACTCAGGGAAAACCAAAATCATGAAAGTTAAGACAAAGAGCTCTAAGAGGACAAGTGCCAATGGTGTGGAGGTGGAAGAGATTGAAAACTTCAAATACCTTGGCAGCTACATCTCTGCTAATGGAAGCATAGACATGGAAATCTCCACCAGACTAGCTATGGCAGCTCAGGCCTTCAACAAACTGGGGAAAATATGGAAGTCATCCTCTCTGCAACTAAGAACAAAACTGAAACTATACAAGTCAAATGTACGCTCAGTCCTTCTCTATGCTGCAGAGACCTGGAAGACCAATACCAAAATTGAAGGCCGCCTTAGAGGGTTTGAAGGTAGATGTCTCCGACGTATACTAAGGATCGGCTGGGAGGACCACATCTCCAACATCGAAGTCCACCAAAGAACTGGAATAAGCTTCATTATCGATGAAATAATGAAAAGAAGATGGAGATGGCTGGGTCACATCCTCCGCATGGACAAAATGAGGCTCCCAAGCAGCGCATTGAAATGGACACCACCAGGAAAAAGACGAAGGGGAAGGCCAATGGGAACGTGGAGGAGGACAATGGACGAGGAAGCAAAGGCCACAAATAAAACATGGCACGAAATCCGATGGCTCGCCCAGGATAGGGAGGCCTGGCGGAACTTTGTTGCTGCCTTATGCTCCACGGGGAGCGATAAAGACTAAGAAGGACATATAGATGTGTCTAACTAGCAAGTTCAAGACTATTTTGATAGCAAGTGTTGGCTTTTTAGGTTAGGAAAATTTACCTTTTTTTTTTAAAGTTGTTCTTGTTAAAGTTATGAAATTATAAAATTAAATAATATCAATTTATCTAATATCATATACCATGAATGTCATTGGTGGAATGAATCTTTTGATGATGTATAGAGCTCTAGAAATGACTGTTAACTGTTTAAAAAAACAAAACAATTAAAACATTTTTATTTTAAATTATTTTTTTAAATATCATGGAAACAGATAGTTACTTATGTCTTTACATCAACATAACACGTAAAGCCACAAAGTTAAAATCAAATAAATATATTTCTATAAAAATCTGCTTGCAATGCTAACATGTTTTCTTAATATTCCATCAACTTTTCCTCATTGACAGTCCTATCCAATATATTAGTTTATACTTGTGTGTAAATTAGTAAATATTTTTAACCCTAGATCATACACAAAAAGCTCAAGTTTACCTTCAAAACTGACCCGACCTATAGTTTTTTTTTCTTACCTTCACTCTTCTCGAAAATGTGTCTGCAAAGAACATTAAGACATTTTCTAATTTTGTGTATGTTTTCCAAGTTTTCATTTGTTAACATTCTGATAAAATGTACAAGTTCTACAAAACAACTGAAAACAAATGACATCATTTACCAGTATATAGTGCTACTGGTAGACATATCAATTAGTCTTCAAATGCGCTTTCCTTTTAGGCCTATCCTGTTAATAAATTGAATATGTGTTTTGAATTTTCTTTTAAAAATGTCAATATTATTTGCTTGTTTGAGTTCGGAAGTTCGTTCCACCACAGAGGTGCTACAATGCTGTAGGAGCGAGCTGCAAATGTTTTTCTTTTTACTTTTGGTACCTTGAGTTGTTGACGAATTTTGTTATAACGCATTCCTGTTAACAGTGTTTTCTCTAATCTATTGTAGCTCAACTATGGATCTGATGTACTGTGGATAATGACTATGAAGGCTTTTATAGAGCATAGTCAGAACTTTGAATTTTATTCTAAGTGTAATAGGTAGCCAGTGCAATTTCTTGAAACCGGTTGTTGAGTTTTCTTCATTGTTCAGAATAATTTTTGTAGCCATGTTTTGGAACCTTTGTAGTTTTTTTTCAAGTCACACTCTGGCAGTCCTATGTACAGTTTGCGTAGTCTGAGAGATTACCAGGCCTACCATTAATGTCTCACATGTCTCTTTTGTTAGAATGTTTCTAATACTTTTTATTCTCTGCAGATTCCACATTGCAGATTTACATTTGTTTTTTATTTGATCTCTGAGGGTTAGATTTTCATCTAAATATACTCTGAGAAATTTTGAGTTGTTTTATAAATATCATCATTAAGTTGTAGATAAATTTTTAGACATTTTTTATTTGTTGTTTTGCTTCGAACAGAAAACAGTGTAGGCCTACGCTCATAGCAATCTTACAGGACATCATAAGTCATATAAGGATAAATCACAGAGCAATTATCGTTCACAACTCTTTTAATGTGTATATATTGATGATGTGTTTTGGTACATATTCTAATTAAATTCACATAATTTCATATTTTAACTTACCAGATGCTTGTGGTGAATTATGCAGTAAAAATCATTGTTTAAAAGACTAATGAGACCTTGTTTTTTTTCCTGTCATTGTCAGTTGCAACTCTTACAAGTTTAACTTGAGGTAATTCAATCCTGTTCATAATGTCATCAGGCCCATTTTTAACACCAATACCTGGAGTTGTATTAATTGTATTGAGCTACAACTACAAGGTCTAAAATGTATTCCAGTTCCAGTTCACATATAATTCTAATTTATCTATTTGCAAATTTGAATTCAGTGGAGATTTAGTTGAAAAGTGGTAGTGAAATAGTTCATAATGTTGATTTAATTTGCTTAAAATTACTTACTAGTTTGAAATTGTAACTATACAAAAAAGGCTCAACGATTTTGTATTAATGAACTTAATGTCAATAAAAAAAATAATGGTCAGTCCAATCTTCTGGAAAAATGATATCTTTTTTGTTCGTATTTTCATTTTAGTATATTTTCTAAGGTCATGTTTTAAAATATATACCGTATATATAAATTATTCTGATTACATTCTAAAGTCTGAAGTCAAAGCAAAATAACTAAATCACCTCCCACTACAGCTTCGCCAGAGCCCTAGCTATGACACCTTCAGGAGCCGGCTGAAGACTCACCTATTTCGTCAGCAGAATTAGCGTATTACTATATATTTCGTTGTCTGTCTGTATTCTGTAACTGTCGTCTGCGCATAGAACTGTCACCAACGGGATATGCGCTATATAAGCACCGTTATTATTATTATAAGTAAACATTTAAACTTGAACTGCTTACTAAAAAAGAAATTTTAGGGTTCATTAGCTGACATATCCAGAACCACAATTAGTTGCAGATAAATGGATCCTATGCCTTCAATTTTGAATTAATGATGTACGCAATGAACTTATTACAGTGATTCTGTTCAGATTCTTTAATGAAAAACCATGAAAAACTAACCAAGTAAAAAGTTACAGAGGCCACTTGTTGCTATTATCTCACTTATGGGACATTTTTTTAATAATGTCAATAATATCTGGCAAAGTTTTCAGTTTAAAGAAAAATCAAAGGCTATTCTTTCATTTTCGCCCAAAAACTTCATATGTAAAAATTTCACAATCTCAACAGAATACGAGTGACGTAATATTTTGTTAGTGATTTTGTCTGTACATCTGTAAAGTTGTCTATTGTTTAGACTTTGTATGTGTAAACTTGTCTATTGTTCAAACTATATATTCATGAACACATTTTGTTCAGACTTTAGATTACTGTATATATCTGTGAACTTGTTTAATGTTCAGATTATATGAACATATATTTATTTAGACTTTGAAATTATATATATGTGTGAACTTGTTTATTGTTCAGATTATATGAACATATATTTGTTCAGACTTTAGATTCTATAACTGTGAACTTAATACTTGGTATTCATGAACACATATTTGTTCAGTCTTTAGATATATCTGTGAACTAGTTTATTGTTCAATCTGTGTACAGGTATTATATAACTGGTATAACATTTGTTTAGTTTTCCTTTATAAAACATTCACACACACACATAAGACAAAGAAATAAGTGTTAAGATATTTTCAAACTAAAAATGTATTATCAAAAAGTGTTTTATTGTTTCATTATATTTTCTCATACAAAAACAAATAAAATATTGAAAATATTTTTTTAAAAATCACAAACTACAATGAACTACTCTCTTACTCTAACAAAGCCAATACTGCAGCTTCAGTCTTTTCAATGTCATCAGATTTATTATCATCTTCATCATCAATGGAGCTTTCACTTTCACTGCTATAGTCATCCTCACTTTCTATTTTGCACTTTTTGGGCTGAGGCCTAAATTTAAATAGTAAGAATTTTTCATGTTAAAATAAATTATGGTAACTCGTGAGTAAATAGTAAAAAAAAAATGTTCATGTTAAAATAAATTAAATTAACTCATGACATTGACAATTAGACTAAAAATAAGTATGGGGTATTAAATAAAATACATACTGGTACTCATCTTCAGAAGAATCATTATCTGATTGATTATGCCGATCATTGGTACTTTCCTGATCATCAGCCTAGATGTATATAGAAATAACACTAAGGTTAGTGAGTGTCTAGAGAGTGGTCACCTGTATTTTTGTTTCCAGAAGAACAAACTGTCATAGAATTATACAGGGGCAAATACTTGCTAATACTTAAGAAAAATACAGAAGACATTACTGGGTTTAGTTTTACTGCCATAGCGAGATTTTTAAAAAATGTGTATAGCCCAATGACTAATAAAAAACTACTCCCAAAAACTGTTAAGTTGAGACAGTTAAAATGTATTTAAAATAATTAGTTAAAAAATATTTTTTAATAATTAAAATTGACCTAGGTTTAAGATCATACAGGGCACCTACCTCAAAAAATAACTCAGAAATATTGGCACTAGCGACTAAGTCAGTAGCAAGACTATCTAGGCCAGGGATTGGCACACATTTAGGACTATGACACCATTTCACGGAATCAAGAAGGAACAGTAGATCAAAATAAACAAGATTTCCTCTGACAGTCGTTTTAGTTTTTAAATTTATTCAAAGTTCACTGAGAAAAAGGATGTGGCTTGTTTTTTTTAAATCAATGAACTAGTACTATAGAATGTTTGAAGCCTGCGCTTGTTCAATCAAAGGGGTTTTATCAAAAGGAGTACCAGCCACCTTAAACTCTTGCAAATAAGAACGCACATCAGAAATCATAGAGTTGTTGCAATTGTTTCTGTCTATGAGGCCTGCATCAAAATTGGAGATGCAAGGGAAATGGACATCTGGAAGTTAATACAGGCAATAAAGGTTTTAAGTCTACTGAAGTTATAGATCAATTCACTTACTGAATAGCCCTGTTTCTCCCTCTCAAGCAAACGTCTCTTTTCTTTCAGTTTAAGTCGTTTTTCCTATTGACCATTGATATAACAGGAAAACATTGTCACAAAAAGCATTACATATTTATACATCTTACTATTTTAATTTTTAAAAAAATGATTTGTAAACAATAAGCAGACTTTTTTTTTTACCGATAATGGAAAAAAAAATTTCAAACAATATGCCGAACTCTATTTACAAAAACTCTATTGACCCAATTGTTTTGAGAAAATTTTTTTTATGACTTTTCCAGACTAAATAAACAAAATTGTAAACTAGGAAAAAAGATCTCGGTTAAAATTTTTTATAAAATATAGATATAATCTTATTAGGTCTATCACATGCATTGGGTAGTAGGGGCCTACTAGTATCATTATTTTGAAATCAATATGCAATATTTGAATAAGAAGTAGTACAAAGAAATACAAAGAATAAGGCTTTTAGTAGGTACAATTAGAATATTACAATTAGAAAACAGGTTTATAAAAAAATTTATCAACATGATTGTTTAGTTAGAGCATAAAAAAATAGTGGGTCTTTAAAAACATTTGTTTAACAATAAATGAAATCTTTTGTTACCCGATGTTGTAGTTTTACACGCTGTCTGTGTAATTCCTTATCCAACTTATCTTGTTCTTTTAACCTTTGTTTAGCTTCTTCTATGTTTAAGCCACCTTTATCACTGTCACTGTTCTCTCCTTCAGGCTGTAAAAGATGTAATACAATGATTTGTACATTTAACTTCACATTTTCACTAAATAATATGTTTATAATTTAGTCAATTTAATATAGTATCACAATGTGGTTTAAACTTTAGAGGGGGACATATAAGAAGTAATTATCAGCTCCAAAAAAGTCATAGGGCTGATGAAGCAGCGTTCACAAGTTTCTATGACCAAGGCATACAAGGGGATGTGTGGTGAGCACACATTGCCATGTGGCCACTGTGCCCCAATACTACTGTCAATTTTTTTTTGCTAATCTTAGGCTGAAAGTGCTTATAACATGACTTTAATTACATAAAACATTAAATTACCACTTACATTGCCTTCTTCATCAAAAGTAATTCGTGTGGTGTACTTTAATAATTTTAATTTATTTTTGGCTGTAGATTTCTTCTTTTTAGGGGCTTCATCTAATACTGAGTCCAACTGAGAAAAGAATAATTTAATAGATGTTTGTTGCATACATTTTTACTCACAATATATTCTTTCTGTATATATCAAAATTTCTTAAAAATTAAAACAATTTTTTTTTAAACAAAACAATAATAAATATGTATATTACAATAACAAAATGTAATATACATATTTATTATTATTTTGTTTTAAAAAAAAGTACTTTTGCATGCAAATATATCAACTATTTTTTAATGACTAAAGCTTTCTTATTTTCAGTTAAATCTCATTTGTCTTTAACCACAATGCCATTATTTATTACTCCTCTTTCATTAAGTTTTTTAGCCATTGATAATACAATAATCCGTCAAATATCAGGGGAAGGGCCAACCCACAAAATCAACTAATACCAGGCAAAATAGGCAAATTTGTTGTCAAATTTGGAAGAAGACTGTTGTTGGTATGTTGTCGATTTAAAGTACTCATTCCCACTATGTGTTTATTTTTAAAGCTTATTATTTAGTACCATTTCATATTTTTTAATATGTTTTAAATAACCCTTTCTGTCTATAACAACAGAGGTTGATCACTTTTTTCATTTTCTGCCCGATCAATGCAGGTCTCACTGTTTTCTGTTATTTTTTTTTTTCAAAAAAAAATTAATTTTTGCTTATTTATACTTAGGGACAACATAACTCTTTTCAACAAACAATTAAACATAATTTATCAATCTTTTATGTTTTAAGTTTCGTTGTATTTTTTTTGTGATTGTTTTCTGTTACAATGACAAAAAGGGCAACAAGTCTAATAGACTGTCTGCTCAGCAAGTTATGGGAATTTTTAAATAGATTTATTGACACATACATAAAAATAATAGTGAAAATATATCCAAATAACTTCTAACTTACCAGTTCCATTTTCTGTGCTTTATCAATGTTCAATTCATCAATCTTGACATCTTTCACTATGTTATACATGTCATCATCATTCTCATCATCATCATCATTGTTGGCACCAAAGCTTTAAAGTTTTAAAATTGTCTTTTTACAGAAATCTGAGACTAAAACACATTGAAAAATTAAAGTGTCTAACATAAGGGCTTAAAAATATCTTACTCAAGGGACAAGCCTTTTCTCCTTGGCAAATCATTTTTCATACTTGCTTGAAACTCAGAACTATTGCTGTCATCTGTTTTGCCGATTGTTTCTTCTTGGCCATCACTTTTCAATCTTTTATCTAGAAACGGCAATTTAGGAGCTTGAACTAAACCTAGCGATCTTTAAAAAAAAAAGTTCTTTGTAGAAAATGTTTTTAAGAAAAGCTGTACTTTTAAACTAAAATAACCTAAGGCATTAAATTTCTAGCAATACTTTACTTACACTGCATAAGCCTCCAAGTCAACTGACTGAAAAGATGTTTTGTCCAACACAAATAATGTTTTCATGCTAGAAATGAAAGCCTAATCAACAAACAACAAAAAATATCAGAATCCAATTTAAATTAGAAAAGCTCATAAAATATTAATAGCATTTGTTATATAGCTCAACCTATAAAAATTGCTTAGAGAAACAATAGAGGAAATTATTGAAGGGATGGGATACAATAACATAAAAATATCTTTTGAGTACAGCACATTATAATAACTATAATAATAAACTTTTTAAACAATTGTAGTGAGTTAAAAAAATATAATAATAAAATGCATGAAATTAAGTGATTTAATAACAGGCTACTCTTAAATCATTTTTCAAATGTTTCAAACCTTTTCATAACTTTACAAAAACTTCACTAACTCCCATATACTGGGACTGGTATATATATACTGGGACTGGTATATAATGTTTTAATATCATACTATCAATCTAAAATGGTGGCACATAGATGTGTTGCCAATGAGAACACTTTCTATCAAATGTTTGACCCCCTGTAAAGACCAGTATTTACTGTTTTGTCACCACAGTGTTTAGTGTGTATTTTAAAATCCTCATGAAACACATCAACATCTAATTAAAAAAAAAACTTTATATTAACTTTGCTTTTATTTCTTTTGTTTGTGGGTAACAAAGTCCAAATCTCTGGTAAACAAATGCATAAACAATCATATGAAGGATATATATGAAACACTTTGTTTTTAGAGGATATTTAATGATTCAGTACTCATTGAACTAATAGTAACAGCTCTTCAATAATTTCTAGAATGGAAAAATCTTAATATAGGTTAAAGTGAAAGATTGACAAGTAAAAAATCTTTTTCTTAAAAAAAAACAACATAAAATGTACTTTGGTTTTTATGATGGTTGCAGCTATTAGAATGGGATTTAAACAATAAAAAAAAATGTTTATTCTTACTTTCTGAGCATTATCTTTAAAATCTTTGCTAGATGCACATAGGTTCTCTAGTTTCTTTGTCACATCAAAAACGTGATTCTTGTTGACTCTAGAATTTATTTAGAAGACATTTTATGATATCAGTTAGATGGATATTGTGCTAGTCACATGAGGACTGTTGGGAATGAGTACTTGATAGCAGTTAGGTGGATATTGTGCTAGTCACATGAGGACTGTTGGGAATGAGTACTTGATATCAGTTAGATGGATATTGTGCTAGTCACATGAGGACTGTTGGGAATGAGTATTTGATAGCAGTTAGGTGGATATTGTGCTAGTCACATGAGGACTGTTGGGAATGAGTATTTGATAGCAGTTAGGTGAATATTGTGCTAGTCACATGAGGACTGTTGGGCATGAGTATTTGATAGCAGTTAGGTGGATATTGTGCTAGTCACATGAGGACTGTTGGGAATGAGTATTTGATAGCAGTTAGGTGAATATTGTGCTAGTCACATGAGGACTGTTGGGAATGAGTATTTGATAGCAGTTAGGTGGATATTGTGCTAGTCACATGAGGACTGTTGGGAATGAGTATTTGATAGCAGTTAGGTGAATATTGTGCTAGTCACATGAGGACTGTTGGGAATGAGTATTTGATAGCAGTTAGGTGGATATTGTGCTAGTCACATGAGGACTGTTGGGAATGAGTATTTGATAGCAGTTAGGTGGATATTGTGCTAGTCACATGAGGACTGTTGGGAATGAGTATTTGATAGCAGTTAGGTGGATATTGTGCTAGTCACATGAGGACTGTTGGGAATGAGTATTTGATAGCAGTTAGGTGGATATTGTGCTAGTCACATGAGGACTGTTGGGAATGAGTATTTGATAGCAGTTAGGTGGATATTGTGCTAGTCACATGAGGACTGTTGGGAATGAGTATTTGATAGCAGTTAGGTGGATATTGTGCTAGTCACATGAGGACTGTTGGGAATGAGTATTTGATAGCAGTTAGGTGGATATTGTGCTAGTCACATGAGGACTGTTGGGAATGAGTATTTGATAGCAGTTAGGTGGATATTGTGCTAGTCACATGAGGACTGTTGGGAATGAGTATTTGATAGCAGTTAGGTGGATATTGTGCTAGTCACATGAGGACTGTTGGGAATGAGTATTTGATAGCAGTTAGGTGGATATTGTGCTAGTCACATGAGGACTGTTGGGAATGAGTATTTGATAGCAGTTAGGGGTTGTTTTCAAAGATTTTCCCAATTATAGACGGACATCTTGGGTAGAACAAATCTCGTAATGTCTGTGTTGTAAGAGAGGCTTTACCGTGTTTGTTCAATGTAGAGGCATTACCCTACCCACGGGTGATTGCAAAGGTGATGATGCTATTGACAGTCGCTGTATGAAAAAGATTCATAATAGCGTTGTCTATATTAAATTGTAAAGTCCTAATACAGAAAAGCCTATAATGGACTTTTGAAAAGCCTTTAATGGACTTTCTTATAGAGGCTTTGGTGGTAGTCATACAGGACAGTGTGTAATAAATAATCATGCCTTGATATGATTGTGGGTGTTGATTGAATGTGTCAGATTATAATGACAGAAGTACAAAACACAGTTAAATAAATACATTGATTAATATAAGTCTCAAGATGACTTACTTTAGTTTAACTATCGGAATTGTTCTTTTAACTAAATCTTCCACCATTTTCTTTTCTTCAGCTGGCAATAATAACAGTAGAGCTTCCCCTGACTTGTCATATCTGAAAACATTCCAATCGGAATACAAACTAATAATTACTAGTTTTTTTTTACATTTTTTACAATTATAATTTTTTTAAACTAAGAATCATTTTTAAATACACCTTTTAGATCTGAAGAAAAATATGTATGATGGTGGTTCTGATGAACAATTAAGAAAAGGCCTAGCAATAATAATAATAATAATGCTTGCATAACGCATATCCCATTGATCACAGTTCTAAGCGCTGATGACAGTTACAGAGTACAAACAGTGATGAACAGACGAAAATGTATATATGTACAGGTGAATACTACTACTGGATCCTTTATAAAAAAAAAGAAGCCTGTACAGAAAATAACAACTCTATTTTTATGTGAAACATTAAAAAAAATGCCCAATATTAAAAAATATAAAAATTTTTTTAGACTTGAATAACCTAGAGAATTGTAGATGTATTCTTGAATAGTATTAGATCTATATATGTATTTTTTTGCTCAATGTTAAAAGCGGTCGGAGCTTACATTATATTTGTTTGCAGCTCAATTTGAATAAACTTATTACTATTTGTATTGTTAAGTTTGGTACCAAATTAATGCCTAGCCCTTTCTAACCACTTGTAATGCTCAAAATATTATCAAAATAACTTATCAATCCTTTCATTAAAACAGGTCACACATTAGACAATGTTATCAACAATATTTGGGAAACTAAGAACTGTGATAATATAGAAAGTTTTGCAGCACTGTTTGCATTTTAATAAGGTAGCATCATAATAAACCTAATTAATATCCATTACATTTACATATGAATCACCTGGCAGTTCTTCCAACTCTGTGAATATATGTTTCCACATTTTCTGGTTTATCTACTTGGACAACCCAGTTAACTGCAGGAAAATCTAATTGAAAAAAAAACAAAAAAAAAACAGTTTATTACTATACATTTGTAATGATTATTTTTCAGAAGGCAATTAAGTTTGCTAATACTAACAACGCTGACTGAATTTAGCCTAGTTTTGTTAAGGACCCTGTTTATGTTATTCATTAGTTACATGTAAGCATGTAGAAATCTCAAATTCATACAATAACGTGTGGTAAAGTGTCATGAAAACACATTATATATGTTTCAAACATAAGATTTATTTTAGAGTGCACTTGAAATCCTTACAAACAATGGTAATGGTAGCCTAATTAGGGCACTCGTATAGTGCGTCTATTCATGCTATTTAGGCTAACATTTTAGCATGTTCACTGCACTCTGGTTACATGATTCTGAAGTTTGTGGCTATGTGTAGGGTATAAAAATCTAGTTGAAAATGAAGGTCTTTAAACGTCTTCTAATTGACATCTTTTTTTTAGAATTTCTTCAATACGATAGGTAATAAATTCGATAATTTAGGTGCTGGGATTCAAAAGAGCTCACCCGACTTCTTTTTTTGTCCATCCACTCTAGGAATTTGAGGAGGGATTCAAATAAAGAAACAGACATGTTCAAAAATTTCTCCCATAAGCCTTAAGGCTTTTTTTCATTAGTTGAGAAAAATAAATGAAATGAAGCCTTTATTTGTTGATGTTTCCATCAGGCATGAGTGCAAACTCTTTATAATAAATGTTTTAAAGAGAATATTTATTTACTTTTATGTTTAAAAAAAACATTAAAAATTTTTTTCATGAAAGAGCAGATGAACTCCAAAAACTACAGGTGCTAACTAACTGTGAGTCAATAAAAAAATATAACTTAAGTAGTTCCAAACTTAGGGTGTGACCTATCCCTAGTGCCATCTATAAGCAAGTAAATACGGTGAATTAAATTGTGACGTCCAACCATGTGAAAATTGAGTTAATAGCTCGCTGCAAAGTCTGCAGTTTAAATTTTTGCCCCTTTGTGAAAAAGCATTAGTATGTTGACCTATTGAGGGTACATAATCAGGACATAAAAAAGCCTAGCATTTATAGTACATCACCATGGTGCAGATAAATATTGAAAAGGTTTCAGGTTAAACTGTGAGATTGCTAGGAGGATTAGCTCCATAAGCAAGGAACACTAAGGAAAATTTCAGTGTTGGAGCCAGCAAACATAACTTCCATCTATAGCCTAATAGCCATACTGAATTATGTACACCAGAGGATGGCAACCTTTTCATTATAGAGTGCCAAAGTAGGATTTCTAATTCATTCAGCGTGCCAACAGCCTAAAAGTCATCCTGTTCTAGCACTCACTTTTTTGAGAGAAATGGATCATTGCTTTCTGGGGTGTTCCATTGAAAATTGCTCTGCGTGCCGTCCGGCATGCGTGAAGTAAGTTGCCGACCCCTGATGTAGACCATGAGAATGTTAATGCTACACGGAGTTAGCCCTAAAGAAAAACTTGAGTGGATCCCTCTATTCAGCCTGAACTGAATACTAGTCAACCAGGGTAGACAACCACTCAGCCAATACTCTCTTCTACATTAGATTGAATAATGTTAACTAGGTAAGTATTCAGTGGAGTTTCAGTATTTATCAATCCCATAAGTATTAGAGAATGTTGCCCATAATAAGAAGAGATTTGCTTAAATGCTATCATTTGTGGGTCAAGGAAATGTCTTATCTAAAGATTAATTTGCAGAAAAGTTTATAAGAAACTGGTAAACTATAATTGTAAATTATATTACAAAGTTTTAAAAGGAGCAAAAGTTATATTTACCTAAACCCCGAGCAGCAACATCCGTGGCCAATAACACAGCATGTTGTTTACGAGAAAAAACATTATACACCTCCATTCTTTGGTGCTGCTTCATATGACCGTGCATGCACAGAATTGTAAGACCAGGGTGCATTTTTTTAAACACTTGATAGAGATATCTAGTCTATTGGAAGAACATATGAAAGATTGATTACATTAGAGATATCAAGTCTATTGGAAGAACATATGAAAGATTGATTACATTAGAGATATCTAGTCTATTGGAAGAACATATGAAAGATTGATTACATAGCATTATCATTATAATTTGAAAATGTCTGAATTAAAAATTTTGGCAATAAAGAAATGTAAAAATGTAACACAAAATATTACGCACCTGTTTGCAGCAAGAAAGAAAGACTAAAATCTTTTTATGCCTATGACTTTTGATAAATGACCACAACGTATTTATTTTGTCTTGCATTTCACAAACTATGTAGCGCTGAAAATATATACAATGTAATCATAGTTACCTCTTTATCCATTTTTAAAAATAAAATGAGAGAGCCCCCTTCATTGCCTAAATAGATTTCACAAAGGCATTTGACCTAATAAGCTGTAGCAGTTATTATGCAGATTTTTAAACAATTGGATGTCTGCCTCTGATGGTCGAATTGAAAATTTTTATTATTGCTCTTAGTTTTATTATTTATAATTATATATAATATATAGTGTAGTTTGGTAGTGGACTAAAATATTTATTTTTTTATTGAAAAATTTGTTGTTGTTGTAATTATTGTAATTAGTGTCATTTTTTAAAAGGTGTATATTTGTCCCAGAAGGCAGTAAAATGTCAATGTGTTTGTTAATAATAACCAGCAGATCTCAACACAGCATGGACAAATTTAAATAATCATGTGATCATATATTATTAAATATCTATTTGTCTAAATCTGACCTGTTCCAAAGTTGATGGAGTGGTTTCTTTAGTCTTTTCATTGACTGACACATAGATTGGTTTCTTCAAACTTAGTCTAGCTAAATCTTTCACTGATCTTGAAGAAAATATAAACAAAAATGTATATTAATGAATTTTGTAACAATTATTGGAGATAATATGCAATATTTATTAGCATTAACTCTCAGTATAATACAGTTAGGAATATTAATTTAAAAAAATAATTTTTTCAAAATTCATTTTCATTTGTAGAAATGTTTAGTTCCTGTTCTCTCTCTGTCTCCTGTGAAGTCACAGGCCAGGTCAGACTTCTAAGCTCAATTAGTTCATAGGACTCGGTTGGTTTTAAGCCTCAAAATAAAGTGCAATGGTTAAAAGTTGGTTATCTAGACCTGTAGCACTTTAAGCAGCAAATATTACAAATTATTAAAAAATTTGTCGTAATGCAAGTGTTTTTCCACATTAAACCTTTATTACCTTGTCTGTGTGGCAGAAAATAAAAGCGTCTGTCTTTGTTTTGGTAAAGCTTCAATAATGGCATTCATTGTTTCACTAAAGCCCAGGTGAAGAATTTTATCAGCTTCATCTAGAACTATCAGCAGAGTAATAGAAAGACAATAATAAAAATAATGATGAAAAGTTTGCTCATGCCACCATTAAATATCTAGGACACATTGTGGATAGAGGTCAGGTCAAGCCTGTTACTGCTTAAATTAAAGACATTTGACACCTCCATCCTTTAGAAAACAGCAAATGCACAAATAAACAAAACATTCACAAGAGGCTATAATGTTTTAAAATGTAAAAGCTCACCAAGAATTTTTAAGTCATCAGCTGTAAAGTTGGGTGTTTGCTCAAAATGTTGTAGTAATCTCCCAGGAGTACAAATTACAATATTTGTACTATTCATCCTCTTGGCTTCTTCTTTTAAAGGCTATTTATTGGTTTTAAAAATACAAGGAAAAATAGTCAGACATAGTTTATGCAAAACCGAAATAAAATACATGAAAAACATAATTTTAAAACATCATGGGTGCAAAGTAAATAATTTTTAAAGACTTCTGTTGGTAGTAAAGAACTTTTACTCTTTTTTTATCAAATTGATTGAGTGTCTACATTTTTAAGTGTCTGCTTGTTAAAGTGTTGTTTGGTTAAGTGTCTGTGTTTAAGTGTCAGGTGATCATCTGTTGCATGTTTAAATGCCAGCACAACGCTTTACAGGCCCATTGGTTTGTCAGGATACTCCACTTTTTATTATTTTGTTTGTGTTATACAAATAAGTTTTTATCAGGGACCTATGGTTCAAAGAGTTAATATAATCTTTATGTTTCTTGGTGAAATGTATAATTATAAAAAATGTTCACTTACCATACCTCCAGTAACTAAACCAAAAGAAAGATCATGAAATTTGCCAATTTTTTTCAAGACATCAAATGACTGATAAGCTAATTCTCTAGTTGGTGTAATGACCAATGCTGCCATCCCAAAACTTGGTGTGTAGCACTGTTTGAAGAGTGTTTCTAATATCTAACAAGAAAGAAAAGAAAACATGCATTCAAGATACAATTTAAATATGCTTAATGTTAAATTAAATTCTTTTGTCCTTTTAATTCTTGAATGTAGTTTTCTTGAGAGCCTGATTAATAATTGCCCCTTTCAGAACATAGTTTTCTAACCAAAACACATAGATAAAAAGAACAGTAATGTAAAATAGATAAACTACTTTCCAACATATTTTGATCATTTTATATGTGACTTATTTCTGTAAATAAATATGATAATGATTAATGTTCATTTCATAAAAAGCAACTCTCCATTGAAAAAGAACTGAAAGCTAATAAAAACTGAGCATCTGTAAAGAACTCTTTAATTTAAAAAAATACTTTTTTAAAAGTATACAAGCATTATAATTATTCAAATTCACATTTAAAAATGATTGCTTTTTTAGTTAATGTACTGATAATGATTGAATAATCGATCATGATTAAATAGCCTTCATAAAGCTTAAAATTAAGCTTTCATTCATCAGGGATGACAGCAGGCGTAGACAAAAAAGCCTGAAAAATGTTTTCTCCCTAATGTAGACTTTGTATAGAGAGATATTTGTACTGAATGAAATGTAGACTTTGTATTTTGTAAAAGCCTGAAATCCGGCTTTAGCCGGAAAACTGGCATCCCTGATACATGCACTAAATTATTTGCATTTTAATAATATATTCTTACTGGGATAAGGAAGGCCAAAGTTTTTCCAGAGCCTGTTTGAGCTGCACCCAATATATCATGACCTTTAAGTCCATACAGTAAAGATTCTCTCTGGATGGCTGTTGGTGTTATGAAGTTGTGTGTTTTTAGACCTTTGTTTATAAAAAAGAATTTGTTCAGATTCAAATAATAACTGGGCACATAAAGTTGTACATAATGTACATATTACATAAGTATCAGAAAACATAATTCAATCTGCATTCAAATACATGAAAAATGTCATTTGAATTAAACCATATGATAAATGATCCTGGGTCTCTAGATGGTAGAATGCAAAACAATTTTTTTAATTTAATTTTCTTTACGCTTAATATTACAAATGATTCAGTTTATAGTTATAACTGATGTAACATTTAAAGGGACACAATATTTGAGCTAACATTGAATAACATTTGATGATTCAATCTTAAATCTATTTTTATTGAAATTATTATTTATTTTTTTTTCAAGGCTTTTTTTTTGTTAGGCAAACCTTTAACAACAAAAATAAAATCATAGTTAATACATAAGTTTGTATCTGAACTAGAACTGAGCAATGATGCCGATACTTTTACACAAGTAAAAAAAATTTTATGTTTAAGTTATAATATACTCTTACATACATAATCAAATAATTGGAAAAGAACATGATGTTCTTAAAATGTATCATAGAGGCTGTTTTTGTATCTGGGACAATTGAAAGTAAAGTAAGTTAAGACGTTATAAATTTCATCTGCAAGTTTATGTCGTATTTCAATAATAGTCTATCCCGTCACTCAGTTGACTAAAATCTATCAAACTTTTAGCTTTTTTTATAAAAAAAGGACTTATAAATTATACCCCTACATTAGAAAAGTTTGTAAAAAAAAAGGAGTGAATTGCATTCCAACACATTTGTTAACACCATTTTTTAAATTATGAAATACCTTCTAATGTCTTTTTTGAGATAGGTAGGTCACTAAAGATCTTGATATCTTTGGGTAATACACTCTGAAATAGGAAACAATTTATTAACAAAGTTTTTTTTTAATTATCAAAAAATAGTTGGACAAAATTCTATTAATTTATTTTTGCATCTTTTTTTTTCCAACAAAAGATTTTTTGGGGGCTTAATTAATAAAATACTAGCCATTGACGTTATATGCTTTTTTTTACTTAATCATTTAAATAAATAGTAACTACATCTTTTTAGGGGCAAGGTGGGCAGCATGTTTGACTGGTTATCCAAAGATTCTCGACTGGCTATCCAAAGGTTCTCGACTGGCCATCCAAAGGTTCTCAACTGGCTATCCAAAGGTTCTCGACTGGCCATCCAAAGGTTCTCGACTGGCCATCCAAAGGTTCTCGACTGGCTATCCAAAGGTTCTCGACTGGCTATCCAAAGGTTCTGGGTTCATCAGCTCTAGAGCAAGCTAGGATTTTTTCCAGGGACTTGAGGGTGCCCCTGAGTCTACCCAGATCTGATGGGCACCTGACATTAGTTGGGGTAAAGTAAAGACGACTGGGCTTTGTGTTGGCTACACATCGCCTAGTATACAGTGGCCACAGTAACTGGTGAATGCTGCTTCACCAGCACTATGATCAGTTGGTCCGAAAGTACTTTACTTTAACCAAATATTTTAATTCATTTTTTTTATATTGTGAGATATTTAATCAATTCACGTTGCTATCCCATTCAATTATAGGCTACATATTATATTGGATGATAATAAAGTGGATACTGACATCTTCATTGAAATTTACTCTATTGCATTTCTGTGCGTGTATAATCGAATGTAGAATAACAATATGATTTTTGTAACGTCTAACATGTCCTACATATATTTTTTTTTTAAATGTATGTTGTAGGCCTAAATGAAGATTTGGTAATAAAACGTTTTTGTTTTGAAGATAAACATTTTCTACCTAAATAAAATTGTAGGGTACATTTTATGGATGTGAAAATTTTTAACACAATCTGTAAAGTACATAAAATGAGGTTGACCGCAAAATAACAAGGCAAGGGAGGTAACACAAATAATTTTAGGCAGTTTCTGTGCATCCGGCGACCGCACAAATAGGCTGGGAGATATTGTTCCCGAGGGCATGTCATGTGACTGCTGGATGACAAGCACTAGAGATATTTTTCCGGCAGACCTAAGTCTATCATGTAGGTCTACGAACTAAATTCCCCGGCATTGCCCTGGGAAAAAAATTACATTTTCCTAAGCCTTTTAATTGAACAAAATGTTAAGAAAATCCTTGTTTTTTTGCTGGGAATCGAACACCCGTCTCAACCCTGAAATTCTTTACAATCTGTAAAAAAAAAAAAAAAAAAGAAAAAAAAGGTGTCAGTGAGGATTGTAACCCAATGTGTCAGACTGGCCGTCAGATACGCTAACCACTAAGCCAGGAAGACACGATAGATTCAGGTCTGCCTGAAAAATAGGCCTATCTCTCATGATATGCCCGCCAAAACCAGCTATAGGCTATATCCTATATCACCTATATGTCAATATCTCCCAGCCTATTGGTCCGGTCACCAGACGCCTAGATACTCCAATAATTTTAACCCTAATTTAATAAGTAGGCTACCAAGTCAGCTTCAGTTTTCCTTCTTTGTATGTATGTCTTTGTTAATCAGACTTCTGAACTTATATAGGCCCTAATTTGACTATAAAACTTACTTATTAGTTTAGAGACTCTCCTTCTCTTTGATAGAAGATTATTGCGTCCTTTAGGCCCAAAACTCTTGCAGGGCGACAGGGATTAGTCCGCGGTAGGGCTAGAATGGTTAGAACCTGAACCGTTTTTTTGTTGACAGTCCAGTGAACTAACCACGGTCCACAGTGTCCACACAGGACCAGTCACCAGTGGGCCTCACTTTCATCACTTCTCGACTTCATGTTACATTACATGCCCATACCTTCTAAGCTTCTTCTTATAACTTATAGGCTAGTTATAGGCAGGCTTTTACTAAAGTATAGAAATAGCGGTATAGGCTGTATACTGTATAAGTATAGGCATAGGGCCTATGATAGGCCTACTAACCTTACCGACTTTTACTTTTACTTTTAGGCTACGGCTACACTTACATCCTTTGGTTGATCAAGCGGAGGCCAGAGTATCGCTTTTAAAGCCTCTATTTCTTCGGCATCCGTATTGCGCTTTTTTTTTCTCTTTTCTTGTACTTTCTTAAAATCATTTTTTCTTTTTATCAAAGGGTTTCTCTTTTTCGTCAACGAAAACTTTTGCATTTTGGACTTCATTTTGTTCTTGTTTCTTTGACTTTCTTACAATGTTGCGATGGTGTAACGTGGTATTACTAAATATCAGGATCAGTGCGTGGTATTATAAACAGGAAACTGTGTTGCCACTCCAGGTTTCTCTAGTTAAGTCTAGTTGGCAACTGACAACACTTTCGAAGGTTTTCCAAAAGATCGATTGCTTTCAAGAATGAAACTACTATCCCTAGGGCAGTTGCACTAATTATCCAATAAATAGCAAACTAACGCAATAGTTCAAATAATTATAACTATGATTATGATGCTTCAGGAACAAATAAACAAAGAGGAAATTCAACATAGACATTATGTTCTTTTAAGTGACCTGCAGAAAATGGCTCGAGAACTGCCAGGGTAGGCCAGGCTATGATTTATGAGTAAAGTAGATGAACTTGATGATGATGATCGAAAGATATATTTATATTATAATATAATATAATAAATTAATAAATAATAATATAATGGATAATGATATAAATATAATAATATATAGGGATATAGTATAGTCAAAGTCATATTCATAATAACAATAGGACAATAGGTAATATGCACAGGGCCTAGGGGCTATTTTAACTTTAAATTTAAAAGTATTTGCCAAGTACCACGTAACCAAGCCTTTTCTTTTCATTAAAAATTAGGTGTATTAGTAGGCCTACTATTGCTACAAAAAGTAGGCTACTTTAAAGTAGGCCTACAGTGTGATCAGTGATAGTTACTTATGGACATGGAGTATGGAGCTTAATTGGCCTAATAGTAAAGACGCCCATGGGTCTTGCTTGGGCCTTTTGCTTGGGTGCTCAATATTTATAAATTTTGTTTCCAGGCGTAATAACTTCAACCATGAAAAATAAAGAAGATTGTTTGAATGGTTATGAAGAAAAAATGGTAATACTTTGGTTCAGCTGCCTCACGAAAAGTAGGGTTCTAAAAAATTCCAACTGAAAATTTTTTCGCGTGGATCTATTGATAAGTGTCTTAGGAAAAGCGGCAGACTATTGAAAATGAAAAAAAAAATTCATTTCAATTGTGTTTACCAAAGGCTTGTGACGTCACATAGCCATAAAACACGATGCATGAATGAATTCTGCAGCGATTCCTATGACACTCATCAATAGGTCCTAATACGAAAATTTTCAGTCGGAATTTCTTAGAACCGATACCAAAAAGGGAAAAGGGGCAAAATAGCACCAAATGAATACAAAAATAAAATTATTCTTACCGTATTTCATATGAAATAACACAAAAAGACACAAAATCCTATTGTTCTTTCTTCCCTACAAGTTGAGACCACCTACTGTCTTGTTGCGCATGCGTGCCATGTGGTTTTCTAGATTACTACTTCCTGTCCCAAGATATGGCCAGGTTGGCCGATACTACTCATTAACAAATACTTAGAAAGCTTAGAAACAAACCGATAGTAATCATTAACAAATACTTAGAAAGCTTAGAAACTAACCGATAATAATGATTAACAAATACTTAAACAGCTTAGAAACTAACAGATAGTAATCATTAACAAATACTTATTAGAAACTAACCGATAGTGGGGAAAAATCTGGTCCGAGAAGCGCGTGGTACATGGAGTGTGTGCGTTTGATATTATAGTATAGGGATAAAAGAAAAAATAAATAAACAAATCAAAGGGACGTAACAAAATTTAACACAAAAAGCTCAAGGGAAGTAACAATTTTTAATAAAACATGCACAATTACCAAATTTTCAACATTAAATAAAAATCACACAAATGGAACCGCTCAATGAAACCTAGATTGTTGTATTCAGGACAAAAAGATCTTTAAATTGATATATGGCACTTAGAAAAACTCTGTGAGGCAGTTAAACCAAAGTATAGCCGAAAAAATTATATAGGGCCTAGGCCTATATACTATATAAAATATATATATATATATTATATGCCAAAGTATGAGATTAATATATAATTTAAAAAAAGCAAATTTGAATGCCTTTTTTACATTTTTTTTTAAGGAAATTTCAGCAGCGGCTATCATATGATCTCCTGTCAGCATTGGCTAGCGCCCTTTTAGATGGTACTGCATTTGAAATTGTAAAAGGACTTGAAGAAGTACAACATTTGGAAGAGAAGAGTCTCTTTACACAGAGGCAAAAATTAATTAATGATCATAAATGTAAGTTACGGTACCTTTTCTATTTATTTAAGATAAATGGATGCTAAACAATAACGGTAATTGGAAATCCAATGACCACTTTCAAAAGTGATAATCAGTTTTGGAATTTTAAAAGCAATTTTTGATTTATTAGTAGGCAATCATTTATCATTTAGACCTACTTTTCATGGCTCAAGATTTTATGTTGGCTTTGTAAACTGTTGCATTCGCACAAAACAAATTATTGCCTTGCTTTTTATCCAGACTATCTTTGCGATACTTTAGTTCTGTGGTTTCCAACCTTTTGTTTTCTCAGAGCCTGCCTCTTAAACTTGTTATCACATTAATTTATTTACTGGACAGTTTGGACCAGTTTTGTTTCTAGTGTTATTCTTGAAAAGGCCCCACTTTTTATTATTGAAAATCATAGCTGTTTTCTTTAAAGAACCCCCTTTTAATCTTATATATGTGCCACTTTGTATTACTGAAACGGCTATGCTAGACTCTAGTTTTATTTAATGGCCCCACCTTTTCAGAAAATGACAGAGAGCGACCTCTCTCCACCTCTGGTTACCATTTTTGATTTAATATAAACAATGCTGTTCTAATTCTAGCTGTGACATCACTGCTCACTGGAGAAAATTTTCTTTGTTCAATATGAAAGGAAAAAAAGAATATAGGTTTATAATAGTATTTCTACAAATGGAAAAATAAACAATTAAACAATTTCCACTCAATGGTAGAGTAAATGACCCTTTGTGAACACCACTAGGCTAAAAGTATCACCCTATTTAGTTTTTGTGACCTAGTTCCATTTGTAGAAATACTATTATAAACCTATATTCTTTTTTTCCATATGAATTTTTAACAAAATATGCAAAGAAATAAGAGATCTAAAAAGGCTAATGAAAATACAAAGCTAAACACAGATCTTATACCATCTGTCTGAAGATGTGATGTCATTGGTCAGGGCAGCACAAAGTGCACACAAAAGTGTCTTGTTTCAAATTCCCAATTCTGTGTGCACTGTGCATGCGACCAGCCATCACATATTTCTCACTTCGCCCAAACCTCTGCCCATCCCCCTTTTTTTTCACCCTTGACAGACACTTGACAACAATTATTATTGTATATCTTGCCAAGCTATTTCAGCTACTGTCATCACCCTCCACAGCCATTTCTAGTTCCATTAGTTGTAGTAAATCTGAATCTTCGCTGCTGCTATCAGAGCTTACTGGAATTACTTTTCTTGACCCCTCTCTTTTTAGTGGTTTTTTTCTGCTCTTCTTCTCTCTTGAGTCTTGCTCTAAGTACATCAGATCTAATAATCTATTAATATTCCCTTTGAGGTGCATTATTTGTCATTTTTTAGATACCCACTGCAACAGAAAAAAAAGTGTTCACTATGAGGGACTATCCAACGTTTTGCATACTTCATTGCGAACACCCCTTTAAAATGAACATTATTATAAAAAAGCATTGTTATGATCCTATAGCAAACACATTTAAATGTAAAAAGGAAAGAAAAAGTAGCCAGATACCACCCTCATACTAATTCATCTGGTGGGAGGTTTTTTGCATAGCCGCCGCCATGGCTCCAAATGTCGGGGGGGTTTCTTATCTCAAAAATGCTCTTCCTGAAGTTCCTGTAACTGAAATGGCCTAAGGATATTGAGGAAGTACTACTTTCTTTAAATAGACAGTAGTTTTCGTAGTAGACAGGGAAATAGAGCAACTGCAAATGTTTTTTCTAGTGGTGTTGGCTACAAGGTGGGGTTGGCTACGAGGTGGTGTTTGCGCTGAAGTAATTTACACTATATACAAACTTGAAAAATATATTTTGAGGAAATAAATATGTTTATTATTTTTTATGACAGCCCAAAGACATGAAATGAATAAAAAGCATAAAGAATTGCTGTTAGAAAATCAAAACAAACCTCACAACTTGCCTTTGATTGAAGCACGGGTGGAAAGAGAACTTGAGGTTAGTACGAACTTTACTCTACATGATATATATATACATATACATATACATACATACATACAAGTCAGGATAAGAATGAAATATGGAACTTGATTATCCAAAAAGGAAAGTCTTGACTTTTTATTTAGTACTGTATCAAAAAGTTTGTTACGTCTTTTATATTTTTTTCTGTGGGTTTAATTTTTGGCTAGCATGAATTCAATTTTGATTTTAATGCAGCAAGTATTTGTGCAGTGCATTTAAATGTTTAACTTTACACACCTTCTCCTCTTTACTCTATATAAATACATAAGTCACATTTACAAATGGTAAACCATAATACCTGCCGTAATACCCACAATGACACAGTAGTCATACATTTTTGTCAGTTAATGAGTTAGCACTTAAGCTTCAAATCTACCTATAGGGCGTTTGCAATCACGTGACAAAAAGCATGTGATTTTTGTTTACTTTGTGTAGTAGTGGTGTACAAGTACAAGGCCGCTGTATTAATAAAGTTTCATATAGGCTCAAGCTTTTTTAAAATGATGTTTTGTGTTTTAAGTCTTATTAAGATTTAAGCTGTATTATGTCTGTTAAATAAAAAAGGCTATTTTATTATTATCATAGACATAGATCATAGACAATGTGAGCCTATTAGTGACTTGACTAGATAGCCTATTCACCAACACTATCACTTGTCATCCCTACTTAGCCATTAGCCTAGCCTACGAAACATTAAAAGTGTAGGCCTATAAAGTGAAATTGAAAGTGTAAATAGGTCTAGCCGGCCCTAGCCTAATCACATTAATCAATTAATCTACAGTACTACTATTTAACCTCCTTATTTTTGAGTAGGATAGCCAATATTCAGATGTGAATTTGGCGTGATAAAGAAGTACTTCACCATTTTTGTACACCAATAGTGGCTTCTATTTACACAAATACGTCACAAAAAAAACTAAGCCACGCCCACTGAGAACGCTCTAATAGGTCTACTAGCATATCTTTTTATTACGCCATCACATCTCTATAAAAATGCCAGCATCAACCCTATTCCGAGAGATGTTTGTTATGCCCCTTTGCCCTAATGCATGCCTATTTGTTAGCCACAGGTTATCTGCATTACCCCACAATGGGTACGGTATGCTTTTGCACATTTGCCTAGGAATGGCCAGATTTAGCTCCCATATAGGCTAATTATTTCGTATCGATTTCAGGGTAATGAAAGGTTTTAATTTCTTGCACCAAGATAAGAAAGATAAAATTGCTTTATTATATTGAAATTTAATTTAATTACTGGTACTGGCGTTCCGTCTTTCAGCCTATTTTAAACAATATATAAGTACAAAAATATATGTATAAAAAATAGACATGCGTGCACACTATCGTACCACTTACCATACAAGAAAATACCATACAAGTCCACTTCGACTAGACCTATTGTAGTTGTCGAGTAGTGGGTGCGCATGGTCCTGAAGGATTTTATCACTCATTGATTATAGGCAATTATCTGTCTAAGTTGTAAGAGAAGCTATAATTATTAGTCGGTCTATACTGCATTACCGTACCAGCAGGCTATTGCAAAGATGATGATGCTACCAACAGTCGCTGTGTAAAAAAGCTTTATTATGGTCTTGTCTATATGAAATGTCTTTAGTTTACTAAGACAGAAAAGTCTTTGGTGGATTTTCTTATACAGGCTTTGGCAGTGGTCAGACCAAGACAGCTTGTCATTGACTGTGACTCCCAGATATTTATATTGCGTGACTTGATCTATTATTTCATTGTTTATTTGTAAATCAGCCAGCTTGTGTCTTTCCTTCCGAAAGTCTACAATCATTTCTTTTGTTTTTGTGATATTCAATTCCAGGTAGTTCACTCCGAACCATGTGTAGAAGTCTGAAATCGTTCTGTGATAGACAATATCATCACTGGAAACAAGGCAGACAAAGGCTGTGTCATCAGCATATTTGATTAATGGTACTGTGTCGTATGCCAGACTTCAAATGACAATGTCATTTGTATAGATGGTATATAGAAATCTAGAGAGTACGCAGCCTCGTGGTGCTCCAGTTCTTATTTCTCTTATTTCTGAGTACATCCCTCTACTCTGACAAATTGAGGTCGGTTTATTAAAAATTGCATGACCCAGGCCTGGATGCATTGACTGACATTTAAAGTAGATAGTTTCTTTATCATAAGGTGTGGTTGTAAGGTGTTGAAGGCCGATGAAAAGTAAATGAAGAGTATTTGTGCGTATAGTTTCGGTGTATCCAGATGGTGGTACAGTCTATCTAACATTAATAAGATAGCATCCTTTGTGTTCCTGTTTTTTTAAAATAATCAAATTGGTGGGCGTCAAGGCTTTTGTGTACCTCATTCATTAAACTAAGAATAAATTTCTCGAAACATTTCATAATAACAGATGTTATAGCGACACACAACAACTTTGGCTTTCTTTAGTACGGGTACAATCTCTGAGGTCTTCCAAATGGTAGCATGGTGTGAGTTTCCCAAGATTTATTAAAAATAAAGCAAAAAATAAATGACAGCTGTTTCACACAAAGCCTTACTAGTTGTATTCTGTCTGGTCCGTTTACTTTTTAAAACAGTGATGTCACAACATCTTCACTGAAGCATTCTTGTCTTTCATCTTGATTTGAATTGCTAAAAGATGACATTATGTCTTGGTGAACAGATCTAAAATCATGACAGTCAAAACGACAGTAAAATTTATTTAATTCGTTTACAAATTTATTAATATCGTCATTCACGAATAGTGTCTTACGTACATAGGGTACATAGCCTGTTATTTTCTTTAATCCATCCCAGCATGCTTTTGAATAGTCCATACGAAAGAACCTTTCAATTATGTGCTTATGTTGCTTTTTTGCTTTCATAAATTTTTTTCTTTTTAAGTGTTTATTGGTAAAAATAAATGTGGTTTTTGCCTGCATTGGGCCTCAATTATTATTAATCATGTGTTTGTGTATTCCGTTTCTCATTGGTTAATTTTGGTTAATTTTTACTTCTTCTATCTCGCTTCTGGTATGTGTATGCCCTAGCTGAGGAAATTAACACATTCGACTGCCATGCGTGCGACATGGGTTTGATTCCCTACTGATAACTTTTTTTTCTCTTTCTACTTAAAATTACCATTAATATTACTTTTTTTTTTAAAAGATTGTAAAGAATTTTAGAACTTAATGCTTTCCAGTAATTAAAATCCAATAATTATATTTTAGACGCATTCAGAGAAGTGTGTTGGATTCTTCGCCAGGGATAATCCAAACTTTAAAAAAAAAAAAAGAAATGCCCTTTATTTAACCCAATAACAATATATAGATATATACTAATTGGGTTAAATTATATATATATAGTAGACTGTGTGTGTGGTATCCGATCCCCATTGGTTAACTGGAAGACACTGTCACTGGACCTTATTGTCTCATATTTTACTTTTGCAATCTCGCTTTCTTCATGTTTCCTCCATGGCTGAGTAGTTAGTGCGGGTGACCTGGGTTCGATTTCGCACAGATAGCTAGCTTTCTTTCTTTTTTTTTTTCCATTAATATTAATGTTTTCAGTAAGTAAATTCTATCATTATATTTTAGGCGAATGCGAGAGATGAGTGTTCGGTTCTCATCCACGGGGATTGTCATAACTTTTGTTAGAGACAGGTTTTTTAACCCGATTATAATCTTTATTTTAAATTTCTTTCTCAAATGTTTTCAGTGAATAATAATTATATTTTAAAATGATTAGATCTATCTTTCTGTTCATTGGAGTCTATGAAATTTTTATCTATAGTTTATAAAGGCCTATTTAATTCCCCCCCCCCCCGAGCAATTTAGCTTGTATTAATTATAAATTATGTATAAACCTACACCTATATTTATAGGTCAATTTCAACAGCTTCCCTGTGCAACTATTGCACCCATGTTAAAGCCGATCCTGTCTTATGAATGGACAGAATAAGTAACTTCTTTAGACTACATGCCATTGTTTACTACTTAGAACTATTACTTAAGTCAAAAAAACTTGTATATATGTAAATGTATGTAGAGTTGACTGAATGAAAAATACAGAAGCATTTTTTGGTCTGTACTGATGTTTTTATATATGCACAGTTTTAATTGCCTATTTTATAAAACTATTATGACTGCTCCGTATTACCGAGTGCAGATCAGTCTATCGCTAATTTGTGTGTAGTGTAGAACTATACCTCCTTAATTATAGGCTACAATTGTACAAAGGTCCTTGTTTAGTCATGCTTTACTTTCAAATCTTAATACAAAAATAGCTTGATAAATATTTAAGTTATTTAATAAATGTATCAAATATAATGTTATCACTAAAATGTATTTGATATATGCAATTTGCAACCTTATTTTTATTTGTTGAATCATTTCTAATATATATTATATTATTAAAGCCTCTTACTATTCTTTATTTTATAGACAATGGAACGTAGATGTGAAGAAGAAATGAAAAGACGAGATGCTAAAATTATTCTTGAGCTGGATCAAAAGCTTATGGATCAGCAGAGTATGCTTGAAAAAGCTGGTGTTCCTGGCTTTTATGTTACAAATAACCGACAAGATGTGCGATTACAAATGTATTTACTAGAGTTTATTACTAGATTAGCAGCAAAGGACAAAGAAATTAGATAGTTTTATTCTTCTTGACTGTAGTGTTAAAAATGTTTTTGTGTGTGTGCAATGATGTCCTATATTTTCAACAATTAAAAAATGTGAATGGATGTTAATTCTGGAATCTAATAAATTATGATAAAAATTAAATTGCTTTATTTTATAAAGATTTACTTTACACTTAAAAGTTTTCTTTACACAGTAATAGTTTACAAATATGTTTTTCACATAAAAATATCCTTTACAGATTTTTATTTACCCAACACAACTTCATTTGCAAGGATGTGATTTACACTTAAAAGTTTCCTTTACAGATTTATTGTTTACACAACACAACTTCCTTTACACTAATGTGTTTTACTTTTAAATGTTTCTTTAACAGCTTTTATATTAACCACACACAATGTTGTTTACAAAGATGTGGTATGCACTTAAAAGTTTCCTTTAAAAGAGTTCTAATTATCCCACACAATTTCTTTAAGAAAAATTTGGTTCACACATTGAAAAAAAAGAGATACAACAGAGTTTTAGTTTACATCACACAAATTTAACATAATAATATTATTAATATATAAGATAAGAGTAGGCCTATATAGCTTAAGCTTTCAATTATAAGATATTTTTTTTTAAGTTTTAATTTTAAAAAGAAGTAGGCCTACTGGACTATTAAAAATTCACCTTGTTGAAAGTTGTTGGGCTAACACATATAAAAACAATAAAAACAAATTTACCACGACCATATCAGATATCAATATACAGACTTATAAGTGTAATATTTAAATAAATGTATGACAGCTCGCTTTATTTATTGCATTTAATTGATGAAATTGGGGACATGCAATTTTTTTTTTTTTATTCAAATGTTCAATAATATAATAAGCCTTGAGCTGAACAAAGACAATTCAATTATAAAATACTGGTATGGTCCATCTACATTTAAATTAATATTTATACAAAAAAGGCTGGCATCTAGAACCAATAAATTCTGAAAACTAAAACTCAGCGTCTTCTATTTTGTCCGACCTACTCACCTAATCCAGGGCTGACGCCAGATTATTTTGCACCCTAGATAGGGTTGCCAGATACATGGTTACCAAATGGAGGACACAAAGGAGGACACATTGTTTAATTTTAAACATTTAATTTTTATCAATTGAATGTGGATTTAACCAGCAATCAGTACAATTGTACTACAATGGTTGCCAATACTTATCTATTAATTTAGTAAATTAACCAAGAAAAAGTCTTGTAAAAAAATTGTATATAAATTCTATTGACTTTGCAACAATACTATATTATTTAAAAAAAACAGTCAATTCTACAGCTAGTTGCCTACATCATCATCTTTCTTAATTATATAACATATTTCTACGAAACAGAATATCTTCGCTAGCAAGCACAAATGTATAAAACTGTTCACATGTGAGATTTTTAAAGTTTTATTTTGTAAGAATGATGCCCTTTACAGAGTTAACTGAGAGTCTTCTTCTTCATATTACGGAACTGTGGAGACCCCGTAAGGACCGAGGAAAGAGTCCACAATTTAACTACACATAAAAATAAAAGTATGGGCCTAATCACAAACAACAATTATAAACAGATGACAGAGTGTCACTTTAGGGTTTTAGTCCTGCTCGATTTGAAAGTCGGCACAGTAGGGCCAGTGATGGAGGTCTGGTCCAGGGTGTTCTACAGCCTAATGGCTGACGGAGAAAAAAGAATATTTGTAGACGCCGGTGCGTGCGTGTGGGACATTGAATTGATGACCTCGGTTAGAGCGGGGCACCTGTTGGAGTTGGATGCGACCTGGCTGCGTGGACATTTCCACGTGGCGGTTCACGGTTTTGTAAATAGTGGTGACCTTGTTTACTGTTCTGCGGTGTTGTAGGGACTCGAGTTGAAGTTTGGCCACCAAAGCAGAGGCGCTTGTTTTAAGGACGTACTCCTACTCCTACAAGATACGACGTGCCGCTCGACGTGGGTCATCTCCAACTTAAATATCAGGTGTTGTTGATGGGGATCCCTCACCGTCGATGCAAACTCCAGGATGGGACGAGCTAAACTTTTATAACAATGGGTCTGGATCCTGGTGGAGCATCCCTTGAGGTTCCTATGGACGAAGGCGCAGGCTCTGTTTGCTTTGGCAGCAATAGATTGGACATGTGGGCGCCAGTGGAGATTTTCTGTGATATTCACTCCGAGGTACCTGGCATCTGATACCCTCTCAAGAGTTTACCATGCAACGTATAGCTGGTGGGGATCCTAGAACTCATTTTTGAAATAGAGAGGAGGCTGCACTTATCAACGTTTAACGCCTTTGGCCATTTCGATTCCCAGGTCTCCAACTTATTTAGGTCGCCCTATAGATATAAAGCATCATTTGGGCTTTCGATGTGAGAATACAGGATGGTATCATCTGCAAAAAGTCGAACCCTGGCGTGGATCCCGTCACCCAGGTCATTGATGTAAATCAAGAACAGTGTGAGCCCAAGCACCGAACCATGAGGAACTCCAGACATGACCGGACCAAAGCAGGAGCTCTCACCTTCCACGACGACCCGTTGACTGCGTTCGAAAAGGAAGTTTTCAATCCATCTCTCGGACTGACCTCTTATTCCGTAGTAATCCAGCTTGTGGAGGAGACGTTGGTGAAGGACCTTATCAAAGGCTTTGGAAAAATCTAATAGGATGGTGTCGATTTGGTCAGCCTTGTCCACCACCGCTGCCAGATCGTCAATTGTGAGGATGAGCTGAAACATGCAAGACCTTGTTTTCTGAATCCGTGTTGGGCATCAGTAATAATGTTGTTCCTATCCAGGTGGCTCGAGATCCCTGATCTGACGATGAGTTCAAAAAGCTTGCAACACACACAAGTCAATGAGATTGCCTGTATTTGGTTGGCTTCTATCCCCTTTCTTGAAGACTGGCTGCACATGAGGAGTCGGCATGGGATATTGTCAAGGCCCGCTGCTTTTTTGGGTTTGAGATTTGACAGCAGCTTCTGCACACCATTATTGTTGATTATTGAGTCAGGCATGTCTGGATGGGGGCTATCGTCCAGCCTGGGCAAGTCGCTCAGGTCTTCTCTGGTGAATGCGGCGCAGAAAATATTACTTAGAATCTCAACTTTCGCCCTACTGTCGCTGAATGTCAGCCCATTACTTTTTAGGGGGACAATCCCTATCGGATCGCTTCGCTTGTTTTTTTATTAGCCGCCATAGGTTGTTGTTTGAATCTTCTTCAACTATCTTGTCTGTTTCTGTATCCTCTGTCATTTGAGCATTTATCAATGAAAACACTCTTGTCACATTACCATTGTGTCCAGGGATACAGAAACATTTTTAGTAACACCGAAAAGCAACTTGCATTTGGGAAACTTTGAACAAATTAACTCCACTGCAATTATTAACCTAACAACGCATTGGATAACACAATCTAATTAATTACATTTCCTGCTAAATACTCCAGTGTTTTGCTTTACCCGACCCAGCAAGTTATTGACAGTAAAAAATAACTGTTATTGATTCTATTTTAATTATTAGTGTTCTTCGGAGGCTAATAGAATCATGAGTTGATTGAGTTGGTTGAGTTGAGTTAAATGTTTCTTTAATGTTATTTTCACAGTACGTTTAACAAACTTGATAAATCAAATCTTTGCAGCAATATATATATGTATTTATTATTACTCACAATACATTATTCACAGTACATCCAACAATTATGAATTATAAACATGTTGCTATAAAACTTTACACAACCTGCTCTTTCTTCTACACTTTGGCTCTCACTCCTTTCCCTTCTCAAATCACCTGACCAAGTTAAAGTCATAAAAATCATGTGTCACTAAAAAGCATGCAGATCTAACAACAGTTCACAATTGCTAGATTCTTCTAAAACAATACACACTAGCAATACATGGTCAAAGGGATGTAACCTAAAAAAGACACAAACTATTGTTTGTTTTGCTTCCCCTTTTATCATATTAATAAAATCACTGACAATAACATAAAAAATTCACTAACGATTATAAAAAACCTTAGGCAAACAAAAGCCGGACATTTTAAGGGTTTTTTGCTTTGCCTGCTGGACGGAGAACACAGGGCTAAAAAGGAGGACATGACCTCCTTTTTCCGGACGTCTGGCAACACTAACCCTAGACGAAACTTATATTGTCAAACCATCCACTGACGGCCTCTCTGACGTCTACCTTCTACAGTGCCTTGGAGCAAGGGTCGGCAACCTTTTGATAATAGTGAGCCAAAGTGGTATTTCTAATTCATCCAGCGTGTCAACAGCCTAAACGACACCCTTCTTTAGCACTCGATTTCTAATAGAAGATACTTGAATACTGTTTTTACGAGTCTTCCGCGTGCCATTGAAAATCGTTATGCGTGCCAATTTAAGTCTGGCACGCGTTCTGTAGGTTGTCGACGCCTGACTTGGACGATCGATGGTTTTTGGCAGGCTTTTATTCCGTAACAGGCGTAACACATAACCGAACCACGTCAGCTTGCGCTGCTTGATTGTTGCCATGTTTTTTTTTTTGCGGATATTTTGTCCCACATATAGATTATATTCATTAGTCCTGTGCTCTAGGTAGGAGATTCGAAGGATTTTTCTCATACATTTATTTTCGAATGCCTGCAACTTTTCAGTGGCTGGTAGCTGTGTCTAGGTCTCACATCCGTACAGTACAATGGTTTTGACAAGGGGAGCTGGACCAGATTCTGTTTAGTCTAGCCATTACCGCCATTGGTGACTATCCAATCCTAGCTCGAATTTCTGCCTCACAGCTTATTCGTCTACGGATAGAATTTATCATAGAATGACTCCTATAGATATTGGAAATTCGTTACTTAGTCTAATTGTTGTTGGTTTGCACTTCTGGCATTTGTGATGTTGATCATTATTTTGCTTTTCTTCTGAGCTGATTTCCATTCCTTATGCCGCTGCTCTATCTGCAAGCTTGTCTATGAGCTCTTGTCTCTTGTATTTCTTTGTTGCTCCCGACCAACAATTTAAGTCGATAATGATCAGCAAATCTTATATTGAATATAGGTTTTCCACCAATGGAGATGGTGTGTGGTAGTCATCGAGTATGCAAGTATTTCTTACATGTTTTATTTCTTCTTGGAAGCTATTGAACAAGATTGCAGCCCAGGCGATAGAATGCAATCTTGACGTAGGGCCTAGGCCTACTCTAATTGTCATATTGAAGAAGTCTCACATAGGCTACAACCATTAATTAATGTTACCTTTCACAAAATGCCGCCGTTTCTTTTAATTTGTATTTAGCCTACATTGAATAAAATCTCTACACGTAAAATCGTACATATTTATATAGGCCTAATATCGTATGATATTTATTGTAATGTCAAAACGCTAATTTATGCGCTTTTGCTTTAGCATAGGCTATATATGTAGAAACAATTTTAAGTTCCATCAGTTCAGTGTCTATTGCAATATCATGTTCTATTGACAGAGTAGCTTGTCCATAATAAGTCTTTCTTGTAGCATGTGCAATAATGTGCATTAGCAAATGTGTTAATCAGTTTGAGCTTTGCTATTGTTCACCACTTACTACAGAAACCATGCAGGCTCTCTTTTTTTTTTCTGCTCACGTGGTAGGCCTACTTTCTAGTGAAGTTATGAAACTATTTATCGGGTGGTTGTTTTAATGAAGCAGCCGTTGTAAGCTTAAAAATTAAAACAACATTGCGTCTAAGTCCAGGGATACAAAGTAAAGGCGGCTGTGCATTGTGCTGGCCACACAATCCCCTAGTATGCTGCGGCCATAGAAACTGGTGGACGCTGCTTCACTGGCCCCATGGAGAGATTCGGTCCGACGGGTACATTAAGGTATCGAATTGTTCTTGATTTGGTAAGAAGGTGTCAGTCCAGATGGGCACATGGCGCCCGTTTGCATACCCGCTATGAAGGGAGCCGGTTGGGGAAGGGGGTGGGTCGTCTAATTGCCTGTTCCTACCTGCAATTTCTGCTAGTCTAATGCCGAGTTATTAAATGTACCCGTCGGACAGAATTTGGCAGATATAGTAGCCCCCCTCCCCTATATTCTTTCTATTTATAGATCAGTGGCGCGCAATAAGTTTTGCAAACAATTTTTATTTTATTGATTAGTGATTGTGCGGAATTTTAGTTTTCGCTTGCTTCACTTTGCACAAGCAAATTTATAAAGGAGGCGCTATCCATTCTTTGTATAGATCAGTGGGTCCATCTCATATGTTATATTTTATATTACATCAGCGTCATAACCGGTAGACCTAGGCTATATCTTTTTATAGATCATGCAGTGGTACAAAACCACTGAGCTATACATGGAGTGCTCAAGCAATTAAAATAGAGAAGAAAAAATGGGAGAAAATGCGGACTTGTTAATATAGATAGGTGCACCCTGTCCTGAACTATATATACATAAAATTACATAAAATTTGAAAACTTTTTGTAATTGCGTCATTGTAATTTGATAAAAATTAACTATTTTATATAGACTTTATATATACTCTCTTATACTAGTGTTGTGTTAATTTAAATAAGTACCGGCTTCATTTTTTTGTTGATCATTTGTCTGAATAATTCTTTGAATACCACATACGCTTATATATGTTAATTAACTGAGTAAGTAATTTTAATGTATAATAGTATATATGTATTATTTAGACGCTAATTTATATCAATTAATCCACAATTTTATGTATATATAGTTCAGGACAGGGTGCACCTATCTATATTAAAAAGTCCGCATTTTCTCCTACAATTTACTTCCTTTGAGCTCTCCATTAAGAGCTCAGTGTACAAAACTAAGTAAACCGGATATATGTTTATATATAGCTCAGTGCAATCATCACAATAATAATATTACTAAAACTAAAACAAAATGTTAATTTACATTGATAAAGCCCAAATTGGGCAGCCGTTATAATTATAATACATCTACGCCAAAAAGGTGCAAGTTTAAGAAAATGTCTAGATCTAGTTCTGGAAGTTCAGCAAGAGAGGCCATTCCAGCTTCTGATGCACCTTCAGAACAGATTGCTAAGTATAATTCTAAAACATTTGAAGCATTTTTGGTGAGATATGAATTATATATGAATAAATAATAGGATTTATGATTCGTATGAACATATGATGATTTTATATGAATTAGATCTAGATCTATATATAATTATAATTTAGGCTATTATCATTTTTTATGAATCTATGTCTATCTGTCTAGACTAGTCTAGACTGTTACGAGTAGGAGTGACTTTAGGACTTTACGATATGACAGTGCCTGTGCAGTGATTATCAGTGATCGGTGATGACTGAGTAATGACTAATGTGTGTATTGTAGTGTAGTAGTAATGCAAATGTAGAATGTAGGTTAGTTAAGTAAAAGTTCACTTATAGGCCAACTTATAGGAGGCACTCTCACTAAAAATTCAAACACAATATATTTTAATAAAACTAGAACCATTAGTCATTAGTCTTAGATTAGATAGAGGACATCGAATGTTAAATTGTGATACCAAATTTATCTGTGTAGCTCACCTAGAAGTGGAGATATTGTAATTTGAATGATGAAATTTTATGGCATATGGCCGTATGGCTGACGTCTTAACAAGAAAGTAGAGGAAATAATTTATAAAAGTAGTTTTTCTCTGATAATTTAAAAACTCGGTAAAATTTATGAGTTATAAAATAAAAAATGTTAAGTATGCTAATCTTTAAGTAAATAGAAAAAAATTGGCCCCTTATACGTCAAAGAATGACTTTTTTATACAATTTTCAAAAATATTCAAAAGACGTGAACGTTTAAAAAGGTTTTTTTCTCTGACAATTAAAAAAATACGTACATTTTATTATATGTTATAGAATAAAAAATGTAAAGTGCGCTAATCTCTAAGTAAATAGACAAAAAATGGCCCCTTATACTTCAAAGCTTAACTTTTTAAAACCATTTTCAAAAATATTCTAATGACGTAAACTCTATCCATGTGCTATAATATTAATATTAGTACGGTTATATCTTAAATATAACTTTTATAAATACTCACTTTTACTCATAAAAACAGACATATAGAGAGAAAAAAACTCACTTTTTTAGGAGGGTAACAAATAATAACATCAAATTTTATTATAATGAAACTGGCTTTCCATCAAATTTTGACAAATTTACCAAGGAAGGTAAAAAGAAAACACAACATTTTGAGCTTTGAAAAAAATTCACTTACAATTAAAAAAGTCCATTAACCCCAAATTTGTTTCTGACTGGATATTGTGAGGTGGGGCAGGCTGTGTGGGTTTAATCATTTCACTTGAAGGGTTTGCAAGATCTCCTCTCAAATATCTTTCCATCTGTCTTCTTCTTCATATTACTGTGGCATAACTACTAGTATATTAATAAAAAGTAATGAGAGCCTCACTTAAACTTAAATCAACTAAGACTAAGAGGCCATCCATTTATTATTAAACTTTCCCTTACCCCACGACAGAAGTTGTCACAAATATTGTAGTGTGCATTTAATTACACACACAGAATGATAGCGTAAGACGTTGTAGTTGAAGCCCCAAACAATTGTAGTTGTTTTTTTCTGATTAGGATATATGTCATAATGTCAGAAAACCTGCCATTCTGATAGCATAAAGCTCTGCACTCGCTAAATAAAAAACCAACACAAAACAACTTTAATATAACACAGCATTCAGTAGCTATCACATACACACTCTAACCATTCAATCACATACACACTCTAACCATTCAATCACATACACACTCTAACCATTCAATCACATACACACTCTAACCATTCAATCACATACACACTCTAACCATTCAATCACATACACACTCTAACCATTCAATCACATACACACTCTAACCATTCAATCACATACACACTCTAACCATTCAATCACATACACACTCTAACCATTCAATCACATACACACTCTAACCAGTCATTTAGTTCATGAATGTATGTTCACAATTATAGTTTTAATGAATTATTTTGTGATTTAAAATATGACAAAGCTTATTCTGATAAAAAAAAGTTTGAAGTATAAGGTCTAATTCTAAGGCACCAGTTTTAAAGGTCAAGCATTTGAATAGATTGGTGTACAAATCTTTACTGCTGTTAAGTACACAGACATATAACATGTTAGGGCATATTCTTTAAACTGAAAATTCATTCTATAGAAATCAAACTGAAAAAAAAACAACAAGATGAAGTTACCTGATTATTCTTACCCATATATTTTATGATTATTTTTTTTATACATATTTTATTTGTCCTTTTATTTATTCACTTTCGATTCCTAGCGCCTAAAGGTGATCAAGTCAAAAGTTATGTATATCTACTCTAAACATGCTGCAAAAGATTGGTTTTGATATTCTTTATGCAGCTAACTTTGTTAATTAAAAAAAAAGTATGCCCATACATATAAGCTGTAGTGTAAATTTTAACAAAAACATGTCAACTACAACTAGGTGTGAAAAAAAAAAAAGTAACATGAAGTTAAATCCCCTTTAAGTTTTTTCCCCCTCATTGTGTTGAACAGGCTTACAGGTTTTACTAATTGTATATCACTATCTGACTTTACGTTTCTATTGCAGGTGTATACTATACATTGTGTTGTTGTTAATTGTTATTGTTGACCTAATTACATACATAATTTTTGTATGGATGATGAATACACTGGTCAGCTAGTAAATTAAAATACTGTGTAATCCTCTTGATTAGCACTTTGTGATTAGGACTTGTTGAAAAATATTTGTTCAGTGGTTAAATTAACAGTAAATTTAAAGTTTAAAAAATGATTTTAAAATTCTCATTTTAGGAGGACTTAAGTAAAGACAGAAATGTTGATGAGATTATTCTTAAAGGATTTTCAGAAAACAAAAATGCAATGCATAGAAGCCTTTTTGATGAGGTAAGCTATAGAAGCTATTTTTATTTTAATTAAAAAATACTGATATTTTTGTGTATATTTAAGAAAAACTTATTTTCATAATACTATTTCTGCTTTCTTCTATATCTGCTTTATTTAAGGTAAATTTTGGGTTTAATGTACAAGAAAAACACCTGTGTTATATTACAAAGATAAAGTTATAAAAAATATTTTGAATGTATTATATATATAATTTTCTATTAATTATATCTAGCCTTAATACATTTTGTAACTATATTTATTTTTTTCCGGTACTTATTTTCTATGTATTAAAGGGATTATATCTAAAAATATTAAATTATTGTTGGATCGAAGACTCGATTCAAAACCTTGTTTTGACTAATAACATCTTACTATCAATATATACAGCTTGAAACTTTGAATAATATATGAAATGCCATCCATATTTTTTTATTACAATAATATGAAAAAAATTTGCTTTTTTTATTGATCGTTAAATATGTAATTTTTTTGGGTCCTCTAATAGTAATACATGGGAAAATGAGGTAACTTTTCATTTAGTGTCTTATAAGTTTAACTCTAAACTGCTGGTGCTCTGTCAGTAGTATGGCAGTCGTATGTTGGTAAAGATTAAACTTAATGCGCTGACTAACAACATTTTCCTCTAATTTTGTTTGTATAAATTTCAGATATCATCAAAAATTGGATATAGAAAAAAAAAATTAAATATTTGCTTTGAAGCCATTGAAAAGTATAAAGAAAAGCTTATTCAAAATAAGACTTCGAAAGAAATTGATATTAGATCAAATGAAAATGAAATCAACTATACAAAAATGTTTGTAAGTAAATTATTATAATTATTTTGTATTCCAATAATGATACGTAGGCCATAAATAAGGTTAACTATTTTCTCAAGCCACTTGTGCAACAGCATACAATTAAATCATTAAAATCTACAGTACATGCTGAATATTTGTATTTATATTAATCTTTGCAATCTATGGTAATTTAATAGAAAATACCATCTAACTGTTTATGAAAGAGACAAAGCATACAACTAGAATAAAGAAGAAAAATACAGTAAGAAAGTTCTATAGTCTATAACATTTAAGAGCGCAACTTTTTCTAATGAACACAAATAATTTTGAACCAATAAAGTATAAATATCTCTAGTATACATATAAGTAAGCAGTAAAAAGTAATTCCATCAGACCATAATGATCCTTAAAGGCCAGAGAAGCAGTTTTCCTTAAATTCTTTGGCCACAGCGTACTATGGAGTTGTATGGCTGGCACAATGCCAATCAACTTTTACCATTCCCCAAGTAATGTCAGGTAACAATCAGAGCTTAAAAAAGGAAATAAAGATTAACCGCATGTCCTACACAGTTATTCAAGTCACAATACAACTTTCTTGGTGATTGATTGACTCCAGGTATACCCTGTAGGAATATCACCTTCTGCTTATTGATATCTTTCTTGGTGATTGATTGACTCCAGATATACCCTGTAGGAATATAACCTTCTGCTTATTGATATCTTTCTTGGTGATTGATTGACTCCAGATATACCCTGTAGGAATATCACCTTCTGCTTATTGATATCTTTCTTGGTGATTGATTGACTCCAGGTATACCCTGTAGGAATATCACCTTCTGCTTATTGATATCTTTCTTGGTGATTGATTGACTCCAGATATACCCTGTAGGAATATCACCTTCTGCTTATTGATATCTTTCTTGGTGATTGATTGACTCCAGATATACCCTGTAGGAATATCACCTTCTGCTTATTGATATCTTTCTTGGTGATTGATTGACTCCAGGTATACCCTGTAGGAATATCACCTTCTGCTTATTGATATCTTTCTTGGTGATTGATTGACTCCAGATATACCCTGTAGGAATATCACCTTCTGCTTATTGATATCTTTCTTGGTGATTGATTGACTCCAGATATACCCTGTAGGAATATCACCTTCTGCTTATTGATATCTTTCTTGGTGATTGATTGACTCCAGATATACCCTGTAGGAATATCACCTTCTGCTTATTGATTGACTCCAGGTATACCCTGTAGGAATATCACCTTCTGCTTATTGATATCTTTCTTGGTGATTGATTGACTCCAGATATACCCTGTAGGAATATCACCTTCTGCTTATTGATATCTTTCTTGGTGATTGATTGACTCCAGATATACCCTGTAGGAATATCACCTTCTGCTTATTGATATCTTTCTTGGTGATTGATTGACTCCAGGTATACCCTGTAGGAATATCACCTTCTGCTTATTGATATCTTTCTTGGTGATTGATTGACTCCAGGTATACCCTGTAGGAATATCACCTTCTGCTTATTGATTGACTCCAGATATACCTTGTAGGAATATCACCTTCTGCTTATTGATTGACTCCAGGTATACCCTGTAGGAATATCACCTTCTGCTTATTGATTGACTCCAGGTATACCCTGTAGGAATATCACCTTCTGCTTATTGATTGACTCCAGAAATACCTTGTAGGAATATCACCTTCTGCTAATTGATTGACTCCAGGTATACCCTGTAGGAATATCGCCTTCTGCTTATTGATTGACTCCAGATATACCTTGTAGGAATATCACCTTCTGCTTATTGATTGACTCCAGATATACCTTGTAGGAATATCACCTTCTGCTTATTGATTGACTCCAGATATACCTTGTAGGAATATCACCTTCTGCTTATTGATTGACTCCAGATATACCTTGTAGGAATATCACCTTCTGCTTATTGATTGACTCCAGGTATACCCTGTAGGAATATCGCCTTCTGCTTATTGATATCTTTCTTGGTGATTGATTGACTCCAGATATACCCTGTAGGAATATCACCTTCTGCTTATTGATATCCTTGCTGATTCCATCCAAGAATGTCTAGAGAGTAGGATGATGGCACCGGAACAATGACTGGATACCATAGTGCCAGCCTTCTACTGAGTTAGGGCAATACTGTCAGCTGTAGCTAGATGTTGATTGCAAGGTTTGATAACAAATAAACATTGACCATAAGTGGCACATCTTCCAGCGCGTCATCGTCCACGGCTGTAAGTGTGTTAGAAATATGACAAGAGCTCAGGCATTTGCTTGTGTACGTCACCATTGTCATCTGCATGTAAGTAGCACAAAAGCGATAAGCGAGACCAGCGAGTGAGGTTGCGATGTTGCCTTGATGAGTATATTCTTCATTTTCATGGCTGACAACAAGATATCTAATGTCTTTAAATAAGCAGAACACTTGTAATTCTGATACATTTTACAATGCCAATACATTTCTCTGTTTTTATTATCAAGCACTTTAACCTACTCAAAACCTCTGTATAATACTGTTGAATGTTCCTTTGTGGCAACACCAAATGTAACAGAATCGTGTGTTGCCTTATAACAAAATCTACCCAGAAACATAACTTAATATAATAGTAGAGACATAATTGATAAGTGGCTTTTGCAAGCCCAGACACTCGCCACCCAATCAAAGCCTTGATAAGCCGCGCATGAGGCCCCATCCTGTGCAGTCATAGACCGGCCAAGCTACTAATTAATTAGGCCAGACAGCAACTAAGAACAACAGTGAACTGTGAGCCATCCCTCCCGTCCCCACCACAACTACCCGCACACATACACACATGTTTATATAAACTAACAGTTGATGTATTCTGTTGTCTATTAAGGTTTTCGTTGACTTTAATAATGACTCAAGCCAATAGATGTATGTTAAAAAAAGAATTTAATGCTTTATGTACAATATAAATATAAACAACTTCACTGATAGCATAGCAGAAATCAACAGCAACACAAACCACACTAATACTTGCTTATGTAGATTTTGGTGCAGAAAGTACCAGAAATGGATTTTCCCGAAGCTTTCAGAATGCAAAAGAAAATGCATACAAGAAAGTCTAAGAAACTATGAGAAACTATATTAGGTCATAATAAATAAATCTACACACTAATATTCTCTGTGCCAAAACCAAATAAATACAGTAACTCTACATGATTTAGCAATACAATCTCAATTACAATAGAGAAACCATTATTACATGCTGTACACACATAATACAGTACAGATAAAGAAAATGAGCACTTTTTAATTAATGAAAATTGTTTTTTAACTCAATGATGTGGTAAACTTACACCCTCCCCCTTTTTATAAAAAACAACAATTAATACTGGTGTTCCCATAGGCCTGGTTATGGGATGAGATTTTCTTCCTTCCCATCTACTTTTTTGTTCTCTTTTTCAAACATACACAAACACATATACAAATATATATTATCAATTAATTATTTTGTAAATATAATTTTTATTTTTTTGAATAGCTCTTTCTATTATAATTTACTTTTTTTTAATGTAGCAGTATTGTTTAATCTCAATTAACAGTAGAATCATCTGCTATATTGATAGGCTAATAATAAATACCTGTAATTAAATATATTTTTTATTTCATTTTTCAATTCTAAGCTTTTATTGGCGAAAGAAGAATTGCAAAGAGAGGAGCTATACAAAGACAAAGCTATGAAGGTAACAATTTAGTGGTTAGAAAAAGTAATAAATTTTTGCTTTAAAAAAAGTCATTTTTCTACAATTTAGATCAATAGGGTTTAAAACAGATAATTCTGATAAACATTAATTGGCCTTTAATTTTAAGGTTAATGTACAGAACCAGTTTTGTTGGTTACTAGTCCAAGAATTAAGTGTGATAAAAAAATGCTTTTGGAGCAATTTAAATGATTGATGATGTGGATAGCAATCACAGACCCATTCTAATCAACATTGGATGATCAACTAGATAGAGAAACACCTTCTGACAGCATACGAAAGCAAATTGGTCTCGTTTTGCACAAGAAATAGACTCAAAACAGTTGAGCATTCCAGGGCAGACTAAAAACAGCTTACACACAATAATTACATATAATGTTAGTCGCAGCTAAAAGAAATTCCATGTGGTCACACCAAAAAATACTATTCTGACCCCAGTACTACGAACATTAGTAAAAGAAACAAAGAGCCAAAACCAGGAAAACTGCTGGAAAGAGCCCAAGAAAGAAAAATTAAACAAGCTATATTAACTGATAGTGATAGCCAGAAAAAGATGCTGTATAAAAAATGGAAAAAAGTAAAGTGGTTTAAAACATTCAAACAGCTTGATAGCTTAGATATAATGAATATAAAGCATGGAATGTTCTACACCAGTCAGTTATGATTGCTTGAAACAGTTTTGATTTACTGTGCCTATATCTAATAATGCAATGCTTGTTTGTTTGTACAGGCCTGAGTATTTAGGGCCTATTTATTTATTTAAATTTTTAAAATTTAAAGCATCTCTAACGATCTTGTTTCCTTTTTTATGGTAGGCAGATTAATCCTATAAAAAATCTATCTGTTAGGCCAGACAAATAAAAATAGTGTTTGGCCGTTATAATTAAAAACCATTAAATTAATTTTAATTAAATCTGCCCATAAAAGCATGTCACACATCTCCATATCACACATCCCTTTTAGGTGGGGAGAAAGGGTTGGAGGGGGAGTCACTCTTCCAGGCTTTCTACCTCCACCCATGATAAGGTGAATAATATTGCCCCACTAAACCACTTTGCGTTAATAAATTTCACATCATAACACATAGTCAGTCATCTGTTTTGAAAATGATATTGTCTCCCGTTTGCTATTTTTGCTATCTTAGAATGGTGGAGCTTTTTTTTTGGGGGGGGGGGGGGCGTTGACGACAGGTCTGTGGTCACTAGTATATAGTAAGTTGGTCAGCGACTTCCCTTTTTATTTTTCTTAGGATATTTTGATGGTAGTGAAGTCTGGTGTTATTAAATTCACCCAAAATCTATAGTAAAAGTTGGGGTATCTTCTGGTTGATTTAGGAGTATAAGTCTATTTTCCACTTGCCATTTTTCAATTTCCTCTCCTTTAACATTGAGATCTAGGTATCTCCAACTCTGAGACTAACTGTTCATATTACTCAATATATTGGGTAAAGTTCTAGTTCTTTATCAGGTAGGCTGTAGCAATTGTAGACAATTGTGTTGCCCTCTGTGATCAGATTAGAGTTTCGTATAAAGATATCTGAAGTAGGTATATTGCTCAACAGTCAAAGTTCAACAATACAAATAATACCACATATCCTTCTTCCTTCAGTCAAAAACAAAACCATATATTTCTTATTTAAAAACATTACCTAAAATAAAGAAAAGTATAAAAGAAATAAAGAGAGAGAAAAATATTTAAAAAAAGACCAATATAACAAAAGATAAATAAATAAAGAAGAAGAAAATAAACTAAAAGTTAGAACCAGTAAGCCTGTGTTGTACCAATACAATATAGATCTAAATTTTTATTTGAACAAAATAGATTGCACAGCGATATACAAGATTAGGAAAACCTCAAAACTCTCTTTTTCGCTTAGCTACGCTTTTTTAAAATCAAATATATTTTATGTGTTCACTTACTTAGGCCTATATAAGTTTAAATACATGAATAGCTTATTATTATATTTATTATATTAGCTTAATGTCAAATGTGTTAACTCTATATAAATTCCATTTTCTACAGATTATATTGGCTAAGTGTAGTTATCATGGATTTGAAAAGGAAGAAGACTAAGAAGACAGTTCCGAATAAAGTTTCTTATTATTCCCTATTGACATTATTATTGATTGTTTTGTCATTTTATTCTGTGTATATTGCTTTAACATATATATTTTTTTTCCATATTACTGTGGGTTGTTTTTTAATCAATTTTATTATTAGGTTTACAATCTCAGTCCTTCCTTCTTTTCTTCCCCAGTACAGGTAGGTAAAATAAAATCAAACTTTCACCTGCTTTCCATGATCCCATCAAGTTAAAACTTGGCTTATAGACGTAAAGAGGGCAACACATTTTTTATTAGCCTACCCACATCTCAATCCCCACAAAATCAAGTTTTAAATTTAACTTGTTTTTCCATTATTGTGTGCATTGATAAAGCCCTCTTGATCATGACGAACTGAAGTATTATTGAATTACTTGCTTTGAATATTCAAATATGAACACTTGACTTGAGTGAAAATATTGATAAGGGCAAAATGTCAAGACGTCATTTATGCGATCCTCAGTTTTATAGAAGTAACATTTTTCTTCCTGTTTTTCCTATGTTGATGTCAATCAGGGAAATTTGTTGTCTTTAAGATAGAAAAAAATTAATATCACAAAAGCGTGCACAAATTTTAATAATTTTCTAATATTAATTAGTAGTGCACTTACAAAAAGTAAAAGTGCTAAGCACTGATCTATAAAAAGTATGCTTTTGACTATGACCTACTTTTTATTGTATAGGTTTGTTCTAATCAAAGTTGGTTTAATTTCTTTACTTGCTTATACTTATATGGATATGTGAAAGTGAATGAAACTTGTAGTCACTGCTTGTATCAAAGGTACAAACAAATTTATTAAGGAGGCTAAATCCTTTCTTTTTTATAGATCTTTTTATATCTATATATATAAACGTTAAAAGTCTGCATTTCCCCCAACATTTTTATGCTTTATTTTAAGTGATGGAGCACTCCATCTATGTATAGCTCAGTGATATAAACAATAGTAAATTTGACCTCTGCTATCGCACATACTCCTTTTAAACTAGTCAATCTGCCACACTGCAGAATTAGAATTTACCAGGCTAACCAAAAATATTCTAGTATTTTTCTGTGATGGATCTTAGAATGGAAAAATGGGGGTTAGTCAGATTCTCCCGAAATTCCTAGTGGGGGAAGGTTGTGTCTGTGTACCCAGTTACATTTGTACAGTTTCATATGTATTGCTCAACTCTGTAAATTACTTATTGAATACTTGTTGACCTCATTGGAGGTTTTATCAATTGACTAAATAGATATATTTCTATGTTTGTAACTGTACTTGTTGGAATTAAAATTACATTTTATACTTCACTTTACGTTGATCAACATTGTATTCACTATATCTATATCAGATCATCAGAGTAGACGTTACTTCAATAAAGTTTTATCAAATTACTGCTCTTTGCTGTTTTATCAATAGTATTTGCACATGAGATGTACTATAATATAGATAGTTTTTTAAGTTACATAATTATAACTCATTTATACCCACAGCCTAAGCCAAGCTGATAGCTGTTCACTAAATATAATTTTTTCTAAGAAATCACAGTACCGGTATTTATACCCAGGGCTTAGATACCCCTCACCCTGTATATACCTGACCCCATCAACTCCAACCAAATTCTGTGCCATTTATGACAGCAATAATCTTTTGTATAGAATAAGCATCAGTAACAGAGAAGATAAGAATTATATATATATTATTTAGTAGTATCATCAGCACACATCATTTTAAAACATCTGTAAAAAAAAGGCATTGAAAGTCTTAAACCGTAGAAGACTAGTAGATGCATTTGAATAATTCCATCATGGGAATATCAATGAGTATCCAGCAGCCATGAGAATATAGAAAAGGTTACATGCATCCAATTAAGTCTCTCTGCCCTCTGAGATACATTGAAATGCCCAAGTGTCAAGGAGAAGTAGGCAAATTAGTTAATCAAATGATTATGGTATCAATCATATGAATGAAATTAAATGCCTTTTACTTTTACTCTTATTATAATGCTGATAGCTGACTCATAATAATAAGTGAACTAGAGAGAAATTTTAAAGGCGACAACTTAGTTATTCATAAAAACTTTATTTATTTTATATTTATTGTATGACCTTGTATTAAATTTGTAAGTAACAATGTCATTTGTGATAAAAATTTATTTTATACAAAAAAGTTGCCTTTTAGTTTACATTTTTAGTTACAGTAGTTATTGTTAATAAACTGATATTAGGAATATGCACTATAGAAATATTTATTTAATTGAACGCAATGATAAATATGTAATAGGTTAAATAATAAAAAAGTTGCTCACATTAACATTCATTGAAACTCGAATGTTCATTTGTATAAAATATTAATAATACCAGTAGGCTATATTAAAATATATTCATTTCTATGCATGCCTATACCAAGAGTCTAATATAATTAAATGAAGTAAACATTTTTTGAATAGGTCACAGGAAATATGTTCTGCTTAAACAATTATACACATATTTGTAAATTCTTCAACGCAGGTTTATGTCAATAATTTATTAACATTAAACTTTAGACTAATACATCTACTAATAAATTATTTATAGTTTTATTTGAAAATTGTATTTGAATTATTAGCTATTTTTATGCAATACAAAATCAGATTTTAAAGAGATGGCGATGAATTAAAATCTACAATGTAAGTAATAGTCTACAATTTGTTCATTTATTTTTTTTTTTCTTTGCTACAATGAACAATTTTGTCAAAATAATTTTTTCATAATTAGGGGCTAGTTGTTTTTACTTTTTTATTTGTAAGGTACATAATAAATCAGGCACAGTGTAATAAATATAATGTACATCTATAGTATAATGAAAATAGGAATTCATTTATATGTCTTGACAAGTTGAATAGCATCCACTCATGTAATGCCTGAAAAAAAAAAAAACAGTACAAATATTACTCTTTTTGAAAATTTTTCTTAATGAGTAGGCCTATCTTTTTTAAAAATACATCTATAATTAGTTACATACTTATTCTTTGATCTTTGCGAGGTCTTATTATGCCAGTAAGTGCTGGTGGTTTATTAGAGATCAGTCGAGCATGACTTTCTTTCAAAGTTGTTGTCTTTTTACCATCATATTCACTTGCAGTTAATATAGGTAGACTGAATTAAGGATATTTTATTTATACAAAAATTAAATTACAATTTACTATTAAGAAAATCCATGGTACTGAAGGCTATACACTAATAAAGTACAAAATAAATAATTGTGTAGGGAATCGGGTCATAAATATTTGACCACATCATTAAACAGGCAAGAGCGCACTAAAACTTGGTGGGGAGGAAGGAAAAGTTGGAACAATACTTGTCTCGCCAAGCCCAATGTATATTTGTAAGGCCTACTACCAGGCTAAAGTGCAGGTTTAGGAGGTAATGCCACAACGTTAATGATCCAGGGGAATTTCTTAATTCTTAGGGGGGACAATATGCGTGTGCCTGCGGGATACCTAGCATGCAGCGAGCCCCATCGCATGTAATGCCCTGGACTAAAAAGCAGGGAGGCTCGTCTGGTATAAGCGACTTTTAAATTCAGTGTCGGGTGAATGGGGTCTTTTGGGTCAAATTTTGTGATAGAGGAAAATATATATGCTCTTTTTTTTAAATTTAAAGTCTAATGATTACACATTTACAACTTGATAACACAATCATAAAACTAAAATAAACAAATCTGAGGTTTTTAGTATTAGCTTAAGGTTTAAAACTATTATTAACCCAATTTATTAATTAGCTTTTGTCTGTAGGCACACATTCTTATAGGGCTTCTTATAGTTATTATACTAAGTACAGAAACATAAGACTTTTTGAAAAGGATATTGGCAACAATTGGTATTTCTAGTAAATGGGTCTCTGTTACAATTTCAAGTAGATGCTCCAGTTTTCCAATACCTGAATCTCCCTCTACACCATTTGCTATGGCATACAGCTCTAGAGTTAGATTGGCACTCATACCTGCTGCTATCTAGAAAAATAAAAATGTAATGTATGAGCAATATTTCACTCAATCATTGAAATAATCCCAACATCAAGGTTATTTATATAAATCCTTTATATGCAGTTTTCTTTTTCGGTCCTAAATTTTGAATAGACCCCAAAACTATTTTCTTCATTTTTACCCTTTCAAAAACAGGTTAAAACTGAAAATTTTAAAGAATATGTTTACATCCACAAGTATAAAGAATATCAACAAGTCTAGGCCTATGTGCTAAGTTTAAGCTAGATAGGATGGTGGGAAACAAATCAATTAGTGTCAATTAGCATTCTGAAGCTGTTGTCACAAAGAAATAAAAGCCTAATATATTAAAAAGGATGATATTTATTATGCTATTATTCTTACTACTATTTTACTATAATTAATAGATTGTATTTTTTTTTTAAGATAATAAAAGTAAAGTTAATTTTTTACACATTGAATATTAAATCTATTGGGTTGTTGAAGTAGAGTTCACTGTTTTAGAGTCCTTTGGGATGAAGAAAACTTAGTCCATGTAACACCAGAATCTGGCTCTTACTCTTAGTAGTCTTAGCTTCCTGGCTATGTATAGAGGGGAACACAAAGCATCCTGTCTCAGGCAAACAATCAAAATAATGTAGCATGTCTAAAGGACAAGTTACATCTCGGGTATAACTTGCTCACTCTGCTTCTGGAGATTTACATTACATTAAGATATTTTACAATGGGGGATTGGAACCATAGAAATACTTTATACTTGAACTTAATAAAGTAAAAAAAACTTACTGGTCCTGGTTGATATATAACCCTGAGTCCAGTGGCTGGGGGCGGCTGCGTCACTTTGAAATGGCATGTATCAATACCAGTATTTCTAAGAAATACATTATATGCATATGTAGAACCTTCTTTCAGTACTCCAAAAGAAACCTTTTCTGGTTGGCAAACTATGCCTCTCATATCTTGAAGGAATTTAAGGCCCTTGGAAGTGGCCCCTGTAATTGCAGATGTTTTGACCTTTCTGCGCACTGGTTCCTCTACGGTGAGAAACTAAGGATGTAATGATGAGATGCTATCATTATTTAAATTAATATATTGAAAAATTGAATTAACTTTGTTTACACTTTACATTATTTCTATATGGTTGATAAGAACAAATTTAAATGAAGAAAAAAATTGTAGTTAAATTCATAGTAGAATAAAATGCAAAACAATGCCCCAAAAATATATTTTAAAAGTACATCTACCGATACTGATAATTGATTATTGAATTATTTTTCTCTACATGAATAATTCTATTGATATAGTTTAATATTAAAAGGAAAACGATTATTGAAATAGTGAGTAATTCTATTAATATGGTCTAATCGTCTTTCGAGACTATGGAGCCAATGATGATGATGATGGTTTAATAGTGAAAGTAATAAGATTGTGGAATTATAGTGACTATGACAGGGTTACTTCATAATATTTGTAACAAAATCTACAAACACTATTAGCTCATTAGAAGCAATGGTAAATTTATAAACAACCTTTGTATTAGGCTGAGCTCCTGGTCTTCCACCTTTAATTGATTGAGGTAGTTGAAGACATTCTGTCCTTGGCTGACCAATGAGATTAACTTTGAGTGCATTGTCATGGACTTGTTCTTGGTTGTTTCCCTTGAATTCTGTAGCATCTGATTAAATTTTACATGAATTTACAGATATGTTAACTTATTTTAATGACACAATTATTTAATTACATTGATTATAGCTAATTTGAGTCAATGTGTCAGCTACAATTCCAGACACACTCAAATATAAACAGACAAGCTTTCAACCACATTTCACATTAAAGGGATATAATTCAAATATAAAAACTTAACTGGATTTTGTTGTGTTACTATAGCTAATTGGTGTGACCAGCACAATGCCCCCTTCTTCCCAACTGATGCTAGGTACCTGTCACTGAAAGGCGTACTGAACAAGAAAACGTATGCAGTTGGCTAATGTTTTAAATCTACCAATGTTGTGATTAGCCTTAGTGAAATCAGTTTAAGTCAAATCATTTTTTTCTAATTAAGATACTAGTACGGGGTACAGAACTGTAAAGAAAAAGGAGATGGTAATATTCCTTTATCTTTAATTGTATCAATTTCAGTAGTACCAGTATGCAACACTGATAAAATAATACAGGCTGTTACAAGATAGAAATGACCAATTTTCACAGACAACAGCTAACTGGCTGTATGAATTTTGAGGCTGTAGTCCTGTAGTGCTGCTCATCATTGGGTCATCTCCAGCGTGGATATCAGGTGTTGTTGGTGGGGATCCCACACCATCAATGCACAATCCAGGATGGGTCGAGCTTAATAGTAAGGAGGTAGCACTTATCGACAATGAACGCCATTTTCCATTTCGATTCCCAGGTGTCCGACTTATTGAGGTTGTCCTGTAGATGGATTGCATCATTTGGACTTTCAATGTGAGTATACAGGATGGTATCATCTGCGTAGATCCTGTCTCCCAAGTCATTGATGAAGATTGAGCACAGTATGGGGCTATGTACCAAACCCTGAGGAACTTCAGACATGACTGGCCCAATGCAGGAACTCTCACCTTCTACAACCAACCGTTGAGTTCGGCCAAAGAGGAAGTTTTCAACCCATCTCTTGGTCTCACCTCTTATGCCATAGTAATCGAGCTTGAGGACGAGACGCTGGTGATGGACCTTATCAAAGGCCTTGGAAAAATCTAGTAGGATGGTGTCAATTTGGTCAGCCTTGTCAATTACCACTGCCTGATCGTTAACAGTGAGGATGAGCTGGGACTCGCACAATTTTAAAGAGGATAAATGGAATTTTAGACACAGTCTTATAATTAATCATTACGTTGTTGTTTTTTAGCTTTCAAAATCGTTTGACCTTCAAATGCAAGACCTTTTGAAATTCTAAGCAAGAAAGCTCTAGCAATTTCACTTGTCCATATATACATCAATATCTGCATTGAGAATGAAATAATGCACTTTTAAATTTTATCAACAAACATCATTTCTACTTCTAGTGATTCACATATATCCTAATTATGATGCATATTTAATTACTGTTGTACCAGATGTATAGCCTGTTGAAATGTAGATATGTTCTCTCTAATGTCTACCAACTAATAATCTGATGATTTAGACACAATCTGACTCACAAAAAGGTTATATGTTCATTTATTTAGTAACTGATCTCAATTATAACTTCCAGTTCCAGCTAAGAATAAAGAAGGAGGAAGATAAAGGATTCTTAAAGTTTACAGGACTAGTAGGATTTAAATGAGTAATCCTGCCTTCACTTTCCCCCAATTAATGTCAGATACCAATCAAAAGTTGGTAGTCACCAGGATTAGAACATGGTCATTAATTAGGAATTTAAGTATAAATGTTCAGTCTCCCCCCCCCCTCCCCCCCAAAAAAGGGAATAAACTGCCAAAAAGCATATATAAGTGTTTCATATAAATTTAGCCAAAGCCTTTTATGACAAAAATAATGTTACATTGATATACATATAATAATAGTTTCAATATTGTATTTAAGATTGTGTTGCTAGTTCATGTAGAGTTGTTTATTGACATTTGATTTTGGTGTAGAGAGTATGTTTGTTTTAGTTGAGAGATATTTATTGATGATGACATAATATAATTATGCTTTCTCTAGTTTCTTCTAGTTTCTAGAGATTTCTTTTGCATTTGGCAGCCTTTGGGAAAATCCATTTCTAGTACTTTCTGCACTAAAATCTATAACTGTATTCATGCAGTCTTTTGTTTTTGTTGATTCCTGTGTTGTTTGATTTTCTATGTTGTTTGATTTAAGCATAGCAAGGAGTGTTGAATTTGTTTATACCTAATAAATAATAAATACCTTGATTTTGTTTCATATCTTTGTTTGCCATGACTGGTGTTGGATGATGGTCTGCAGGACTACTCTGACCAATAGCATGAGCTGGTGTTGGATTGTGGGGCCGGATTTTTTCTAATGGTGTTACAGCTATTTCCTCAAGTGTAGCACCTTCAAAAAATAGTTTCAATTAATACATTCTTGGAATAAGCAATACTTTTTCTTTTGAAATGTTGACCTAAGAATTATCATTTTACAATAAATCATTTATATTTGCCAGTAAATATTAAAAATATCTATATTTAAGATTTTGAGCCTGGAATCTTTGTTACACTAGCAGAACATGCTGACACTATCAGCCACATTATCTCATTATCAATATAATATATGCAGTATTTTCCCCCATTCAACATACTTTAGACTCCTACTGTCTTACTTATAGGTTGGGTCAGTTCATGCTACATTTATATGATTTGTCTTTTCGAAATCATCAATTAGCTTTGTCTCCTAGCCTAGAGTAATATCCATGTTCTTAGTTGTATGTTAAATGAGCTCTGAGCTTACATTATGTTTGTTGGCAGCGCTATATAAATATTAGTATTATTACCTTGTACCCACCTTCCCCATTTTTATACTATTTATTGCCCCCACCCAGTTAGGTAGCCTATGCATAATAAAATATAAATAAATACCAGTTGAAGTAGTTTCTCTTGAATTCTTCTGGATATTTGCTGATGAGCTTTCACTTGACTGATTACTTAAGCGTGCTTGTATAAAAAAAATTATTATATTTATTCTCGGTAGGCTCCATGTTTAATGCAAGGTGGTAGGTACTACAATAATTATGAAAGATAACTTTCAAATTCAACACTTAAAGTTTAATCACTATTATATTAATAACACTATAAAAAAACAACAACTTACATTGAGAAATATTTTGATTCAAACGTGGATTGGGTGTCAAGCTTACTTCACTATTTATTTCCCCCCCATATTCTAAAGATTCAAAAACGTGGTCATTTGTAAGCTCACGCATCATTTTTTCAACATCATTAGCCTGTTTTTAGAAACAAAAAGTTTAATTAATTCATGCTTGTAATATCAATCATATTCTGATTTAAAAAAAAACAACATATTATAAAGTTTATGCTTTGAATATACATTTTAGCATGTCTTCTTTCTTTTGTGTTTATCAAAACAAATCAAGCAAAGATTTTAATTAGTTTTAACTTACTTGTGAAAGGAGAAAGGCTTTTCCTATTTCACTTTCAAAATAAGGCTCTATTGCTTTATTTTTTAATTTTGATTTATTTTTTAGTTCTTCTTCTATTTCACGTTTATCTTGCTGCCAGTCTGCTTGTGTGCGTTTTGGAAGAGGTGTTGTAGGTGGAGTAGCTACATGAGGGGCTATAGCTTTCTCATAAATTGCTTTTACATGTTCTGCATAAAAAAAGATTTATACATTGGATTGCAATAATAAAGGTCTTATTTGTATGCAATACCCATGAAAAATATTATATTGTTTTATAACTTTATTTAAGCAAACATTTGAAAAAGTTTACATAAAATATATAGTTTAGAAACGTTTTGAAATGCTTCATATATATATAGAGAGAGAGTCGGTTTGACATTTTTTCAATTAACAAGGAAAGACTTTAAACAGGCTAATTAAGTTTGAAATTCATTTGTTTTATTATGAAATTTTAACATATAACTATTCAATGAATAAAATACACTAATAACATTTTGTTTACCTTGGTCACATTCTTGTTGCTTAGTAGATAAGCTACTTAATTCAGCTGCTAGACTTTTCTCTTCCTCACAGCGAGGATCATGAATGCTCATTAAATTCTCAGCCCGCATGCGAGCAACAACGGCCTCAGAGTATTTTAGTACACCACTTTTGAGCCTGTTTAAATTCATAAACTATTAGACCCAAGAATTTGAATAAAAAAATAATTTAGAAAACTTAGCTGACTATTTAAACATACCTGTTTCTTAAATGCTCAGTCATTGGCTTGTATTGTATAAGTTGCCTTAATTCCAATTTATTAGGACATTTTAGAATTGGAATTCTGCCAGGGCCTTTACTCAAAGACCCAATGTTTAATCCCTTGCCAACATTAGTACCAAACTTTGGACCAGGCTTTTTGAATTCTTTTGGAGGAAGAGTTATTAAATCTCTGCACCTGTAAAATAAAGTTTATCCATTATGTTATACGCTGCAAACATAAACATACTAAGCTACAGATATAGCCAACTTAAATAATGAACTTTACAATTTTGTTTAGACCTAATCGTCTCGAGTCCACTCTTTTAAATCTGCTGCACCTACACCTATTTGAAGACCTGTCTCTTTAGCTAGACTAGTGTTTTCGTGCCCTCCCCACCACATTTTGGTAGCTGAATTGTGAATTAAAAAAATAAGGCGCAATGAGCAATTACCAAGCTGATACGCAGCCTCTATGACAGGGCCACCAGTGCAGACTTCTTCAGTAACAACATTGGAGAACATTTTAGGACTACCGTTGAAATGCTGGCTCTCACCAACTCTCTTCAACATCTTCTTGGAGAGAATCATGTCAGCATAGGTGGCAGAACAATTACCAATCTTTGATTTGCTGATGACCTAGATGGACTGGCCAGGAGTGAGGAAGAACTAACCAACCTAGTAAAGCGACTAGACAAAACTTTCTCATCCTATGGCATGCAAATCAGTGCCCAAAAGACAAAATTAATTACCAGTAACACCAGCGGCATCACCACACAAATCAAGATAAAAAATATGATAGATAAAAGCTTTTTACCTTATGCCTGAAGGCATGATAGATTCTTGATCATATTTCTTGATCCATTTTTCTGACAAACTGGACAGATATGGCTTCAATATTGTTATACCAGTTACACCTGGATGGTCAGGAATTGGTTCTTTTAATACTGCTGTGGCAGGGTTGAGTTCTGCATGTGATAAATATTCAGCGACATCTTGAAATCTCAAAAGTTCAGTACCACTGCCATCGGCATGAATGATAAAAAACCGTGGCGCATGCTGATTATATGCCGTGATTTTTTTAACCTGAGGAAAGATGGCATTTTAAGTTAGTGAGTCAATATATATATATATATTTGTAAGAGGAGCACTAGCAACAGTAAGCCTTTCCTTGAACCCATCCCCCTCAAGAATTTTAAAATAATCATTTTTTTAAAATAATTAAAATGATTTTTAGGATTGTTATCTAGATGAACAGATCTGTAAATTTTGCTAGCATTCATATAATTATGCTATACATTTAAATTCTCTATTACATTTTCTTTGCATTTATTTCAATATTAATGGATAGTCCTTTTTAAAATTGTTTTAAATTTGGCTTTCCATAGGTCTAGAGATGTTTTTGAACATTGATAAGCCAAGTACATGTAATGTATCAGTGCGTACATTATTATTTTCAAATTAATTCTTTAGAAAATTATACATTTTTAAAATGAGAATTGAAAACTTTGAAATATTTAGTTAATCTAATTACATAAGATATTTGTGTTTAAAATAGTTTTGGTAAAAATTGTAAACCAGCTTAAAATGAGCTTCCCCACTATTATCTCCAGAAGTGGCAGTAAACTTGACCTAAATGTCATAAAATACTTTTGTTTTTGCCAAATTTGTATTGGCCTAATTTAACTATCCCTGGATATAAAATATATAGTTTGGTAAACCTAGTAAGATTACTTAAATGTACAAATTGCATTTAAAATGTGTAGGAGATCAGGAAAAAATGTTTATTATTTTTTTTAATATGTTTACACTAAATTGATATAAAATGCGTCTAATACTAAAGTATTATACAGCAACAAAAAAGGTTTACGCCTTGTCTTTGTGTAGAAAAATATATTCAGCAAACCAATAAAATAGACAAAGTGAATATTTGTAAAAAAAATTTATTTAAATTGATAGATTAGTTTTTCTGTTTTTTTTCATCAAAACTTTTCAAAGCCTTATATTTTTTTCTAGCTTATAATTTACTAACCATTTAGTACAGATAATCATTACAAAAGGGCTTTTAAGCTGCTAAAGAGAATTATAAATATTTTAGTAATTTTAAAGTATTTTTTTTAATGTTCATATTTTATGTCTCACAAAAAAATTCATAAACAATACAATTTAAATTCAATTTGGCATTTTCTAGAACTGTAGTCAATGTATTATTAAACAAATTATAAGCTTATTAATAATAGCTTTTTTCACTGAAGTAAAAAAACAACAATAAATCATAATTTGACATACTCAGGCAAAAACAAGAATACCTTTGTTTCCAGATCTTCATCACTGAGATCTGATAAGATTTCATCATCTTGAGAAGTTGAAATATTAAAATCTCCATTTGACTTGACATGAAAAATATGACCTTCTGGGTCTTCTGTTTCTATAACCAGTTGGTCATTGTGACGTATAACATACTGAAGTGGTCGTTCAGGCATAATGTGTTCAATGAAAAGTTTCCTTCTGGGATAATAAACCATGGTTCCTTCTGTGTCCACCTATTAAATATTTATTGAAAACATTGCATTTAATAGGGTATATTGAATAATGTATTCATTATACAGAGACTGTAAATGTGCTAATCTAAAGTCAATGCATTGGAAAATTAAAAGCTCTTTTGCCTCTTTGTACCCAAATATAAGTGAACTACTTTGAATTTATCTTTTTCCAATAAATATTAAGAGATACTTCTTGAGATCAATGTTAGTTTCTAAATAGATACGCCAGTTAAAATATACAGGTTTTGACTTCATTTTAGGGCACATAGTGGCCTCTCACATATTGGTGCTCAATTGCAATTATAATGGTCTCATTTTTAAATCTCAGTAAGACATCAGGTTTTCCTAGATCTTAAGTTATTTCTGATTCTACCTAGATCCCATAAGTATCTAGCATCTCACTTCCCAGTGAGTAGTTAGGTCAAACAAATGTTTTACTTCTTGATAGAAAATCTATTTATAAAGTCTAAAACTATAGTTTTAATTGACAAATAGAATGTAGGCCTATGTATTTGGATACAAATTTTAGAAATTTTGGAAATTAATGAAATCTGCAATTCCCATGGATTTTGTATTGCTGTATCGTAGGCCTTCAAAAGGTTTTCATATCTATCGCAAAATACCAACTGGCAAGATTCGGATATATCAAAAATCTTTAGTGAACAAAACCTTCTGTGAATTAACTATTTCGTTAATGATTGTTTTGATAGTTCAAAATTTGCTCCTCCCTTTTTTTTCTTTACCAATACAATTTTCATTTGTTTATGTTTGGTTATCTGTGACTTGAAACTATTTGTAAGGAAAGTTTTCAAATAATGGTGAATATTATGAAGCCCTTATGTTTAAATATACACATATAAAAAACAAATTTTATGCTACATTAGGACCATGTAGATCAACAAGTTATAGTGCGATCTATATGCAAGTCAACTACAAAATATCACTTTAAAAAAAACTAAAATGAGGGTGCGACCTATCCACTGGTGCCACTTATACAATATACATAAAAGTATGATAATAATAAAACAGAAATACACAAATTAAATAAACAAACTTCTATTCTTCCTCCTTGGCTGTGATGAATGATATAGTAGCCATCAGGAAAAACATTGATACTCGTTCCATTACCAAAGACTGTTAGATTTTCAGAAGTCTCTTCATTAAACTCAACTGTGGCATAAGCTGGACATTCTACTTTGAAAAACTTGTATGTTTTTAGGCCAAGACTTGATCGGTGATTATCTGTGATAAAAATAAACATTTTCAATAACTTATATTATGCATTATTATTTAATAGCATTGTTTTAAAGTTTATAAAATATAAAATGCATATATAAGTACAGATCTGACTAGTTTAAAATTTGTTTTTAGAAAAAGCCTAATTATGAGAAATAATACCTGCTTCCAAGGCTATTGGCATTTCTCTATAATACACAGTGATTCTGGTTCCATCTGCATGTTCAACAATTGTAGTTCCATCTGGAAAGCTTACTGTAACAACATGATCATCTCGTGTAGCCATTGTCTTTTTTTTTTTTAAGAGGTAAGAAATAAAAAGTTTTTTACTATCTATTACTAATTAAAAAATTGTAAAAAAATTTTATTTCTAAATAATAACAGTACTTTTGAGCCTTTTAAACAGATTTGAATCAGTAATATATGCTGTAACTCTACTGGGGTTAACCCCCCTGTCTTAGAAGACAATCAACCTTTTACTGAAAAAAGCAAAAATAGTTACAATTTATCAACAGGTGCCCAAGTGACTTATATGGTGATGGCCAATCTCTGATAGCCACTGATAAGTATTTAGAGGTCTTGAGTGCCAAAGCCAAGACAAGGATAGAATTCTGGGATGTGCACATTGTTATAATGTGTGTGTAGTTATTTTCTTGCTATGTTTATATCACCTCCAATAGTTCAGCAAAGAGCTTTATTTTACCCTTATTTTTTTTTGCCATTTCTCTCACCAAGCGGGCATATATTTTCCTTTTTTTGATCTCTCTAGCTTTATAAATTATGAAACATTCAAGACTGCATTGTTTATTTGTCTACAAGGTTTCTATTCACTTCTTATTTCTTACAATGATTACAAAAAGTAACATAAGAAATTAATAAATCTTTATACACTGAGAAAGGTCTGTCCGTTGTTCTATTTAAAGTTAGTCATAAAGTAAAGTGTATTTTAAATGCTATTGAAATCCTTTTTTGAGAAATATACTTATGTATTAGACCATTCAGCCATTAATGTTTGGAATGACCCTTTTTGATATGCAAAGGCTGGCATACGACCACATGGAGAAGCTAGGTTTAAACCATAAATTTAACAGAGTAAAGAAGCTTGCAGGTTATGATTTGCTGTTTAGTAGAAATCATATATTTGTAGAAAAAAAATCATTTTTTATATGAGAAATACCTTATTAGAAATAAATATGGGCTGTTTACTGCATGTTCCACTAAGTAAATATACCATTACTTTATTATCTATGAATATGAATAAATTAGTTACCTGTTGGGTGTCAGGATCAGATGCTAATGAGATTGGTACAGCTGGCAACTCTTTATACTCTTTAGACTTTGAAATTTGCATACGTTCTCCGTTTGGATAAGTAATAGTCCAGAAAGGAGATTCACTAGAAAATTGTACAGATTCTTCTACATCCGAGTCTGTTTGCTTGGTAGCACTTTTCACTCTTGATTGTGAATGTGACAATGCTTTTAGAAAACGTTAGAAATAAATCATTAATGTTTTAAAAATGAACGTAATAAATGAAAATAGTCAAGAGATAAAATAATTTTAAATTTAACAGCTTAAAATAAATTTTATATCCATAATCTGAGTATCTTTATGTCTGATTACTCTGTAGAAACTATATCTTTCTGACTTTTTTAGCCAATTACTCACTCATATATACATATATATTCTAAGATGTCAGTTTAATAGTATTTATAATTAATAAAAATGAATCGGTTAAACAGGACATAACAAAGAAGTTAAATATACCTGTAGTTACTTTTAAGTAATCAATGAAATCAAAGAAAAACAACTCTTAATGTGATAAATAAACTGTCTTCTACTAAATAATAAAAAAAAAATAAAGATCAGAATGAACATTTACATATGAATAAGCAAAACAAAATATTGGTCGACAACTGCAAGGCCTTGTTTGTAATGCATATAAATAACATGACAATATAATTTAAGGCCTGCCTCTTTTGTAGTCTTTTGTAGCTTTTGATAAGATGGACTGATTTTGTTAGCTGCTAAACTGTTTTCAAGTATTTTGAAAGGCAGGTTGGAAACACTACTTTGCAAAACATATATTTATATCATTATAAAATAGAGAAGTCTAACAAAATGAATAAATCTCACTTAAAAAAGAACAATCTACTTACTTTTCTGAGCTGCTGAGTCAGGTGACAATGCTTTAATACTGTTCACAGCAGATACGGGTTGGATATTTTGTGAACTCCACTCACCCGTGAAAACACTTACTGTGCCATCAGCACTTAGAACCTTACAAATTGGATTAATATAAGTAAAATACAAATTGTCAATGTATTTTGATGTGAAAATACTAATAAAAGTAATAAATTAATGCCCATAATATTCAAATAAAATGATGATGCCAAATATTAACTGTAAGTCATCTTAGCTTTTAAAGTTTAGTTTATATACATTCATTCTTTACCTCAACTGACCCATCAGTCATAACTTTGATGACATTACCATCTGATGTAATAGTGCGTGAAGCTTCCTTGATAATATAATTGTGCCTTGATGCTTCACATTCTTGGAGCCCACTAGTTTTAAAAGGATAGGATTGCTTGACAGCCAATTTGAAATCTTCAGGATAATTTGGCAGTACTCCTTTATTAGATAAAAATGGGCATTTATAGCAATATAGATTTAAATGTAGACCTTTATTTTGAGTAAGATGTATATCTATCTATATCTATCTCTATCTAAAAAATTAAAAATTAAACAATCCAAAGAAAAAAAGACTTGCCCACAGAGCTTTGTAAAAAATACATCACTTGAAGTCCATCTGGACATGTAACAAAAATATCTTGAAACTCTTGTTTCATTACATTGTTTTCAGTTTCATTTTTTTCTTCTACCATTTCTGTTTCCTCAATCTTTGGAAAATAACATATTTTAAAACCTTTTTACTTAAAATGTAATCCTCTGTTCTATCATACAAACAAATTAAAAAAACAACTACAATGTATAAATATTATGTGAAAAAAATCATTAAAAAAAAATACAGCACTACAGAAATCATTATTTTACTTTTATAAGCCTAAATATACCTCTCCATGCTTTACAGCTTATTCAATTTTTACAACAGTTTTGATTATTGCTGTAATGATTACATTTATTACCAAATAACAATTCTCTATAATTTACAAGAGGTCAATGTATGTAAAAAGTTGGCAACTTCCTTAGTTACCTTATCTGCAGACTCTTGGGGCACATGTTGACCTTTTCTTATATCTTTTTTACTTTTGTTTGGAGTAGACATATTTAAATGAGAAGTAGGTAATTCTGTGTTGGCAGGTTGGCAAGGTTCTATGGGATGAGTGTCTGCTTAAAGAAGAAAAATTAGTGTTGAGATAGACTTTTTGGTTAAAGAGTTTGTGCGCGTCCACCGTAGTTTCAATATAGAGAGATAGCAAAAACATCATTAGTGGCCAGCAAAAAATTAGAGCCAAAATAAAATAAAAATTAATGCCAAATCTAAATAATCGTTATTTTCAATTTAAATCGAAAGTAATTTTTAAATCTCCTTTATAAAGTTAAAATTTAATAAAATATCAAAACAATTTAAACAGGTAGCCTCCGTATTTTGAAAGTCTTTGTGTCTAGTAGTCAAGTTTATTGAATGAATTTATAATAGCCTAGGGCCTACTAGTTCAGAATAATTGTAGGCCTAGGCTCTAGGCCTATTATATAATTTTTAAGGTAGGCCTACGTATGCATTGCTTCACATAATACTTTACTGTAATAGTAGGCCTAGCCTAGGTCTATTTGAATGTGTAATTTTCCTAGAACTATTGACTATTACTATTAATACTATTATTACTATTAATATTAATATTATTATTTTATTTATCATAGTAGGCCAACCTACTTACTACTTGCCAAACTGGCATATTTATCTTAACAACCGAAAGCATGCTAACTTGGGTGTTCTGGTAGACGCGCACAAACTCTTTTACCGACTTTTTTAGTAAAAATCAACACAACCAAAATTTGGGATATTTTAAAATCAAAACATGTGAAAAATAAAGATGTTTTTTTAAAAATCTAAGCAGAATTAACAACAACAAACAATTTAGTTAATTAAACATAGGTTTGCTTTGTTTCTTAATAATTAAAAGTTTTATTTTTAATATATATTACAATTTTATTGTTTAGTTCCCCTGGAATAAGTTAAAAAAAGTAAAACAATTAATAAAACTTTTTTATACTTTTTAAATACTTTGCCATAAGATAATTTTAATGTTTCATTTATTTTAAATTAAGTTAAGAAAATGATTCACACAAAAATCCCACATAGTAAATATAGAGAGTAAATTTGTGGCATATGTTCCATAGATGGAGATATCTTAGATGATAGTTAAGTTGTTCTACTCTTCACTCTTTTCAACTAAAATAACACATCTTTATCTGCAGCAAACCATAGGGTTCATTTTAAGCATATCCCAGCTTGGAAAAATTATTGAAAGCCATTGTGTTATATAGATGGAGATATCTTGGATGATAGCTAAGTTGTTCTACTCTTCACTATTTTCAGTTACAATAACACATCTTTATCTGCGACATACCACAGGGTTTTAGCTTTAGGGCATATTCTGTTCTCCACGTACATAAGCCAGCTTGGATAAATTATTGAAAGCCATTGTGTATCTTGTTAATTATTTGCAGAAGAGCTATCATCCTGATCCATCTGCCTGTGCTGCTGCAGTGCAGGAGTGCCAACTTACAGTGAAAGGTGAAAGTCTGAATAGCTGCCAACAGACTCAAGTTAAATGAGGACAAACAGGTCAGCAGCTAAAAAAATGAGCTCATCTTATCAATTCTGTGTGGTTTTGTGTGGTTTGGATACCAGTCTTCTAAAGGTCGCAGTTACATCAATCAAAGCTGGGGCTTCAAAAATCCATTTGTTCAACACAAATAATAAACTGACAATAGTTCTGCACATCAGTGCTGTAGTTAGGGTTTGTTAATTTTATCTATGTGCCCAGGGTCAGCTGTGTCATCAACTTAATAAAAGAACAGCCAATGCCATAGCAGTATCTCCAAATTTTCACGGGATGGAATCACACCTTCCTACCTTCAAGAGCTCATAACAAAGCATCACTATCAAAGGTACTGCCTCCTCATCACAGTCACTCCTAAGAATTCCCAGTGCGGATGGACTCAAAAAGAACCTTTAGAGAGCGCTCATTTGAATCTGTTGCACCTTCTACTGGCCCTAGTAACATAAGTTTTTGGTTGCAGCTGACTCCAGGTTGCTTTTTTCATATTCATTCCATGAGTTAAATTACGAAAGTAAAGGATCTTTCAATTCTTCTGTTTATCTCGCTGTGAAGTATTGGTTGATTGTGTTGGATAGACCTCAAGTAAAGCAACTTATAATTGTGTATTATTTGAATACACATTTTTATTTGGTGAATATAGGAAAGAATAGAATATATTTTTTTTAATAGACATAAAAAAAAAGCATTAATTTGAGTAAATAAATATGTTTCAAAATAATAGAAAGATCTAAAGAATTGGAAAAAAAAATGGCTAAATGGATAGACTAAAAATGTAAAAAGCCTGTAAGACCTTTAGATTCTCCTGCCGGTCCATACTGGCTTAATGCTAAGACCATGCCATCAGAAAGTACTGCTGTAATGGAACCAAACTGACTCACAGGTTTTTTCTGTGATTTTACTTTCTTTACTAGTTTTTCTTCATCTTCTTCTGGTTTGTTTTCAGTTGAAACATCTGTTATTTTTTGCTCTTGTTCTAATATTGAAAGAAAGGAAATAAGTATACAAATTGTTATGATAAAAAAGTAACATGAAATAGAATACTTTATCTTTTAATGTTAATAAGGTTGTCCGCTTGTTCTATATTTGTTATTATTCTGATATTATTTTATGCCAAAAAACAATATTTCTCTAGAGACTATTTTCTAATACCATGTAATACGGTTGTTCTGCTTCTCATTTTAGGACAAGGTAATATACATTTACTTATGGGAGGAACCTTTGCCAAGGATTTAGACCTTGTATGAGTACTTGTGATGTAACTATCAAAACTTCTGCATAGAAATCATGTCTGTAACAAAAAAGAAACAATTTATGTTGAGATAAATTCTTAAAGTTATTTAACTTTTGGTAGTACCTGAATTTCCTTCTTTTTCATCTTCTGATATGACAGTTATTGGAACTGGTGTATCATTTTTAATATTGGGCTGTTCATGTGACACATCTTGTGACACACTTATTTCTTCTGGTGTTGTTTTAGACTCCTCATTTTGTTCATCTTGAACCTTGTCTATAATATCATAAGGGTTCAAAATATGAACTGTGAATATATGACCATCCTTCAAAACAGTATTCCTAATTGAAGTTGTCCCTGCAAGTAAAAAAAAAAACAACACTAAAAAAAAAAGATTTGCAAATTGTGTTTCACTATCTCAGTAGAGAAGTACTTACAATTTTTTATGAAAGTATAATATATGTAAAATATATGTCAGCATCATTTGAAAAACCTTTTTCTTTTTTTAAACCTCATCATTAGCCTAAAGTTCAAAATTGTTTTAAATATAACTTGGCTTGACCAAACAAAACCATAACAAATTCTGTTAATTGAATAAAACAACAACAGATTTATTACAAAACTTTATTGTTAACAATATTTAATACATACATAGAAAAAAAAGAATAAAGCTTCTCTACAAAAGTTTTCTGACATGACTATTATCTGAGAAGTATGCCATAACAGATTCTGTTGTACTAAACAACGTCTTCCTTCTAATTAAATGTAATCTAATTTTTGGGTATGACATGTGTTAATTGTTGCTTACAGAACCTGACAAAGTCAAATATCTCTCTTTATATATACATGAATATGTATGTTCATTATGACAGTCTGATGGATGATTCTCCATTCTATTATTCGAATAAGAAGATAGTCTTAAAGACCATTAATTTTTATTTAATTTCATATAAATACATTCATTAAACAACTTAATAATATAATGTAGATTTAAAAAATTTTAAAAATGAATCAGGCCTAAACGGTCACTAAAATTGAGTTAGTCAGAAAGAAGAAAAAACCTAGATAAGAATGAATTTTGTTTTATTATCAAAATTTATTATCAAATACAATATAAGAGTAGAATCTAATGACCTTGGATAAGAAAACCAGTTTTAGGTACTTGACATTAGAAAAGGTTAAAATGAAAACTAGAGACTCTTTGAAAAAATATCAATAGTTTGTATAAGGACATTTTTTAAATAATATGTTATTCATAAGACCATTCTTTATTATTGATGTTATTATGAAGAAGTGTGTTGAGTTTAAATTACAAAAAGAATATTTGTGAACAATGTATGCCTTTTTATATTTTCAAATTATAGATCTACTGGTACTTATGTCATATTAAACATTGATCATCTTTTTGAAAAAAAAGTGTTGGTCTATGATTTAAGAAAGGGATTAGGGGAATTTGTTCTAGCATAGCCTACTTCTATAACTACTTATACAATGACAGACCAGCTAGTCTCATAAACTTTAAAATTTAAAAAAAAAGTTTAATTATTAATAAATACCTTGAGCAAACTCAGTTCGTTCAATCTTGATTTGTCCTCCATCGGATGGAAACAAAGTTGTAGTTAAGCCTGACACATTCATAAGTTTATTTCCAGTGTTGTATCCATAGAACTGAAATACAAAGTTAATTCACCATAATTTTTTACATGGTTAGCAATTTTCTTGGATTCATTTCACAAACATTGATAAAAAATCAGAAATTAAAACTTCAACAAATGATAACTAATATATTTAAAAAAAAAAAAAATTTAGAGAGAAAGTATTATTTTGTATGTTCACAAAGTGGTATACATATTTTTTTTAGAATAGTTTTGTAACCCACAAATAGATGTCAGTATACAGTTACAGAAAGTGTTAGGGTGTGCCATGGAAGGGGACATAGTATATATAGCATACATAAAAACAACATATAAGAAAAAATAATAATCAATGCTGGTAAAATTAGTGACCTTACATATTGTGTCTGGCTAAACAATATGCCAGTATGACTTTTACAGTTATTATAGGAATCTTAACTTAGTCAGTTCATATTCCAAAGACTCTTAAGAATTTTCTAACAGGGAAATAACAAACAGCAAAAATCTGGTCTAACCAGGTCCCTGAACTCTACTATAGGATACAAGAAAAACAGTTCAATATGGAATAAGTGAAATGAAATTAGATTTCTCTAAATGTTATGTTAAATTATACTCACTGGCCAGTATTTCTTATTTAACACTGGTTCTATATGTGGGCTATTATCTTGCTCAATATTTATTACTGTCTTGCTAGATTTAGCACTACCTCTTGGGCTCTTCTGCTTTTCCTTTTCTATTTTTTCTTCCTAAATAAAAAGAATAAAGACATTTTTTGTTAGTTTTTTATAATTTCACTGTCTATGGAAAAATATCTAATTAAAAAACTTAAATAATTATACTAGAAAATATGCATAATAAACTGTTCTTAAAATAAAATATGCAACATTTAATCTTGATATAAAAAAAAAATTATCAAAATATCATAAATAAAAAAAAGTCAATGTTAAATAAATAATTAGAGATGATTGATATTTAATCATAACAAATTAACTCATTTGCTACTACCGCGACTGAATGCGGCATACCCCCCTCCGTACTAATGCGCCCAAAAGCGGCTGCCATGTGTGTGACTAGGCTATTGTCATTTATTGATTTTTCGCCATGCGTTCGTGTTTTTTTTTTTACTGCAAGCACGGCTTTTAAAAAGTAGGAATATAGTCTAATAAAAACCGTATGTTTTTATTAGGTTTAATTTTTTTGCGATGCGCGTTCAAAGTACGGGTAGTTTTCACTGGCCTTTCGTCTTGTAATACTTTTTTTATAGCCTTCGCCTTTAATTTTTTACTTTAATAATCAATAGCTCTATACCTCCAAATATAACATTTAACAACAGTTCTGATAATAAGGATGCAGCAGATATAGACTAAGATGAATTTCCATTACAATTCAATTTATGGGCTTTATGATACTTTATCGGACTTTGACGCTAGGGCTAGTGAAAATATTTAGCCAAATCCTAGGGTCTCAACACTCAGCGAATGATTTTACCGATAATTCAGCATTTTTTATGTATAAAAGTATACATTTCCAGAAAGCTAAGATATTTATCTATTTTATGATGTAATTTTTATTCACTTTGGGGAATATTTAGTAGTCATTAAAAAAATATTTAAAAATAATTTACAAAATTTAATACCAGAGTTCCTTTTAAATTTATAAAAATATATATTTGTTGAATACAGGCTAGTATTTTCAGGGGTGTCTTTGGAAAGTAGGTTAGTAGCAAATTAGTTAATCTGTATAAAACACCATGCTAATTTAAGTTACAATACAATAAAAACATTTTAGGAATAAAAGCTTTTTTTTATAAAGCTATTGGATGCTAAGAAATTATTTACTTTGGGTTTTTCTCTTTGTTGTGAAGATCTTGATTTTCTCTCTAACTTTTGTCTTTCTTTTTCTTCTTCTTCTTTAGCAAGTTTGTCCATCTCAGCTTGTTGAGCTTTGAGAGAGCCTTGGCGAATGTAAGGGTTGGTAGCACTTGCTGCCCTCTCACTAGAAGGAGATTTTCCAACTGACCTACTTTTTGAAGCTAAAGGAAAAAAAAAAATATTTATTCTTTTCTATGTTTTCTATATTCAGAGTGCTTACTATTATTAACTTATTATAACTCATCATAAACAGATTGATAAGGTGAATACTTCATAATGTAGACCATTACAAAAAACATTTCATTTTAGCTTTCATCCAGATATTCATAAGTCATGAAATTCAATAGAGCACACTACTCTAAAATCTTTTTAAATACCATCCCTTTTGAAAGTTGTAACTCATTTAACTAATATTACTGCTTTGTACATCATTGCATTTTTATTTTACTGATCAGTCAATTATTGTTTCACTGAAATCACTAAGCAAAAAGTGTAGAATTGTAAATGCTTGTAGGTTTAAACTTGATCATATATTAATATTACATTGACATCACATCAATCTTTTCATATTCACTAACTGAACTGACATGCTAGATTTCAAGACAGTGTATTATTCAATAAAGCTAAAGGATTAAATAGTTTCAAACATACCTGACCGTTGGGGTGATTTCATTCTTTTCAGTTTTTCATTCTTCTCTGCCTCTTTAGCTTTTTCCTCTTCTTCTTTATATATATTATTTACTTCCTTAGACAGTAGTTTACCCTGATATTCAGCTTCCTTTTCTTTCAACCAATCAGAAATTGATTCAGCAGTGTATTCCAAATAATTTCTATTCATTTTTGCAAAAGAAAATTTTGTCAAAATAATTGTAATATTTTTAAATAAATGTTTTTTAAAGCAATTATGTATAGATTTTGTTTATAAGAGACTAAAATAAAAGCTCATTGTATAGTAATCATAACACAGATCTCTGTAACAATTAGATTAGTTCTGAGATAAAGAAAATTTTCTAAACTGACCATGAAATAGTAAAATAGTAATGCATTTGTTACAACAGCAGCTGCAATACTGTCTCATGCACATAGGAAATAGTAGCAACTATTGACTTAAGCAATTATAGTAGGTGTTCTTATATAATATCATTATAAACATAACTTTATTTTTATGTATCTAACAACCTGAATCCCATGTTAGAATGAATTTCTTTATGCCAATCTATATGATTTTGAAACTCTCTGTTAAATGGATTGTGAAGAACAACCAAAATACTGTTGTCTCTTTTATGATAATAAGTGTCTTGTACAGGTAGGTAATAGGAGGCTTCTAAAAGAGTCTGAAATTTATAAGTACATAATTTTAGATTTAAATGACATGGCTAATTAAATTTTGATGATGAGCATACACAATAATTTTATAAAAAGGTGATTTATAATTTTTGAATGACTATCTTATCAAAATAGATCAAATAAAATATGTTTATCTAACTGCAAAAGTTGGTGTAGCTTAATTAAATCTTCATTTTACATTCTTTGCAATCACAAATTTGGACAATGTTGGTCCATGGTACAAATGAATTAGCATTCACAAGTTTCTGTGGCCTTGGTTTACAAGGGGATTATATGTGGCCAGTTCAATACCTAGCGGCTTTATTATACTATTGTCTGGTACCCATCAGATCTTGGTAGATTCAGGAACACCCTCCAGACCCAGAAAAAACTTCAACCTGTGACTTTCAGTCTGGCAATGCCAATGTGTTAAAGCTAAACTACTGAGCCGCCCCAAATTGAAATGCAAAACTAAATGCCAATCTTGTATAAAGAATGTCTGTAATATTGAGAGAATACTGCAACTAAAGTATATTAAATACATTTTATTTGAATAAAATATATATAATGTACCTGTTGTAAAATCTGAGGCTTAAAGTGCTCTGCAAAACACCATTGATCTAAATTTCTCTGCTGAATATCAATCATTTTCAGTAGCCCCTCTTCAAATGTATTTTGTGCTGGATCAGTAGAATCTAAGTAGTTAGCTTTACTGTCTTGTAGGCCTAACTGGATATCAAAATGAACTGAAATAAAAGAAACAAAATTAGAAATTGCAATAGTCATCATGTCTTTTGACTGCACCTTACAGATAAATAATGTGCATTTAGATCAAATAGAATGAAATCTTATTAATAAACTTCAATTTCAGTACCAGAAACAGATTGTGATTTTTTTGAGCTTGATGTGGACAATGTATCTCTGTTAAGTAGTATCCCTCGCTTGCTATCTATGCTCGTATGTCTGGATTTAACAGGTATACAACTTCCTGAAAAAAAATAAAAAGCTCAGATTAGTTTATCATGGAAAAGTGTAGGAAGCAATAATCTTCTTTATAGAAGGAGCGACTGTAATATATAAGATAAGATCTTAGCAAAAAAAAAATGGTGTGTATAACATTATATGGCACATAATATTTTGAAAAAAATACAATAAAAAAAAACAACTCTTTAAAAAACAAAACATTTTGCTAAGGAACTGAGAAACCAAAAAAATTTCAGAAATAAACAATTTTTTTTTAAAGTTCAGTTTACCAGAACCAAGGTTTACTTTAAGTTCCAGAATTACATTTGATACTGAAAGAAAAGAAAACTGATCTAAAGCTTCTGAATAAGTGCTCGTTGTGTAAATATACATAGATATTTATACCAACATATATAATTAAAGTGTGTATATATTTTTGTGTATACATTTATATACACATATCACTTTAATAGTTTCTTATAGATGCATTGGCTGTGACCGAATCAGACAAAAGTTAATTCTATTTACTCTAAACAATATTGAAGAGCTGTTTTTATTATATCACATGGTTGATTTTAAATAAACAACAGAGGGGCCAATTATTATGTATATAAAAACAAAAGCTGTAGTATTGCAACAATAAAACTAAATTCCTTTCATTCAATTTGTTGAATGCAAAGCCGGAGAGGCTGACTGGCCCTGCGGCTAGTACACCAGTCTGTCAATAAATAGCTTGGGTTCTAGCCCTGCCACCGATCAATCCCTGCCACCATGCAGGAGATTTGTACCTAGGATTTTAAAATCTTCTATCTGGAAGGAACGTCTGTAAACTTATAAGTCAAGCTATTTGGTTTGGAGAGTTTTTAGGTCATACAAAGCAAACAAATCTAGCATATGAGTAATGTCTATCAAATCTTTAAAGTTTTTTATTCATTAGAAATCATTGTTACTGTGATTTACTATTAAATATTAACTCCCTTTAATGAATAAGTCAATTATTTAGTTACTTATAAATAAATGTCCCTTTAGTGAGATTGTTATCTAGTCGAAGTTGCTGTCAAAGACATTCTGTAATCTACCAATTTAGTGAGATTGTTATCTAGTCGAAGTTGCTGTCAAAGACATTCTGTAATCTACCAATTTAGTGAGATTGTTATCTAGTCGAAGTTGCTGTCAAAGACATTCTGTAATCTACCAATTTAGTGAGATGGTTATCTAGCCGAAGTTGCTGTCAAAGACATTCTGTAATCTACCAATTTAGTGAGATTGTTATCTAGTCGAAGTTGCTGTCAAAGACATTCTGTAATCTACCAATTTAGTGAGATTGTTATCTAGTCGAAGTTGCTGTCAAAGACATTCTGTAATCTACCAATTTAGTGAGATTGTTATCTAGTCAAAGTTGCTGTCAAAGACATTCTGTAATCTACCAATTTAGTGAGATTGTTATCTAGTCAAAGTTGCTGTCAAAGACATTCTGTAATCTACCAATTTAGTGAGATTGTTATCTAGTCAAAGTTGCTGTCAAAGACATTCTGTAATCTACCAATTTAGTGAGATTGTTATCTAGTCAAAGTTGCTGTCAAAGACATTCTGTAATCTACCAATTTAGTGAGATTGTTATCTAGTCAAAGTTGCTGTCAAAGACATTCTGTAATCTACCAATTGGTACAATCATACATGATACTACTCTAAAGGACAATAATAACAGTGGAGATTAACATCTAAATTATAAAAATGCAGCTATTGTGTAAATTGTAGACCTATAGTTTGATAACAATTGTCTTTACTATTGTCAACAGCAGTTTAAGGGTGACCAGATACAAGTTAACAATGTTTTTGGAACACAAAGTAATGATGACAGTACTAACTCTTATTCTATAAATAGTTGGGATATACATACAAGAGAGAAACAAAACCAAACAAATGCATTTCTTAGAAATTGAAACAAATTCAATCATCTTTCTTTTCTCCTTCACTTTGACGGGCACATTAAGTAGTATATATATATATATATAATAATATATAATAATAATAATAATATATAATAATAATAATAATAATATATAATAATAATTTTTTTAAGACTGTATTTTTACTTCTTACAATTTCTTTTAAACCACTAAGCAAGATTTCATGTTGTAAAATTGAAAGCAAATAAAAGTTAGCCTTCAAAGAATAATCCTGACGAAAAGAAAATTTCTATTTCTATTTTTTTTTTCTAAAAATTGTTTAATATTCCAAATTTGTTGAAGTGTTATCATAAACAAATGGAAATAAAACTAATTAATCAATTGATCTATTAATTTTTAGTTAAGATATGTAAATTTCCATTCACACTGGTTAAATTTTTTTTCAGAAAGTTTGAATTTATATCATATTCATACTGTGGAAAAAAATTGCTGAAAAGCAAAACAATTATAAAAGAAATAGAAAGACCTAATTGTAAAAGGGACAAACAAATAATTTTTGAAAGGCAATGAAAAAAACTTTAACATAAAACAACACTGAACTTTTTATTCTATAACTTGTAGTACAGTTGTAATACAGTTGTAGTACAGTTGTAGTACAGTTATTGTCTTTTTAATTTTTTAAAGTTTTCATCTGAATCTTCTAAACCTAATTGTTTTATTATTCTAAAGAATCAATAAAAAAATCCCCCCAAAATAATCAAATCAAAGCTGAACTGTGCATCTCACCACGCCCAGAGCCTCCAAAAGGAGTCAAGGCTTTAGTACTCCCAACAGTAGTTACTCTTCTCATACTTGCTAAAGATTTGACTGATGGTATATCTGGGACAGTTAGTTCTAAATTTAATTTTGCTTTAAAAAAAAAGGGAGATAAATATATGTGTAAAACCAAAATGCGTCTGTTTGAGCAATTAGAAAATATAAACTTTATCATAACAGAAATTAATATAATGTTTAAATTATAATTTATCTTATATATAGTACACATCTTTTGTAGCTAAGATTAACTCTCATTAATATACACCTTCAAGGTGCAAGAAACAAAATATTTTCAGAAAAATTAACTATCACATATATATATGTGTATAGGTAACACCAGTACATGGGTTTAGAGTTATGTAATATTTTGTAGTTTACTTGCAGATTGATCACAATCATCTGAAGAACTACAATTTATTGTTGGAAATCATTTTATTAAGACATAAAAAGTTACAAAAATATTCATCTTAATTAGGAAAGTTTCTTTACAAAGAGATAACAGTTTAAATTATGCACAACGCAAACAATTAAATGAAGGTTGGGTTTCCATTTATTTTATCGAGCAATCATCAAACCCAGCAGTGCAGTTGTGATCTTTTTATAACGATTTCAAATGTGATAGATTGCACAGTGCAGGTCTTTATCTTTTTCTCTCAATACAATCACTGGTTCAGTTGTAATTGCAACTTTATGACAAAGCGTTTGAACTTTTTTACAACTATGTTAAGTGTATAGATCACGCCCCTAACTTTTATCTAAATTTTCAATTTAAAAAGTGCAACCTATAAGTGAGTATATGTGTAATAAAATGGTCATATTTTTGTAATGGCTTATTTAAGGACAACTTATACATCTAGGATGTGTCTGAAGATACAAATTAAATAATTGCTCATCACTTGATGCACATTTGGTGTTAGCTTCAGCGTGAAATCTTATTCAAATCTATTTAGTGGCACACAGAATCTTTATTTTAAAGATTTATGCTAAAATTTGACTAAACAGCAATGTATGAACTTATATATCAACATTTTAAAAATGTAGCAGTTAATTGGTCAGACCTTGTTCTTGCATTAATTATCACCACTAATAACAACTTAAAATGACCTACAATCCTGACCTTTTGCACCTAAACAGTTTTTAACTATATTGCTTATACAAATTAAACCTCCAGCTCATAATATTTCACTCTAGACGCAGACATTTTCTACAGAAAAAGAATGTATATAATACAAGTCAAACTGATAAAATAAGTCACTGTATAACCCAAACAGTACCAGTCATAATTTCATAAATACAGTAAATAATTTGGGGCTGAAAAAACTACCCCATTCCATCCGCCATCCCATCTGCCATCCAAGAGTACTCTTAAATTAAGACCTGCTCCCTCTAGAGAAAAAAAATGAACAATATTAGTATACTTTTGAACATTAACATATCACCTGCAGATTCCTCGGAAACTTCTCCATTGATTTCCTTGACAACTGGATTATTTACATCACTTTCATTAGGTACCATTGTTTTGAACAATGGATATGGGTCATCCCATGGAATGGCCGTGGGGGGAAGACCTTCTGAATCTTTCTTGAAAAAAAATCCATTAGCATCAGTGGTAGCTAGATCCATACTCTCGAACACAAACTGCTTAAAAGCTCTGTCAATTTCTGAAATTCACAAAAATGTTTTGTTTGAAACTTGAAGAGAAATTTGTTGCATATTCTCAAAAAATAATGTATATATAGTTAAAGAATTCTGAAAAGAAAATGAATTCAGCTCTTAAACTGATCTCTTGTGTAAATAATAGAATAAAAAGAATGTTGAGTAATTCTGCCTAGTAGAAGTAGCCTAATTACTATCACCAAGAACGTGACAGAGAAAAAGAGTATATATTTTATGTAAAATTATATTTTTTTACAATTCTTAGATAAAAGAAAATGAAAGCATGCCCATTTTGAAAGAAGTTTACCTGGTTTAGTTAGACCATCACTAGCACAGTAGTGAACAAGCTCCTGAAGTCGCACAGCCCTCTCTTTAGATGCAGGTGTAGGCGGTTGATGCAATTCACAGAGTTTGGCAAATGGCAGAAATTGTAGCATGTGTAGCTCAGTAGCTGCAAAATAAAATATACACGATAATAGTCTGGACACTTCTCACAGTTACATGAGATAAAAAATTAACATTATATCGTGCTACTTTGTAATTTTAGCCAGATGCAACTTAATTTAAATACAGTTTTTATTTTTCATATTTTTTCAAAATACAATACTAAAGGTATAATATGGGGCATTTAAATGTACTTCCTACAACTCCTAGAGTTTTATATCAGACACATCAACATTGTTAGTCTTTGTTCTCATATTGAAGTTTACATGAAATTAATTCTTTTTTAAATTATGTTTCTTTAAGTTAATTATTCTACCTAATTATTTTTTTTGCCCCAAAAATTACATATACACATTATATACCATAATACAAATAATACAAAATTTTAAAAAATAATAAAATTATACTTACCATTCGGGTCAAAATTATAATATGGTTGCAGATGTTTGGTTCTGATACTTATTTGATCATGGATATTCATTAATAAAGGAGGGATAGGAACCTCAGGTGGAGGATGAGGCAAGTCAAGTACTTCAGATAATGCCTAAAATAAAGGATAGAAATAAAATGCCTTCTTTTATTGTTATATTTTCAAACATTAAATTGGAATTTAAAATCCATCTCTGATGGTATGTTTTATGAAAAATGTTCTATTTCTTAGAAAGTTATTTATTAAATTATAGTTACATTGTATTCTCTTTCTGAAAGTGCTAACTTATTGGCAACATTAGCCAAGTAAGCTGCAAGGTTGAACTGTATACCATCAGTTCTCACTGGAGGAGGTTGATGACTAGGAGGTACTTTGTCTTCTTCTGTAGCAATCACCTATCAGACAAATAGTGTTAACAGTTTTAACATGTAAAAGTATAGTATGAATATATATTATATATAAGTAAAAAAAAAAAAAATTTCCTTTGCAGGCTTTAAGTGAGAAAAATGTTCAAGTGTATACCTGTTCCACCATGCAGTTCATTATTAAACTAACACTAACACTTTCTTGGGGAATGCAGTTCATTAGATCATTGTAAAATCTCATATCAATTGACTTTATGGTACTATGGGTTTCATCTATTTCTGGTGTAGGTAGCCCAGTCCCTAAAATACATAATTAAAGTAAAAAGTTAACCATGAATATTTTAACAAAGAAAAAAAAAATCTGTATACCAATTCTAAAACTACTAAATTGTCAATAATTTTGGCATTTAATAGCATTGTTACAATTATTGAGTAAGTTTCAACTAATGTGTTGTGTTGAAAAGTTGACCAGGGGTATAAAAAACTGTCATAAAAAATAAAATAAATATTCAGTAAATATATTCAACAATCTGATGTGTAGTAAATAAAATTGATTTTTAGCTGTAAGATAACTATTTGAAGCATTAAGTCATATATCATTTTAGGAGCAAATGTTTGTACTAGCTATTGGCATGAAATAGAGATATTTTTTGTTTAATTTCTAACTAACATACATATTTAAATTCAAATATGGACATTATTTTTCAATTTTAAAATATGTAACTGAAATAAAAGTTTTTTTTTAACCAAAAGATTAAAGTTTTATATTCATTAAAAAAAAATCAAACCTGATGAGTCATTTTCTCCACAATCTGGAACATGGATAAGATTCAAATTTTCTTTAAAAGTAGCATAAAGCCTTTTAGCTTCAAGAAGATTATACAGCATGATTGCTATTTCTTCAAATAAAGTTGTGCTATATTGAACCTTAGGATAAATATATATTTTAAAAATCATTATATAAATAAAAATTATGTTTAAAAGGATGCACTTTTCTCGTTTAAATCCCAGCACTTGAATTAAAACTGAAATAGGTATATTTATGCCTTGAGTTATACACTCATTATTATGTAGATTCTCTGATAGATTTTGTAACCACAGTTGCCATTAAAAAAATGGCATTTGTACCCAAGTAACCAAAACAAAATTTTTACCAGTAAGATAAAAAAAATATATTTTTTTAGCTCAATAACTTTCAAACTTGATGGTATCTATAATAATTTTCATATTACAAACAACATTATAGTTGTATTATTAAATTATTATAATAATAAGAAAATAACACCTTTTGCTCTGCATCAATTGGATCAGTTGGAATCACAAATGATTTTACTTCATAATCCAGCAAAGCAATATCATGACACTTAGAGGAATCTGGCAGGCATTGTAAAAGTGGGAGTACATCTTTCCAAAACAGGCAAAGTTCTTTGGTGAATTCCGCTTCATGAATTTTAATTTCTCCTTTATGTTGATCTTCAATATCTTTAATTAGAAACCAAAGTTGTGAAAATGGTACAGGCCTAAAATAGTGCTTTAATATTTCTAAATTGTGTAAATTTATATTAATAAATCATAAGTCATATTTAAATTTGGCCTTCAAAGTTATTATCACTAGTCATTTGAATAAAAGATAAGAAATGACTAGCCAAAGGTTGGGTGCTAACCACAGGGGATAGCTGAATTCCACACTACCAATAAAGTCTGTGCTATTGCCACAATAAAGTCTGTGCTATTGCCACAATAAAGTCTGTGCTATTGCCACAATAAAGTCTGTGCTATTGCTACAATAAAGTCTGTGCTATTGCTACAATAAAGTCTGTGCTATTGCTACAATAAAGTCTGTGCTATTGCTACAATAAAGTCTGTGCTATTGCTACAATAAAGTCTGTGCTATTGCTACAATAAAGTCTGTGCTATTGCTACAATAAAGTCTGTGCTATTGCCACTGTGCCAACTAAATTCCAGACTACCAATAAAGTCTGTGCTATTGCCACTGTGCCAACTAAATTCCACACTATCAATAAAGTCTGTGCTATTGCTACTGTTGCCAACTAAGAAACAGAATGAGAGCATCAGAAAACTGACATACAAGCAATAAAATAATGACCTAATTAAACAATAATAACATGGTGTTGCCCAACTAGAACAAAGCCAGCTCCCCTAGCCTCAAATGGGTCCACCAAATGGAAGAAACTAATTAATTGGTCATTTATATAGCGCCTCACTCCATGCTAATGCAAGCATGCTCAGCGTGCTCATAAAAACGAAACACTTCAAAATAGTTTTAAACAAGTTTTGCGGATGAAGGCACAAAACGACAATAACTTTATAAAATAGTTTTAAGCTAAGTTTTCGTTGATGGTAGTATACTTGATCAACAAATTCACCTTAAAAGGTCTCTTTGCAAGTGCCATTCAAAATGGCAATGTTATCCCATGAGATATTGATATGAGACAAAGGCCATTATAAAAAAACAAATGTAATAACTAATGGACAATAAAACATAATCTGCCAGCACAACTGGTCAAATAAGCTCTGGGGTCCATAGCCAGGTCTTTTGAAGACAGAGAGACAGGATGACAGTTTAGTCAAAAGAAGGAAATGTGGAATACAGAAAAAGAAGAAGCACTAGCAAATATTCATTTACATTATGAATATTTAAGGAATTATTTCAATTGTTTATTATCTAAAATTTGATTTGAAGGAATGATTCAAACACACTAACCTGTCTTAACCTGTACTTATTTTAGCATATTAACAAATATGGAACAACTCTAAGAATAGCTACATATTTCAGCCCATTCCTGCTCCGGGATATTTTTTCCATTGATGCCTCTGGTCTGAATAATTGTTTCATTTTAAATTAAATGGATAATTAATAAATTGTAAAAATGTAAAATAACTATCCTACCTAAATGTTCTGTTTTCTTCATTGAATTTTCAGAATCCTGAGTTGACACTCTAATTATACAAGCAACATCCACACCAATATCTTCCAGTGCTTGAAAAATATGAGGATCATTAAAGCCAGAAATGAGGATGTAATGTTGTGCCCCATCATCTGGTTCATCATCTGTAAAAGAAATATATAAGAAACAAATCTTTATAACTGCTATAACACATTAGTACATATTTAAATCAGTAATAAGTGGGTTTACTTATAATTATATTTTACTAACCAATGTATTTAGAATCATCATCTTCTTCTCCTCGTTTTTTTAGTTTGCTGCCTTCTTTGGCTACTTGAATTTCTGGTGTCTTTTTGCCTCCTCTTTTTGGAGATTTTAAAGATGCAGAGTTGGTTCTTTTTTTCTTGTCAACGGTAGGCTAAAATATTATGTTAATACAAGAATATTAACATACCACACATATTTATGAAACATTATTATGGATAAATAAACTGAGTTGTGATTTAAAAATACAATGTTTAAAACAATAAGTTAGCCTTTTACAATACACTTTAAAACTGCCATTTCAGTATATATCTTCTAAGTAGAAAAAGAGGCATGTGCTTGCTGTCTTAACCAAAGTAATGATGCTAGTTTTAGATCAAATTAAAAACTGTAAATACCACACCTATTACATACAAAAAAACAATATTGCAAAAGAATCCATTACTTGGCACAAATATATATAAAGAGCTGGAACAGATCTCAAATAAATAATGGTATGTTAATTTTAACAATATCTAGAACACAGTAAAAAAATGAATAAAACATGTGCGTATATGAGAAACGACATATTAGAAAAAGAAGTTGTATGGACTGTGTCACCTTTCAAACCCTAGTTAAAGTGATCTGATGGAACATTGACTCTACCCATGGGTGTCAAAGCTATTGAAGAATATAAAACAAAGTCCCTTTGAGCGCCTAAAGTCATTATATAAAACTGGGGAAGGTCAGCTAATGCATGAGGAGCAACTCCTAAACTTTCTACATTGTCATATGTGGCAGGAAGCACACATCAAACCGCCCACCGGCCTGGTTCAATGACAAAGTTACAACTTCAAAATATCTTTGCTAATAAGTTGCTTCACCATCAGGCTACATAGCCAGGTATACTAAGTTGGGTCCCTCTTGTTTATGATCAGTACAACTATACAGGTAACACCAATGTGGGGGAAAGTGAAGCACAGTGGAATTCTAGGTGCACAGTTTAAATATCCACAGGACTCTAGAATAGGACTTTGAAACAATGCAGATAAAGTCTTGTTACTGTACCCAAACAATACCAATAGATTAGGAATTAGAAGCCAATAATACAGAAATAATTTATAAGGAATATCAACCAGTATACATCAACAATAATGTTTTGGGTTAAAGCCAGACAAAAAAACTTTATATAATATAAAAAAATGTTATAGCTTATGTGTTAGGCTTAAATATTTGTATTTACTAAACAAAAAATAATTTATGTATAAAATTATGAATCAGTTAGAGTGTGAGATACATTTATTTTGATTTTAAAATAGAGATAGTTGACAACTTTTTTATAGAAGAAAATAGGACATTGAATTACTAAACATTGTACATATTACTAAGAAATCCTAAATTTTAAGCGAATAATATTATTATTGCATGATGACTAAAGGTAATTGCACTAAGTCTATCCCACATAAGCATATGACACCAGAATGAAATCTAGAGAGCATAGTTTTATACCCAGAATACTGATGATTACCCTAGACAATAAGACTGTACCCCATCAATAGCTGATTACATAGAATTACTGTTAATAAATTTCAGTGGTAAGCCTCAAGAGTATGACTTGTACATTGAATGCAACATAAATGAAAAAAAACACACTAAGATAGATTAAATTAATGAGAAAACATATTCAACATATTTCTTTGAATATCTGTAGGCTTCTAGGAAAATTGTTTTAAAAAAAAACAACATTATTATGGTAGATAATACATATATACTATAACTGAACTAAAGAGTTAATTTGCTATAATTTAATACATCAGATAAAGCAATAATAAAGAGTGCACAAACAAGAAAGATCCAAAATTTACTATTTAAAACAGGAGCATATATCACTGGAAATCGCTGTGGCTCATAATAAAAAGCCAGCAGAAAGAGTAAACAAAAATAAAACATATAGAGAATGAGTAACATCCATGATGTCAAAACTAGGCAGTGAAAAACTAAAGAAAGTTAAAATTAAAGTTAGTAGACAGTGGAGAAACAATATAGACAATGGCCTAAATAAATAAACTTTTCAAGCTTTAGAACTTTGTAGCTTCTATGAAAGAATTGATGAATATAATTGAATTCAGATACACTTTTGTGATGTAACTCTAAACTAATTTACATATTTTAGACAAATCTGCCATTAAAATATGTTTTTAATTATTTACTTTTGATCAAAATATTATTTGCATATTTGACCTTGCGCCTTTTTAAAAAAAAATTTATTTCTCTATTTTAATTTTTTATTGAAATGTAGGCACTATTGAGTTTAAACCAAAAATTGTATTGTATAATATCTGAAAGCAAAGTTTGTTTTAGATTAAATGAGAAAGTATAGTACATGAGAATTTATTTTAGTAAAACTTATGAGCATCTGCTCTCTTACCTTAGCCTTTTGTGCCTTTAAATAAAATAAAAATCTTATATGTTACAGACAGTATTTATACCACTACATCAACATGAATTAAGAATATATACATCATGTAACACCCTTATAAAAGACTTTTCTCTACACAATTATATAATAATACTCAAATAGATCCCTAAGTTTTTCAAAGGCATTTGATCCAGTTCACCGTCTTTAATTACTTAAGACAATATAAATGTTTTTTTTAAACAATTATTATGTGGTCTGCCGATATATCAACAGACAATCAGATGGGTAGAGACAAAAATATTACCATTAATGGTTCAAAATCAACATAACTATACAATTAGGTAGTTCCACAAAGAATGGTCTTAAGCACACTACATTTATTAATTTATTTATGGTACCTAATAATATAAATTTGGACACAAAAGTTTGCAAATAGTTGCAATAAAGCCAACGAAACTTGATATCTATCTAGAAAATGAATTTACATTTATTAGTAAGTTAGAATGCATAGAGGGAAAGCTGGGAAAGTTTGGTGAAAATTTAATTTGTATTAAACTAAAATTTTTAGTCAATATAATAAAATTAAAAAGTTTTTCTCAACTAATTTGTTTCTTAATTTTATTTTCTTTTAAAGTGAAGTGTCCCTACCTAGCTAAACTTTGGCATGAAAATAAATCTAAAAGGATGCTTTAAACCTATAGAACTTCCCTCAGATACAAAATTAAACATTACAAAACTAGAAAAAATAAGATGTTACAGTTTATTACAAGCGAACAGTCACACCCAATGAGTCTAATACACTATATCTAGAACACTTCATGACAAGATAAAAAGCAATAAGTAGTAACTTTTCAAAAAGTGTTGTGTGTATAAGATGCACCCCTATTTTTGATCAAAACTTAGTTTAAAAAGTGTGACTTATACGCAAGTATATACCGTACTAACCCTTTACCCTAATTTGTAAACTTTCCTAAAAAAATAGTTTCAATCTTGTATAATGCAATAAAGGCAGCGTTTCATTTATTTTTAATGACCGATCAACATAGCTATTAGTCATAGGAGAAATATTTTGTAAAACGTCTGTTTCTTTATTGACACAAAATTAATTCTTTTGAAGTGCGCTCTTTAGACTACATGGCACCGTCACTATAACAGTGCCCTTATTATCATGACCATTGTTTGTAATTATTTCAAACGCAAAAAAAATAATTAAATGGTGAGGGCTGGCTTTTTATCTTGTTCGCTTAGCAACCGACAATAAGCTGTGTTTTCTTTTCAACTATTAAATGCAACAAGGAAAAATGAAACACACTATTGACATTTCACTCATTTTTTTTTATAGATTCACAAAAAAAAGTTTTAGTGCAGCGTTTTTTTTAAATGTCCTGAAAATGTGTCAATTGGTTGATTGTAGTTATGGAAACATTATTTAGACATGGCACAGTTTTCTTGGAGTTCTAAACACTGCCTTAGAAGGATATAGCCTATAGGCCTAGGCCATAGGTCCTAAATAAAATGCATTTTAAGCTACTAGTCTACAAGCTTTTGCCTTTAATATAGGTCTAGATAGGCTTTTACACAGTTAAAAAAGTGTGACCTATATGCGAGCAAATTTGGTATATCAACTCTACCTTTAGTTCTGCTTCTCTTCGCTTCAAATCATTGGATTTAATCATTAATAGTTTCCACTTGATAAGTTTAGCCATTAGATCTCTTGGAAGTGGATCGTTGTTTTCCAAATATACTTTACAACTGTCAAAAACTTCACTATTTGGTGCAGCATCTTTATTTTTATCCTTTTTTATGCCCCTTGGGTTACCAAGTTCTTTCACCTTGAGAAACACAAAGCACAATAATGGATGGATCAATTTTAAAGATTTTTTATTAGAAAATAAATTATCAATAATAAGATTGGCAAGCCTAAAAATATATGGGCCAACCTTCTTTTAAATGTTTTAAAAAAAAGGTGTAAAGAAAAAATAAAAGTCATTAGTCTATTATGATTTTTTATTTTTTTTAGTGGTATTCTGAATACAATACATTTGTCTTAGGAATCTAAGTTAATGTTTCTTTTTTATTTGCATGATTATAAACATTAAAATATTTTACTTCATTTAAGAGAAGATCTTTGGTGACCACTGAGAAAAGTTTTCTTATCCCTGTGAGAGTAATTATATTCAGGGCTTCAATATGCTTGAAATCTTCTGGCTGCTTGCCTACAATCCAGGCTAAGCATGGATTCCAAGTTTCCTAAAAGAACAAAATCCATAAGTCATCTTTTTATTTGTAAGCTTTGTAAAACAAATAACGCAATACAATTTGACAATAATTGTTGTTTGCTTATTTGTAATGTAAAAATGCGGTTTAAATGCCTGTGTCTGAGTAGGCTACATGGGATGACTGTCTCAACGTAAGAGTCTTTTACAATATTCAATATGGAAAGTCTTAACCACTTAACATATTTGCTAGAGTAAACTCGATTTGCACCAACTTGCACGATTTTACTATATCGAGTTTAGCCGTTCACCTTGGTTATTTTTCGAAGAAGCTTTTTTTCAACGGGAAAATTCAAGCCCTTTTTTTAGCTATTCATAGCAGACGCCATGGTTTAGTTTTGAGCTTTTAGGGTTAGACACGAGGTGTGTATAGTGTTATATTTGACCCCTATTGTCAAGCTTTGTGTGGCGTGCACTATGAGCATGTAGGCCCCAATTAGGCCCCAATTAGTAATTAGCTTGTTGTGTTTGTCAAGGCAAGAGTGTGTAATAAAAGGGCTAATACTAATGAAGAAGATGATTTGTATTGTGACAGTATTTGAATAGGAAAACAAAGAAGAAAATAAAGTTGATGAATCTGGAAGCGATAAAATTGCTTTTTTATATAGTGACATTGAACTTTCAACTGATAGTGACTTTGAAGAAGACACTACAGCTACTGAACGTCAGTGGTTCAAAATAAAAACAGATGGACCTATTCCACCCGCACCACCACCATTTCCATTTACGGCAGTAAGTAGCCTACTGTACATTTTCAAGTGTACTGTCCTTGATATAGAGTATCAAAACCTTCCCATGTCCACTCAAGTTGGGATGTCATTGATGAAATCTTGACAACGGACAACTTTTACACTTCACCTCAATTAGCTGACATGCTAATACAAAATAAAACAAGGTTTATGGAACTGCAAGAATGTCAAGGAAGGATATATGCCTTCACAAATATAAGACACATAACTTACAAAAGGAGAAATCATAGAACACTAAAGAAGCAAAGTTATAGCACTGAAATGGAAGGACAAAAGAGTCACTATAAGTATAAGTCAAGTAGGCTCTGTTGTATAGTAGCCCTATAGTAAAATGTTCAATTCAATATTAATTTTTAGGATATATTATATCTGAGCCAGAATTAACTCCAATCTTTCTTCTTTAGAATAAATGTAATGTTTAATTTTGTTATTGTGAGTTATAGTTTCATGGTTAGGCCTATATATGTTTTTGTAGGCCTATGTGTTTTTGTAAATCAAGTTAACTTGAGCAAATAAAGTGGGTATAATTTGTGCATAACTTTTTTTTTACTTTTTCCACATATTTAAAAAAAAAGTCCTTTTCTCAACCTTCCCAACAATCAAAGATTTTGAATTCAAACATAATAAAAAGTAGTAAAATTTTGACCGATTTTCGGAAACAAAGTGGTAGCCTATATATAATATATGTTAAGTCTTTACATTTAACAATCTCACTGCATTTTATTGTGCATTATCAGTTAGGCCTATCAGATTCGAAACACATTCCTTATTATCTTTCTATAATTATCTGGTGAAAAACATTTGTATCTGTATTTCTGGTGTCATTAGGGTTGCCAGATACCTTTCAAGAAAATAATAATACCAGCAGACACCTTCTACTTCTAATCTTCAGATAGGGATCGCATAGCCCTATGCCTATGACTATGATTTATGATTGTCCTGATTCTGATTTAGTCCTTTTAAATTCGTATCCTCCAGGCCCCATAAAAAAAACTATAACTATAATAAAGTCAGTGTAAGTGTAACTTATTGTAAGTAAAATATTAAGTTAAACATTAGGCTAACTCAAACTCTAACTAAACAATAACAACGACAAACAACAGTTGAACAGTCCTAAACTTTAAACTTTAAATTTAAAGACTAAAGAATTTGTAAAACTAGACCTACCTCAGCAAAAGAGCCAGATGCATAGTTATTTTCTCCTTTACCACGGGGAGAAGCATTAGATTTTACGTCTCCACTTTTACCTCGCTTCCCAGCTTTTGCCATATTTAAATTTAATCTAATTTCAAAAGGGTTTCATTAGCAGTGTCGCCATTCTTGTTGTATCTGTTGCCATGTCGCCAGTGTGATCTCGCCAGATACCGGTTATAAAAATATCGCGTTTCTTGCCTTCCATCTACTTCCTACAACAACAATCATGGCTGCCACCTTGATTCATCTTTGCAGTAGAAGTGCACTTAGAAAATATGATTTTTGTCACTCGTGGAATACAATTAGAAAAGTATCTACACAGCTTTATATAGAACAATTTGGCGACCCTGCATCGGTTGTAAAGCTTAAAGAAACTGAAATTTCTTCCAATCTTGAAGCAAGAGAAGTTTTAGTGAAAATGGAAATGGCACCCATCAATCCTTCTGATCTTAATATGATAGAGGGGACATATTTTATTCAGCCACCACTTCCAACTGTCGTGGGAAATGAAGGTGTTGGAAGGGTGGTTGAATTAGGAAATGAGGTCAAAGGTTTAGCTATAGGGGATTTGGTAATTCCATCTGATACTGCATGGGGAACATGGCAATCTTACAAAAAAACACAAGATGTGGACATTATAAAACTTCCCAGTGATGTTCCAGTCTTGTCAGCTGCAACTATTTCAGTAAATCCATGCACTGCATATCGTATGCTTAAAGACTATGTTAACCTGCAGCCAGGTGATACTGTTATTCAAAATGGAGCCAATAGTGGCGTGGGTTTAAGTGTAATACAGCTGGCAAAAGAGTGGAATATAACTACCATAAATATAGTACGAGACAGGCCAGACTTTAAGCATCTTCAGAGTTCACTGATGTCTCTAGGAGCAGACATAGTTATTACTGAGGATTTTGTACGTTCAAGGGAAATGAAAAATCTGCTTAGTTCCTTAAAAAGTCAGCCTAAATTAGCATTAAATTGCATCGGAGGAGCTTCAGCTACAGAGCTATTGCGTTGTTTAAATCAAAAAGGTATTATGGTCACCTATGGAGGAATGTCAAGGAAACCAGTTACTGCTCCAACTGGGGCTCTTATATTTAAGGAAATAACCCTTCATGGATACTGGAATACAAATTGGAATAGACAACATAAAACAGATATTGCTAGGTATGAAATGTTGTCTGACATCTGCAGTTTAATAAAAAAATCAAAGTTTGTTCCTCCTCCTTGTCAGTTTTTTCCTCTCAGTGACTTTAAAAAAGCCATTCAAGAAGCAATCAGAGGGTTTAAATGTGGAAAAATAATATTTAAAATGGACTAATATTTAGTAATATTGCAATTCGCTCTTGGCTGGCCTCTCGGCCTCCTCTCTTCAGGTCCTCCAACGTGTTCAAGACTGCGCTGCCTGACTAGTCCTCAAGAAGAAGAAGCCAAATCATATCACTCCTCTGCTCTGATCTCTGCACTGGCTACCCATCAACAGTCGGATCTCCTACAAACTGGCTTCTCTTTGCTACAAGTGCCTGAATTTGCTCAGCTTCTGACTCACTGACTCTTTGGATCCTTTGCACGAAGCTAGTGTCCACTGGCCAACATGCATTCTCCTACGCTGGCCTGTCAGTCTGGAATCCCCTCCCCCGTCCAGTTTCGCCAGAGCCCTAGCTTTGACACCTTCAGGAGCCGGCTTACAAATATACATTTTGTCTGTTCTTCGTATTTGTACTCTGTCTGTAACTGTTGTCAGCGCATAGAACTATAACTGTCCTCATCGGGATATGCTCTATATAAGCATAATATAAATTATTATTATTATTAGTAGTAATAATGATTGACTACAGTGATGTCTCTGTTTATAAATCCCCTTATTAAACTTAATAATACACATTTCAAGAGAGGATTGGTATAACCACAGCCAAGCAGTAATTATAGTAAACTGAAGTCTGAAAAAATGAAATAGTCTTCCTTCCATAAAAATGTGTCTATTTTGTTAGTATTTTGACTAAAAAATATTTAACAATAATTATTAATTAAAAAGAGTTTTAAAAATTAGATATAAAAATATAATACTAATGTGTAGTTATTTTTTTTAAACATAATTTACAAAAATATGTTAATGTTAAACTTTGTTTTCTCAAGCTCTAATCTGTACAAATGGCAAATGGTGACTGCAAAGTCTTACAGAAAATTTAATGAATTAAAGTATATTGTTAAGTTTGGTAGAAATGAAAGCCTGTTTTAAGATCTTTTTAACCATATGTATATAATTAAAAATGTCATTCAAAACACTTAGATACCCTTCTGTGACGTTACAAATACAATTTAATACGTTTTATTTAGCCATTTGCATTAATTTGATTGCAAATTTTTTTTTTAAATATGCATTTATTATGTTTAATTGTAATAGTTTTTATTTTACATACACTGCAAGGCTAAAGACACATATTTTTTTGTGCCATTTTTAAATGTGCTATTTTTAGAATTGTTTTATAAATTTAAAAAATCTATTATTCAGAGTAAAGACTTATTATAGCTGGGACATTTTGACACCAGATTAAACTGTCACACTTTTTAAATTCAAAAATGTTGGCAGCTATGTACCGGGTAGTTAGAAATAAGTATGGTATTTGTGGTATATAAATATAAGCAAATGTTTCTCTACAAATATTGCCTGTACATATATTATTATTAATATTAAGGCTGCACTGTTCTCTTTCATTATATGATAACAATATTAACCAGTCTAAGAAACTATTTTTTTTGTAAAATATTTTAAATATTTTTTTTTTGGTACTCTGTACTTTATTTTAAAAGAAATTAAAAGCATTATAAGTATAAGATATTTATAATATACCCAAAAAAATATTTATAGCAGGGGTCTCAAACTCTGATCGCTTTGATGGCACCGTGGGGACTTTTATTGTCATTCAAGGGTGGCATTTACTAATGTAATTTTTAAAAGTCATTTAATTTGTTCATGAAAACTAATGAGTAAGGTGAATGTAATTCCAGAACTAAGTTGACGAAAATGTATTTTTTTCAGGTAACATTTTGCATCAACAAGGACCTCAATATTAGTTTGACATGTATGCGATCTATCTAACCGCAGTGTTACTTACAAATGTTCATCTGTAAGTTGCACAGACTTGTTAATGTTCATGGATAATAAAAAAAAAATTTTCAAACACAAATTTACTTCCAAACATTGCACATTGCAATAATTGTTGCATGGAGTAATGTCAGACATTGCAATAATTGTTGCAAGGAGTAATGTCAGACATTGCAATAATTGTTGCAAGGAGTAATGTCAGACATTGCAATAATAGTTGCAAGGAGTAATGTCAGACATTGCAATAATTGTTGCAAGGAGTAATGTCAGACAATGCAATAATTGTTGCAAGGAGTAATGTCAGACATTGCAATAATTGTTGCAAGGAGTAATGTCAGACATTGCAATAATTGTTGCAAGGAGTAATGTCAGACATTGCAATAATTGTTGCAAGGAGTAATGTCAGACATTGCAATAATTGTTGCAAGGAGTAATGTCAGACATTGCAATAATTGTTGCAAGGAGTAATGTCAGACATTGCAATAATTGTTGCAAGGAGTAATGTCAGACATTGCAATAATTGTTGCAAGGAGTAATGTCAGACATTGCAATAATTGTTGCAAGGAGTAATGTCAGACATTGCAATAATTGTTGCAAGGAGTAATGTCAGACATTGCAATAATTGTTGCAAGGAGTAATGTCAGACATTGCAATAATTGTTGCAAGGAGTAATGTCAGATACTTTTGTTGTGAAAGAAATGTGTGATATCTGGAATCCCCTTTACTGCATATTTTTGTCACATTGAAATTTCACTAATTCCATTTGTCATTCCACACCACATGATATATGGCTGCTGTAGTTTTACGCCATGAAAAAACATTAAACTGTTAAAGATAGTTAACAAACATGTATTATCTTTCAAGCTTTTGTTTTATCTTTTTTTTCTAAATAATTCTGAATTCATTATGTGTGTACTAGTAATACCGGTTAATCTACTTTTAACCTTGATGTTTCAAATGTTACATTTTTTATGTGATCTGTAATAACTGTTAGAAAAGCAAAGTTGCATTGTAGAATAAATCAGCCAAAGAACTGCCTTATTTTTCATTGTCATAATACAAAAATTTGTCTTTTTTGTGTGGATTAATATAATAGTAATAGTGTAATAGACCTTCCATGCGGACCCCATATTTAAGACTCCTAATTTAGAGAGTGCAGGGAAAGTAGGAAAACCATTACCGTGTATAATTATCTATTTTGACAGGACAGTGGTCTTGCCATACTATAAGTATAAGTATTATGTTAACTATAGTATAATAAGCTGTCTTTACTGTAAAATGTATGTATATTTAAAAAAAATTAAATTTGAGCTTTTTTTAAAACTTGATTTTATCTTCATTTATTTAAATAATTAAAATGAAATGAGTAAGTTAAACATAAGAGAAAAGCATATTTTACTTCTCTAGTTCAAGAATTCATACATTGACACAAAACAATTTCCATAAAGAACATTAACACTTACATTACAGTTTTTTATAAATAAAATTTAAAATGAACAATAAATCACATAACTTTTTGTTAAATAATATGTTAATAAGTTAATACAACTTTTTTTTTTTCACAAAAATATATATATAATGGCAAAGTACAATAAATAAAGATAATGTACACTATAAAAAATAAAATAAATGCTTACATTTACAGGAATACCCTGGTATTTTTTTTTTTGTAATAAGGGTAAGAATGAATACACTTGTATATTTCAATTTTACAATAATGTTTATAATATAATACCCTCTACACTTTTTCTTTTAAAGGCATTAATTAGACAGCAATATAAATATTAAATAGCTTAACTTAGATTGTAGACATCAGACGTAAAGAAACATTCTGATACCGGTACTCATATCAACAAAAAGATGTTTTGAAAAATATAACAATATTACAGTACAGTATCACAAGTCATGATAAGTTGGCTTAAAATAAAATGTATATTTGTTGGACAATATTGCACATACATTTCACTGGTGAATTACACAAACAATATAATAAAAACTAGGATGTTTTTAGTTTAAGATTAAGACAACAATCAAATTAAAATAATTTCATTTGAATCATGAAAAGGGGGATGGTGTCGTAAACTCACTAGAGGTGCAGGAATAATTCAGAATATGAGTTAGGGTGGCCTTAATATAAAAATTAGACTATAGCTAGTTCAATATGTAATTTCTAAATATTAGTACATTAAAGATTTCTTCTTTTTTTCTTCAAAATTAAACATTACCGTAACAATTTTATTTATTAATGTGTTGTAGAGATAATCTAAATCCACAATGAAGATCTCACATAAGAGAAAGGCATGTATGTAGACAATGTTTTTGGCCAATGTTTAATAATGTAAATTTTAACAAATCTTTTAAAATATTTGTTTAGTAAGTAGATGTATTTAATGATCAAGCTCATTGAGTTGCGGGAATGCAAAAAAATTATTACATTATCTAAGAAAAGATTATAATCAATAAAAGCCATTTTTTCTGCTAAGGCTTAGTAAAGCAGCTCTCTTCAAGGATACATGCCATAAGTTGGATTCTTTCAGACAATATGCTTAAATTTAGGAGTAAATCTAATATAAGTAAAATTTGCTTTTTAAAAATAACATTTAGTTCAAACATCTTATTTCACATGAAAGTTTTAAAAAACATAAGAGACAATAACAATAAAAGTAAAATCAATGTTTCTGAAACATGTTAACATGAATTGAGTTGTTTTGTTTTATAAGACTCCAACAAAAATGTTATACATTGTATTTAATAACCCTGACTATTTGTCCTTGTAGCCATTCCAAAATGTCTGTTTCCTTGCTAATAATTTCTTTTTCTCCACTTGAAAAAAGATTTACTCCAGAATCATCCTTAACAAAGTAAAAAAAGTCAAATTAGATACTGGTAATGACAATAAGTAATAAATAAGATTGAAGAGTACAGTACTTTAGTTTTGTCTAAATATTCTATGTTTTACCCACTTCTTTTATCTTGAAAATCATTTTGTCCTCTCGAATAGCAGGAACTCCAAGAATTCTTTCCAGTGAGACTTTCCAGTCCACATCCCATCCTCCCCAGAATCGACATTTTTCAAGAAATAGCAGGTTTCTGTGTAAAATAAATTTTTCATCATTACATATCATTCATATAAAATATATTTCTTAAATTTAAAATATTATAATTTCTCAATTGCCCGTGCTTGACATTTTCATCATAAGAAATTGCCTGGTGGTTCAATTGCTATGTGTTTTAATAGCCTAACCTAAAGTCTGTTTTTGATAAAATGGGATTTTAGGTTTTTGGTCTTTATTCTGCAGATCTGATGCAGACCCTCAATCAAGGTAAAGGAAATTATGACAGTAAAATGGATTGGGCGCATATTAAAAGCCAAAAATCCCCAAATTAACCTTGGTTGTTGAAATGGTAGGTTAGTAATCTAATTTTTTCAGCCTAAAGTCCTGAAGTTGTAAAAAAGCAAAGTTTAATTAGACTTAATGTCTTATATATTATTGACGCTCCTTCCAAGTAGAGCATTATTACTTTCTACGCTTATCCGGTTCAAGTCTAGTCTTGCATTAAATTTTGTGGTTAATATGTTTAAATAGATTAATTTGTTAAAACTACCCTATCAGTCAGTATTTTTAAATATGAAACTTTATCTTAAGAAGGTCTATACTATAAAAAAGAAAAAGAATTGAAGTACCTATCAGTAATTAATATTACAGGAGATTTTTCTTCTCTATTCAGAGGTGCATGTGCCCAATAGATGTCTGTTTTACTTAGGTCTCCCTTTAGGACATTCTGTAGAAGTCTCTGGCCTGAAGCTTTATAGGGAGAATATGGTTGTAATCCCTGAAAAATTATATTGACAACAAACATTATTCTATCAGATATCAATCACATTTAAACTTTTGTAATTTCATATCAATCTTGTGTGTACAAGAAGTGTCATTAATATATAAATTGATAAGATAAAAGGTAAATCATAATATTCTCTTCCTTTGCTTTTGCATCATAAATTTTAAAATAATGCAATAAAATATTTATACAATTTTCAATACATAAGCTTTTTTTTGTCAATAAATATCTGTTATTGGACATTTTTATATTACATAAATAAAAACAGGATCTAATAAAAGCGTATGAATATGATATAAATATAAAGCAGGATGATATCAATGTTGTCTAAACAGGGATACCCATAAAAAATACCAGTACCTTTTAGTGTTATATTCTTTCTGTTAACCTCATGTTACATGCAATTTAAGATTGACTATTGTGATTTGTCATTCTATACAAGTGAGTGTGTTGAGTTACTTAAGTTAACTTTTAAGTGAATGTTTATTAAATACTTTAAGTTGTTAAAAAATTGAATGATTGATTTCTTACTTGAGAAAAAAAAAATCTTATCTTATCTTATACATTACAGATGCTCCTTTTATAGAGAAGATTATTGCGTCCTACGCTCATCCGTGGTCCGAGTCTAGTCTTGCATTTTTATTTAGTGTTTTAAATGATGTTAAGTTATTGGTTTTCCTGGTTTGTTCAGGCAACCCATTCCATGCCCGAATGCCACTCGGGAAGAAAGAGTACTTATATGCATTTGTTCTCGCATAGGGGATAAGGAAAGTGTTTTTGTCTTTATGTTTATCTGAGCTTTGAAACAGGTTGTTATTGGGCTGTATTTCTAAATAAGAGTTTAAAGCCTTATGTATTATTACTACTTTACTCTTTGCCCTTCTGTCCTCTAGTGTTTCTAGGTTTAGTGATTTGACTAATGCTGTTACTCTTGTCAATTGGGAATATTCACTAGTTATGAACCTTGAGGCTCTTTTTTGAATTTGTTCTAATTTTTTAATGTTTTCTTTAGTTGATGGGTCCCATACAGATCCTGCATATTCTAGTATAGGCCTGACTAATGTGAGATAGCATTTTAGTTTTATATCCTTATTACATTTATGAAAGTTTCTTTTTATGAATCCTAAGGTTTTGTTTGATTTTTTAATTACTTCATCAAAATGAGGGTTTTAAGATAACTTATCATTTATTATTACTCCCAGATACATATTGTTAGTTTGAGTTAGTTCTTTACCATGTATATAGTAGTTTGTTATTATTTGTTTCTTTTTCTTGGATACCCTAACTAGTTGGCATTTTTCTGGGTAAAAATACATACTCCTGTTTGATTCCCATTTTTTCATTAATTGTATAAAGTATTAATAGTAGACCATCAATTCAAAAGGACAAAGAAATAATGTCCTATTTTTTCTCATTGAAAATAAAAATTTATTGTTCAAATTGCGTATAAATATATAGAGATTTTCTTAATTTTTTAACCCAGCTTTTAGCTTTTTGGAAAATTTCAATAAACATTTAAAGTAGCACTTTGTTATATACCGTAGATCAAGGTTGATTTAGAATTATGATAGAATTCACTGATGTATTTTTTAACTAAATTCTATTTTAGTTCTATCTTTAAGTGTTGATTCTTAAGAGTAAAAAAATGCTTTTATTTTAGAATTATAGGTTATAAAGGCTCATACACTAATTAATTAAAAATTCAACAACAACATTATATACATTAAAAAATAAAAATAAACATACAATACGAGGATTAATGAAGCGTGGAAGTCGCATTCTGGCTACAACACCACTTTCCATTTCAGCAGTTCTAAAGGATTTGACAAAATATTGTTAATATGAGAACATTGTGAAAATTAGACAAGATTAATTAATTATTTGGTTATTTACATCTTGACAAAAGAAATAAACAACACGCAATATTGTAAACAAAGCTTCTATAGTTAACAATTTAATAAAAAGATAATAATTTTTTACAAACTTTTGTCTAAAAAATGTGTCAGTAAAAGTGACTAACAGTGAGTGTGTAAATGACTGTGTAATTATGTACCATACTGACTGAAACTTACTGACACACTATAGAATGATGTATTGTAATGTGTCGACAGAACTTTGTGACCGAATAGTTGATAGCCTGTTGTGTTGTTATATAGACTGACTGGACTTGGTGAATTTGCCAGATTTTGGTATTGGTTGTTTAGTTTTATTTTATAGGCACAAATGATGAGTTTTTGTTAAAAAAGAAATATTTAAAAAGTACTTTAGGAAAAATTTATGAAAAATTCATATTTTAATTTTTTTTTAAAGTAGCTAGAACATAATGTTGTGCATTCATTTCCTTACAAAATGTATCCAATTGTGTATTTGTATTGAAGAGTTTTAGGCTTTTTTAAGAACTCCTATAAAATCTAATATGCTGGCCATTGCCATAGCAACCAATGTATTTTTAAGTTTTAAAAACAGATTGTTTTGAATGATATTCCATTGTTCTGAATGATATTCCATAACTGTTATGTTGTTAAAGTTTAAGATGTTTTGGTCGGTAAAAAAAATTGGGTAAATAGTATCACCCAGTCTTAATGAAACTTAAATAATAATAATAATAATAATGACATATATATGGCGCTGCCAGCAAACATAAACCAAGCTCAGCGAGCAACAGGATAAAATAAGAAAGAGAGAGAACTAAGGTTATCATCAATGGTTCTACATCAATACCAATATAACCATGAACTTGCAAGTTGCACAAAAGAAATAGACATGACTGTAAACGTAAAGTATTTAGAACCAACTATAAATGAACAATTATCATGGCATATGATCTCATTTTGATAAAGTAACCAAAAAATCTAAGGTTTAAAAAAAATAATTTTTACAAATTTTAACAAGAAAAAAAAAGTAAAATGTTACTTATAACTTTATCTAGATCTATATCACCTCTTACTTAGAATGATAGGCTACACAAAATTAAAATCAGAATATAAAACACAATATTTGGTATAAAGTGACAGAATATTTGTATAAAAATAATTATCACCTTCTAAGTCCGTCAAAAGCCATGTTGACCATGTCTACCACACCACCAGTTGGTTTTGTAAGTAATCCTAAAATACCTTTCCCAACACCTTTAAAGAATCCCTCAACACCATCTTCATGTGCACCTATAGTTAAATAATAATAATAAATTTGATAACTGCTAAACTTAAAAATTAACTGAATAGAAAAATCTCATATAATCATAATTTAACCAAATTTTACCTTTGATAGGATCAAGTATGACTCCTGAAAATCCTAAACCCACTCCCATAGCAAGAGTTTTTATTGCTAGAGACAAGCTAGCAGGCAGACCAGGAGGTTCTTGCTGGATTCTAATTCTTCTTTTCTAAAACATTAAGTAAGAATACATTTCATAATTATTTTAATAATTTACAGATCTTTTTAAAAAAAACCTAATACATTCAAGTTCATGTGCTTTTACTTACTCTTTTATAATCTTCATCAAAAGAGAGGGTAGCTAATGTGCTTCCAATGCTACCAGCAATACCAGCAATTGAACCTGCAGTGCCACCTATTTTACATTTAAACATATAATAGATGATTTCATGCAGATAAACAATGACTTATTAGGTAGGCCTACACTTAATAAAATTACTCATTATCAAAATTTACCTATGGTGTTTCCCATCAAACTTTGCACACCTCTAGCTAAATTGTCTGTAATTTCATCTTTACCTTGTATAGATCCCTAATGGGAAAATAAGGAATTAAAACACATAAATAAGACATATTGAGATTATCATACACCTGCACAATTATTCTTCCTAGTAATTACTTTTAAGAAATACATTTGAAGTTAAGTGTAAATATATAAATCAAACTGTTAACTAATATAAAAAATGCTAATTTGTATACCAGAAAAGGTTCATAGAAAAAGTCTCCCAGTCCTTGTGTAAAATCTTTGACAAGTCCATAAGGATTTCCTAAGACATCAAGTCCTAAAATCAGAACATAAGCTTGTTGTAAAGTCTGATGTATGTAGTGGGCCTGAACTTGAGCCAACAGCTGATTGCCAGATAGCAACACACCTTTACGTTCAAAGTATGCCATTCTGAGACAAAAACATTCAACACAAAGTTAATAAATAATATCAAGGTATTGACTTACTTTATATTATAATGATAAAGAATTATGCATGTTGATTCAAAACATATGATATGTTATTATAATTCTAGAAAGAAAACCAACCTTAACTCCACATTTTTTATTTCAGTCAAAGTAACACCTAGAGAATTCAGGAAAAAATCCACAATGTCACCTTTTATACTTGATGTCTGAGCCACCACTTGACTAGAAATAAATGCATTGCCATGCAGAGAAAAGCTCAGGTGTAACTGTATGAAAAAAACAACAAATGAAATTAACATTTTATTATGGTAGTCTATAAACTTTAAATTTGCTACATTATCACTTGCCTATATCTAATTTGTTTACACATTTTAAAAATAATAGGGATTTTTTTTTCAAATAATAGTCTTACTTTCAGAGGTGAAAGATGGATATATTCAAGGAAAATTTTCTGAGGTCTTGAGGCTAGCTGTGAATTGATGACAATTTTCTTACTTTAAAAAAATATAATTTAAGCTTTCCAATAATTATAGCTCATAAAAAGAAATTTCTAGGTGATAAGATAAATATATTTATATATATAAATTAGATCAAGTTCTAATTTAAACCTTGCCCCATTCAATATTACTTAACCCTTTAATTAACACAGATGTCATATCAACATCATGGTTTCCATACAAAAAACTACCAAACAGTCACATCAATGTCATAAGATGTAAAGGAATTGTAAAAAAATATGCAAAATGTTTCTTAAAAACCTTTCCAAAGTTTAGGATATTGGATACTATAGCCAATACAAAAATCATGCAATTTATAAAGCTGGTTTGTGTAATATTTATATAGTTAAAACCATCCTATAAATCAATGCTATGACAATAAACATATAATATTAACATATTATGTAAAATAAATATTTGAAATAAATATATAGGTAAAATGAGCATTTATTTACCAAAACAGTTGTAGCTTCTTTTAAAGATTGTCTTGCCAAACACAAATCACACTGTAGCAGAAAACTCTAAAAAAATAATATTTTGTGTTGTATTTAGAAATTAATGAAAACAGTTTTTTTTTATATAATGTAAAAAAAAAAATGTACAATGAAAAGTACTTATATTTGCAAACAATGGTAGTTTTTGTTCTTTTTTGTTAATCATGGAAAAAAACTATTAGCCCTACTTCTTTTTTCTGAGCAGTTGTTTGGCGTATAATATCCATAAATGACAGCAGAAATCCTTTATCCAATTTCAAGCTAAATTCTTGTATTAGAATCTTTGCATATCTATAAATTGATTCATAGAAAAAATCATTAGTACTAATATATGGCAATATATACAGATGAATGTACACATATATTTAAAAAAAATATTATATACATATATAAACGTTGGATGCTATACTATAATTATAATCTTTTTTTATATAGACAGAGCATACATAATATATAAGATAATCTCTATATATATAAAAATATCGTGTTTGTGTCCCCACGGATCCACATTGGTCAATTTGAAAACACATGAGTTTGTGTCACTGACCTAATTAGGACTAGGCCTATATACTGTCTAATAATTTTTCACATCGGTCATGTGTCTTCGCTAGCTCAGTGGTTAACGTAGCGGACTGCTATGCGGGTGACCCGGGTTCGATTCTACAGTTAGACTATACCTTTTTTTTCTACAATTTTTTTTTCAATCTTTTAAAAACAAAAGACATTTTAAATGTACGGGCAATATAGATTTTTGTTAAATAAAAATACTTGCCTATTTTTTTTACCCGATTACAATATTTATTTTATCTTATACATTACAGACGCTCCTTCTATAAAGAAGATTATTGCGTCCTACGCTCATCCGTGGTCCGAGTCTAGTCTTGCATTTTTATTAATGTTTTAAATGATGTTAGGTTATTGGTTTTCCTGGTTTGTTCAGGCAACCCATTCCATGCCCGAAATACTTTCCTAAAAGTCTTCAGTAAAAAAATAATAATTTAAATATTAGATTTAGTCTATAGCTTTCTTTTAATTGTAGTTTATAAAATTTGTACCTGCACCTTATACATTCCATTTTTTTTCACCCGGGCAACGCCGGGCAATGTAGCTTGTATATATATATATATGTAAGAAATAATTAATTTGCCTTACCATATTATTATTATTATTTTTTTTTTTTTTAAATTCTCATTCAAGTTCATGTTAAAAATAAAGAAATAGTGCTGAGATACAAGTAAAATTCTAATTCATAGACTGAAAGAGCTTATATTTGAGACTACATGGAAATAAAGATAGCTCACCTTATGGTGTCAATGTTTTCTTCCTTTACAATACGCCTCATCAATCCTACTTCGACAAATGATTTTGGACCCATATGCCTCAGAATATATGGTGGAATGGGTGTAGGTGATAGGACAGTAGGGAAGTAAGCATCAGGAAGTTGATTATCAATCTTAGAGAAGAGAGTTTTAAATATTCTGAATTATTTGATATTTATAGTTAAAACTTAAATATTTAGAGTTTAAAGAGTAAAACATGATATTTTTAAAGTTTAAACAAAACAACAAATCTTTTTATTGTAAGCAGGACAATAAATTAAACAACCTCTAAAATAAATGTTTTTTTTTTTAAATCCTTTCCATCATATATTTTATACATCAGCCTTCCAAAGATTTTATTCTATGATGCTCCACACATAAAAAAGAAACAAACCAAAGTGACGTTAATATTTCTATAAACCATATAGTGTAATAAAAAAGCCTTAGTACAAAAATTATTTTTGGGAGTTTGGAAGGGGGGGGGATAACTAGGCATATTTTTTTTATAAACTGTATTATCATTGACTTCACATCCATTTGCGAATAAAGAAATCTTATCTTATCTTATTAAGTGTGTCAATTAGGCTCACTGAGATTTGCAAATAGATTTGCACATATATACAAAAACATTTTTGTGAAGTTTATATAAAAGAATTTGAAAAAAGGTTACTTGTAGTCTCTGTAAAGTCATATTGATTGCCATGTGATGTTTTGATGTGTGATACATACTCCATACTCCAGGTCGAAATGTTCTTCTAAGAGCACCAATGAAGGGTTTTGTCATTTGCATTTTTTGTAAATCAGCCTTTAAAAAATGTAATTAATTATTATTATCATGAATTATTTTTTTTGGAAATATCATGTTGGTAATGTTATTATAAAAAGGCTAATCTAACAAAAAGTTTAATCTGACAGCTAAATACAATAGAGCCTAGTCAAAACATTATCTGACAGCAAGATATAATAGAGTGTAGTCAAAACATTATCTGACAGCTAAATACAATAGAGCTTAGTCAAAACATTATCTGACAGCAAGATATAATAGAGTGAAGTCAAAACATTATCTGACAGCTAAATACAATAGAGCTTAGTCAAAACATTATCTGACAGCAAGATATAATAGAGTGAAGTCAAAACATTATCTGACAGCAAGATATAATAGAGCCTAGTCAAAACATTATCTGACAACAAGATATAATAGAGTAAATTCAAAACATTATCTGACAGCAAGATATAATAGAGTAAATTCAAAACATTATCTGACAGCAAGATATAATAGAGTGTAGTCAAAACATTATCTGATAGCAAAATATAATAGAGCCTAGTCAAAACATTATCTGACAGCAAGATATAATAGAGTGTAGTCAAAACATTATCTGACAGCAAGATATAATAGAGTGAAGTCAAAACATTATCTGACAACAAGATATAATAGAGTGAATTCAAAACATTATCTGACAGCTAAATATAATAGAGCCTAGTCAAAACGTTATCTGACAGCAAGATATAATAGAGTGTAGTCAAAACGTTATCTGACAGCTAAATACAATAGAGCTTAGTCAAAACATTATCTGACAGCAAGATATAATAGAGTGAAGTCAAAACATTATCTGACAGCTAAATATAATAGAGCCTAGTCAAAACGTTATCTGACAGCAAGATATAATAGAGTGAAGTCAAAACATAAATCTGACAGCAAAATACAATAGAGCCTAGTCAAAACATTATCTGACAACAAGATATAACAGAGTGAAGTCAAAACATTATCTGACAACAAGATATAACAGAATGAAGTCAAAACATTATCTGACAGCAAGATATAATAGAGCCTAGTCAAAACATTATCTGACAACAAGATATAATAGAGTGAAGTCAAAACATTATCTGACAGCAAGATATAACAGAGTGAAGTCAAAACATTATCTTACATCAAGATACAATGTACTCAAAAATATAGTAAATAAAATAGTGGAAATTTGTGTTTTATTTTCACCTCAATTTGGTCATGCAGACTGGCTTCTATTACTTCACCCCTCCATTGGTCTTCAAGCCAAGTGGCTAGTTCAACATTTAATGATCTCCATTTTTCTTTCACTTCCACTTCCCAAACTGCAGGACAACTTGAAACAGACAGCAATGCAACTTCTTGGTACAGAGAATTTATAACTGAGACGTTGATTCCTTCAAGTGAAGTGAAAACAGCTAAATCAGCATTTTCTCCCTCATTTACCTAAGAAATATATAGAAGTATTATTAAATCAAAGTACTCTCCAATAAATGAGAGGTAATGTACCAATACAAAATTGTATAACATTTTCAGTAGTAAATATTTTTACTTCACTGAATGTAATAGGAATCTAATATAGCTTTAAAATGTGTATAAGTATTTTTTGAAAGAAAAATCAGAACATTTGTATACCTTGCGAACAGCCCGGGACACTCTTTCATCTTGAGTAAAAAGTAAAACTCGCTGCAAACCATCCAGATAAGAAACCCAAAAAATTAAAAGCTTGTCAACTCTAGTGTGACCCAGTTGTGATTTATCATTAGGTGCAAGTAAAGCATCAGTTTCATCACTCTCATCTAAGATTTAAACAAAGTTTTACATTGTAGAACAAAGCAAAAAAATCTGAAAATTAGCAATTTAATACATGTTTAGTTCTAATTTATAATCAGTTTAGGCTAGAAACTAAATAAAATATGCAATTAGTTTAGCAAAATGTAATCCAGTCCATTTTTGTAATGAATGAAATTTTATTTATTTTTATCATAAAATAAAAATTATTTATAAAAATCAATGTTATCCTATAAGATCATTATTCTTCTTTCAACAATTGAGATTACCAATGACCACTCAGTAGTTTCTTAGAGGTCTAAAATGTCATTTTTAATGGCAGCTTCAACAGATCTTGGATAGAGACTATGCACAGATCATTTCTAGGAATACTAGGATTTATACTTTTTGTTTATAATTAGTAGTCTCCCCTTTGCAGATATTCTAGCCATAGCTCAGTGATTCTAGCTATTAAATGTTTGTATTTCATTGCATTCTTTTCTAATGTGATTTGTTTCTTGTGAGTTTGAGAAGTCAGAATGGTGGGTTCTTTCAAACTAATTTGTTCAGCCTTGTCGCGGCATGTAGCCAAGATATATTCTTTACTTAGCTGAGACCAACAATAAGTCTATTTACTTTTTATACTACATTTCAATTTGATCCATATGTCTGCCAGTTTTTCCATCAAAGACATTTTATTAAGTGCATAGCCTTTGAATAATTTTTAGAGAGGATGTTAGTTGTGCATCATGAAGTCACTCTTAAGTAAGTATTCAATCTGTTGAGCCACTAGGTTGTTGAGTGTAAATGTCTGTTTTTCTTTGCTGGTTGATGGTTAAAGAGTGTGCTAATTGTCATTGAAGTATTTAGTTTTAGGGCCCAGTCTGAAACAATGACATGGCATCCATTGTTAGCTGAATGGATAAGTAAATATTTATACTTTTCTGCACACCAAATTGCAAAACCATCTGCTTGTGTTGTGGACATGGCTTGTTATTACATTGTTACATTATACATTTTTTAACAACATTATTTGATAGCTGTTATTTACTTCTTTTCACTCATCAGCTGTTAGCATAGTCCACATCTACTCGTGCAGTTATATTAATTAGAAAGTTGCACACAAGCTCATTTATTCTTATAAACATTGCATGGATTACATCATGCCACAAAACGCTAATCTACCAGGTAACCAAGAGAAGAATAAAAAGTTCAAATTCTAGGTAAGATTATTGTGGTGTTCTTGTAATAGACATAATGACAGTATTATAATTTGCTCTAATGAGACAAAATGTATCAATATAGTTGAACCTAATAGTAGTAACGACCTCAAGTATAGACCTTACTAGGCTCTAAAATGGTGTAAAAATGCATATAAGTTATGAGCTACTGATAAGCTAGTATTGGTGATAAAAGTATTCATGGTCTGAAATAAAAGTATGAAAATAACTGGCCATAAAAAAGCTTAGGAAATGCTGAGCTGAGCTTTTCTGTAAGGCATCTTCAAGTATTATTTTATCTAGGCTATTATATATTTTGTGCAAGTTTTTGCAAGCAGTGACTTAAGTTTCCAAAAATCATACCAGTTTCATACCAGTCAATTACTCAAGCTCACTAAGGCAGCTGAAAAAAACTGATGGGTCAATAGTTGGCAGGACCTGAACATCTTGACCCTTACATACATATATATATATATAAAACTAGGTCTTGTGTATGCTGCTAATTCCATACTTTTGAGCAAAATGTGGGTTTATCCTTGTTTTTTTTTTGGAAGCACTATCTAAATTCTGAAGAACCAGTGTTCTATTTCTTTGGCTTTTTTACTGTTTAAATTTGTATATTCTCAAAAAAGGCAATTGCCAACAATTAGTCTGATGTCTTCATCTGATTGTAACAGTTGAAATCAGATAATTTTGATGATTTGATGAAGGTTTTAGTTTGGAATAAAGAATTTAACTGAGATAAACTTTAAATCTTCATCTGCAAGTATTTTTACAGCCAAGGAATGATTATTGTTGTGTGTACAACTTTTGGTCCTTTTTTCTGACCTTGAAGCAGCTGACGCTAGATAATCTTTATATTTCCTAGATACAATGTCCTTATATGATTTCAGTTTCCACTGTTTTTTAGAAAGCTATTTTAACCCATTTAGCTTTTCACAGAAATGAAAAAATTAAAATTTATAGAAAAAATAATAATTTTGTATTGTTTACCATCTGGACTACTGCTATCATCAGTTTCTCTGACATCTGTCACTTCAATGCTTGCAGCACCTGTAGCTTTTAATGATGCCACACTCAGTCGGATTTCCCCAGAACCATCCTGATTGGGTAATATTACTCATTATGAATTAATGTATACAACATAAAACGATTATAATGAACAATTTAACCTTTTAGTGTAGACTAATGTGATACTTTTTTTTTTTCATTATATGAGATTGAGATTATATAAGTAAAAATATTTGAGTGTTCTAAAATTAACATATTTCTGTTAAGAACAAAAATAACATTTACTTTTTAATAATAAGAAAGGATAGGTGGAAGGTTTGTGAAATCTCAGGAGTAAAAAATAGTGCTTCTATATTACAAGTAATTAAATAATCAATGCCTTTGTAATGAAGGCTGGAAAGCTTGGTTTTTTTCTACTGTAAACATTCCACATAAGAGTTCTTTCTGATGAAGGCTCATCCCAAGTGTACAAAATGCTCTGATTAGGTGAAAGCAGTGTCACTTGACTTTGATTCCTAAATATAGAATATTATTATTTTAAAAGAATGCTAGATAAAGTTTTTGAGTCAAAATATATCAAATTAATAAAATGTAAATATGTACTTTAGAATGCAGAGTTTCACTGCTGAGTTTCATAACAATAGTATCTCTGATTAGGCCACATTATATATAAGAAAAAATGAAGAAAATTAGAATAAATAGAAAATAGTGAAAAATTAAATTTGTTTAATAATATTTAAATACAATATGAATATCCTTTCCCAAAACTGTGTAAATATGAATGCTCTAGTTTTAATAAGTTATATGTTTATAAAAATTGGTGTTTCCCAGGCAAAGTTGTTCTCAAAAAGAAATACAGCCTTTGTATTACTTACTTTTGATGTATCTTAATAAATACATCTTCACATAAATTTTCAACTCTGACAGGAGCATCGCCATGCTCATAATTTGAGAAAATGATTGTGATAGGTGTATCAGTGCCTCCACATACTTCAACACTAAGTGCTCTCTGTTCAAATAAAAAATAAATATTATATAACAAATATAGTTTTAAATATTTATAACTAATTGATCTTATATAGCATTCATAATTAGTAAATCTTAAATAGGATGGTTTTATTTAAAGTCAAATATAAGATTATGTTATTTAAATCAAACTAAAAAAATGCCTATCAAATTATTTTAGAGCATATTCAAAATATGTAGATTCATACTGTAAAAAATATTTTGTTGGTTAAATGCTCTATAACATAACAAAATATAATCTCCAATATTTAGTTTTAAAAATCACATCTAATTTGAATGAGAAAAATGCACACATTATGAATACTTGACATAACATGGATGACTTTCATATCTTATGATTCTCTCTTTGTTGTCAAATAAATGTGATATTTAGAAATAGAAGTAACTGTTAAGTATCATAGTATCTTTGTATTTTTTTTTATCATGATCTGAGCCATTTTTATTGGAGTAGTTGTTCTGTCAACAGCCTCTAAGTTAACTGATGGTTTTTCCATGGTTCTAGGTATGTTCCTGTTTCACAGGCTATTTGGGGAATAGTTCTCAAGATCTGCATGACTTTAATGTGGCTTGATGCATTTTACTTGCTAATGTCTTTATGGGTAAGCAATCATCCTGTGTAGATTTGTCTGAATATTTTCTTGTTTGCTCCCAGATTTTGCTTGCCAAGTGATTTATATTATGCCTTATTTGTAGCTTTTTTTAGCTGATTCTAGCACTTGAGCTGTAGTGCACTTAAGTTTAGCAATCATTATATTTATTCTTAAATATATAAAATGTGTACCCCTTGGTCCATTCTGAGCACAGTGTTATGACAGGATTTAATTGGAAAGTGAAGAGATGACACATTGCTTCCATCAAATTTGACATACATATTAAATGATTCTGTTACAGGCCAAAAAGGATGGTGCTGAAATTCAAAATGACAAAGTACATAAAAACAATTAAAAATTTAATCTTTTTCATAGGCTAATAATATTAGTAATCATCTTATTTTCCGTTATAAATTGATCGCTCAATGATAAATAAATGTTGTCCTAATTATCACATCTAACATATCTAAATTTACATTAACTCATCAACCATAATAAGGTTCCCTTTAAAATAGTACATGTTTAGACTAGGCAATCAAATTTAGGCCTTCATCAAGAAAGGTATCACATAAAAAATGATAATCTAATACAAAGTACTGGATAAAACTTTTTTTTTTTTTAATTTCAATTTTAATCTTTATTAGTTTTGATAAGTATGCCTGCTTATAATTACTTTTTATTTTACAAAAGATTCAAACAATTTTCTGTATCATTTCAGTGATCACATACCTGATCAGGCTCTATGTCAATCCAAAGGTCTGCCTTTTCATTTTCTTCCATGTATCTCAATTTCTGTTTTGTGTTATTAATCACTAAGAAAAATGGCATGATGGTCACAATTTTTGTCAGTCGAAGTTTGGATAGAGCTATTTGTATCAAAAACTGGAAAGAAATAATTACAAATTCTAAATGCATGGTAATAATGACTGATAGAAGCACTGTTGAAAAAGATTTAAATTAATAAATTATTTTGTAAGAAATCTACATTTAAAAGCTGTATTTAGATTCTATTCCTCACACACCATGTATTTCTTTCCCCTCTCTTTGTCATTACAGATAACCACACCTCCACTTCCTACTGTGTCAGCAGAAAAAGATTGTGACCAACGAGACTCATAAACTCTTAACTTGGCCTTAAAAGAAAGCAATTTAGTTTATCATGAATTAATGAATGCAATTTAATGAAAGTATTCATTTTTCAGTCGTATTAAAAAGAAAACAATCTTAAACTTAAGTATGAAATAGTGCAGTGAAAAAGTAAACATTTAAAATATAAAATAAAATGTTAACTATTTCCCACCTTTTTCCTTTTATGTCTCTTGAATCTGAACAAAAGAGGGTTCAGGGAATTGCTTAACTCATACACTGCATCAGACAATGAGCCCTGTTAGATTTTTTAAAAATTATAAAAGACACAAGACAACAAGAGATATGTGACTAAACTTTTTTATTTAGAAACATAAAATATAACATTCTGGACAAGTAATATTAAGTTTTAAAAATAACTAAAACTTCGGTTATAACAAATATGTTTTAGTTATTTATATTGACATAAAAAAAGATTTCATCTTGCTTCTTAACTGAAAATACTTGCAAAAATTGTGAGACCTGCCCCTTCTTGAAACTGGTATACAAATTTAAGGGAAGCCATGCTTTAAACAATTAATTTTGGCAAGTAAACTTAAAAGGGTGGGACATCTAATTTTATATATATCTTTTAGACATTAGACTAACAAAGTAAAAATTGAAAAAAATTTTGGATTTTACAATCTTAAAATTAAATTTACAAGATGATTGTAAATAAATATTTACCCTCAATTGTAATGGAAGATCTGTTTTATTGACAATCCAATAAGGTGTGTAAAAACGTACATCTAAAGAGTGTGTTTGGTCAGCATAAATGCTAAGACTTAAATGCCGGTTTACATTTTCAGAATCAATTTCTGTTTCCATAGTGATTGCTCTAAACTCTTCCATGTCGGGAGATAAATCTAGTGTGCCTGTCCAATCAGATCCCATATAATCTGGCAACTTTGACAATTTAGAAATTTATTTGAAGAGTAAATTAAAGCGAAAAAGTTAAATTATGCCAAATGTAAAAGCGAATAAATAATAGGCCTAATAATAATGAAATTTTATAAACATGACATACTGTAATCAATACTTTGTATGCTTTGCCTGCTTCCACAGTATACAAAGGTGTCATTTCTCCATGAACCAAACTACTTGACATTGTAGTGCCCTATTTAAAACAAATAAATATACTTGTCTTTTTAATGTAACAAGAAATATTAATTTATATAAAATATCATTTGACAGCTTTCTGACTATTGCACTTAAAGTACCTGAAGAGAAAAATTGATGTCATAAGGAAGGAAATTGTGTAGGACAACTGGTGGGTACAGATGAATTGTGTAGTAAGGTAATGTCTTTGTTCCAGAAAGAGATGCCTTCATATTATCACCTTCCCTGCACACAGCCTAAGTTTTTTTTAAAGAGAAAATCCATACTAATTATGTGATAAATTATTAAAAAGTTTTTTAAAAGAGAAAATCCATACTAATTATATGATAAACTATTAAGAACTTTTTTGGTTGTGAAATTTTAAAAAGGAGGTAAATAATAGCACACAGCCTTAAACATATGTAAAAATATTTACAAATTGAAATAAAAATGACTTAATAATCTAATGACACATTTAATAAGGAGAATATTTTGTACCTTAAAATTGAAAGACTTTCCTTCACTTGATGATTGGCAAAGAAAATTTTTGGCTCTGTCTTTGCCTTGTAACATTTCTTGCCACCACAAAGGACTATGAGTCAATTCATAACTGTATATAGAATTGTAAGTGAAAATTTTTTCTTTGAACTATATAGAAAAACATTTTATCAATCGGAGGAGAAAAATTGCTACAAAAAAAACTTACTCAATTTCTGAAGGTTTGATGTAGATTGGACAATGATAAGCAACAAAGAGTGGAAGATAATATGTCTCATTTGGTTTTAGAGTTGCTAGTTTAGAATAAGTTTCTAAAACTCCAAGTTCCTGTTTTGTTTTACATTTTGCTAGATCCTCATTTTTGCAGTAGATATCAATAGCCATTGTCAAATGATTTTCCAGCTGAAATTATATGAATAACTTAGCGTGTTTTTGAAAGCTTGACAAATATTTTAATATCTGTAAAATAAAAACTATTAACTATATTTTTCCAATAAATATTATACCGCATTTAATTTACAAGAATGACATTTCTTTATGTAAAAAAGAATGCTATAATTTATTTTAGATGTTTATAAAGTTGCAATACCATCTACATTTAGCAATTTAATCAACATCACTATAGTTTGAACATAAAATATAAAAAAATAATTCTAAACTCTTTTTAAGGTCTTAGAAACTGTGTTTGTTAAAAAAATTGATCATACCTTAAGTGGAGAATATAGTCTAATGGTCTTACAGCCATGCCAGATGTCAACTTCCATTACTACACAGTATTTCATCCCATTCTAAAATTGAAAAACATATTTCACATTTTTATTGCAAAGAATTTATACTGAAACTGTAGGGCCAAGATCACAATTAGAATCTAACTGTAGTAGGTCTTTTCACCCAAAAAAGTGAAAATAAATATCCAAGAAAAAGAAACAAATAATTATAAACTACTTCATTCATGGAAAAGAACCAAACGCAAACTAAAAATGCAAGTACTTAGGAGTAATAATAAATGATAAATTATCTTGGAATCCACATATTGATGGAGTAATTGAAAACTCTAACAAAACAATAACAAATTTAGAAAAGAGCTACAAGGTTCATTACAAGCTAATATTCACAACTGACAAGAGTAATACCAATAGTTAAATCACTAAACCTAGAAACACTAGACAGAAGGGTAAAGAGTAAAGTAGTAATAATACATAAGGCATTAAATTAGAAATACAGCACAAAAACAATTTGTTACACTGCTCTAATAAAAATAAGGACAAAAATACTTTTCTTATCCCTTATGCGAGAATTAGTGCATATAAGTACTCTTTCATTCTGAGAGGTATTTGGGCATGGAATTGGTTGCCTGAACAAACAAGGAAAACGTAAATTTACATCATTTAAAAAGCTGATTAAAATGCAACATTAGATTCGACTCAGACCACGGATGAGCGAAGTATGCAATAATCTTCCTTATAAAAGGAGGGTCTGTAATATATAAGATAAGAAGATAAGATAAGAAGATAAGATAAAAAATACCTTTATTCCTGATTTAATTTTTTTAAGATTGTGAAGATTCAAAGATTTTTTTAGTTTTTTTCCATAGGTAAAAATTTTTTTTTTTTTTTACATTTAATATTGATTTATTATTAATACCAGTTTGTCTAAATCTATGTCATCTACATTAACATTAGTTCATCATAATCATGATATTTAACCTTACATTTATCTATATCCATGATAGAACAGTTTTTTCTTTAAATATGTACTAAATTTGCTAAAAATTTGCTAAATGGTTGTCAAGTGAAATTCCAGCCCGCCCTTGGAAAAAATGTCAGGCTTCATCTCTGTCTATCTCTCTAAATAAAACAAACAATATGTATCATTCACTCTTCAAGATAATTCTTACACTGAACAATGCAGGGTAATTTTTTTTTGCAATGAAAAAGTATTTTGAGTAGTAAGCCATTGTCAATATTAAAAAAAAATTAATTCAAAATGGTTGATATCAGAGAGGATTGCTATATGTATGCTGTTTTCCAATATTTAGATTTTGAACATTCTTGAAGCTGTTTCTAACTTGAGAATCTAAAACACCAAAAAATTTTACAACATACAAATAGACAACATAAAGTATTTTTTATTCAAACCTCAAGTTCCATTTTTTCAGACTGAGGAAAAAAGATGTTCATATTTATTCCATTCTTTAACATGAACATTTATAATTAATTTTTAACAGAATGAATTTAATCTTAAATAGGTAAATGTAATGTTTACATTACATCTACTTTATGTCAGAACGTACAATTTCTTTGTAAATATTTTTAGTGTTATAAATTCATATAATAAAATTTGTGTTATGTGCATTTGTTTTATTAAAGTTTCAGTTAATTTATACAATCAATAAAAAAATATATATTTTACCATATATACTCGCATATAAGTCGCACCAATGGATAAGTTGCACCCTTAGTTTAAAATTATTTTTCTTATATGTCTCATTGACCAGCGTATTAGTCGCACCCTGACTTTCAGGGGTTGCACTGCATTTTAATATCTAAAAAATGCATACCGTTTAAACATAAAAGTTACTAAATATTCACCATATAATTTGGAAACTTTTCTTAAAAAATGGTTTCAATCATGCATTACGCAAAGATAATCAAATAAAGGCAGTGCTTCATTTATTTTTAACAACTGATCAATATAGCCATTTGTCATATGAGAAAGTTTTGTAAGGCATCTGTTTCTTCATCTAAGTCCCTGTCTGAAAAACCTAAAGTATTTGTCCATTTCAATTTCAGTTTACACATATGAAATTATTCTAAATTTGAAATGTAGGCCTTGGCATATCCTAGTAATTCTACCCCAGTGGGCACACCCTGTCGTTTCAACTGGGAAATTTTCACCTGTCAATTTAAGTTGGTCTGCTTGCTGGGACATCACTACAATTAAAGATACAGGTGATGTAGGAAACTTTATGACATAGTAATGATGTTTTTCAAACTTTTCAAAACAGTGTCAGGTGTATAAATCCGCCAGTAAGTACGGTTATATATAAATACATTTCACAAAGGTAGATGTAAAAATTATTGTAAAACATTATTAAGTTTAAAACAACACTTAAAGTTTTTTTTCTTTAGTTAGCCTTACTTTGATAGGAGTAAGAGGAATCAGTCTTCTAGAAGAACTTTTGTGAAGAATTGATGGTGTTTGTTCAAATCCTTCAACCTGGTTGTACAGATACATTTTAAGATATATATTAAAAAATAAATAAACTAAAGCATAAATTGATCTCAAGAATAGCTAACCAGTAAAAATGAAACAGTTGTGACATAATTTAAATGTCTTAATATAGTACTGAAAGTAAAGTATCTTATACTAACTATGTAGGCTACATATTGAAGTATAGTATCCTATGCTAACTTTATAGTCTCTATAGGGAGTCAAAGTCTGTGGATGACTTTTAGGTACCCATAGAATAATTTGATGAAAGTTGGCACTTCTTTACTTAATTACATCTAGTTTCACACTTTAAAAAAAATGTCTTAACATTTACAATAAAAAAGTAAGTCATTTTTTTGTTTTCCCAGACTTTTCTAAACTGTATGAACCCTGTTAACTGCTTTTAACGACACATTTTACAATTTTTTATGTAAATATTTGTTTTATTGCTTTTACAAGACCACAGAGATTATTTTAATACCTAACTAATAAACGTTAGGACTACGGTTACTTCATTAAAAAACAGATTTGAACCAATTAAATTTTTTTCTCAAAAAATTATTGGATTCCGATATCTTTATTATAACAAATGTAAGATCTTGATGTCTTATTATTAGCAAAAACGCACAAAAATATCTCTTGAACAACTACTACTTAGCTATAGGTGTGTCACAATATTGATTAAAAAAGATTAAATTGAATTAATTTAGAACATTTTCCAAACTGACTTGTAATTTTAGTCTGTGGTAGTCAATTTCTTCCCCTGAAAGATAATCATTGTCATCATCAAATACAAAAGCCCCAGCGCTAACAAGAGTATGACCAGCCCTGGCTAGAGAACTTGTCACATGAGCATCACCAGTAGAGCTAAGAAATAAGAAACCAAATCTATTTTAGATAAACCAATAGACCTACTTACTTTTCAATAAATAAAAATTAAAAAATAAGAATAAAAAAAGTGTACCTTAAAAAAACAAACATGAAAGGTATTGCATGACTTTTAAATTAACAATTTTAAATATAGGATTTTTAAAAAGGAACCAAAATGATTCAAACCAAGCAATCTATGTCCCTCTTACCTGCCCCTAAACATTTTTTTTTAGACATATTATTTGGAATTTTGCTTTGGAATCCCCTTGTTGATGAAATATTTAAATTATCAAAGAAAAGTAGGCCTTAAGATAATTTTTGTCATAAGAAACTTTTATAAAGGTAAGAAGACCATAAAACTAAACATTCTCAACATTAGCGAGATCCACAAAAGATTTTCAGAAAATACAAGATTGGTTAAAAATGAAGATTTAAATTTAACAGGTGTAACACTATTAGTTAACTCACTCACATAATTATAAACAATTGAAGATAAGAAGCTTAAAAAAGGAAAATAGTAATAATAAAATTAAGAATCAAAGTTTAAATTAGAAAGACAACATAGGCTAATAATCTAATTAAATACTCAAGACAAGAGATCAAACATTTTTCTTTTCTATATGCAAGGATAATTTAAAAAAATTTCATTCAGGCTTAGAATAGGCTACCTGAACTAGTAGGAGAAGACAACTTGACATCATTTAAAGTATTTTAAAAAGTTAAGTATAAAACTCTTTAAGATCCTTTTGGTTCATAGGTTAATGACATGTTCATTTATTTTCCTGGTGACAGCTCATATTGATAGTGTGGCAAGCTCCATACCCTTTAATCTTATCTATCAGGGATAGGTAAATTCAAGGTCACATTCCAGACTGATGAAAAAATCATTACAATTTTACTTGGATTCAAATCTGAGACCTTCAGAGCACAATCCAGCATTGTGCAGCTAGACCACCATATACATTGTAATGCTTATAAAAGCTTCATCCAATAAAGGTAGGTCTAAGCTTAGGATGCAAGTTCTTAGAGAAGAATGGATATGTAAATTGACTATTAGTAATAATGCAAGTCTATTAAAAAAAAAGGCTTGATAGCTTCAAAGAAAATTTATACACTAAAACAATAATGATAATAATGGTCATTTGTATAGCATGACTCTCCATGCTATCACATTTAACATGCCCAGTAAGCTCTAGTCCACAACTGTGGGTTTGATCTGACAGTTTTATAGAATTCATTGACCATTTTCCAAAGATTACTTAACTTAGCCCCATCTTGCTTCCGGAAGTCAATCATTAGGGACATATATTAGTGAATATAAAGTTTCTAGGTCTCAAAAATATAAAAGTGATTTTGGCTTTGTTACCTTTTTTTATTTTTGTTCCTGCAATCATCTTCAGGAATAACATCATCATCAAAATCTACTGGCTGAACAATGTTCTCTTGATCACTGTAGTAGACTGTTGCATTTTTCAGGTAGTCTTTGTGTACCTATCAATTGTTGTACATTTTTGGTAAATATTTAGGGAATAGAAAAAAAATATTAAAATATAGAAGCATATCTTTGCAGCTGCTATATATATATATTTATATATATATAAAACAAAGTATATATGTGAGACAAATTTGATTCATTGGACCATAAGGCATTATTGTTTGAAAATTAATTATAAATATTCACAATTCATCAAGTGTACTCAAATCATCAGCCTTGTATAAATCTTTAATTATTGTAACTTTAAAAAAAAAAAAAAATTGCTATAAGACTTTTGTTTATTAGCTTCAAACAAAGGCTATCAATAATGGGTTATATTATCCATATAACTTTATGAACATTTTAAAAATACATATAAACATATTAATAATGAATTTAAATACCTTGATTTTTGGATGGCAAGTAATGTATGCATGCAATCCAAGCTGTAATGTAATTGACTACTGTTAAAGCAATTTTGTATGCAATTTAGTGAATAAAATACTTAAATAATGTAAATACTAGATATTTAGAATGCCTTATCTTTACTCCAAGTTTATGAAATGTAAATGTACTTACTTCATTATCAACTTTAAATCTAGGCATAGTTCTAACAGACTGAAGTTCTGACTTATTAGGATTAGCAAGTGCCTAAAAAAATATGCAAAGTTTGTTGTTTTAACGATATCTATTTAAATATTGTAATAATAGAGCCTACTTATTTGATAAGTGAAATATCCCTTACACACCATATAAGTAAATAGGAGTAGTGTATCCGTTTCTGTGGGGGTGGCATATAAAGAGATTTTGTGGCCAGCACAATGACAAGCAACCTCTACATTTCCCAAACTAGTGTCAGGTACCCATTAGAGCTGGGTAGACTCTGAGATACTACAGTGCAAGGGAAAGTGCCCTAAAATTAACCTGCAATCTAAGCAACAACAAAAATGTATAAATAGTATGTTAAAATAAATGCAGTATAAAATACAAACCTCCACAACATCTTTTATAACAATAATTGCTTGGGGTGTGACATTCAGTTGTAGCCTGTCTAGAGATTCTGTTATTACATACAAACATTTGTGAATTTCTCCATTTTCTCCCTCAGCATCCATATTTCCATCCATTTCATCAAACCTCGAAGTTGTTCCTGGAATTACACACAAAAAAAGATGAATTATACTTTTAATTTTTCAAATCTAATTTTTAAATACCTAAAACTAAAAAACAACAACAATACAATAATAAACAAGCCTTCTCAGCTAACTTTAGTTTAAGATAGTTTCAGGCTTATGGTATTAAAACTAAAAATACTTCAGCCATATCTTTTAAAAAAACACAATATAATATTGTTAGACCTATACACAAGTACACATCTTTTGTCTAAAAAAAAATAATAATTCAAGAAATAGCTGTAAGATTTATTCCAAGTGAATATTCACAACAAGTGTTACACCATTAGTAAAGTTACTAAATTTAGGATCCAAGATTAAAAGGAAAAGTAGAAATAATACATAAGATGTTCAATGCAAACTTTGAAATATCACAAGATAATCCAATAAGACAAAGCATCAGAATAATAAATAAGTGGACAACTTATAAAATTGTATGTGCAACAGCTGTTGTTCATTTTCTGCATTATCTTAAACAAGTTGGACAACCCACAGATTATCCTTTAATCTAGAACACAAACATCAGAAACACCAGAAATGTACCTACATGGAAGAAAACTAAAATTGTATCCAACAAAGACCTAAATACTCTTTCTCTCTACTGTAACGAAATGTTTCAAGAATATTATTCTTAGACATTGTTTAATTATGGAACACACAAATCCTAACCCTAACCAATTTGGATATACCGTTAAACAATGTTTTATCTTGTTTGAACATCTTCATAGCAGACGAGATATAAGGTGGAAAGATAATTTTAAAAATGACATGTTTTTCAACTTGTGTATTTTTTTTAATATATATTATATTGTAATTATAGAATCTTTAAAGATATCCGAAAAAACAAAAACTAAAAAAAACAACCGTTGAAATCTTATCAGAAGACTAGACTTAGGTTATGCCATAAATAAGAAACAGCAATAAAAAACTAATATATAAAATAAATAGTGAAAATATTTTTTTCTAGTTGTTAAAATCGATATTACAATATATTATATGAAGAACAAACTAGAAACAAAAAATGAGCCACATTTTTTAGAGTTATTCAAATGTTAACAAAGGACTAAGCCTCTTTTTTGCATTGTACAGGGTGTTTACTTTTCTAATTTTTCTATGGTTATTGCCCTTTTTTCACTTAAAAAGTAGTTCAGTAGATACTATGTAAGACTATTTATTGAATTTTTTTTTTTTAAAGTACAAAATTGTGACTCTACCATTTTTTTCCATGTGGTCTTCATACATTATTAATTCAAAACAGTCACATCAATATAAGCTCATTAAATATAAATAAAAGCAATTACAGCACTTAAAATTGTATAGATAAGAAATTATTGCAATAGAGCGTTTGCAATGGGCGGAGATTAAGTTTTTTAGTGACGTCATTTGTAAATAGAGGAACAAAATATGGCATATGGTGAAGTTTCTTATCATGCCGAATTCACATATGAATTCTGGCTATCCTACTCATAAATAAGGAGGTAAATAGTAGTACTGTAGATTAATTGATTAATGTGATTGGCTAGACCTATTTACACTTTCAATTTCACTTTATAGGCCTACACATTTAATGTTTCGTAGGCTAGGCTAATGGCTAAGTAGGGCAGCTACGATGCTAAGTGATATGTTGGTGAATAGGCTATCTAGTCAAGTCACTAATAGGCTCACATCGTCTATGATCTATGTCTATGATAATAATAAAATAGCCTATTTTATTTAACAGACATAATACAGCTTAAATCTTAATAAGACTTAAAACACAAAACATCATTTAAAAAAAGCTCGAGCCTATAGCGATATGAAACTTTATTAATACAGCAGCCATTGTACTTGTACACCGCTACACAAAGTAAACAAAAATCACTTGCTTTTTGTCACGTGATTGCAAACGCCCAATTGATGATTATGATATTTAAACAGCAGGAGAAATATACTTTTAATTTTACAAATCTAATTTTTAAATACCTAAAACTTAAAAAAACAAAAAACAATACAATACTAAACATGCCTTCTCAGCTAACTTTAGTTTAAGATAATTGAGTTAAAATATGTATAGAGTTAACAGTGTTTTTAAAATGAATAAATTAGATATAACATTAACTAATATTAACTTTGTGTTAACTTTCTAAAACTATTCGTCAAGGGTAGTTTAGCAAGTCTAACTTCTAATATTTAGAAAGTACACCACAAAATTACAACGGAGGGGATTCAAAATCAATTTTTTTTTTTTATTTCACTTCAATATAATTGAGGAATATTTTGTGTCTAAAACTGTTTTCTAGATGAACATTCTAATCTAACAGAATAAAATAATAAGTTAATTTTAAAAATTCAGAAATAAATGAGTTGAAAAGTTGACAGTTGAAATGAAAACAACATCTCTGTGTGTGCTTAAAATTATGATAAAAACATTTTACTAACACTCTGCAATGCACTGAGAAATTAGAGAAATAAAAATGATTAACAAAAGTTTCACACCAAAACAGATATGTCCACAACATTAAGTAAAAGTCATGAAATAGTTCCAACCAGTTGACATGTGCACAGGCCCCCTTGAAGTTAAAAAGACTGGCTTGTCTAGTGACATATCTATACCATCATCATTGTCATCTGTCTCACTAACATCAGCATCACTACTGTCACTAGAAAATATGCTTCCAAGTTTAGTTGTCATATTAGAGATGAAACCTTCAGGTTCTGAATCAGACTCTCCTTGAACACTGCTGTGATGACTGGAATCTAAACCATTGTACATTAAGTCTCAGTATCCAAAATCTAATTTGAAGAATACTATTTTATATTGATCACTTATTTAGTTTATGTGAAAGCTAATTTACATGTATCTTTCTCCTACAACTTTTTGATTTATATACACCTTTAGTTCAATTTCTGTCACTTGAAAAAAATCTCAATGTTTATTTAATCTATAAACCTAGAAACCCTATCAATTAAGTGTAATTTTTGTTTTTTCATGTATTAGCATTAATGATAATGAGGAATATAGTAATATAATAATAGTAGAGTTTTTCCACAATTATATATTTAAATATAAATACTAATTCAAGTAAATATAAATCATATTATATGTAATTTAATCATGTGATTATTTAAATTAAAAATATGTCTGGAAAAAAAGTTTTTTTACCAAATGAACGATCACTGCCATGCCTAAGTCGATTCAATGATTTGTGGCGAATCACCTTCATATCTTGATCAGCTGATGGATCATCAGTTTCAGAGCTGCTAGATTTCACACGTGATCTGTGCATCATTTGTTGGACTTCTGTCTGCAACTCTTCAGGAATTGTGACATCAGTTTCATCGTACATGCATACCATTGGGAAACTTTTGGCTCTTATTACCTAAAGGGAAGTATACACTGATAAAATTAAGAAATTTTAAATTATGTACACTCTAATTCCAGAAAGAAAAGGTAACATTTACAAAATACCAACCATTTAAAAAAACATTGAGGCATCTAATAAATTATGCAAATATGAAACTATTATTAACTAATTAAATAAATTAATATATTTCTGTTAATAGAGTTGTTTTTGTGATTCATTAAAACTCAAGTAAATTTAAATAATCAAAAAGTTAATGTCACTTTAAACATTCAGCTGTTTACATAAAATCTGTTCATCAGATTAAATAAGTTATTCCTAAAAAAATTATTTTTCAATTTCAAGTAAAGTCTTTGCTTTACACCATACCTTTTTTTCTATGAGCACAAATTAATAAGATAATATGTTGTAGTTGTTGTGAGTAGCACTGGGTTATTTTGCTATCATAATTGGATGTTTAACTTGTGACAGTAAAAGAAAATTAGGTAGACAAGGTTGAATAGTGTTGAGTCCAACAAAAAAGAAATGTGTGACAACAGGATATGTTGGGATGGATAGAGTAGGAGTTTCGATACTCGTATGGGTTCATAAGTTGAGAATGGTCAAAAGTATGTGTTGGTGTTAGTGGATAAGCTGTTAGAATAAACTGTTAGGAAGATTTTTATTGAGTAGTCAAAGATAATTTTTAGGCTAGAGAACACATGACATGTTTTAAGCCTAGGAAACTTATTTTGAAACTGTTGTGTGTCACATAATATTCAAACTGAACTCATGAAAGTAATAATCTTCATGAAGTGGAAAAGTTAAAACAACAAGCTCTCACATGAATTGACAATGAAATCAATATTTTTAAACTGGTTTCTCTTAAGTTTTTAATATAATGTTAGTGAATCTAAGATAAGTTGTGATACTTTAAAAAATTCTATCAATCATTTATAAGTGACATTTTCATTCATTTAAAAAAAAAACAACTAATTTGATTTTGTCACAGTTAAGAAAAGATTTTCTAAATTTAAATTCAAGACACTAAAAATGTTAGAATCAATTATGAGAAAGCATTTTACCTTAATAAGTAGTTCCCAGGGCCTGTAAACACATTCTTTCTCCATAACAGGCTCAATCAGTGGTTCCCAAACAGATAATTTTTCATTGAAATACATCATCTCTAAATGAAATTCAGCTTCTATATGCATCTAGAAAAAAATGAAGAAGATGACTGCTTGTGGTCAGTAAAGTAAAATAATAGGCAAACCCCAAAATATTTACACTTCTGACAATGCAACTTCATTAACGTACAGTTTTCTCCATTTTATTTATAGACAGAAGTATATTGCGCCCTACACATATCCGTGGTTTAAGTCTATCTTTGATTCATCATCAATCCCTTGACCATTGCGGTTGTTGGGTGGAGCGATCTCAACTTTCTCCACTTTTGTCTATTTTGAGCGTTTGTCAATAGTTGACTGCAGGCCTGTCCAATATTTTATGTCACATCAAAAACAGTACTAAGGTCCTTCAGAACCATGAGAGTCAGTATTGCAAAGAACATCGTTCAGGGAGACAGATTAATGCTGCTCTACAGCAATGTCCATGTCAATATGCTAATTGGAACTTATCAAGTAAATGTTTGTTGTAAAGATGCAGCACAAGCTGCTGAGACACAACTTTCTCAAGTAGTTTAAATATATAGGGGAGGATGGAGACAAGGTGAGAACAACAAACATATTTGGGTCAAGGTAATTTTTCTTTAGTAGAGACTTAATGACAGCTGTCTTAAATAGGCGTGTGACTTTGGCTGACTAAAGGCTACATGAAGCATAACTTCAAGACAGTCCAACAGAATCTTTGTTGGGGTGGAGATGCAATAAAAAAACGTCTTAGCTTTTCCACTGTATAAAAAGAAGCTTTCACACCTTTAATAAAAACATAAAACTAAAATGATATATAAAATTAGTTTTACTTATACTAAAAATTTGCATCTATTGCATGTGACCCATCAACTAATAAAAAACATAAAATTTTTAAAATTAAGATAACAGCTGCAAGGCTATTAACTAGTGAATATTCACAATTGACAAGAGTAGAACCAATAATTAAATTACTAAACCTTAAAAGACTAGAGGAGAGAAAGGCAAAGAGTAAAGTAGTAATAATACAAAATGTCGTTATCGGGCCAAGTTTTCCATTATTTATTTTACCAAAATGTTCCTTGGGATATCCCACATCATGTCTAAAAATATCTTGTAGTATTGTCCAATAGATTTTCTACAATTTTATTGCTTATAAAAATGGCTACGTTGATTCGTTTACTCGATCTATTCAGTTTTGTGCTTCTCCTGAAAAATTTGCTATTTTGGACTTTGCCGGTTTGCGCCTGAAAACGAAGATAAGGCATTAAATTCTACTTTAGAAATACAACAAAATATAAACAATTTGTTACAATGCTCAGACAAACATAAGGACAAAATCACTTTCCTTATCCCTTATGGGAGAAAAAATACATAAAGTTCTCTTTCTTTCCAAGTGGCATCTGGACATGGTATGGGTTGTCTGAACAAACCAGGAAAACCAGTAACTTAACATGATTTAAAACATTAATAAATATGCAAGACTAGACTCAGACCATGGATGAGTGTAGGACACAATAATCTTCTTTATAGAAAGAGCGTCTGTAATATATAAGATAAGATAGGGTATAACATTTCAAAGAAAGCTCCATACTCAACATTGCTAATATATATAATCTAAACAGTATTTAAGAAAAAAAAGGTTGCCTTACTTTTCTGGACCATTCTTCAATTTTGGATTGGACAGATGTGCGTAGACAAAGTATGGGAACATGCAAATCTAAAGTCTCAATCTCAAAGAAAAAATTAATATCCTTAACATCTAGCTGGAAGGATTCTTTAGGTGAAACTGTTGGCTTTAGGCTAGGAACAGCTGTTACTTCAGCTGGGGAATAAAGTTATGTTCACATAATTTATACAATTTATTTCTGATAATACATGGGTAATAATACATGCCCTAACAGTGTTTCCAAAACCAATTTTCAACTAGTCAAAATAAAATGCTGTTAAATAATTAAAATGGTCTTTTCCTTACATTTGTCTTTTAACCATTTCTCTGAAGTCACCTTTGATACTCCCCATAGACTTTGAACATCAGTATCACTAACAGAGGCAATCACAGTGTTGTTTTCTGTCTGTAAATAGAAAGAAATACATTAGAAGTCACAAAATACTTTTGTAGTGGGCCAGAAGATATTGCATCTAACTAGTAAACAAAATCTTACACTTGGTTTCTGAACATTGACCATGCTCCAAACATCCCAGAAAAGTTGCATTACAGAAGGAGAAACAAAAACCTCCACTTTACTAATAGCTACTGATGATTCTGATATTCCTGTCAGCAAGCTGAATTTCTGAGTGAGTTCTACAGAACAGGGACACATCACCTAAGTGATAGAAAAAGAACATTATCTACATAGTTTTTTCAAAATACCTATATCTATCTATCTACCTATCAATCTGTCTATGTACCTACCTACCGACTTACCAACCTAACTATCTATCAATCTATATATTTATTTATCTATCTATCTTTATTTTAGTTTTTTTTTTTTTTTTAATAGAAATGCCTGATAAAAAAAATACCATTACACAAATGATAGATAAGATAAAAAACCTACCAGGTTACTGACAGGACTTAGCAATGAAGTTTTGGCAATGAGCTTCAAGTCTGTAATCTTTGACCAAATCATCTGTTTGTTTGCATATTTTTTAATGCTGAAGGCTATGTCAGACTGTAATCAATAAACACATTTAACAAAATGTATTAAATAATGGAAACAGTATAACCTTAATGTGATACTAATTCAAACAGTTCACTGAATATCTTAAAAGGAATATATATCAAGACATTAACCTAATATATCTCACTATTTATAATGAGTTTTTTAAATGCTTTAGTACATAGGACTACATATTTTTTTTAATGAATAATAATGTTTATATAACCTATGTATATTAAAGTGAAAATTTTTTAAATAAAATATTTCAATTGTAACATACCATCTCATATAGGTTGCACTTTTCAACTTAAAATTTCGATAAAAATTGGTGGTATGACCTATACACTCAACATAGTTTTGAAAAAAGTAGAAAAAATCACTACCCTGTCATTAAGTTGCAACTATCACCCCTAACAGTGGATTTTATCATGTATAATTACTAGGCTGATTGCTTAGGCCTACATTTTACATTAAGAAATCTTTGGTAGGTGTAAATATAATCTCTTTATATTTCTGAAATTGAAATGGACAAATATTTTAAATTTTCAAACACCGGCACACTTTTCTTTTGAAATTTTAGACAGATTTTGTATTGTTGAAGTGTAGCGTAAGCCTAAGGCTGGATTTTTTTTATTGATCGGGAATTACAATATGGAAAGAATCATAAATGTGTAAAAGCCTATTTAGACCTCTAATATAAGCATAAGCTTGTAGACTTAGTCAGACTAGTAGCTTAAGATGCGTTTTATTGAGGACCAAAGGCCAATAGCCTACTAAGGCAATCTTTAACATTCTGCCATGTCTATGCAATGTTTCCACAAGATCGGTCAATGGACTAATTTCAGTAGGCCTACATTTTGGAAAAACATTACACTCAAACATTTTTTCCAAATCTATAGGATATATTGTCTGAAAGTTCAATAGTGTGTTTCATTTTTCCTTAGTTGTATGTAACATTTTAGCATGCTCATTGCACGCTGGTCCCATGTTTCAGTTGTAGAGTTGGGGGCTTGGGGTAGCGTATAAAAATCTAGTTGAAAAAAGAAGGTCTTTTAACATCTCTTAATTTAACTAACTACTTTGTTCTTTTCCATAATTCAGGCACCACTGAGTTGATAGAGCGCACTTCAAAAGACTTTCTTTTTGTGTCAACCCACCCTAGGGATAGTAACTTGACAGGGAATTTGATGAAGAAACAGATGACTTCAAAAAACTTTACCATATGGCTAATAGTTTTGTTGATCGTTTGATTAAAGTAACTGAAACTCTGCCTTTATTTGTTTATGTTTGCATTATGCATGATTTAAACTATTTGTTAAAGAAAGTTTCTAAATAAAGATGAATATTTAGTAACCTTTATGCTTAAAAGTTATGAATGTTTTAGAAATTTTATATTGAAAAAGGCAGTGTAACTCCCTAAAAGTAAGAGTGTGACCTATAAGTGGGTCATTGAATACATACAAGACAAATAATCCTAAACTAAGGGTGCAACCTATACCAGAGTATATACGGTAATTAAAATAAAAAAGTAACTGTTCAAATTACATATAAAACAAGAACTCTGCCATCTTTCTGAGTTGGGTCAGCATACAATACAATTTCAGGTTGTTTAAAATTGCCTTCAATTGTAAATGATGGTGGACTAGATGCTTCCTCAAATGCTTCAGATAAAGTAGATGGGGGAGGTTGTGGTGTGATGAATGAATGTCCATTAGCTGGTGATCGTGATTCCTTTTTAGATGACAGATATACAGTTTCCATTGCACCATGGACAAAATCCAGAAGTACTAACATAAAAGGTGTATTTACATTGAGTTGAAGTTTTTCAACAGCCACTTTAGCTGCAAAACAATAATAGCCTCTGTAATTAAATGTAGTAAAATCATGCAGACAAGTAAAATATTTAAAGAATTACAACTGCAGCACTAATGATATCATATATAAAAGATTGTAACTACTCTAATTAATTTTCAATATTGTTTTTGTAAAAACATGTTTGTTAAGCAATGGAAAAGCTTACTTTAAAATGCGTGTTAAATATTACATTAAGACCCGTCAAATACATTTGTTTTAATAATTTCTAATTGCTTACACTTTTTAATAAGTACTTAAATAAATATCAAGTTTATTTTACCTTGACAACTGCCATCAGTACTAATCTGATACTTGAGAAAAACTAAAGGCAAATTAGCATTAGTTACTTTACTGGTGCATTCTAAAACTCTGAAAACAGAAATCGTGTACACCTTACATTAAATCTTTAGAAGGAAACAATTGAAGGCCTACATAAAGGACATGTTAATATCAGGCTTATAAATGAAGACAATTAGTAGTAAAAGTAAAGTACCCGTCGGACCGAATTGATCCATAGGTCCGATGAAGCAGCGTTCACCAGTTTCTGTGGCCACGGCATACTAGGTGATTGTGTGGCCAGCACTATGCACAGCCGCCTTTTTTTTACCCCAACTAATGTCAGGTACCCATCAGAGCTGGGTAGACTCAGAGACACCCTCCAGACCCGGGAAAAAATCCTAGCCTGCACCAAGATTCGAACCCGGGACCTTCGGCTTGCCAGTCGAACGCGCTGCCGCTCGGCTACCGTGCCCCCAATGACAATTATTTACAATTAATGAAGACAATTTGCTAGTAAATAATTGTATTGTTTAAGAACAAAACAAAAAAAACCTTTTGATGGCCAAAGTACTGTCTGGTCGAGTGTCAGTGACATCCAGTGAAAGAAGTGACACGTCCACGTTTAGTTCTCCATCACTTTTTGAAATAGCAAACAAACTGATTTTGTCCAATTCAATCAGACACAAGCTTGTTCTTGTAGCAAGCTATGGTATAAAAATTTTACACATTATAATGGTATTAAATTTAATCTAAAGTAAAGTAATGATATAAGAAATAAATTTTCTGGTATAACCAAAAAAAACAACTTTACTAATAATTAAAGGTATGAAAACTAATGTTTTATCTCAAGACATTTGTGTATTACATGTCAATGTTTTAGTGTACACATAATAAATTAAGTCAGTTCAGAACTATGGATAAATGGAGAGTGCTTACTATAGTTCAGCTGTTGTTATTTTGTGCCTCATTAGGCCTACACAATTTTTTTTTTATTATAATTTATTTTAATTGAGTAATTGAATGACAATTAGAAATAGTAAAAGAAAATTCCTCTATTGTAAAATAAAAGTTGAGTAATTGACCATTTCATAGCAGAGACTTAAATTTGTTATCATAGTGGTCTTAAATTTGTTATAATAGTGGTCATTGATAGCTCTAAATTAAGTAAAATAGTTTGATTTATTTGTGACTATAGTGCTTCTTGAGCAAAGCTGAGGGAATTTTCAAAAATAATGTTCAAAGTTGCTAAGGTTAGTAATAGGGATTGATTTGATACACAGTCAAACTATAATGTTTTTGATATTAGATATATTTTTTCTTAAATTTATGTTCTCATTTATTCAAGATTGGTATTATTCCATCCAAGTTTGAAGTGTTTTGTATTTATAATTAAATAATTTTCAATTTTATGATTTTTCCCCAATACCTTCAACCCTAACACAAACCTCTTTTCCATTATCTGTGAATAAACTGACAGACAATCCATTTAACTGCAGTTCAGTTTTTATGATTGTTTTCTGTTCAATTATTGGTGGGCTGTCTGGTGTATTCAGCTCAGCAATTTCATATTTTGAATCTAGTTCAGGATTTATCTGATGTTGACCTTGAAGATTCTGTAGTGTTGGGGACTCATAAATGCCTACAAAGTAAGTAATTGCAATTGTAATCTTTATCTTTCCATTACATCTCTAGATACAATATTATTTAGCTGACTTAATATTGTCTCTTAAGACAAAACCTACCTGGACTAGGAGGAGGAGAGCTCTCTGTTAGGTTATACTTTAAAACACCCAGTATAAGCTGTATATCCTTCTGCAAAATGTAAATCTGTAAAAAAGGAATTTTTTTATTACATTGTACAAAGCTAACATGTAGAATTATTTATTTTTAATTATCTATTAAATATTAAGAGACTATTAATTCTTCTAAAATATTCTTAAAAGTAAATTCCTTACGTTTGTTGAACTATTTTGATAGACTCATGATTTTAAAAGTATTAAATGAAATAAACATAGATATATAAAATGACAAATTATTAATTATATCACTGGATTATTAGTGAAGTTATTAATTTACAATGTTAATAGTAAGTAGGTATGTCAAAAATACACAAATTAAACACAATGAAAGAATACAACAAAATAGTCACACAAATACATATTATATTGTGCATTTAAAAATAATTTAAAAAAAATCATATTCAATAAATACACACACAAAAAATGTGTAACATAATGTTGAAATAGTTTTTATTATAATGTACCTTGACTTTTTCCAATTGTCCAGAAATATCTAAACTGTTAACATCAAAAACAGGTTTCATGGCTAATTTGATATTGGATGTGAAGCTTAGTGGGTCTAAAATAACGTGAACAATCTCAGTGGAGTCTTCAGCAAGGTTTAGACAAACTCTGAAATACATACACACACAACTCTAGACATAATCAAATGTAAGAAGTCAACATAATATTTTTTATTTGTAAAGAAATGTATAATAAATTATTAATGAAGGGATACATTTTTTTTACAATAAATATATTAAAATAATAACCAACCTTTGAATCAGTATGTTACTAAGGTTGATATTGATGTCATTCAAATCTTGTTTGACATTTTCTGACAAGTCCACAGAAACAAATGAGTTTCTAATGCTAAGATTGCCAAGTTGAACCAGCAGCATCTCAGTAGACTTAGAGTCATGAGGTAAAAGCAATGTTGGTGTTCTGATCTCAATATTGAGACTGATTCTCAAACTGTTTGATTTAAAGTCACTGACCTTTCAGAATATAAGATATAGTAATCTGGTAGTCAAAACTGAGAAAGAATCCAGTACCAAAATACAGTTAAGAGTTAAAGAATGCATTAAATTACACAAAAAAGGACATAATTTTCAAACATACATCAGTCACTTGTATCTTATAGGACTCTAAACTAGTGATGAACTAGACCATAGGTTCTCAACGGGGGCGTTATCGGACCCCGGGGGGCTGTGAGAAGCTTTAGGGGGGCGCTGACGTACCTGGGGGCTTTTGGGGGGCGGTGAAGGGCAAGTGGGCGGTACAAATGTACCTGATATAGTTTGAACACCTCAGTTATTTGAATCGATTAGTTTTTGTATGAAATGTGATGTAAATGCAAGTGCTGCTAAATATCTGATATCCCCATAACAGTAGGCTTACATATTATTATAATACTAATAAGAATCGCAATGACTTTTTGAAGAAGTAGGGGTCAGTATTAGACAAGTATGGTGAGCGGGCAGCTGGTCATGTGGTTCGTTCACCAGACTGTTAATTGACACGTCGCGGGTTCTATTCCTGCTGCAAACTGATCCCTGTGGCCCTTATATGTGCAATTAATAATGATATTTTGATCTCAGTTTTACCATAGACTATAATATACATGGACCGCTTGCTTTAGTATTTCTGCTATATGATGACTAGAAACACTGATTTTTGGAATTTCCGATTCGTTGTTTCCTTTGCACTTCCGTTTTATTGAATTGCTTTGATTTTCTCAATGAAAAATTAAAATCGAAAGTTCTATAAAGCGGAAACATTAAAGAAACAACGAGGAAGGTAGAAGTAATTTAAGATAGCCTTATTGGTTGCGCACGGAAAAAAGTTGATATAAGCTCTAAAAATAGAGCAAGCGGACCATCTTATTATAGTTTATGGTTTTACTGAGATGTCCTTTAATAGTTTAAGACAATCATTGTTTAATCTAGGTTATCTTTAAGTGGAATAAATATGTAGTAATCATACAGACGGGGTAGCTAATGTAATGTTGAAAAATATACATATAAATTATTTAGTCAAATTTTATTTAAATAATTTTTAAATACTTGTTAGAGTTTGATCATTTCAAAGTTAAAAATTGTGAGCCATTTTTTTTTGTAAAAGATAAAAAAAACATATAAGAAATTAGCACAAATGAAAAGGGTTGATTATCTCCCTTTAATAAAACAATGTTTCCACATTTGATTCAATAGTGAAATTTGTCAGAAACATCGGCTAAAATGTCAGTTTTACTCATTCAGAACTGGAAAATGTTGTTTGTTTTTTTTCAATAAAAAAAACACCTCCTAGAGGTCTCTCGCATGCCATTGAAAATTGTTCTGCGTGCCAAGTTTGGAACGTGTGTTCTTGGTTGTCGATCCCTGATTTAGAGTACATTGTGAGATTACCAAAAGATATCATAATTTTCTTTATAACTGGATGAGTACACGCTACTAGACAATCAAGCTTTACTTTTAGCTTACTTTTTTTAGTTTAAAAAAAAAAGAGAAAATTTGCACATTGCGAAAAAATAAATAAATATCAAAATCTAGTAGGCTAATTGTTCTTGAAGATTTTTTAGTATAAAGGAAATTCCTCCAGTGGCAATGGTATGGCGCATAGTGGATTGATGATGTAGTTTTTAATTCAAGGTTTCAAAAGAAGTCATCTTAAGCCTATCAATTCAATGAAATTAATAAATTTAAATGCTTATAGAAATGAATATTTCCTTTTCATAGTAATATAATTTATGTTTAATTGCAACACATTTTAAGTTAATATGAGTTTAACATAAGATGGTTCTAAAAAAAATCAATAAAATAAAAGGAACCAAGATCAGTTTTGAAATGAATATGTTCATAGTTACATCATAAATAAAAATTATCTTGTGATGTATAAAGGAAAAAGATAATCAAAGAATGTTATGGGTCTAACTGGCAAAGTTGATGAAAATTAGTTTCATTCAATAAAAATTCACTTTTCACATATTTAACATAACAAAACAAGGGTTTAACCTCAAATCATAAAGGTTAAAGCAATAGAAGCAGAATGGTTTCAGTTTAAAATATTACAAAAGAGCCCACAAAACATCATATGAATATATAACTTCATTTTATATTGTTAGTATCTATAAAAAAAAAAGCAGTTTTATTATTTTGAGAACAAATTTAGTTTCAAGTGGTGCTTTTATGCATACAAATTTATTTGCCATGTCTAAGATTGCTACCAAAATTGCTATAATGTAACTTTAATAAAATAATTTTCCTTTAATAAACATTTTGTTGGTTTTAAATTCTTTGTTCACATGATGTTTGGATCATAATACATTTATAGCAAAAGTGGAAAACTTAAAATTATTTTCATTATTTTTTAGGTTAAGGAACTAAGAAGAAAAATATGGGGAAGGCCTGAGTTCAGCTGTGAGAGGAAAACAAAAAAGTTTATGTAAATTCTATAACTGTAATAGTAGAATTTCAACCTGTAAACTACTACAGGAAATATCATTATTACACACATCACCATTAATAACAAATGTTTATGGAACTTTAGCTAGAAACATTTGATGCATTAAACTTTTTTTTTCAACGGTTAATGATAATTTTTAAGGTATTAAATGAACCGGTACAACCATAAATATTAAAATCTACAATCATAAATATTGTTTCTAGTTTAAGTAAATTCTATAAATTTATGTTTTATAAAGTCTACATGCCTGAGCTACCTATGTACATGCTAGAATTACCTGCGGCTGTAATATTTCATTGGTTGTATCAGAATTCTATTTGTTTAAGACATAATACAATAAAGCTTAATGACTTCTTAAAGAAAAGTTTCAAAGTGTGAATAATTATATCTAAAAATTAAAAAAACTTTGAAAGACATTATGATAAAAATCATTAATATTTTAGGCAGCATATTTCTGATTTCTTTTTGTATGCACATTTTACAAATTTTGGATTGAAAAATATGTAGGTCACAAAAACTAATTTAATTTTCTTATTTTTCTAGTACAATTACATGTAATTTACTAAAAGCCATTAAATAATCCAAAATTTTTTTTTTAATTCATATAACCTTAAAATAATTTTGACTCAAGAAAAAATATATATTAGACAAACCAACCTGTTTAGTCACTGTTTGGATGGCTGTATGTTTAGCAGTTTCTGTCATTTCTTGATTGATGAATGGTTCAAAAAACCTCTAAAGCAAGGATAAAGATATTGTGTTTTAATAAACATAATATACATATAATGACTATTTATATATCATATCTTTACATGCTATGGAATTTAGCATGCTTAGTTTGCTTTCTTTCTACAATTCAGTTATTTTGATTAGATGATTTTCTAATGATACATTTTTAATGGCATAAAATTGTATATCATTGTGTATTATAGAACACATATACAATAAAAGTAATAATTTTGAATACAAAAAAGAATATTTTAAACCAAATTTTAAGCAACTAACAGAGTAATGGTACTTAAAAGTATCTAACAATTAAACATTTAACCCATACACTTATTAAAAATCTCCAAAATGAAACTAATGTATGATAATGATTTTGATGCCTTTCAAAATTCAATTTTTTCAATCAAGTTGCATGGACACACTTGAAAATAGTTCTGAATAGAAATATTTTTTTATTGTACTTTCTCACTGTTAATTCCTTAAACTTATCCTCTAATTGACTGTCAAAATCACAAGGCTAGGACATAGATTACAATGCCACCACATATTGTCAAACTGATTATTTGCTTCATTAAGTTGTTGTTCAAATTTAATTGGTTGCACAAATTTGGAAGGTTTATGTTCAAAGCAATTGTGTATGAGGTCACTTAATTCACTTTATTTCTCATAAATAGTTTTTTGTGTGCACAAATTTCTCAACAAACTAAACTGCTTTTGCCCAAAGATTGTTAAAATATATTAAATATCATTTCCCTAAGAAAAACACCTGTTTTTTCCATACATTCAATAAAGTTGCAATAATAGTTTAATTTTACCAAATAACAAATTGGATGCCATGACAAAATTTAGTTATATTGGTGTAAACTTGAAAGTTTTAAAGTTTTAAAAGTTGAATTAATTCAGTAGGCTATGAACTCCAGTAAGTTTTTTTTACAAGTAAATATTTAACACAACAAGTAAAAACCAATCTTGAATAATCTTGACCCATCCCAAGATATAAATATTGTTTTACTTGAAATCCTCCTCACCAAATGTAATCAGTAGTTTAAAGTCTAAAAACTATCAATAGACTTTCATTTTACTACTTTTAAGCAAGAGCACTTTAAAAAGCAATTATCTAATGCTGAATAACTTAACTAGTACATTTAACAAAAAGAAAATAATTTTAAAAACTCTTTTTGCAATCAGAAAATACTTTTAAAATTTAAGTAAGCCTTACCATAATTTCCCAGTAAAACTTGCCAAGGATAGCTGCTTGTATTTGCCCAAGCCATAGTCTTATACTGTAATCTAATCCTTGACAATCTGTGTTATCCAATTGATTTGATGGTTTACAGTATTTAACCATCTGCAACACCAAACAAGAAAATAAGATGAAAGAGATAAACAACACTCTTAAAACATACATTAACTCTTAACAGACAGTTTTACCTTATTCCAATTTTTATGGTCAGATTTTCATATTTTTTAAAATTTTTACTTCAATATACACATTAGAATAGTAAAATATACTCTTTTATCTACTACCCTGATCACCATTTCATGTTTTTATTAACCTACATGATCGATTTAGCTTATAATTTCATTATTGTTCTTATGTTCCATTATAATCTTTTAGTGTTTTATTATTTCATCTTTCAGTCTCACTACTTGACTGGTTGTGATTTAATTTTTTGGGAATCTTGCAAAAATAAATTTACTTTTTTTCTGACCTTCAAGAACAGTGTGTTTTTCTTGGTACTGCTCTAAACTATGAACTTACATTGACATTATCTTTAACAGAACAACAAGATCCCTTGGTATTCATTCAAAATATTTACCAAAATATATTTGTCAGCTAAAATCCTGTAGCCTAAAGCATTTAAAAATATATTTTCATTTGGACTATTTACCTTGAGATCAAAGACACTGTCATCTTGAAGTAGCAGAATCTAGAAAGATGTCAATAATAGTTTAAGATGAGAATTATTGTCCAATAAATACATTTTAATAAAAAAAAATAGCTTATTAAATGCTAAAAAAAGGTAAAATTCTAACATTTTGATATATTGCCCCTGCACTGCAGTCTCTAATACTTAGATCTTTGAGTCGAGATCTTATGATTATTTTAGCAGGTTTAGCAATGACACTCCCTTCAAATCCTAAAAAAAATGTAGGTAAACATATTAAATTTAGCAAAATTGTAAATAATGCTTTAAAATTAAAATTCATCTTAAAATTCATCTTAATTGTTCAGTAAATAGCTCTAATTTACAAAAGACATGTTAAAGATTGACATTTACAATTTTTTTTTACTTTGGCTGACATTTTGTGTGGGCTCCAATAAACTAACTGTTGTCATATTTTAAAAGAAATAAATTTCTTATTGGAAATTTTTATAAGCCTATTATATACAAGGATATTTCAAGTTCTTGTTTATTTTAATCTTTAAAAAATGAGATAAATGACAAATGTGTTAAAAGTAGCATTGAACATTTAAAAAAATAATGGAATCAATGCATAAAAATGAGAAAAATTAAAATAGTCAATTGTGTATACTGACTTATATAGTTAATAATATAAAATATATTTTATGACAGTGAATTTGCATAATATGAAAAATATTTAAACTTGCCTTTAACTTTGACTTCAGCCAAGTGGTTATCTGAATCTGTTAATTTAATGCTAATATCTTGCAGCTCAGCAATTAAATGAATTTTTGTTCCATTGGCAGGTAAATCTTCAACTGAAAAGTTGTAAAATTTCTTTTAACTTAAAAACCCTAGGAAATATATTTTGATGTTTTTCCACATCTATGTAGATCTTTTCATTTTCTTACATTTTTCCAACAATAGGGTAAAACTCAATGCATGCACAATGAAGTGGAAGCAAGAATGCACACTAATCCTTATTAATCCTTTCTATTTATCTGTAGACCTAGTGATGATTATATTACTGAGATTGGAGTTTTGGACCTAGTGATGTAATAATCATCTACCTAGAAAGAATGTCTGTAAAACTTATAAAAACTATACTAGCATTGTACTAAGATGTTAATTACAATTAGGTTTATAATTATTACTCTATTTTTGTGCTATTGTTGTAACATATTATTACATAGCCTGTTGTAGTTGGAAGGAATAAAGTCTAACTCACAAATAGTGTACTCAAATAAGAAATATTAGTCGTTAAATTATGTAGACCTAATCTTTTGTAAAATAAGAAGCAGGCCATGTGTTTTGTTTGGCTTATGAAATCTGGAAGTTTTATACTCGGCCCTTTGTGGCACTATTAGGACTAGTCTTATTAGCTTAAGCTTATGGCTTATACAAATGGTCACTTATGGAAAAGCTGCAATTTGCCAATAGTAAGTAATAAACAATTATAAAGATATATATTTAAAACTGTCAACATGACATGTACAATATGGGGCCCATACAAACAACTTATTTCAATTGAAAATTAAATGTATAGCATTTTTTGTGAAAGGAGCCTCTTGCCTCTATCTGGCTGTGCATGTCCCAAAAAGCCTTTAAAATGGCATGTTTCTATGATTACTGGGGTCAGAGTAAAAAGGTCTTTATAATTAATATTACACATAGATAGCCTCTAGAAATGTGTGATTTAAAAGAAAATATTACCTTGGTTAGTAATAGTTGCTATTCGTTTTTTTATGGAAACTTGTTCTTTTATACTGATTTCTGATGTTGTCATAAGGGAACTGGTGCTGGTCTTCATATCTAAATTATGTAGACTGGATAAAATAATGTACATATTTGTTAATTGAATGAAAGTATCAATGTAAATATTTAAATGGCTACAATATTATTTCATCAAATAGATTGATTAATTATAAATTAGTAATCATTTGAAGTTTTTCCACGAGGCCTAATGTACATTCTTTTCTCTATTTTCTATAAAATAAAAATTACCTGGAAATGATACTTTGAGCAAATGCTTGAAGATACATCATACTGGCTTGATCAAAAAGTGTGGACATTGAGAGAACCTTGATTTTTATACCATGCTCTACTCCTCCATAGTAAGTAGCAAAGTCAGGACACTCTGGGTCAACCTGTGACATAATTTCTTAGATATTACAAATGCTCCTTCTATAAAGAAGATTATTGACAGGAAAATATGCACACAAGACACTGAACCTAATATCTAATAACTGGAATATATATTGACTCAGAGTTATAAAGTGTACAGTCAGTCTTTTCAATCTACATTATAGCTATAAAATAAAAGCTATACAATCATTAAACTATGGAGAGAATAAGAGATTGAAAGCAAAATAATTTACCTTTCTATAAATCATTGACACCAGATTGTTATTGTTGACTGTGTTTGTACTCAGTACTTCCATGTATTCTCCAGAAGGACCTGACAAGATATCAAAAACATTTTTGCTACATTCTTTTAATTAGGTTTCAAATTTAACATTTTTGGTACAATATTTTTATAAAAACTAGGTAAATAAGAATTATCAGACATTTAAAGGTGTAGTAGTAACATTGTAATCCCCAATAGCAGCAGAGTGGACATGTGTAAGCTTCTGGCCACTAGGCTAACTTTTGAAACATTCCCCTGTTTTTAAGTAAACTAAGATGGGGAACTTCATCTAATGAGTTGAAAAATCTATTAACATGATATTCCACATTTACTCTAACCAAACAATAATATATATATATATATTATATGGGAATGTATTGTATTGCACTACAAGGCATGGCCTCACATCATATCCTTTCATTGCATAGAGAAAATAGATTCTGTTCAGTCTATTCTTTCATTTTGATAAGAGTTTTAAGTTAAGTTGTTGGTTTTCCTGGTTTGTACAGGTAACCAAGTCATATACATGTTTCAGTTAAATTGATACAAAATTTATCATACAATTTGTTAGCTTTAATTGCTCTTTGATTGTGGCAAACTTATTCTTAATTTACATAAAAAAATATTTTTGGACTTGTATTATATTATATAAGTTATTAAACTGTATTTTAAATATTCTACTTGATAAAGTTAATATTTTGAATGAAGCAAAAGTAAATTGTGTTTTTTTTTATATGTGTTGAAGATAATAAACTCTTGACATTGCAAAGGGAAGGGGGGGGGGGGATTAAGGGGTCCTGGGTTCCGTAACATAACATTACTGCAAAAAAGACAATAAAAAGATTATAAGAAATAATTTGGACAAAACAGTAAAAAATAACAATTTCAATAACAAATTAATCACAGCAATGATTGTATTTGTTTTCTTACCAACATGTATCTTGTCAACTAATTGAATACCACCAAGAGTTGTGTAAGCTACATAGCCATGAACTGTTAGAGCAGAGTCTATTCTTAGTCTGTCGATGCGTATCATAAGATAGGCTTTTTCTTCCTTATCCATTTCCTTAAAAATACAACAACATTTTTTAGAACATTAATATCCTAATAATAATATGTTTATTAATATAACACTGCCAACAAACTCACAGTGCATTTAACATTGAGCAACAAAAACATGCAAAAACTTAGATACATTTCTCAAGGCTAAAAAAGTATATTTAAAAAAATTACTTTAAAGGAGCCAATGGATAATCTATTAGTCTTTGCTTAAGCTACAATAAAATATTGTTTACCTATACTTACTTTGGACAGATTAAAAACTAATTCTCCCAGTGACATTCTCATCAACATATTAATGTTATTGGCCACAGAGGCATTGTCATCAACAGACTTGATAGTTAACATGCTAAACAACAAGTAGTTTTGTATGAGTCAATTTAAAGCATAAGTAAATTGTCTTAATATAATAACAATAAAGTATATTATATAAATCCAAGATAGTAACTTAAGCAAATAAACTAGGTTTTCGAAACACTTTAAAATGATTGACAATAATATTTTATAACAGTCTAACAGAATAAACCTAATAAAATACATCTAAACAATATTTTTCTTATTCTCATATTTATGTTAAAATATTATATTGTACTTTATCAAATTATTTCAATTTATTTTCATTTGAAATTGTAAGACAAACAATTATTTCATGTCAATGATGACCTGGACTAGGTAAAGCATTCCCCACCACCTTACTTCCATACCATCTCTTCCCCTTTCCTGTAACATTACATCAACTAGCAAGTCAGGGTGCTTTATGTAGAATGCTGATTGCTGATTTTGTAGGCAATATTACTATTAAGATAATTAAACAAGCTAACTGGTAATTCTTTCAATTCAAGGACCGAGTCAACAACGTCTTGATTTAACAGCTGATATAATGTTTGATAACACTTTACAGAACAGCTTAAATAGGCATGTTTGTCTTTAACTGTAAGAGAGCAAACAGCTCTGCAGATTCATTGGCAAAAGACAAATAATAAACAAAATATTATATATATTATACTATTGACATGTTAGAACTTGTTTGAAATTGAATTATTGAAGTTGATTGTGATATTATTGTCCAAGTATCAGACTACATAGGTTTTGTAAAAAAATCTTGCTGAAGAATTTTTTGATTGTATTTGTGCCTCTGTGTTACTCTATGTTAAAACTAGACGCTGATACAAGATCCTGTTCCCACAGTTCTCTGAGTCAAATGCTACTGAGTTATGAGGCTGATTTCAAAAATAAATACCATATGTGTAATATAGTGATGACTATCTGACTTTTTTTCAACCAGTCAGCTAAGATGTCAAGCAAGAACGCTCTAAAATTGTGATAGAGCAGAGATAGCAATAAAACCATTATCATTACAAAATGCATAATTAATTTTAAAACTTACTCTGAAAGTTTATCAATATCTTCATCAGAGTAATCTGAGTAAAACTGCTCATCACCTGAAAAATTGTACTAATAAATTACAAAATGTGAAACTTTAAAAAATATTTTTAGACGTATGCAAGCAGATTGTGAAAGAGAATTATGTTTTTGAAAACAAAAGTGAAAATACTGAGAACAAACAATTTTGAATACATTAATTAATTTTTGATATAAAATGCAGTTTCTTCTAAAAATCTTCATTAGCTTAAAGCTTTGAACAAAATGTTATCTTGGGTTAACTATTCCAAAAATGGAAAAATAATTTTTTTTAACAATTTAGACTTTAGACTAACCTCTTGTATACATCAGTGTTGGAACTTTTGATATTGAGCGCCTTGGACCATCTGTTTTATTTACTAATGATCGGCCCAATACCGATCTCCTTATGGACCTTAACTCATTTAGATTAGGCTCTAATTGTGCTTCTGCTAAATCCTGACAGAAAGATAAAAGACATTATAGAAACATAACAGAAAAGTGCCTCCACTTTTTTCAGATCATTTATAAAAGTAATGAAATTTTTTTCATACATACACACTTATAAAAAAAAAACAAGTCAAATTATGACAAAACAACTAAGGTAGGATAAAATAAAATATTTTCATGATTTTCAAAAATTGTAGGATTAGAAATTGTAGGATTAGAAATTGTAGGATTAGAAATTGTAGGATTAGAAATTGTAGGATTAAAAATTGTAGGATTAGAAATTGTAGGATTAGAAATTGTAGGATTAGAAATTGTAGGATTAGAAATTGTAGGATTAGAAATTGTAGGATTAGAAATTGTTTTTAATATTAATGTTTTTACTTGTAAAGAAACATAAAGGTTTTAGGATGTAATTAAAAATTCTTACCAAGTGAATAGGAGCAAGATTTGTTGCAGCATGACTATCTGTCATGTCCTCACCAATAGTAGCAATACTAGAGCTAGTTGGAATAGGAAAGTTTCTAAAAAATGTTGCTAACAAAAGCAATCTCTTATCAGATATATTGACTTCCAGGGTTGGTATTTTTGCTTCCAGTTTGTGCCTGAAATATTAAAAATCAATATGTATGTAGGCCTATTAATTCAGCAATAATTTGCTTATTGATATGGGATTGAAAAGAAAAGAAAAACTAACAGACCTTTTATAAGCTACTTTATATAATATATCTTTATTAAAAATGTTTATAAAAATATAAATAAAAGTTGTATTTTACTACCCAATAAAAGCTAAGTTCATTTTTTAATATAAACTTGGTTTTAAATACAAATAAAGTCCATAACTATCTTGCAGGAAACAACCAAAGTATGAAGAAATATACTGGAGGTTAACATTATGGAATGGACAAAATAAAGCTGGCTAATGTCATCAGAAGTTCAGAATGGTGACACTAATGGTCCAAAAGACTAAAGGACAAGTAGGATGTAGGTAGGAATTGAATACATAATATTGGATTTTTTTTTTTGACAATATGCAATAATAATTTTACCTTGGTAATTGGGTAAAATCAGGTTTAACAGCATTGAAGAATGTAACAATAAATTGGACACTAGGTAGTATGTGATATTCAGAGTTAGGCTGAATTTGTGCAGTGTGCCAGTCATCAGCTAAAATGTACATTAAGGTCATAATTTATAAAGCTGACATGAAACATTTAAATCTATGTTTTAATTGGTTTGATGCAATAGATACCATTTGTATAATATATAGGACAATAAATCCACACAAGATACTAAAATATTAAAAAAGGACTGATGAATTACAAAATGGTAATCTAACTTTATTCATTCAATAATTCACATCTGCTTACAGTATCAAAGAAAAAGAAGCAAAAATATATCCTTTTTGGTGTACACAAAATCTTTATACAAACAAATAGTAAGGAAGGGTACATGTAATTAGGTGAATTTCCAAATGAGGAAAAAAATGTTTCAACCCATAACTTTTACATAACTTAATGTTTATAAAAGTAAAAAGAATTTTGTTAAAGGTAAGTCTAATTTTGGAACTCACCAGAATCAGCTAAAAGAACCTTAACATCACTAATCTTCATGTTAAACTGATCATAGAGTCTGGATTCTATTTCAGACATTGTAGCATCCTGTCAGAAAATAGTCATTCAATAGAATGCATTTATATCAATATTTAGCATGGTAAACAAATTAATATATGCTCAACCCTATCAAAAGCTGTAATTCTATAAGTATTTAATTTATTTGAAATCAGAAAACTGACTACCTCAAGTGATACATCTTTTGGCTGCAGCTCACTTTCAATGCGTAATGTACCAAGGTCTATTATGAGAACATTCCCCCCTCTAGAGAAAAGGAAAATAGAAAACTATAACTAGCATAATAATGATGGATAAACCTTTACAATAATTGCTTTGGATGTAAAAATTAGTTTAAAAATATAATGACTATACTCTGGTTACCTGTGAAGTGTTCCATACTCTGGAATTACTATATAGGGAGATCTCATATTTAGAGCAATATGAACTGTCTGAGAGCATAAAGAAAAAAATATTTCTATTAATATATTATGTCAGCATAAATAGATTCCACAATTGATCAAATTAATCAATAAGAATGATTGATGATGCTGATCATTATCAAATGGAATTTAAAGCATGTTTAATTTCAATTCATTTAAAAAAGTATAATATATTTTGCTGAATGATTTGAAAGCAGTTTATGTGGTGAACATTATAATTTTTTTATTTTTTTTCAAATTTGAAATATTATATGTCCAATTAGACAATGAATCATAATTTAAGTAAAAAAAGATAAAATAAATACTGAAAAAAAAAACATATTTTTAAGAGAGTCTGAAAAGGCATTTTTTGGTACAACTGTTTTTGTCATGTTTGCATAACATGTGCTGGTATATCAAATATTGGTAAAAAAATATTTGTTCATGTTGTTGATGGTCCATTTAAACAACAAATAGCCTATCTCAACACTTTGGTTCTTATACTTTTATGTCTTTTATTAAAATTCAGTTTTTGTTGTTTTTTTAAATATCCTTTTTGAAAAAAATATTCTTCATTTTGTTTTTCAAAAGGTTTTTAATGATTGTTAAAACTTATTTAGTTCGAAAACATTTAGTCCAAACCTTCTATCATTAACAAAATTGACATTCCTTACCGTGTGTGTCTCTATAATATATTGAAGTCCTGCTTTACTGACATAAGCTACATTAGTGAGTGTTTCAACAGCTGCTGACTTAATGTCAAGGCCACCTTGGGGCAGTTGGAAAAATGCTGTCACTTCAGAAATAGAATGCTGATAGAAATTTGAATAAATCATGCTAATATTAGTCAAATTCAAGACATTTCAAAAAGAATTAAATTGTGAAAGTGAATTTAAAATTTAATCAAACAGTATTTTCTTCTAATATTTTTATATTTTTAGGAATTCATCCCTCATTGTCATACTTGTAACCGTAGGAGGAAATAATCTTCTTTATAGTCTGTAACATGTAAGATAAGATAAGATAATACTTGTTTTGATTTCAAACAAGGGACGATTGTATCATAACAATTATTATAGTCTTATAGTTTTACTACACTATCATACTTTATAACCAGCACTTTTAGGGTGACCTTTGACCTTTCTATAGTCAGGATAATACAATAAAATTCAATTTACTAGAGATTACAATTTTAAGAACAAGCATGTAGTATGGATATATATAACATACAATAATATAGAATAAAGATATTAAAACATATTGTAGTCATTCATTCCTCCGTAATTTTGACATATAATATTAGCATATTTATAAAATACCTCATCATAAACAATTTCCACTGGTTGAACATTGAGAGAAAGAGAATAATCAGCATCCATATAGAGTGGCTTAGATTCAAAATCTAGTGTGAAGACTTGGTTGACTGATGGAGCTGCAGGCAATAATTTTAATGTTGTAAATGTTAGGAAATATATATTACTATTGTCTTTCACAGTTCATTCAAAAATTTAAGAAACCATAGTCTATTACTGTAAATTAATATTTGCTCAAAAGAAATATTTTTGACAGCTTGAGGTTCAGACATAATAAAAAAACATAAAAATCATCTAGGAATGAGTATAAGACAGGAACAGAATATATATGGCAATATGCATAATTGGATAAGAGTGTTCTTATGAGAAGACAATCCAATTCAGATATGGAAACAGTTAATCCAAGTGCAAACCCTTGAGAACGACCTACCACAGGGGTCAGCCCTATCCATTATCCTCTATTTAATGTATTTTCTATAAATATTAAATGATGGCAGTTATGGCTTTTTTTCTCAACTTACTTACAAAACAACCTGTTGAAAGGGCTGTGTTACAAGAGGACTCAGGAAAGAAAGATGCAGTGCCACAGGGTTTGGATGGGTGGATCAGAAAGTTATGACATAAGAGAATAACATTATAAGTAAAGCCATTTAATGATTTACCGTAAACACCGATATCAGATGTGAGAATCGGAATCAGCTCATGCTCTATAGATGCTCCTTCTACAGCAAAACTTTCTGTATTGCAAGAGATTCTAGATAGTGAATTTAAAAGGAAAAAAAATATTACGTAGTAAATGAAAATTTCAATTCTTATTGTACAGCACATAATAGTTTTTAATACTCGTAATTGGAGTTAAGACAACACCTCTCCATCAACTTCATTGACTTCATCAAGGCATTTGATTCTATAAACCCTGAAACCCTGTGGAAGATAGCCCAAGCCTAAAGCGTCCTGCAGAAATTTGTGGACATCTTCAAAAACCTGTATGACAGCTTAGAGTGTTGCATTAGGACTGACGATGGGGATACCACTTTCTTCAAGACCAAAGCGGGTGTCAGACAAGGCTGCATCTTGTTACTGATGCTATTCCTCCTGGCAATCGATTTTGTATGCAGACACTCTAGACATTTTACAACTATGCGTAGTATGGACACTGAATCACTGACTGGCATATCTCATCTTCGCTGACAACATCGCCTTAATAGGCCAAAACAAGACCCGCCCTAAGTGATCTCACATCAGCGATAGAAACTCAGGCTGCCAAGGTTGGCCTACGAATCAGCAATGAGAAAATGAAGATCCTTCGCTTTGCATACACCAGTACCCCAGGCCCCATTTCCATCAATGGACAGAAATCACATACCCAGGTAGTACCATCGGTGCAACCGGCAACTCGTCCCAAGACACAATGTGTCACATTAGCAAAGCATTCGCCATCTTCCAAAAGCTGCACACAATCTGGAACTCAGTATCAGTCTTGCTTCCAACAGATATATGTCTTCAATGCTATCATAGTCCCAACTGGCAATTGATAAGAAACTCAATGCCTTCCACCAAAGATGCCTCAGATGCACACATGAGATTACATATCGAGACTAGGTTACAAATGAAGAAGTGCCTAATGAAAACACACCCACTGGGTGTTACTGTTACAGCAGCGGCTATGGACAGAACTTGCTGGAGAATTTCCCTGACCGATGCGCCGAACGTCGCAGGAGGATCTAAGTCTAAGTAATACTAGTAATATTAACAAAACTAGCACTAGAATATTGGCTTAACTACGATTTTAGAAAATAATTGCTTACAAATTATTGATCAAATAATTTTACAAAATGTGATATTTTAAATCCTTTTTGATTACATGCATATATGGAAACATTACAATAAATTGTGTCAAACCTAAATGCTTCATTTCCAGGTCTGTGCTCAAAAGTAGACAGCAGATGAGTTACGGAAACTTGGAGAATTTTTTTACTGTAGTTCACCATTGAAACACAACATCTCTTTAAAATAACCTGTATCTTGGATGCCACATACTAAATAATGAAAACAAGAGTATTTTTTTATTTTTTTATTTCATGTGTGATATGGCTAAGCATATATCTCAGAAAATAGTAAAGAAAATAGTAAAGACAAGATCAAGGATTGAATGTGAAAAACAAAATCTCTCATTGAAGCTGTTTTTGTAAGGAGATGTCAGTAAGTCAATGTCTTTTTAGTTAGGTGAAGAGTGTGTGTGTGTGGGGGGGGGAGGTGAAGAAATTGATCATTTTTTTTTTTATATAACATAGGAAATAGGTAATCAAAAAGCAAAAATTTTTTTTTTTCAAAAAGACAAAAAAATTGTTAAAACCATTTCTTTATGTCTGGAGTAATTTAAATTTTCTATAAATATCAAATGATGGAACAGTTATGGCTTTTTTTCTCAACTTACTTTTTTTGGATATGTGATATTCCTGTTATTATCATCATAGCCTATCCCAGCATACAGTTTCTCTTTTTCCTCTTTTGATAGTTTGGATAACCAATCTCCTAAATAGAAGTTTCATTATTGAATATTTTAACATGCATCATACCAAAAAAAAACTTCAAAAATTAAAAAAATATTTTTATTTTTACATACGACATATAGACATATAACTTTTATCTTAACTAACTTTTCTGTTCTGACTCTACATCTATTAGAACATCATCTTCATCAGAACCCCAAAGCCAAGAACTAAACCAGCCTCTTCTTTTCTTTACAGATTTCTTTGCCCGCTCTGGTTCTTCTTTTACAAACTGTAAAATGAAGTATTTAGAAAATATTCTTACAAAATGGCTCAAATTATACTCTAGAACATTCAAACTCATTAAATAAACTACAAAGATCAAAACAATCTTTCAAAAGTTTCATATAGAAGAAGACATATTATGCTATTAAACTATTCTATTAAGCATTTTAATTCATTTTTAATAAATAACTTTAACTTGTTTTGGAATTAGTCTAACCTCAAGTTTTGCTTGCTCTTTTGCAATCAAGATATTTGTCACATCCAAATGGTCTTCTAGCTCTTTAAGTTTTTCTTTAGTTGACTTATTTTCAGGTGCCCCCAGATACAGTTTGAAAAGGTTTTTGTATTTGTTAAACTTTGTTCTGATTGTAAGAAAAATCAAGCAAGGAAAACAATAAATATACATGCGTATGCTCACATTGTGTAGTTTGTTTTTTTACTGTATAATTTTTCTAATCTTATTTATATGCTACAATTGATTCTTCTATACAATAGTTTTTGTATTTCACAGTTTAGTTTATCTTGCGTTTTTTTTACTGGCTAAAATGGGACTTTGAAGAAAAAAGCATTCTCTGATTAAATCCTTCTTTTTATATCATAATACATTGTAACATCTACTTCAGAAATTTTTCAAACTTAAAGGAATAACCTTGATGTAATAATCTACTTTATAGAAGTAGCGTCTGTAATAAATAAGATACACAAAATAGGTAAAAATAAAATAAAAATATGTACCGGTGTTCTTTGATCCTGAGCCAAGAATAAGGTCGAATTACTTCTTCCACTACAGCAGTGTATGCATAATTCCACCATGATCTTGGGCTTACCTTCAGGCTAATGTTGGGATGATATTTACGATAACGTTGATTTACCTTCATCAATTTGAAGGAATCATTGAGATTTATCAAGCTTAGAAACTGAAAAATTATAAAATTGCAAATAATTTAATGTCAATAAATTTATGAGGCCACATTGTATATAAATACATAGTAAAAAGCTACATTTTCAACATTGAAAAATTGTACATGAATAAAATACAAAAGCTAGTAAAATAAGGAAAGCAAAAAGGCGAAATTGTAAATATATAATTAATAATCATATAATCATTATCTTTGTTATATTGTATAGTTAGAAAGTAGAATTTATTGAGTACCTGTTGTCTGGACAACAAAATCTCAACTTCTTCTACAGTAAAATCCATAAAAAGTTTGGGTAATGTAAAGTTGTTGTCAGTGTTAATAATCAGACGAGCTTGTGCTGCTACTGGTTCCATTACTGGATGTAAGAGACACAAAAAAAAACAAACATTAATTCTCAATTTATTAAAGTTGCACTTTTATCATCAAATCTTTTTATAGGCATTATTCCTCCTGAAGGGAAAATGAAAGGAAAGTAATTTTTGTTTCTGATTATGTTCGAGATAAACTTTGAATTCAAGAATTATACTTTATGACATAATGCTAACTATCAAGCCATCTCCCATAACCACAAATTTGGATAATGATACAATTCTTGTAAAGATTTAAAAAGTGAAATTTAACATGCTGAATGGATATTTGAGAGCTTTTGCAAATACATTAAAGAAATTATTGGGGGCAGAAAATTAGAAATAGATTCAAACAGTATGTTATGATAGTAGGAATAAAATGGGCTATTAATAATGCATATATGTGACACAGTTTTAAAAAATCAACAATTTCTTATCATTAATTATACAATTGTTTTAAAAATCTCATTAGAAAAACATTCAGTAAAAAGAAGTGTTTTTTGTAAGCCGTAATGAAGATTATGTTAAAAAATAGTTGGGTGCATTTCAGATGAAAATATTCTTTTTCGGACACAAAATTACTCAAAAAAACTTTGTCACTTACTAAAATCCAATTCTTCCTCAAATATAGTATGAGAATCTATAGACATTCGCAGGAGATTCTGTGGAAAACAATTCTTAAAATACAACATCCCAATCACTTATAAACTTAAAGTGATTTTATAAAAATAATGTTTTGATCTGATAAACATGTTCTTATAATTAGATTTGTACAGTGCAAAATATGTATTTTTAAACAAATAATAAACTAAGTTGTAAAAAAGGCAAAAAGGAAAGAAAATGTTTGAAAAATCTTACTCTCCATCCATCTGTATTTAGACGAGTTTTGAGCAGTTGTTGTTCTGGTACATAAGGATTCCAGTATACCGACAAATCATCCAGTTTTAGCATCTAAAAATAGAAAATAATTATATCTGGTAAGCACATTTACAATATTAAGCAATGTCATGCTTCATTTAGTAAAAAGAAACATTAAATATCTAAAAATTATGCATCTCTTAAATAAGAGAATATAGTTTTTTATTTGAGGTTATGTTTTTCAAACCTTGTGCATCAAGTTTGGTTCAACATCTGAACCCTGTGGCTGCCAATGGGAGTCAGTGGAACAAACCACCAACTGTTTAAGCATAATACCACAAGCAAAAGCATGGTCTCCATTTGTGATTGTGTCCTCATATCTAATGTGAATGTGACGAACTGATATCTAGAAATACAAAATGTTTAAGATTTGAAAAACAAATTATAAAGATATTTTTCAAATTATTTTATAATGAATTTAGTATGATTACCTGCAATCTGTTCAATAGACTAGTGGTTAATTTTTCCACAAAACTTGGATTATCATTTGTTTTATTAACTGAAATGTGAAAATAAATCAGGCTTGTAATTCATCAAATACAGTTCACAAAAATATTAAGAGTTCAATTTTGTAGGCTAAGTACTATTTTTTACATATGGTCATTTCAAATTACATATTTATGGTATGTAGGCTACACACAAATGCTACATATTTATTTATATAAATTTGCTTAAAACATTTAAAAAAAAAAAGTAAATAGGATCCTTATAGTCAATAGAGGTCTTGGGTTCAAACATTGCATTTTTTTCTAAGGTTATGGTAGTTCTCAGAGTCTACTTTTTTTTTAAATGGCCCCATTTTATTGTAGAAAAAAAACAACTTTTTTCTTGAAAACGCAACATTTCATTTTTTTTAAAAGTGAAACTTTTTTCAGAAAATGGCCTCAGGGGTAGTTTCCGCTCACCCTGATCCCCGCCCCCTCCCCCAAAAATCACTGAGGTAAACAAGCATGCAAATGCAGCACACACAGACAGTACAGCTAGAGAGACATATGATAATATAAGTAGTATCAATACATATGATAAAAAAATTAGTATCAATATACATATTTTCACATTATAATAGAAAGACATTTTTGCACTATACTTTAAAAATTACTACTATAAACCTACCCATTCTTGCACTATACTTTACTACTATAAACCTACCCATTCTTGTACTATACTTTACTACTATAAACCTACCCATTCTTGCACTATACTTTACTACTATAAACCTACCCATTCTTGTACTATACTTTACTACTATAAACCTACCCATTTTAGCACTATATTTACTACTATAAACCTACCCATTCTTGTACTATACTTTACTACTATAAACCTACCCATTTTAGCACTATTTTTACTACTATAAACCTACCCATTCTTGTACTATACTTTACTACTATAAACCTACCCATTCTTGCACTATACTTGACTACTATAAACTTACCAACTCCTTCCAATGTAGACTGCTCAATTCTTTCAAGCAATTGTCTTTTTAAAGCAGCTTGTAGCTGCTGTTCTCTCTCAGCATCATATTGTCTGTCAATGATTGGTCCAGCCACAATGTAAACATTTTCTATGGCTACATGAATATCAGCAGTAAAAAACTGGGTCCAAGGAATGTCAATTTTCAGATGCCCTTGAAAGAAATTTATTTTAGCTTTTCTAAATAGTTTAATTTATTCAAGCTTAAAAAACAAACATAATGCTCACACTTTTTATTTTAGAAAAAAAAAGTGGTAGAATCTATTTTCCAAGATCAACTGTCTACAAGAAAAAGGATTTTGCCAGGAGAATATTTAAATTACTTTATGTTTTAAAAAAAGAAAAAATATTATAATCACAATGAAAGAAGACTAAATGAGAACAATGAGTTTCTTACCTATATAACCTGCTTTGACTTCTAAAGGAAGATTTAACTCTGCCTGATTAAAAAAAACATAATGGCAAGATAATAAATTAAACTTAGCCTAAGGTTCAAATATTAATGTACACTTTAATTTTTCATTTAGTTTGTAAGTTGGCAGTTAATTTTATTAAATATAAAGTTTAACTTCTTAGTTCCCTCTCCCTGTGCAATATTTTGTAACAATTATATTGTAGATTTATTTCTTATGTTTTAGTGAAGCACCTAATTTTGCTTAAGTTGAGCTTCTTTTAGGCTACTTATAATTTATACTTTTTTTTTAAAGCAGGTCTATTGTGGGTAGTTTGATCCTGAATGCTTCCTATTTTGTGACCCAATAAAAGGCCAACGCAATTTGAAACTTTGTTGCATTATTTGAGCTGTTGTTGTCCCCTCCCCCCGCTCCAGCTTTATTGCGAGAGATGATAAAGTAGCATTGTGATTGAAAGGAGAACATTGGTTCATTGCATGTTCCTCTAGAACAGCTCTTTCCAAACGTTTTCCTACCACTTACAGGAAATCACAGAAAAAATGGGATGCATTAAACAACATAAGATTGTATATAACAGTTTAATGACTTAAAGGTAGTGCACAAGTGCAGGAATACGAGCCAAATTGAGCCACAATTTCGCTATTGCTCATTGCCCTAGGCTATATGCGAAATAAGATATGATCTATTCATTGTTGACATTCTCACATATCACAGCAGGAGAAGTGAATAATTTAATTCATTGATGGAATCTATGTGTTTTCATATGCCTACATTTAAATATATAACAACCAAAAAAATAATAAGGAAATGAATTGCCTACCAGAGCTTCAGGCGTGAGTTGAAGATCTGTAAGTTCCACATTTCCTGAAGAAAAAAAAGATTATATACAGACCTTTTCATTTTTTTAAACTTATTCCAGCAACGGTTAAATTGTAGGCATGCTCAATGGATTCGAGGCAAGAAAGAAAAGGAATCCTTAAGAATCCTTGGAAAGCCTATTTTTTTTTTGTAGACAATGAGTACTACATTCTATTTGAAATCCTTAGACCAAGCAGCTAGGTAGTGAACTGTTCAAAAGTGTTATGCTTAAGAACTAGTTTCTTTTATTGTGTTAGATAGTTTAATGTTTTTGAAAACTGAAGAATGCGTAACTCAACCAAAGACGCCTCCTGGGCCAATGACTTGATAGCGGGCATGAAGATAGTGAGGAACCCCTCACACAGGGAGTAGGACTTATGCTGTCTATCCAGGCACAAGGTGCCCTAATTGGACGCGAGGCACATGGACCTAAGACTAGCTTTTACTTTTTATAACCAGTACATTGTGACATAATTGCCGTCCCGTCCGGGGATGTCTAGTGCCACGTGACAAAACACCAGTATAAAGAGTGGATAACAACAGAAACGTTGGGCAAGATCCAAAATAGGAGAAAGAAAAATGCAGCAGTAAGCAACAACAAAACAAGAGCAGCGAGACCCAAGAGGAGTACACAGAAGCTTACAGAGTAGTAAAACGAAGTATACAAAGAGCCAGGAATGACTATAAAGATGGAGTGGCTGAAAAAGCAGAGCAGGTAGCATAAGGAGGAAACCCGATACAGCTGTATGATATCACCAAACGTCTTTCTGGAAAGTACAAAAACAAACAAACCTGTCAAGGACAAGCAAGGACCATCCATAGATTAAACCAACAAATAAATAGACGGGTTCAACATTTTGAAAAGCTTCTAAATAGGCCGCGCAATACCCTTAATTGATACCCCTTATTGATCCAGCCAACGAGGATCTCCCGATTAACTGCCGAACAAAGACGAGATTAAGAGAGCTATTGTTAGGATGAAACATGGGAAATAGCTGGGCTTTATGGTGTTTCAGCGGATGGTCTAAAAGCAGATAGAGATGCTTTAGTAGAGATGTTATACTCTTTGAGCAGATCTCGGAAGAAGAAAACATACCAGCAGATTGGAAGGAAGGTTACCTTATCAAATTCACATATAAAAAAGTGACCTTAGCAATTGTAGCAACTAAAGAGGCATTATGCCCCTATATGTGCCAGGAAAACTCGTCAATCAGGTCCTATTAGAGCAAATGAAAGATAATGTGTGCTGCGGGATGAGCAGGCAAGTCTTCGATGTAATAGATCCTGTACAGACCGAATTGCAACGCTCCGCATAATTGTCGAACAGTTGTTCGTGCGGAACTCGACCCTAAAATATGTTAACTTTACTCGACCATATAAGCTAACTTTACTCGACCCTATAATATGTTAACTTTACTCGACCCAATATATTAACTTTACTCGACCCTATATGTTAACTTTACTTGACCCTATATGCTAACTTTACTCAACCCAATATGTTAACTTTACTCGACCCTATATGTTAACTTTACTTGACCCTATATGCTAACTTTACTCGACCCTATATGCTAACTTTACTCGACCCGATATGTTAACTTTACTCGACCCTATATGCTAACATTACTCAACCCAATATGCTAACTTTACTCGACCGTATATCTTAACTTTACTCGACCCTATATGTTAACTTTACTCGACCCTATATGTTAACTTTTCTCGACCCTATATGCTAACTTTACTCGACCCTATATGCTAACTTTACTCGACCCTATATGCTAACTTTACTCGACCCTATATGCTAACTTTACTCGACCCGATATGTTGACTTTACTCGACCCTATATGCTAACATTACTCAACCCAATATGCTAACTTTACTCGACCCTATAATATGTTATCTTTACTCGATCCTATAATATGTTAACTTTTCTCGACCCTATATGCTAATTTTTTACTCGACCCTATATGTTACCTTTTCTCGACACTATATGCTACCTTTACTTGACCCTATAAGTTACCTTTACTCGACCTATTTGCTAACTTTACTCGACCCTATATGTTAACTTTACTCGACCTATTTGCTAACTTTACTCGACCCTATATGCTAACTTTACTCGACCCTTTATGCTAATTTTACTCGACCCTATATGTTAACTTTACTCGACACTATAATATGCTAACTTTACTCAACCCAATATGTTAACTTTACTCGACCCTATATGCTAACTTTACTCGACCCTATATCTTAACTTTACTCGACCCTATATGTTAACTTTACTCGACCCTATATGTTAACTTTTCTCGACCCTATATGCTAACTTTACTCGACCCTATATGTTAACTTTACTCGACCTTATATGCTTACTTTACTCGACCCTATAATATGTTATCTTTACTCGATCCTATAATATGTTAACTTTACTCGACCCTATATGCTAACTTTACTTGACCCTATATGTTAACTTTTCTCGACCCTATATGCTAACTTTACTCGACCCTATATGTTAACTATTCTCGACCCTATATGCTAACTTTACTCGACCCTATATGCTAACTTAACTCGACCCTATATGCTAACAATGACAATGAAAAAGCTTCTGATAGAGAAACCGAGAAAACCTTTGAAAGCTCCTCGAACATTATTTCATCCCTGAAAAGATAATCAACCTTATCAGTAACTCATATTGTAGGTATGTCTTCACGAAGGATGCAATAATTTTCTTTATAGAAGGGTTGTCTGTTACATGTAAGATAAGAAGGGCAGCTTACAGACAGCTTCTATGTGCAAACCGGAGTAAGGTAAGCATGGATTTCTGCTGTTACAGTTCTTCCTTCTTCTTGTTAGTTACTGGATAATTAATAGCTGTTTCATAAGGATTCTCCAGGATTCTGGCCTGACACTATTAGCCAAGCAAATCTCTGGCAAAGGACCTGTTGGCTAAAAGTTGGCTTCACTTGGAAAATGAAATCAGGAAAAGGATAAGGACACCCTTTGAAAAACGTCCTACAACATCACTAGGCAAGCTCTAGAGTGGAAAACGTCCTACAACATCATAGGCAAGCTCTAGAGTGGAAAACGTCCTACAACACCACTAGGCAAGCTCTAGAATGGAAAACGTCCTACAACATGACTAGGCAAGCTCTAGAGTGGAAAACGTCCTACAACATGACTAGGCAAGCTCTAGAGTGGAAAACGTCCTACAACATCACTAGGCAAGCTCTAGAGTGGAAAACGTCCTACAACATCACTAGGCAAGCTCTAGAGTGGAAAACGTCCTACAACATCACTAGGCAAGCTCTAGAGTGGAAAACGTCCTACAACATCACTAGGCAAGCTCTAGAGTGGAAAACGTCCTACAACATCACTAGGCAAGCTCTAGAGTGGAAAACGTCCTACAACATCACTAGGCAAGCTCTAGAGTGGAAAACGTCCTACAACATCACTAGGCAAGAACTAGAGTGGAACCCAGAAGGAAAGAAACAGCTGGAGGAACGGTTGTCCAGCCGGCAGCGCGTTTGGTTAGCGTAACGAAGGTCCTGGGTTCGAATCCTGGTGAAGGCTAAGCTTCGTTCTCTGGTCTGGAGGGTTTCCCTGAGTCTACCCAGCTCTGATGGGTACCTGAGATTAGTTGGGGTAATGTAAAGGCGGCTGAGCATTGTACTGGTCACAAAGTCCCCTTGAATGCCGTGGCCACAGAAACCGGCGAAAGCTACTTCACTGGCCCGTGGATCAATTTGGTCCCGGGATACTTTACTTTTACAAGAAACAGTTGACAACGCAACTTAGAGCCAGACATTTGAAAGATCTGGGAAGAAATAGAACAATTGGTCCAGGATAGAGATGTCTACAGATCTTTAGTTAGTGGCCCAATAGGGTTGAGTGGCAGTAAGTTTGTACATTCACGCATGGTTTACGCCATTTCATTGGTTATTTTGTGCTCGAGGCTTTCTTGTACTCACTAAATGGACTACAAAAGTTCTTTAAAAAAAACATTTAAATAAACAGAAAACCTAAAATTATCTTTGACATAGGAGATCGACGTCAACATCAATTTAACACAAATATAAATTGCACTCAAAAATATATAAATATACAATTTGTTCTATGCAGAACAAAAAAAAAAGATTAGTCATTACGCATAAAAAATTTGTAGATTTTTCTCAAACACATTTTTTTAACAATATGTTTTCTTTTCCTGCTAATTTTGAACGTTTTTTTTTATTTCTATCTCGAATGTATACCACGAGGCCATGTTTTATTATATTTTGGTTTCTAGTTATTGTCTACGCTTTAAGTTTACATTTGAAAATTTCGATTTATACGTTCAAATTTATTAAGGGTGTAATCGACCTCTTTCTCAATTGACGAATAGCAAGATTTAGTGACTCTTTTACAAAGGAATGTAAAAAAAAAATTAGTCTGAGTATTTATTTTTGCAAACTTTAGTTCCGACAAACTTTCTGTTGATGAAGAGATACAGTTACAAAATCACTCAGAAATAATAAGTTAAACAATCTTATAGGATCAATGTACATCGTACTAGGAAACATAGTATTTGGATTTTCTTTATCCAGGGTGATCGTTTCCTACAAATAAATGTATACAAAACAAAAAGTCGAAACATTTTTTTGAAAGAGAAAATCACTCATACCTTTAAAGATGCTAAGATTCAATGTACTAGAATCAAGATTTGAAACATATTTCCCCACATATTTATTCAGCAAGTCAGCAATAAGTCCCTCGAACATGGCCTGATGTTTAGTTCACCAAATGATGTAGGGTGATCATAGAATTGCTATTCATCCTGCAGACGAAATAAACACAATAGCATAATCTAATTTAAACAACAAAAAAAAGTTACAATCATTTTATTCCTTTTGTTTTTTAAACATTGAAATATATTTTATCTGCACCGCATGCATACTTACATTTAAAGAATTTAAATGTCTTATACATAATGACTATTAAAGTTGACTGTTTAGGCCTATATCTTTGTAATATGTTCTATAGGACTATGTTTTTTTTTTTAAATATTGTATTGTTTCTTTCCAAAGAGTAGGCCTAAAATAAATACTATGAAAAATTTAAATAACTATTAAGAATCACAAATACTTTAGAGAATCTTGCATGCTATAGACCAGGGTCCACAACCTACGGCACGCGTGCCAAACTTGATACACAGAGCGATTTTCAATGGCACGCGGAAGACCTCCAAAGTGGCAATACAAGTCTATTCTACAAGAAATTGAGTGCTAAAACAGGATACATATTAAAATAAGCCATTCTGCTTTGGTGGCCAAACTTCAACTCGAGCCAATACAACACCGCAGAGTGGTAAACAAGGTCATCACTATGTACAAGATCATGAACCGCCACGTGGAAATGTCCATACAGCCAGATCGCATCCAACAGGTGTCCCGCTCTACCCGAGGTCATCATCTCAAACTGCATGTCCCGCACGCACCGACGTCTACACAAATTCTTTTTTTTTCTCCGTCAGCCATAGACAGTGGAACACTTTGGACCAAGCCTCCCCCACTGCCCTTACTGTGCCGGCTTTCAAATCTTCAGTGAAGGGCTGGACTAAATACCTCAAGTGAAACTCTGTAATTCTGTTTGTAATTCTTGTTGTAATGTTTTAAAATTGTATATGTAGTTAAATTGTGGACTTTTTCATCGGTCGTGACGGGGTCTCCACAATAATATGAAGAAGAAGAAGGCTTTTGGCACGCTGAATGAATTAGAAATAAATCCAACTGGTCGCATTAGTATCAAAAGATTGCCGATCCCTGCTATAAACAAACTCAGATACTATAAAGAATTTCAAATACTGTAATCTCTATAACAAATCTCAAATACTATCGTTAATATCAAATAGGCTTACTATTGTTATATGTTTATTGTTTAGAGATTATGCATTTTCCCTAGCGTCTTCTTCGGGAAAATCTATTTTGGTATTGTCTGCACCAAAACCTATACATCTATATAAGGCACACGGAGATATAGACTGTAGACCTAGTTTGTGGTTGTTGTTTTGCAGAGAGTTAAGGAAGCTACATATTATAATCGACCAGTGTTTTTAATGTCATTATTGTAAATGAGTTCAGTTTAATGTAATTATCATAAATAAGTTCAAGCCTTAAATTCTTCTTTAAATGGTTATCGAGTGGCTTGGTTGTATTATTTCATAGTAAACTAGACACTAGCTAGACAGATGATGGGCCATAATACTATCAAAAATCTTAAATACTATAGAAAATCTCACAGTCTATAGGGACAATCAATTACTGTTGTTATGTGTGTAAATTGTAATTATCTCCTCTTTGTTCTGCTATGATTTCGCCTGTCGGTGTGTATAACTTTCTCATTATCTCCTTTTAGGGAAACTTTCGAGAAGGAATAAAAAAAAAATTCTGTAAGCACAAAGATTAAAAAAAGAACAAATACAAAAAGAAAGAAAATAAAAAGAAACAGAGAAATAAAAAAAAGAACGCAGAATATAAGGGTAAAAAAAAAGAAGCAATCTAAAATTAGCGAATAAACCATAGAAACTTTCCTCCACATAGAACAAAATACACACACACACAAACAACCCGACAATTGAAAGAGTAACAGTAGAAGATAAAACCGTTACAGACCCAGAAATAATGCATGAAGACACTGTGACAGTAATAGTTAATGTGTGTAAAGGGCAGCGTAATTATAAACTGACTGAGATTATAGCGACACAGTGGGCTTTATTATTGTAAAATGGTTGATCGGGCTTAGTGACCTGATAGCTCTGTGTTATTGTTTATGTGATTGGCTAGACAAAGTGAGTTGTGTTCGTGAATGTCTTGTTTGAGTGTGTGAATACTGAGTGAATGGCTAGAGTAATGGGCTATAAAGGATTGTAGAATGAGAAAAAAGGTTAGTTGTTACACTAACAAATGTGATGTCATGTCATACTTTTACAGATCTACAGATCCAAGAAAAATTCCTACTCTTCACACCTACAATACCAGACGAAACCAAGTATATTAGCTTCATATTTGCCAACTAATAAAAAATCAGGACCAGAGATTATTACAGCAGAGTTCTACGGACACTTTTTCAAGCAGACATAGCAACACTACTACTTACAACCTTTCAAGAAGCATACAGAAAACAACAAACACCCGAATCCATGACAGAAGCATACACAGCCTAATGTCCATACCAAAATGCAAAACAAACTGATCTACACCCACAGTACAGGACCATAAGCCAATATCAATAGTCAACGCAGATTACAAAATACGACTTCAACATCTCTTTAACACAAACAACTAACAACACAACACACTTTTCATGCCCTACATTCCCATCCTTTTACAAGCGTGTAAATACAAGGAATCAATAATACACAAGAAAACTAACAATATTTACAAACTTCCTGGCACTTTAAAAAGCACAACCACTATCTCAAAGCATAAAATGGGGCCGTGAACATAACATTACAGACTTCACAGACACATCCAGAAATCTACCTAATCGCATACATAACAACACCCAAAAGAAAATTACTTACAGACTTGTATACAACATGACACCCAGCAACATGAAACACACACCAGGATGCCCACTTTGCAACGACAGATGGGAAAAAAACCCGAACGACACATTATCTAAGCTTATACCTTGACTGCAACACAACTATCAAAAACAACAATAAAACATTTTCTTTAGGTCGACATGGGACTCACCACAACACTACACAACACAATATCAAATTACAGATAGTAGCAACATACAGACAAACTATATGGCAAATTGGCTGAATGACAAAATACAAACACTACACAACACAATATCAACTTACAGATATTAGCAACATACAAACTATAGAATATATGGCAAATTGGCTGAAAGACAAAATACAAACACTACACAATCACACAAGAAAACCCATTCAAGAAAAAAGAACAATGATTGTTTTCGGAAAAATAAAATCAATTATACAAGAATCCTAAGGAAAGACCCCTGGCTTGATCCACTCTGGTAGCTCACAACATCAGAAGTGAGACACAAGTGAGACAGAAGAGAGACTGAAGTGAGACAGAAGAGAGGCAGAAGTGAGCCAGAAGAGAGACAGAAGAGAGACAGAAGTGAGACAGAAGTGAGACAGAAGAGAGACAGAAGTGAGACAGAAGTGAGACAGAAGAGAGACAGAAGTGAGACAGAAGAGAGACAGAAGTGAGTCAGAAGAGAGATAGAAGTGAGACAGAAGTGAGACAGAAGAGAGACAGAAGAGAGACAGAAGTGAGACAGAAGTGAGACAGAAGATAGACAGAAGTGAGACAGAAGAGAGACAGAAGAGAGACAGAAGTGAGACAGAAGAGAGACAGAAGTGAGACAGAAGTGAGACAGAAGTGAGACAGAAGTGAGACAGAAGAGAGACAGAAGAGAGACAGAAGAGAGACAGAAGTGAGACAGAAGAGAGACAGAAGTGAGACAGAAGAGAGACAGAAGTGAGACAGAAGTGAGACAGAAGTGAGACAGAAGTGAGACAGAAGTGAGACAGAAGAGAGACAGAAGTGAGACAGAAGTGAGACAGAAGTGAGACAGAAGAGAGACAGAAGAGAGACAGAAGTGAGACAGAAGAGAGACAGAAGTGAGTCTGAAGTGAGACAGAAGAGAGACAGAAGAGAGACAGAAGTGAGACAGAAGAGAGACAGAAGTGAGTCTGAAGTGAGACAGAAGAGAGACAGAAGAGAGACAGAAGAGAGACAGAAGTGAGACAGAAGAGAGACAGAAGTGAGTCTGAAGTGAGACAGAAGTGAGACAGAAGAGAGATAGAAGTGAGACAGAAGAGAGAAATAGATTAGAGCTAAAGAAACAATACTCAGTCAGCTGTTTTTTTTAATGTTTTAAGTTTTTGTTTAATTTTCTGAAAATAAAGCTTGAAATGTATATATATATATATATATTATACTTATACAACCAACAACTAAACCGAAACTATCATAACAACAGCCTGTTAAGCACCCACCCTTTCCCTCCGAGCAGTCACGCTTAAAATCATGTTGACCATATGCTGAGAAAACATTGCGGAAAAAACAGTAACCTTATAATTTAGACCAGGACGTGGCAGTAATGTGCAGCAGATATTCAACCACCGGGTACTGTAAGACGTATGCTCAGCAGCATCAATACCACGCATATGTGGATTTTAAGAAGGCATTCGACAAGCCCTTGCAAGCTGCTCTTTAGGCCACCATAAAACAATCCTAAATCTTCAACTTTTTATCTGACCGATTGTAAACTTTCGAAGGGATAGTCAGCAATGGTGGCAGAATAATCACCAATGTACTTTGCAATGACGATATTAAACAATGATGATGATATTGCTGAATAACATAACTATGGTGATGATCATTTTAATAGCGCATCTCTCTGTGCTACAGCAAAGCGCTGTCTTACAATAATTGTGAACAAATCGAAACGCTGACTGAAACCTACCAAGTAGATTATGAGGAAGTCAAACAAATTGACAAAATGAAAAAAAAAAAAAAATGATGATGGTAGTTATTTATATAGCCCTTTTTTTTCTATTTCATTGAGCATGCTCAGTACGCTCTTGGTATAAATTCCATATGTATGGGTAAGTAAGGCGCACAAACAGAGAGAAAGGTCTTTCAACTCTTTTTAAAAGACTCCCTCAGCTCTAAGTGTATGAGGAAAGCTGTTCCATAAAGAAGGAGCCACAGATTTCCCAACCACATTGGGCTATAATTTGAAATGTCTACTTGTTTTGACATAGATAAATCATTGTGGTAAGCCTAATTGTTAACAAGAGTGTTTTTTTTAAGGCTATGTACCTACAAAACAAATCACACATAAAGTACCGAGATCAAAAAGCCCTCTAATAGCCCATATAGTAAGACATCACACAAAAGAATAGTTTGGACTTAACTTATAAATATCTTCTATCATGTAGAATGGACAAGTTGATCCAACAAAAATGTTTGTTGAAAATTTCAATATAATATAATGATAATGGTGGTCACTTATATATAATACTGTTATGTTCAATATGATAAAGCAGTGCACTAAAGCCTACAGCTAACATGTTTAGCCAGTTAGGCCAATATATTATGTGTTCGTATAATAATCTCTCTTGATACGATAACAATGCTCAGGCCAAAGATAATGAATTTTTTTCCCTAATTAAAGTCATATTATGAAAAAAAAAAACACTGATTGTTTTGTCACATATTGAATGTGAGACTGATTTAACATGTTATACTCAACAAACGCCGTAAGCATTATGGTTATAGCTAATAATTCAATCACCAGAGGTCAGAAGAAATAAGGGTAATGCCTAAAGAGCTAAGCTAAGTACGGTAGTATTTATTAACAAATCATTATAGTCTTACTACTGTGATGTGTGAGACTATAATTATTTAACTTCCTTGTTTTTGTTAAGTTGTGATTACCTCTCTTTTGTAAACTGATGGTCACGTTCTTTTGGTGACCCTAGGTGGCCTTGTCCGTCTGGCCATGAGGTGTGTAATGTGTAGAGATTTTGTTGGAGAGTTAGAGAGTATAGTGTATATAGACTGGTTAGCCTCTGTTTACTACTAGACTCGTGTTTTTCTTAAATTATTATTATTATGGACTAGGGGGGGGGGGGGGGGGGGGCGCTATGTTGAACAATAAAAAGTGGTGCTTCTTTAATTATAGTAAAACTGGTAGCCTACCTTTATTTGAAAAGTCGAGCTTTTCCAGAAAGAAAAAGTGAGTCCTCTTAGATAAAACATTGGGGCCGTTTCAAGAATAAAATGTGGGGTATTTTCAAAAACACAAAGTGGGGCCGTTTCAAGAATAAAATGTGGGGTATTTTCAAAAACACAAAGTGGGGGCCGTTTCAAGAATAAAATGTGGGGTATTTTCAAAAACACAAAGTGGGGGCCGTTTTAAGAATGAAAATATAGCAAAGACCCTGTCTAAACTGTCTAGATGAGAAAAAAAAAAGAAGAGAGACGTTAAAGAAGGTGTAAAATATAGTCATCAGTTATGCGAAATCAAATGCATATTTCTTGGGGGGGGGGGGGGGGGGGGGCTATCATTATCATCTCCTACCAAGCGCGTCCCCATGTGTCGGAAAGCCTTGAAAAATACTAAATAAGCGGCCGTAGACCAACAGGTTTGCTGTCTTGGAGGGGGTGGGGGTATCCCGCGGTAGCCGTAAAGATCTTCCCCCATGAAAATGAAATAGATGTGGCATGCATCCAAGAAAGTAATCTCAACCAACAACAATTTGCGTTTCTCAATAAGAGGCTACAAATGTGTATATTCACAGACAGTGAAAACAGAACTAAAGGGGGAATACTTACTTTAGTTTAAAAAAAAAACAAATCCATTTCAGATATCATTATACCAAGCTCAACTCATTCTGAAATAATGGGGACCAAGCTGATTTTCCCAGAGGGATACCTAAACCGTGCCTACACGTATTCAATTGCTACTGCCCACGAGACAAAGAGCTAGAATTTGACAGAATCCACTATATAATTTTAAAACTTGTTTAACGGATTTCATATCCACTAAAACACGCATAGGCGTAGCAACGAGGAGGGCGGGGGGAGAGAGGGTGTAGCAATGTTCCCCCGCCCCCCCCCCCTTTTTTTTGTTTTTCCAATCTGAGACTTTTTTATTTAACAATAAGCTTATTTCTTATTCTTTAAAACTTGCTTTTATTTTTTTAATAGAAATTTAATGAATCTAATCTTACTTTTCACTATTGATATTCTGATACAATGTTAGTTGTTGAATAGCTTAGGGAGGAAATTGTACACCAGATGAGAAATAGTCTTCTATTTCCACAGTATGTTCGACTTTCCTTCTTGTAGCCTATTATTGCCCCTACGACCCCGCCCCCCTCACTTAATGCATAGTTGCTTTCTCTGTCCCCATACATCTCTTACCATGCACTATTTACCAACCCCACCTGCAATCCTGGCTACGACCTTTGATAATTATACATTTTACCAGAAAGCTAGAAATTAAAACTTTGAGGTTATGAAATAGATCTATTTAAATAACCTAATTTTAAAGTTTCACCCTTTTATAAAGTAGTTAGCAAAAATATATGTATTCATATATCAGAAGAAACCTTCTATTGTCTTCCTGTCGTGCAATATTTACCCCCTTACCAGACTTAAACCTCACTTCACCGAGTGATACGAACCGAGACTAATCTCTTAGGGTTCGGAGGACAAACACACTTGCACTGCGTAGTACAGCTAAATCACCATAAAGTTCGGTGCTAACTGTTGACCGTTCCCATCCACTCTATTCACCTGCAAGGCAGGGCAGTCTAAAAGCAAATGCTCGACCGTTTTTCTGCTTCCATGCAGTGTCGACACCGCGAATCGTATTTGGATATTTGGGCCTAAATCGTCCGAAATAGGTGCCAATGGGACAGTGGCTGTTCGGAACTGGGCAATCGTTGCCTGTTCTCTCCTGTGGAGTTTCCACCACAGATCAGCTCGATTAGGCCGTTTTAGTTGCCTCGACCCTTGTCAGACTCGTCCCAATTCTTAAACCATTGTTCTGACTCCCACGCACGTATTGATCTGCGGGCACTCTCGAAGGAAGACGGACCATTCGGAGTAGGTGCCAGGGACCCCTTCTTGGTCAAGGCGTCCACAGAGACTCCTGAATGACCTCTAATCCACTGCAAAATGACCTTCACCTCGTACCTGAGGATCAATCTTGATCATACGTCATGTGATCTTGACCAAATTACCTGCTCAATACTAATCGACTGCCTTGATGAACTTGCTCCTATTATCACAGAGATAATAAACACCTCGTTAACCACCGGCTGAGTACCACAGTCTTTCAAGCATGCCATTGTCAAGCCTCCTGTAAAGAAATCCAATCTGGATGCTGAGTGCCTAAAGAATTACCGGCCAGTTTCCAACCTACCGTTCATATCAAAGGTCCTCGAGCGTATCGTGTTGGCACAGTTGTTGACTCACTTGAAGCATCATGACCTCTTGGAACAGTTCCAGTCAGCTTACAAAAAGTGCCAAGCACTGAGACGGCACTTGTCAGGGTAATCAATGACCTACTTTGCGCGTCTGACTCTGATCAAGTGTCCAATCTGGCAATGCTTGATTTGTCGGCTGCATTTGATAGATTCTTCTCGATAGATTGTCTACTACATTCGGGATGTGTTTACAGCTGGTTTAGATCGTACCTAACTGAACGTACGCAAAGTGTCGTCATTGATGGGCCAATCTCAACATGCTCGACTCTGCAATATAAAGTACCACAGGGATCAGTTCTAGGCCCGGTTTTGTTTAAACTGTACACCTATCCGCCTGGCAATGTAATCAGTCCTTTCAATGTTTCATATCATCTCTACGCGGATGATTCGCAGTTACATGATTCTGCTGTTCCCGCTGAAGTCTCTCGTATAGCAGCCAACCCCCGTCTTGCTATTGCTAGTGTCTGCTCCTGAAACGTAAAACAGACTTAAGATGAATGAAGACAAGACCGAGGGAATTCTAATTGGAACTCAAAGTAAACTCGCCAAAGTTGAGGGTTTGGAATCATTGATGGTCTTGAACTGCCATATCCCCTTTGCAGAGAATGTAAAAAACCTCGGTGTCGTCATCGATTCACAGTTGTCTTTCGATGCCCACATTAGAAACCTATGCAGAGGCCTTTATTGACAGCTACGTCGACTTGGTAAGATACGACCTTATTTGTCATTTGACTCAGCAAAGAAACTTGCGGCTGCCTTTATACTCTCACGCCTCGACAACTGCAATGCTCTGCTAATCGGGATACCTGACAATAAGGTCGCCAAATTACAGCGTATTCAAAACAGTGCCGCCCGCCGGGGCATGCGTAAGTCAAGGCGTGATTCTGTGACAGTTCTCCTGCGTCGGCTGCACTGGCTCCCGGTGAATGCCAGAATTGAATACAAAGTGGCGCAACTTTGCCATCAGTGCCTTTTTGATAACGAGATGCCGTCCTATCTCAAGGAACTAACTACACCATATGTCCCGCAAAGAACACTTCTTTCTGCCAACTCATCGCTTTTGGAAGAACCCCGTTTCTCTCTGACGACCGTTGGCCTTATAGCCTTCTCAGTATCCGGTCCAAAGGTGTGGAGTCTACTTTCCGTTCAACTCAGGCTAACAAGCTCTATTGATACTTTCAAAAAGAACTTAAAAACTCATTTTTTCAATATTTATCCTAGTTAACATTTAACATACTTTAGACCCCTACTGTCTTACTTATAGGTTGGGTCAGTTAATAGTTAATTCTACATTAATTTGATTTTTTAATTATTTTTTTTTTATATCATCAGTTAGTCTCCTAGCCTAGAGTAATGTCCGTGTTCTTAGTTGTATGTTAAAAGCGCTCTGAGCTTACATTATGTTTGTTGATAGCGCTATACAAATATTATTAGTACTATTTTATGGCCGGTGACGCATAGTTCACCAGTTTATGTGGCCACGGCATACAAGGGGATGTGTGGCCAGCACAATGCCCAGCCGCCTTTACTTTATCCGAACTTAGGTACCCATCAGAGTAGACTCAGGGACACCCTCTAGTCTCGGTAACTAATTATAGCATTCACCAGGATTTGAACCCAGGACCTTCGGTACGTAAGCCGAACGCGCTGCCGCTCGCAACCGTGGCCCATCCCCTCACATACACACACATACTTTCCACAGTCCCCCGACTTGCACTATGTGCCCCCCCCTTTGCCCCTTCCCCTCCCCAAACGTACCGTTTTGTTTTTAGGCCACGATCAAAGTTAGCAATCCAGTATACGTTTAATCTATGATTTAACAGTAGGCTAGTAGATAGGCGAGTGAGTGTTTGTCCTACAAACGCAAAGTTTTTAAAATTATGTAAAGTAACATTGTTTGCGTCAACTTATCTCGACCCCCCCCCCCCCCCCTCCGTCTGCAAATGTCAAACTTTTAGACCCCTTTACTAAACTATTTTGTTGAGATAATTAATGGACGACCCCAAAATTATTTATTTTGGTAAATGTGGCCTTTTTATGTACTCGCTCCCGTCGTGTCAAAATCTGGCTACACCATGATTCTAGAGCATTATACATATTTTAATTCTCTGTATTATCCCCAGAGTAGCACCCGGCTAGGAATTTAGTTGACTGAAAAAAACAACAGCGAAATAAACAAGATACGTCATTAAAAGCCCTGATCATAATGTAATATTAAACTCAAACCACGGATATAGCCTATGTATAAGGATAATATATATACGCTCCTGTCTGTAACATATTATGTTATAATTGTAAGATAATCTATGTGCAAGGACTAATTATAATTCATAGGCCTATGGATCTAGGACTATATTCTACATTACATTATCGTATTTCCCCGGTGAACATGTAGACCTAAGACCTAAGCCTAAGTTTATAGGTGTAAAATGGTTGATTGACTGAACTAGCCCACGAAAACTAATAAAATATAACTCAATATCATTTATAGCGTATCAAAATCTATGACTAGGCCTATAATAGGCCCTACATATGCTATGTTATATAACTGCCTATCTAAAAGTGAGGATAAAGTATAATATAGAAATTATATATAGCCTACATTATATATAGCATAATAAAATAGAAGCCTATATACATAGGCCTAGGCATATAGGCTAATTATAAATGTATAATATATATAAAGGATTAAGTTTATAATATAGTACCTACTATATCATATAAAGGCCTAAGTTTAGTCCTTTTTACAAGTCTTTTAACTTCTAAGATAGGCTCGTATTATTTCAAATCAGTCCAAGTAAATATTCTTACCTGTTTTTGAAACGGTAAAACGTGCATTATTTCATTTGTCAATACCTATGCCTGTAGACTGTGCACTAGCGTGAGTTACAATGATCGTGATGCGTTAATGTGGTAAATTTGGATACCGTATCTAAGACATAACAGTGATATAAAATGCCTACTGTTCATCCACTAAGAAATCTGCATAATGTTATGCTGTCCGGCTGAAAGAAATAACGAAGACCTGAAATGTATCGATCTCATGCTAGTGAGATTGTTCTCTCTTCAGCATTTTCTCTTCCTCGCGCGCTCGACACTATCGATCCATAATTTGGTGATCCATCCATGAGCGCCGACCTGATTTCCTTTTCATTTAAGCATTTATATAGATCCATTTAGCCTATTTCTATACAGTGTGTCTACACTTACAAACATTAGGCCTATAATTATATTTATTGAAATCCTCCTAATAATTAAAAGTAAACGAAATGATTCAATGTGTTAGTCTACATCATTTTAGATTATACTTATAATAATATATTATGTTGTGTAGTGTCAATCGATGCTTGAATTGACCTCGCTCAGTTATATATTAATTATTGACCTTCCATGTTAGCCTACGCAGAGATTCACCGATTAGGCATAGTCTATTGGCCTATAGTCTACGCAAGTAGAACTATAGCCCTTATAAGGCATAGGTCTATATAGGCTAGTCTATATATGGGCTACGGCTCATGCCTCGCGGCTACGGTAAATGCACAATGCTTAATTGTCTGCAGCATGCCTATGGCAAATTATACCTGATCTAGACCTAAAATAAATTGCAGTAAGCTTAGTCTCATTAGCCTATAACTAGGCCTATCTAGGCTACAACAAGAATGCCTGAATGCCCTGCTTAGTCTCATTAGCCTATAACTAGGCCTATCTAGGCTACAACAAGAATGCCTGAATGCCCTTAATCTAAATTTGTCTAAATTGTATAGGCCTATAGGCCCTATAGGCATAGGCCTACTATGTTTCTGAGCCTATATATATATATAGCTATTATATGACTATGCCTACATAGCATATATAGGCCTATATATAATAGCCATATGCGCCTTAATTATTAGGTTTAAATAAGCTTATAATAGCCTATAATATAGATCTAGGTCTACGTTATATTAAATTTGATAGGTCTCTCTCTATAGGCTAGGCCTAAGGGGCCTATATAAGATATAGGCCAGTCTCGGACCTAAAGCTAATAAATTATAGGGCCTAGGCCTAATATATTGCCTACTATAAGGCCAAATTATATATACTTAGATTATATGGATAGCCTTATCCTTATACCTACGTATAGCCTACTTATAGACCTAGACTATATTGTAACAATAGTGTTATAATATTATTAATACCCTATAGGAAATGAACAGGCATGTAAATAGCCAAATAAGTTCATGAGCTGCACTTATAAGCTAGCAGGCCTATTCCTCTAAGGCTGTGACATTTAGCCTGATTTATTTAGCCTTAGGCCTACATAATATTAATTTTAATAAGCTTATAAATCATCTCGACAATCACTCATAAAATCATAACTAAAATAAACTGGCTAGGTGAAAAATAGTCTAGATCTATAATTATATTAAACTATTATTATTAAAACGTCTCACCATGTCGAACTGTTAATGATAACCAGATCTACATCTGAGGAGGCCTACTTTCTATTTCTAAACTATTTAGGACTATGACTATGTCAACAAATGTTTACTTTCATTATCTGCATCGATGTTGCCAATCTAGTTATTCTCGGTAAATGGTAATATGGTATTTACATATAAGCCTACAGTAGGCCTATAACCGCCTATAGGACTATAAAGATATAGGCTTTTTGGACATTGACACCTTAATAATATTATGATAATAGGCCTAATAATAAAATGAGTTAAATTTAGTTCTTCTATAACAAGTTCAACGCTCTTTAGAAAAATCATAAACCTCGTAAATATTGTTTTTATTCAGAAGTAGAGCGTAGCCTACAGGCTATACAGACAAAGATAGTCCAGATAAGCAAACATGTTTTCTTTCTTTTGTTTTTGAGAAGTTGTATATAGGCGGCTTATAGGCCGAATAATTCTGAAGTGTGTTCCACAGTCTAATGGCTGACGAAAAAAAAAAATATTTGTAGACGCCGGTGCGTGCTTGTGGAACATGCAGTTTGAGCTGATGACCTCGGGTAGAGCTGGACACCTGTTGGATGCGATCTGGCTGTGTGGACATTTCCACGTGGCGGTTCATGAACTTGGTGGTGACCTTGTTTACCGCTCTGTGATGTTGTAGGGGCTCGAGTTGGAGTTTGGCCACCAAAACAAAGGCGCTTGTTTTAAGGTCGTAGTCCTGTAGATAAAATATAGGCTAATAAAATTATCTTTTGGAGGACGTTTCCAATTTATACATTTAACATTTGACCCAATTGGTCAAACGGCTTTAAATTAGGAGATTTATAGCGCAGAAACAAACAAACAAACATCTAAATAAAAAAACTCATTATAATTATATTATGTGATATTTCGTGATTCTCTCTATATTTTTGTGGTAGGCCTACTGTAATCGCGTATAACATAATAGGCCTATATGGGGCTATATAGAGGCAGGTAGACACAACAACACTAGCTAGCTGATTAGGTGCGCCACCCATGGTCATGCACCGTCCGGTATAGGCCCTACAATATCCTTCAACTAGACCTTGCACCCATTTCAGCTATGTCATCCTTTCTTTGGCTTACCATATTGTACATTATTGTATTACTATATATATAATAATACATATATATTATTTAATTTAATTTTGTATAAAAACGTGTCATCTAGAAGGAAAAATTAAATAGGCTAATTTCGTCCTACACATAGCCGCAGTTGTACACTCGCATTAGTCGATGTTAGAGTGTCTGTTTTCTACTTCCTTGACCGAATCACACATGTGCTTAATAGAGTAGGACATTTACGGTCCTATACCTATGTTACATGAATAGGGATTTTCTTTAAAAAATCTTTTATAAGATAATTTATGTATTCCCAAACAGTACACTATTATTTGCCAAATATTTTTTCAACATTAGGCCAAGATTTAAATATTGGCATTATTTTGGGCAAATATAATGCCACTATAGCGCAGTCTTATTATTAAGCATACATTGTTTTTGTTTTATATTTGTCAGGCAGGCAGGCAGGCGACCGACCGAACCGACCTTCGAAAGGCTATTGAGCCACTTCCCGTCAATCTACCGATCTGAAATATGGCGCATAGCATGGTCAACACATTGTTTCATATTGTAGTGAGCCACATAATTCCATCATAGACCCCCAAAATATGTTTGAACAGTTGTTGTTTTTTCTGTACATTGTTAAATTAATTAATCGTGCTTTTGTTTACTGCGCTTTTTCTTTTTCTTTATTTCTTTGTAAGTTGCAAAGGAGAAAATCTTCGGCAAATGCATAAGAAAAATGAATTTTAAAAAACATAATTTATAAGCTCTAAGATGTTAAATAAGGGTGATTTACTCTATCCGTGTTTTAAAATTTAACTTGGATTTGGATAAGGTTTTAAATGACTCTGATAGACTCTATAGTTGTTAATTTTTCAATTATTTTTTTCAGACAAAACCATTCCATGCACGTTGATGCCTCTCAGAAAGAAATAGAGAACTTATATTATCTTTTTGTTCTTGCTCATGGAAGATGATCATGTAAAATGTTTTGACCCTCGCATAGCTTAGACCTATGTCTTTCCGAGCATTTCAAAATAGGCCAATTAAATTACAGTACAAGTGCTGAAGTAGGCCTACACGTGGACCTATAATATGCCTAAGGCTGTGTCTATATATGTTACAATTTAATGCTTTTTTATATTATTATTGTTACTATTTTACTCATTCCCCTACTTGCCTCTGGTGTGAATATTTCACAACTTGTAAGCTTAGTAGCCTCCAACAAAGACCAGCAGCACGTATTGCGAATCATGGGTGTCAACAGAAAACTTTCGACGGAAGGTTGTGGGTTATAAAGTTATAGAAATCTAGATCTGGGTATATTAGGACTAATATTAGGCCTATGTCAATTTGACCAGCAGTGGTGATATAGGCCCATATATAGCAGTGACACGTGGACAAAGATACAATCCATAAAGAACCTGATAAACATTTGGGAAAGAAAGGTGCTGCGGAATATATAGGCTATGGAGCTGTACAAGACACGGTTGGAGAACAAGGAACAAATGAAGACTTATACACCCTGTACAAGGATGCAACGGTGGTAGCTGAAATAAAGAATGTCAGACTGAGGTGGGCAGGCAGGCTCGTCCGGGTTTTTGAGACTTATAGTATGGTGGGCAGGCCATCTGGAAAGAAAGGCAGAAGGCAGAGCAGCCAAAACAGTAGGCTTATAGGATACACCACCAGAGGCTAAGGGGTAAGAGGCTTAGCGGCAAAGCAGGACAATGATGGTTCGATAGACCAGATGGTTCCTTGTCACTTATGCGAGAACAAATGCATATAACTACTCTTTCTTCCCGAGTGGCATTCGGGCATGGAATGGAATGCCTGAACAGACCAAGAAAACCAGTAACTTACCATCATTTTAAACATTCATAAAAATGCAAGACTCGGACCACGGATGAGCGTAGGACGCAATAATCTTCTTTATAGAAGGAGCGTCTGTAATGTACAAGGAAGGAGGTGGTGGAGCAGGCCAAATACCTAATTTGAGCTACATGGGCTGTAGCCTGTAGCGCCACACGGATTGGTGGGTGAACTTAGTTTACGTGCATTGGGTGGGTGGGTATAAAGTATAAAAAGGCGGCGTTCCTCACACGTCCATAATATTTCTTGTGTCTATCTTCATTTGAAGTCGAGCACAACCAAGTCCGTCTTATGTCTTAATTTTAAGTAGGCCTACTTAGTATTATATGGCTTGGCACAACCTTCTGAAGTCAAGTTGGCAACACGGAAATATTTATTTTCTAATATTATTGTTCTTCTTATTCGCGAGAGCTCTTTAATAAATGTAAACAAAATGCATCTTTTGTTGATTAGGCTACAGGCCTACATACATTATAACTAAATTATAAGTAAGGCTTTTTTTTAGTTAATGATAGGCTAGTGATAAGGGACATACATTTTTTTTTAAAGAAAGGCAATCCGTTTAGGCAAACTATCATATTATCAATGTTTAACATAAGCTAATGTAGTAATGACTAGGCAATAATTATAATAATAATATAATATTAATTAATTATTATTATAATTATTATCGTAAATTATACTATAATTTATAGAGATTTAAGTTTATAGATTAGGATTAGGCCTATCCTATAGACGCTATACTATAGTAGTATAGTCTATAGTCGATTATAATACTATTATTAGTATTATAGATTATAGTTATAGTATCATTATTCACTCTATCATTATTCATTATAGACTACTATTACTCTATTACTATTACTAATAACTAGGCTACTATAACTAACGACTAACGGCAACCGGACGGCTAATTAATTAGCCTACTATACTCTATACTATAGACTATCTATACTATAAATCTATGCTACATACTTGACCAATATAATATAGGCCTACTAGGCCTATATATAGTATATAGTTATATAGGCTATAACTTATAAACTTATATAACTATATATTATATAGATAATATAGTCAATAGTGAATTATAGTATAGTTATAGTGTCATATAAGTCATATATATAAGTATAAGTATAAGTCATATCATATGATATAATATAGTTATAGTTATAGTCATCATATTATTATCATCTAGGCCTAGTATAGTATGATATAGTATCTAAATTACACTAATTAAATAATTATTATAATGCCTTATAAGTTATAAGTTATAAGGCTTATATTATTAGCCTAATTAATATACTCAGTCAATTATATAGGATAGGCCTAATGTAATGAATATTGAATTATATTAATTTTGATGAATAGGCCTAAGCCTAATGTAAAAATTAATAAAAATAATTATAATAATAGTAATAGTCATTATAATGCCTGCTTACGACCTACTATACTATAGACTATAGACTATATAGTCCATAGTGACTCTATACTCTATAGACTCTATAGCCTACTATTACTGGCATTACTAATAACTAATGACATTACTGGTAACTTTGGCCCTAGACTCTATGGGTCTCTACTAAAATGACTAATTGAAATTACTAATAAAAGAAAAAAATCCACAAAGCTCCATTTTTTTTAACTTTTAAATAAAAGATATAGCCTAGGCCTATATATGAATGTAAATCAAATGTATTTGATAAGCTAGAGACTAGATAACTACTATAGTACTATAGTCACAATAGACTTTTAGACCATATTATCATATCATATTAAATAAATATATATGTCATAATAAATAACCACATAATCATTATGATAATGATAATAAATTACACTAAACAACAGCACAATTGCATAAAAACACACAATGTAATTTTGATGAAGTTTATAATTTTTTATTACAATAAACTCACAAAACGTACAAAAAATATCAGCTTTTGTATGTTTAAAAAAAATTATATTTACAAAGCTATAATCAATTTTGCATCCATAGACATATGTAATATGTTTTTTTAAGCCTAGAAGCTACATTTGCCAATCAAATGTTTTGTGTTTTGTTGCACTTAAAATGTAACATTGGGATCAAATTAAAAAAAAAAATGTTTCATTTAAACATTTGTGTATATTTAATGGAAAAATTTGTATTAAAAAATAGAATAAAACAAATTCTACAAGCTCAAATATGCATCCAGATTTAAATTTGCTTGTGTATTTTTTTATCTGAATGTAAAATTCTTCTGACTGATGGCCCTTATGATACTTTCCCTATATATATATACACATATGTAATATGTATTCTCTGCTTGGTGTAAAGTTTTCTTGCAGAAGAAATTAAATTGTGTTATATAATTAAATTTAATACACACTTTTTCTTTGACAGGGAAAACTTCCTTTACTGAAAATTACTGGTTTTGTGGAACATTGATCTTTATGATTGGGACTCAAACTTCATGATTAATTTGGTGATATGATGCACATGAGAAATACTTTTATAGCCAACATATATTATATTATACTTTATTAATATAAAGACACTATTTAGTGATGGCTGCTGTTAAATATACCCCAGTACGAAACACAGATATGGATGATGCATTTGATTATTCATCCATATATACATACAAAGGAAATACTCAAGAACATCATGAACAAGACTACAGGTCTATTTTTACATATGAAAGAAATTATGGATTAAACATGACTGAGCTACAAAGGAAACACAATGGTAAGTTTTCTTTGTCATTTTTTTTTCCAAATACAACAAAATAAATAAAATCATAAATTGTATGCCCATTTATCATTATAGAACACTATAGACCTTGATTGAATAATCAATGGTCAGCTGTAGTCTACTACGGAATACATTGACATTTATAAATGACACTATTTATTTATAATTTATTTTATTTTTTACTCTCTTTGTCCTTCCTTTTTCTTTCCACCGCTAATGAAATCACATTTTTACCCACTGTCCATTATCCCATTAAGTTAAACTTGGCCCATAGAGGTGAAGATCTGGGCAAAACATTTTATCAAATTTTCAATACCAACACCAACAAAATTAGTTTTTATCAGTAATTTTTCTTTACACAATGGGTATAATATCCCTGTTGAATGTGACTGACTGATATATATCTTCCGGAAGCAAGATGGTGCTGTGTTTTATTAAGCAGAACTTGGAAAATGGTGCATTAATTCCATTTAACTCTTGGATGAAAGCCACATTTGTCAACAAGAACGCATTTCAGAGCATAGTAACTGTGATAACTAGCATCGAGATTTGTGCTATACAAATGAAAATCATTATATGTAAGATGTTCAGTCCTCCTTTCTGTCTTGTTGAAGTTATCTTCCTTACTGTTTTCTTATGTCAATGTTAGTAAGGGACATTTTTAGTCCAAAAAAATATTTCACGAGAAGTGTGCACAATTTTCAACAATTTTCTAAACTTCTTAAAATTCCCAAATAAAATATAAAAAAATACTTTTCAAATCATCAACTGCATTATAGCAGTGCCCTAAAAATTAAAAAAAAATCTGTTTCAGGAATTACTTAATTGATTTCAAGCAAGACTTGTATAGTGGAGATCATATTGTATTGCCAGGCTCCACTTGCCTTTAAAATTTGGAGTAGAATCCTCACACCATTGTATCTTGCATTACTAATCATAGCTAATAAGTTGTTGCAACACATAAAAAAAAAAAAGAGTAAAATTGTTTACCACAAATAGAAGGATTTAAAATATCTTTACTTTGTGCCCACATTTTTTCTCACTGAATTTGAAAATTTTTCACTGTTGTCAAGAAATGTTTATTTAAAACTTTTAGTGGACTTTTAAAATAAATTCAATGTTGAAAAGTATTTTTTTATATAATTTATTATTTAACTAGTATATTACTATTGAATATATTGATTAAAAGGGACAATATAACTTGTTCACATACAAGAGCAGCATTCTGATTTTCATATATTATAAAAAGTGGCATTATAGTTACATATAGTATTCAATGTTGAAGTTTAATATATTTTATTATATAACTAGTATATTACTATTGAATATGTTGATTAAAAAAAGGTTCTTCAATGAGCAAAGAAAATAGAAATAAATGAAATGCTATTCTATATGCAGACAACGATAAGACTAGATTCACCCAGTAAAAACTGTATATAACAATACCAACATTATGACCTACATACTCCCGCAGAAATTTTCTTTTATGTAGATGACATTATGAGCTCCATACTCCTACAGAAACGTTGTTTTATGTAGATGACAGTATGACCTTCATACTCCTACAGAAATTTTCTTTTATGTAGATGACATTATGAGCTCCATACTCCTACAGAAACGTTGTTTTATGTAGATGACATTATGAGCTTCATACTCCTACAGAAACATTGTTTTATGTAGATGACATTATGAGCTCCATACTCCTACAGAAATGCTGTTTTATGTAGATGACAGTATGACCTTCATACTCCTACAGAAACATTGTTTTATGTAGATGACATTATGAGCTCCATACTCCTACAGAAACATTGTTTTATGTAGATGACATTATGAGCTCCTACAGAAAAGTTTTTTTTATGGAGATGACAAAATTGTATTTTTTTAATAGTTAAATGCAATAAAAAGCTTTATTTCCATAAAAAAAGGAAACAATGAATATATATAATATATATAAAAACATTTGTTTTGCAGAAGAAACAACACAGTTAAAAAGTGATAAACTGGCCAGATTCTTTGTGCTATTTGGTTACTTTATAATGTACATTATAACATTTCCAGTAATCATTTGGTTTACAGTGAAGGTAAACAAAAATATTTAGACCCTTTTTTATACAACTTTTATTATACTTGTCAGATTTTAAAATATAATAAACACATATTATATGGTTATGTGAGAATTTTTATTTTTATTTTCTGATTTATAGAAACTTCCAGAAAATGAGAGGCTAGTTGTGTTTAGATTGGGTCATCTCCACAAATCCAAAGGACCAGGTATATGTTTTTTTCTTTAATTACCGTAAGTTTTTTTATAGTTATATATTTGATTCTTTTTAGTTAGTATTTTAAATTGTATTTCAAAGAAAATATTTAAAAATGTGTATTAGATATTACATATTGCTAAGGCTAGTGTGTTTCTATTTCTGTTATTGTAGGAATTGTTATGGTGTTTCCAATGATTGATAAATATCAGAGAGTAAATATTTGTTTAAGAGCTTTCAGTGTACCCCCTAAACAGGTAATTATTTTATTGTCTCTTAGTTTTTACTTATCACAGTGCTTTTCAGATGTGAGAAGTTTAGGAATATAATTTTACTTATAATTTGAAAAGATGGCTAAACAAAAAGGCAAGATCAATATTACTAAAATCTCACAATATTTACTGTATATATATATAAATATATATTATATTATAATAATAATAATTCTATTTGTATAGCACTGCCAACAAACAACTTAGAACACGGATATAATTCTCTAGGCTAAAAAATATAAAGCTAATTAATAATTTAAAACTTTAAAAAAATAGGACAAAGCAAATAAATGTAGCATTAACCGACCTAATATACAAGTAAAACTGTAGGGGGCCAAAAGATGTTTAATGAAGTTAAATATTCAAATATTTTGTTTTCAATTTCTTTTTAAAAGTGACAATAGAACTTGTTCACATGCAAGAGGTCATTAAGAGCAGCATTTATGATTTTCATATATTATAAAAATTGGCACCATAGTTACATATAGTATTCAATGTCGAGATTTAATAGTATTAGAATGTCTACAATTTCTGCACAAGTTTAAAGTACTTTGTAAAGTGTATATACCAAGATTTAATAGTATTAGAATGTCTACAATTTCTGCACAAGTTTAAAGTACTTTGTAAAGTGTATATACCAAGATTTAATAGTATTAGAATGTTTACAATTTCTGCACAAGTTTAAAGTACTTTGTAAAGTGTATATACCAAGATTTAATAGTATTAGAATGTTTACAATTTCTGCACAAGTTTAAAGTACTTTGTAAAGTGTATATACCAAGATTTAATAGTATTAGAATGTTTACAATTTCTGCACAAGTTTAAAGTACTTTGTAAAGTGTATATACTTAAAAGAAAGAAAACTCAGTCAAACCTAGGTGTTAGTTGATAATTTGTTCACAAACAATGGGCACAATCTGAAACAGACCATATGAATCATAATTAAATTCAAGTAATTTGTTCTATTCAATCCAAAATATGTACCAAAAACACATTTTATAAAGAATAAATATAATGGTAGATGCAAAAAAAACAATTGGCAGTTTATACAAAATGAATATAAAATACCAATGTTATATAAGTTAAAATTTAACATAACATTTACCTTTCTGAATACTCTTCTTAGTGTTTGGAAAATTGCTAGGAGGGAAGAGAGAAACAGATATAATAATATTTATATTTGTGATGCGGGTTGAATGCATTGTCAGAGATCTTCATTGCTGAGGACATGAGGCCAGCATATCATACAATTTATTTGAAGTCATGATTTAATCTATATATGCTAGGATTTTTTCCCAGGTTTGAGGGTGTCCCACCTGACATTAGTTGGGAAAGGCAAATGGGGCTGGGTTTTGTGCTGGCCACACAATTCTCTATTATGCAGTGGCCACAGAGACTTGTGGTTAGCCCTATAGATCAAAGTTATTCAGATATATTTTACTTTTAAAAACATTTAAAAAATATTTTTTTCTTGCATACCCCGCGTACTGAGGTGATTGATTCTCTATCTAGTATATCAGAAACATAAAAAGAAGGGGAGATAAATATGTGTTAAAAAAAAAAAAAACAAGTATTAGAATTGTTTTAACATTTAAATTTTAATAAGTACATTAAAAAAAAAATTTTTTTTCTTATTATTAATGTACTTGAACAAAAATACTACCCTACTATTTTTATTCTTTTTATAATATCCTTAAGATAATAACTGCAGATAAAGCAATCATTGAAGTTGGTGCAGAAATCTACTTTCAAATTGTTGATACAGTTAAGTCTGTGAGCAACGTTCAAAATTTAGATCAGTCTACCAGGATTCTTGTACAGACTGCACTGTGTAACATCCTTGTTCAAAAAACTTTACCTGACATTGAGGCAGAAAAGATAGCTATAGCTAATGCCTTAATGGTAAGTTTTGATATTTGCGTATTAAATTGTATAAATTAGCTAATTAATTCATTATTTTCATAATACAGAGATAAGATACAATATTGTTTCATATTTTTATTACTTTAAAACTTTAGGTGAGTTGTAGAAAGACTTGTAACAAGTGGGGTGTCAACATTACTAGAGCTGAATTGTAAGTTATACTAAAACCACCTAGAAGTTAACAGAATTTAGTATTTAAATATTATGTAGATCTAATTATCTAATTGGTTAGAATTAATAAAACAATGTATATTCTTGGTGTATATAGGTTGGCTTGAACTACATGTCATAAATTTAATAAAGTATGGCTTAGAGATGTTACTTTTCTGTAGAAATGGTGCATATATCTAGATTTACTATATTTAACTAAATAGTGCATATATCTAGAATTACTATGTTTATTTTTACTATATTTAAATGTATTTCATGTATATAATTTTAAAGGTGTAATAGAATAACTGCACTAATAAGTGTAAGATTAACATGTTGTTTACAATCAGATCCTACAATAGGTCTCACATTAAGGTATTAGAGGGACTACCACATGATTTATGAACCTTTTGTTTATAATCTGATCTTACAATAGGTCTCACATTAAAGTATTAGAGGGACTACCACATGATTTATGAACCTTCTGTTTATAATCTGATCTTACAATAGGTCTCACATTAAGGTATTAGAGGGAATTACCACATGATTTATGAACCTTTTGTTTATAATCTGATCTTACAATAGGTCTCACATTAAAGTATTAGAGGGACTATCACATGATTTATGAACCTTTTGTTTATAATCTGATCTTACAATAGGTCTCACATTAAGGTATTAGAGGGACTACCACATGATTTATGAACCTTTTGTTTTTAATCTGATCTTACAATAGGTCTCACATTAAAGTATTAGAGGGACTACCACATGATTTATGAACCTTTTGTTTATAATCTGATCTTACAATAGGTCTCACATTAAGGTATTAGAGGGACTACCACATTATTTATGAACCTTTTGTTTATAATCTGATCTTACAATAGGTCTCATATTAAAGTATTAGAGGGACTACCACATGATTTATGAACCTTCTGTTTATAATCTGATCTTACAATAGGTCTCACATTAAGGTATTAGAGGGACTACCACATGATTTATGAACCTTTTGTTTATAATCTGATCTTACAATAGGTCTCACATTAAAGTATTAAAGGGACTACGACATGATTTATGAACCTTTTGTTTATAATCTGATCTTACAATAGGTCTCACATTAAGGTATTAGAGGGACTACCACATGATTTATGAACCTTTTGTTTATAATCTGATCTTACAATAGGTCTCACATTAAAGTATTAGAGGGACTACCACATGATTTATGAACCTCTTGTTTATAATCTGATCTTACAATAGGTCTCACATTAAGGTATTAGAGGGACTACCACATGATTTATGAACCTTTTATTTATAATCTGATCTTACAATAGGTCTCACATTAAAGTATTAGAGGGACTACCACATGATTTATGAACCTTCTGTTTATAATCTGATCTTACAATAGGTCTCACATTAAGGTATTAGAGGGACTACCACATAATTTATGAACCTTTTGTTTATAATCTGATCTTACAATAGGTCTCACATTAAAGTATTAGAGGGACTACCTCATGATTTATGAACCTTTAGTTTATAATCTGATCTTACAATAGGTCTCACATTAAGGTATTAGAGGGACTACCACATGATTTATGAACCTTTTGTTTATAATCTGATCTTACAATAGGTGTCACATTATGGTATTAGAGGGACTACCACATGATTTATGAACCTTTTGTTTATAATCTGATCTTACAATAGGTCTCACATTAAAGTATTAGAGGGACTACCACATGATTTATGAACCTTTTGTTTATAATCTGATCTTACAATAGGTCTCACATTAAGGTATTACAGGGACCACCACCCAAGAAACCAGCTCAAATGTTTATGCCTCCTGGATTATTTGATTCAGGGATGTCCAGTGGGGATTTCCCTTCAAAGTTTGCACAGTTTGCTCAATCCCTTACAGAGAATCAAGGTAAGTGGTTTTTTTCAAGGAATTTTTTTATCAGTATAGATCTTTGGCTAAAATAGCCACCATTTGTTTGTTTATTGAAATTTACAACTAGCCTTGAGTATTAAATGTAAGTATAACTCATTATACACTTTAGTTTTTGTTTGCTGTTAACATTGGACATGTTTATTTTCTTCAACAATTTTTAAAAGAGGTAGATCTATACAATTTCCCCAGTTTTCATAAAGTATATCTTACTGATACATAATTAACGTTTAGAATAATTTTGTCAGTTCACTTATAATTTAACATGCCACTCTTATTTTATTGTCTCATTTAATAACATTTTGTTTGCTTTTTTTTTTAAAATGAACATTTACAGTTTACTTTTAAATCTAAAGATTAAATCTGCATAAACATTTTTACAGGTTCCAACAAAACTGAAGCTATTGTTGATTTGTTGCATGCAATGGTAGGAGGTCTTCTTCCTGGAGAGCCTCCTCCCCAAGCATCTTGTGATATTGACTTTACTAACTTGATTTTACAAAACAAGAATGAGCATAAGACTGAAGTCCAACCAAAGATTGACCAACAATCTACAGGGCTTGTTAATTGTTTCCATTCAATGCCCTTAGACCCTGAACATATTTTATCATTGATTCAAGCTGCTCTCAGTGAAAATCTTGTGCAGAAGGTCGGGGAAACATTCCAAATTGAAATTTCTGGATTGGGAGCTGGAACTTATTATTTAAACTTGAAATATGGTGAGCATTTATTAATTCTAATAAAATATAGGAATAAAAATATTTTATTTATAATATTATTTAAGGAGAGATTTGTGATGAAAAATTAAAAGCTTTTTGAAATAAATATTTTTTTACAATGATATATTTTATTAATGTCAGGTTTCTGATTAAATTTGGTTGGATTTTAAGCATACAATTTTTTGTGCTTTTGCCTTTTTTCCCCCATTTATTTGGATGTATACATGTTGGTTTATAATAGCTACACGCACTGGTACTTAGATGAGAAAAAAACCCAGATAATTACCTTTGTTTTTATTTGTCATTAGGTCAAGGTTCAGTAGGTCATGGACCAGTTCCCAGTGGAGACCCTGCCGCTATCTTAAGTTTAAGTTTTGCTGATCTTCAAGCTATGCTTCTCGGTGAACTGAAACCATTTCAAGCATACATGAGTGGAAGGCTTAAAGTGTCTGGGGATACAGGCGCTGCTTTAAAATTGGATGAACTTGGAGCAAGAATGAAACAACTCACTAACACAAATTTGCTAGAGGGATAAAATTCATTATTATGTTGTAGATGTTTCTATGTTACATATTTAGGAATTAAGTAAAGGGTAGCTTTAACACATTTGATAAAGTATTTAGTCCTAAATTCAATCAATTAAATCTAGTTGACAAATATTTTGTATTCATTTAATAAAAGTAATGCTGACTTTCTTTTCAGTAAATTTTAATAAAAAGTAGAGTTTTGGTTCAGGTGATGTTACCTAAATCTAATTTCCTGTCCTTAAAGTTTCAAATTAAAAAAGTTGATCTATATAGTTTGTTAAATTACAACACTTATTGATTAAAACCTTAAAGAATATCATGTGAGTACTTTCTCTTTAACTCTTTAAATGTAGCTGATTCTAAAGCCATCCAAGAGTGACCTTTGGATTAGAGAATATGTAGCTGTTCTTCCCATAGTCATTGACCCACAATTCTATCAGTTCATTATAACCATGACTTGACCACAACCAGAGCAGATTTCACCAGCCATTGGTTATATAGAGATTGTTTGATCAGATGCTCATCAAGTTTGAGTTTTAAAAAACATTCTACAAAGTAGAGAAAAAACTACCAGTATGCTATAATATTAGAATAAAGTATCTAAATAAAGTATCTAAAATTTCAATAAGAAATTAAATGATACAAAAAATAGTAGATCATATGAATCCGAATTTTTAGGTGACTTGTCCAAAGGATTATTTAATAATAAAAATCTTTCAATAAAGTTCGCCATATTAGTTTAATAACAAATTTTTGGCATCTCTGCTCCCATACATCAGTCTATTCAAGACTTTCTGTTAGGTAGAGAACAAACTGAAATAATTAATGGACCTAAATCATAACCAATAACTTTAAACTCAGGAGTTCCACTAGGAACTGTCAGAGGCCACCTAGTACTGTAGTTCTAATTTTTAAAAAAAAATGTTCAAATAGAAACACAACTAGAGAATGTTTTAAAATTTTTTTGAAATTTATTTAGATTTTTTGTTAATGACTAAATTTAAAAGATCACGTGTAAACTAGAAATGAAAAACAACACAATTTGTGAATGAGAGTTTACACATTTTTTTTACTTTTTTATTTTCAAAAGTTTTCTTTCACACTAATTTTGGCATCCAGTTTCTTGGTTAATGGTTCTAATAACAGAATGATAGCACTGAGATAAGCTGCCACTCCCACATAATGCAAGCCAATGTTAAATGATCCTGAAATATCTAAAATACTACCTGTAAAGAAAAACAAAACAGAATATGAAATTATTATTATACCTTATAATTAAATACTAAGAATTCATCTGTCATATTGAGCAGCAATGTCAGTGAGCTGTTTTATTGTTTCATAAATGTGTACATTACTTATGCTTTTGTGAATTAGCCTAGAAATAAATTTAATTAAACCTTTTCTATGAGTGTGTATATAAAATATATTGTGTTGAATTACTGAAATGTGTGAAACCATTGTAAATATTATAACGATGATGTGTCAAAATTTATAAATACATATATTTTCTATAAGAAGCCGCCATTGCACCAATTCTAATGGGCATCAATAAACTACTATAGTATAGTGTAGCCATTACAGCTGACTTATTAAGTTGAATCCTTAGGCCTATAAAGTCTGTAGAAAGATTATTTTAATTCATCTCATATAGTAGTTACAGGTTATTTTTTTATTCAACACTTAAAGCTTAAGAACTTTGAAATATTTTTTTTTGCATTTTTTTGTTTAAATTAATTATATAGAATTCTATAAATACACATAGAATATTGGTGTATGTCGTAGGGTAATAATTTACCATTAACCAAGCCCATAGTTTAGTGATTTCATAATAAAAAAAGTATGTTTCTAGTTTAATGTATGGTAAATTAAATACTAAGAATTCATCTGTCATATTGAGCAGCAATGTCAGTTGTTTTTTTAAATTGCCACCAAAAAAAAAAAATTACATTTAATGAAAAAACAACAGTTAAATCTGTATTGCTTTGCCAGCTTGTCAGATAAACTCTGTGATACTTACTTAACAAAGGGTGATGTATGGCCATTGCAAGTGTGGCTGTCATTGTCTGAAATCCTAATGCTTGGATATATCTTTCTGCCCCCATGAACTGAAGACAAATAAGGGTTCCCAAACTCTGCCTAAGTCCTCCAAATACTCCAATGACAACGGCTAGAGCCATCAATGCCTCAAAAGATGTGTAGAAATGTGATAAGTGGCAAGCTGTGCCTGTAATTATGATATAAAATAACATTCATATGTTAGTAAGCATAAAGCAATCTATATTATTGTGATACGAAATCCATTTTTTAAATTAAAAAAAGTGTTTATATGTGTTATTTCTTTATTACTCATTTTGTAAATAGTTTTTGTATATGATTATATTTTACTATTCATTATATCTTTATCAATTGTTAGATTGCAGCTCTCACTTCAATCCTTTTTGGCGGTTGTCTAGAGTATGATTATTTAAGGCCAACGAGAACCCACGTCGCTCTGAGCGTGATAAATAGTCTGCAGCGATTCCTCAAGTTGGTTAATTTAGCCTGGCATTATCCAAATGATCTCAACAGTAATTCTTATTCAAAACAAACTCCTTGACTTGTTATTTAAATGCAGAAACTTTTATTTAACCTTGAATGAACTGTATTAGTTGAAAAATAAAGGTATCATGATCAGTCCAAACAAACAATATGTCTGTCCTGTCGAAAACTTAGCTTGCAAAAGTGACCCGTCCGCCGTAAGTTTGACCTTTTATACCCTTTCATCCCCCAAAAGCAATGAATAAAAACTAAATATGACGTCAGAGGCTACTCTTGCAGACTACCAATCAGAAGTTTGCATTTAAGCAGACAGCTTGATTCTAGAAAAAATATTAATAACTTTCGCGGGCGATATTGGAGTATCTATTGGTTGTAAAATAGCAGACGAGTCTAGGATTTTACTGTTCTGGACTGGTTTAATGAATGAAGCGTTGATAGCCTAACTTAATGCACAAGTCAAAAGCAGTCGTGTTATTAAGTAGAAAACCATGTCGAGGGGAAAATTAGTAAATGGGTGTTTTAAACTATGATGTTATACACCATAACATAACACAATCTTAAATTATCCATGTTTAATTACAATAAATCAATCTTACCAATTATAAATTGAGAGATAGCAACTATCTGTGTTATGGTCAGTATGTGAAGATCTGTAAAAGCACCTATTGCAAGTCGACTTACAAAGTCAACTCCTCCACTTATCATAAGCATTAAGGCAATATCCTCAGTCCCGAGTGAAGCTTTAATTCCAATGGTTGGAAAATATGTAGATAAATACACAATTATAACTCCAGTAGCATTGTATAGTAGAAGAGCTCGCAATGACCAAGTTTGAAATAATTTAATATTGAATGCATTCTGAAACCACAAGAGCAATTTGACAAAACAGGCTTTGTCCCTGTTGGTTTGGCTTTTCTCAGGATTGACTGTAGCTTCTTGTAGAGTACAAACATCATAACCAACCAACATATCACTTACGGGAGTACTTATTATGCTCCAGGTACTAGATACGTTGAGTTTAAAGGCGTTACTTCCCAGTGGGATACGTTTGTGATGAGAACTGATATCATAAGAATTGAGTCTTTCTAAAACGGATGCAGTGTTAATATTTGACTGTTCCACGCTTCTACTTCTAGAAAAAGCAACCGCTTGACTTAAGTTTTTGTCCTGAATTATTTCAATTGAAATTGAATAATGTGGCTTTCTGGAATCTTCACAATTGCTTGGATTTAAAGATTTAGGCATTGGCTCTGAATTAAAAGAAGAATTATCTATGTTCATTTCATTTTCAGGTGTAAGTAGTGTAGTTAGAGGATTAGAATATTTATCAGTGTCATTTGTAGAAGCCATTTCCTTAGTAGGCCTATCATTTGTATGATCACTGGACACACATAGGTCATCACTGATAGTTTTGATGTGAGATTCGCTACACATAATTGTATCATCCTTAGAGGAGGGTTTGTTCTTTACTATATCAACAGTCTTATTGATATCAACTGACTGAAGATACTCTGTGTTTTCAATCAAACTATCTAATTCATCTTTTGATTTGATTATGCGAGTATATCTAGCTATTGGTCGTAATAACATAGACATGCAAATATTGTTCATTTCTACTGCACCAAGTAAGAAAAAAGCACCTTGTCTCCCATATGTCTGAAAAAAAAATTGTCTAGTTTAAAGAATGTGTAAAATTATACTTATGAAGTAGTGTTAAAATTGTTTTCAAATTTAAGCATGAATAATATTGGGTAAACATACTTTTGAGCAGTACATTAATTAAAAATCTAGTAACAATCAGTTAAATTAGAATAACAGCATATAATGCTCATATATTACTAGGCCTATCCTAAAAAATACCTACATAGAAAATATAAGGTTAATAGAAAATACAATTTTACAGGTAGGCAATAAGCTACAGGTTTAAAAATGCAAATTGTATTTTAAAATATGCTAACTCTATGTAGGTCTATATTTGTAAACTGTCACAACTTCTTCTTGAAACATAAATAGCCTTATTACATGACCATTGTTTTTTTTTTGTCATAAATTCAAATGTTTCAAAAAGAAAATATATAGGCCTAGTTGTACCTAATATAAGGTATAAAAACAACAGGCCTACATTGCTTTATTGAACCATTCCACTACCATATCTTAATATTATTACCTAGGCTACTTATCATTTGTGACTATTAGGCCCATGGGCCTTAAATTAATTGCACAATCCCAGTAGGCCTACCAAATCTTCACATCATTACCCAGGCCTTCTTATAGTTTATGACTTAAGGGCCTACATAAGGCGGTACGCTGGTAGGCCTACGGTCGATCAGGGCCATCAGTATTAAATTGCTCCGTACCGGACCCTTTTAACCTAAAAATAAAACAGTAGGCGTATGCGGCCTACATACAAAATATGCCTATCATAAGGGCACATAATCTTTTAGCTTTAAGGAGCTGACAACAAAATTACAAATTCGAGAAAAAAATAGGCCAACGAATTATTGTCGCGAATAACATAAGATAGTAAAATAATTTCTTGTTCGCGTTTCCGTGTTTGTAACTCCTTGCCGATTTATTTTCCAATTTCTTAACATTCATGGAGTGTTTCAAATACGGCTTAGACAGTAGGTCTATGCCTAGGCTTAATAGTAATTATAGAGTGTTATGACAGTGATATTAAAAAAAAAATGTGATTACGAGAAAGAGAGAGAGAAAGTGTGTTTGTTTGTTTGTAACGTGCACGTGTGTGTCATAACGTTTGTGTGTTTATTATATTAAGATCTATTGAATAATTAGCTTGAGTGGGTTTAAACTAGCTTTTTATAGGCCTAATATATTTTCTGAATAACAGGCCTAATAAGCCTTTTAAAGATAAAATATTTTGTTTTAAATGGTACCACGTGTAGGCCTACTAAGCTTACAGTAGGCCCTACTATATTCAAAATTCTGTCGTCCACTAGGCGTCTTATAAGTTTACAGACGTTCCTTCTAGATAGAAGATTATTACGTCCACTAGGCCCAAAACTCCAGCAGGGCAACAGGGATCCGTCGGTGGCAGGGATAGAACCCGCGACCTGTCTGTTGGTTTTTGGTTGACAGTCCGGTGAACTAACCGCTGGACCAGCCGGCTTCACATAATATAATATGCCTATAATAGGCTACTACTGGGAGAATCAGGTTGGTTCTTATTCAGAAATAAAAGGCAATGATTATTTTGCATGCTTCATTTAATAGGCTATATAATATTTGGAAGTAATAAGTTTACCTCAATCAATAACTTGGCTACAGGAGGAGCCCCCATAGATCCAAGCGCTAGACCGCTACATGCCACAGCTGTAGCAAAAGATTTTCTTTTGTTAAAATACTGACTTATCATTGCAATTGACGCTACTGCTGTTGTACCTGTTGATATACCTGGAATTTCATGAATATATAATGTATAGAATTATTTGAACTAGTTGTCTTAAAAAAAAGTATACAATAAGTTTAAAAGAAACCGCAGCATCTCTAGGCCTATTATAGTAAAGCCAAAGCACACCTGGTACCATTAATACATAAAGGCCTAGACTACTGCTTATAGCCATATTATATATATATATATATATATATATATATATATATATTTTACCCATGCTATAAACACTATTATTCGTTTATTAGGAGAAGGACAATTAAAAACTGTTCTCTTATTGGGCGAAATATTTCAACTACATGGATCTAAAGGTTTTGAAATTTTAAATTTTGTATTGACAAAATTATTTAAACATCCTTCTTACTATTCTTAGTCTACTGTCTACTTGCTTATAATTACAACGCCTGGGAATGACCACCACCTCTCATCCTTTCCAGGTTCTCACAGTCGCTCATTACTATAAACTCTAAAATATATTATAATATATATACAAACTTAATGCTCAGTATAGAATAGGTATACACCATAGATTATGGCTTTAGGAAAACAGAACATGTAAAACTCTATTTATAGGTTTAAAAAAGACTTGGTTATGTAGACAGGTGGTCTACAAGGTGTTTTTGTACTGTTCTCATTATATTTTCTTTTAATTTCATAACAAAGCACAGTTAAGTTTTTAACTAATTATACTGGAGCGCTTTTTCAGGTTGTTTGAATCCGATTGGCTGCGGGTCAATAAATTTTATTGGTCAGTGATAGTGTTTGGGTCGCCCTATTTAATCTCTTTTCCGGTTAGTTGTTTAACCTTCTAGTGGTGGTGGTCGTGAAAGTGGCATACTAGTCTCGTAAGTTTAGTTATAACATTTTTCTATTGCTTTTTTGATGTAAAATAAGTATTCTAAACTGTAGATTAATATCTTAACATTGGTGATGGATTAAGATGAGTTAATATTATGTCCGATTGTTTAGATAGCATATAGATTTTAGTATGATTTACGATCACTGAATTAAACCAGAGCGGCACATGTTGAATGATATCGGTCAGCCCAACGTGTTTATCGCATTGAATTTATGTAAAGATTATTATTTTTTACTTAATGTTTTTCTATTTTTTATTCTTATATTTATATACCTTAGGTCGGATAAAACCTACCTTGTTGGTCTCTTGTTATATGTTGGTTTTAAGTTAGATGTTAGAAATTGCTAGGTCTCTTGTATATATTTATTCTCTTGTTTTATATTGTTTTAAGTTAGATGTTATAAACTGCTAGATCTGTTGTTATATTTTCTTAGTTAGATATTAGATAGTGTGTTAAGTGATGAGAAGATTTGAATTATGATTTTGTAGTATGTGAATTAAGAGTTGGTAGAGATTGTGATTTATTTAGTTAGAAATGGCGCTGGTAGACGATGGATTTATTTAGTTGTTGTTGATATTGATGGTTAGGGCTTATATTTGAATAAACTTGTGTATTATGAAAAATTTATTTGTTCCCTTGATAGATACATTGTTGTAGTGTGCGTGGTTTATGTTTGTTTATTTGTGGTTTGCTGTTCTGTGTTTAGCTTAGTGTAGTTTTAGTAGTTTAGTATAGTCTAGTATTTAGTATAGTTAGCTAGTAATTGTAGTTTTTAGTAATGGTTCATCCAGGTAGCTAATCCTACCTGCCTACCACAATATAGGTATGCACAGATATACCCGTCCCCTCCCCTTGTATATAATGTATATGTAAATATATGTATATTAATTTAATTGTGTGTGTTATATAATTCAATAACACACACACACTATGAAACTTTTAAAACTCAGTTAATTCCCCCCCCCCCCTTACAAATGGTGTCATGAAGTGGGGATCTGTGCTTGGATGGACCAATATAGTTAGTTTCTTTTTGGTTAGGCCTCAGTTGTGTAGATTAGGGTCTCGGTTAGGATAGTTTTGATGGTTTATTTTTGTTTGACCAGGAGTGGTATTTTATGGTATAGTTGTTTGGTATATAGGAGTTGGATCTAGGTTTGAGTAGTAGTTCTCTGTGGATTAGGTTGTTGTGAGTAATGCAGAATAGTTGTTAGACCTAGGTTGGTTGTTGATTTTTGGTATTAGTGTGTTAGGCTTAGTTGTTGTTTTGGCAGTTAGCGTTAGGTAGGAGAGAGACCAACATAGGTAGGGCCGACGGAGACGACGGCAGCAGTGGACGTCCTGTGACCATTGGGGCTGTGCAGCTAGCTGTGTGTTGGGCCAGACCCTGGCATTGGGACCTACACTTTGGTCATCAGGGTCCGGCATCCTGTAGCTGTTGGAGCCTGGAAGCTGGCGGTGTATGCTTGGGCCAGGCCTTGGCGTTGGGACCTCCATATGGGTCACCAGGGTCCTGGGCTCGGGCGACAGTGACGACGGCTGCTGCCGGAGAGATGCAACTGGGGGCAAGTACCACCTTCTTGCCCCACCACCACGAGAGGTGTGCCGACCAGGGCCACCTGCCTAGTTTCCCTCGGCCAAGGGGGAGCCATGGATTGTCTGGATGCGCCCTGGAGAGGCCAGTGTAGTGCCCTGGAGTGGCCAGTGTAGTGCCCTGGAGTGGCCAGTGTAGTGCCCTGGATGGGCTAGTGTAGTGCCCTGGATGGGCTAGTGTATTGCCCTGGAAGGGCTAGTGTTGTGTCCAAGAGTGGACAGATGGACCAAAGAAGTGTTTTTCATTCAGACGCCAGGAATTGGATGCTTTCAGACGTTCTGACCTGGGCCTACCAGAGAAATTTTGCCATGTTGTGTTTTGTTTCGTCATACATTTTTTTGTCACCACCTGTAAATATATTTACTGCTTTTTTTTTTGTGAACCTCTTCTTTTTTTTCCTATGTTAATATGTAAATAATGCAACCGTTGTTGTCGACACACCCTTGTTATTGTGTTGACATATTTTTTTTCGTAACTGAAAATTTAAATATTTTTTTCAATGCAGTATTTTTATGAACTGTTTACGTAGGTAAATAATTTTTTTTTGTCTCTTTTGTGGGAGGCATGTTTTCTTGATACCATGGTTCTTCGTGAACTGGCGGTGTAGTTCATGTGGGACTAACATCGTTGGTTCTGGTCAAAATAATTTTTTTTCTTGTCCGCACCAGATGCGGAATGAGGAAACAAAATGTAATAATTTTTATGTTTTTTTATAGCATGATTTCTGATGTATGTTTTATTGTTCTTTGTGAACTGGCAGTATTGTTCTTGGGGAACGGATGCTGTTCGTTCTTGTCAAAATAAGATATTTTTTTCTTGTCCACACCAGTTGCGGACTGAGGAAGCAAATTGTTATAATTTACTGTTTTTATGTATTATTATGCCAGGATTTCTTATGTTGTTTGATTTCCGTTTTTTTTATGGTATATAAATTGGCGGCCAGGTTGTGAGATAACATGAGTGAGCGTATGTGTTTTTAATGATGCATTTCTTTTCACCGAGACTTTTTGTATGTCATTGTGAAGTCGTCAAGGCTCACTTTGGGCATTGTGGTTGCCACCCTATGTTTTTTGTTCATAAATTGCAGAACAGTGCCTTCAGTGGCGTCTGCTTATTTACTGACGTGGATTTTTTTTGGATATTCTAGGAATGTCTGGCTTAGGGATGGGTAATCAGGAGTCTTTTGTTGATTGGTCTTGTAGCATTGTGGAATACTTAACATCTTTGTATGGGGTATGTGTTTTATCGAGGACGATAAAAAATGTGGGCGGCGTGTATGTAGACAGGTGGTCTACAAGGTGTTTTTGTACTGTTCTCATTATATTTTCTTTTAATTTCATAACAAAGCACAGTTAAGTTTTTAACTAATTATACTGGAGCGCTTTTTCAGGTTGTTTGAATCCGATTGGCTGCGGGTCAATAAATTTTATTGGTCAGTGATAGTGTTTGGGTCGCCCTATTTAATCTCTTTTCCGGTTAGTTGTTTGGCCTTCTAGTGGTGGTGGTCGTGAAAGTGGCATACTAGTCTCGTAAGTTTAGTTATAACATTTTTCTATTGCTTTTTTGATGTAAAATAAGTATTCTAAACTGTAGATTAATATCTTAACATTGGTGATGGATTAAGATGAGTTAATATTATGTCCGATTGTTTAGATAGCATATAGATTTTAGTATGATTTACGATCACTGAATTAAACCAGAGCGGCACATGTTGAATGATATCGGTCAGCCCAACGTGTTTATCGCATTGAATTTATGTAAAGATTATTATTTTTTACTTAATGTTTTTCTATTTTTTATTCTTATATTTATATACCTTAGGTCGGATAAAACCTACCTTGTTGGTCTCTTGTTATATGTTGGTTTTAAGTTAGATGTTAGAAATTGCTAGGTCTCTTGTATATATTTATTCTCTTGTTTTATATTGTTTTAAGTTAGATGTTATAAACTGCTAGATCTGTTGTTATATTTTCTTAGTTAGATATTAGATAGTGTGTTAAGTGATGAGAAGATTTGAATTATGATTTTGTAGTATGTGAATTAAGAGTTGGTAGAGATTGTGATTTATTTAGTTAGAAATGGCGCTGGTAGACGATGGATTTATTTAGTTGTTGTTGATATTGATGGTTAGGGCTTATATTTGAATAAACTTGTGTATTATGAAAAATTTATTTGTTCCCTTGATAGATACATTGTTGTAGTGTGCGTGGTTTATGTTTGTTTATTTGTGGTTTGCTGTTCTGTGTTTAGCTTAGTGTAGTTTTAGTAGTTTAGTATAGTCTAGTATTTAGTATAGTTAGCTAGTAATTGTAGTTTTTAGTAATGGTTCATCCAGGTAGCTAATCCTACCTGCCTACCACAATATAGGTATGCACAGATATACCCGTCCCCTCCCCTTGTATATAATGTATATGTAAATATATGTATATTAATTTAATTGTGTGTGTTATATAATTCAATAACACACACACACTATGAAACTTTTAAAACTCAGTAAATTCCCCCCCCTTACAGTTAAATATTAGATAATAAGATAAGATAAGATTGCTTTATTGATCCAAGTAAATGGAAATTTGACTTGATTACATAAATTCCGTCCTTCAGCATAACAGATGACAGATTTTTGTAAAAGCATTCGATTAAGTTCACTATCTCAGTTCAATAAAAAAAAATGTTGGGCATCTCTGGTCCCTTAAAGAATGGATTTTAGACTTTCTGATAAGTAGAGAACTAGCTGTAATAAAATAATGTTGAAAGGCTCTAAGTCAGTTCCTTAAGAAATGTTTAGATCTATAGCATACTTACAATTTATAAAAATGATTTAAACCTAGAGTAGGCTACCTTACAACATTAGCAGAAAAATAAATTAAGATTATTTACAGATGAGTGTTGAATTTAAAAGCTTATGACAAAAAAAAGACATGAATAGCAAAAAACGGGAAAGTAACAGTTGTTAAAAGTATCAATAAATAAACTAACCCATAAAAACGAAGTTTTTATTATACTCCCTTTCTTTGTTACTAAGTTTATATTTAATTTATATTTTGATAGATTAAAATAAATATAAGTGATATCATACCTTATGAATTTCCACACTAAAATTTTGCGTATCCTGTTTTTTTTTGTTCTAGTGAACTTCTAGCTTTGGCCCGCAAAAACCATTAAAAGGAAACTCGCTTTGTTTCAGCTATATTGTGTCGTTTTCATTCTATTTATTTCGTAAAAACGAACATATCCGAAAATTTTATTTACTTCCGTCTCTTCCTGTAGAGGCAGCCATGTTTTATTTCTTCGATTCGCAAATTGGTCGAAGGTATTAGTGACTATCCCAAAGGCTACGATGCTGAAAATTTGACAGAATGTATTGTTAGTCTGGACAAGTCTGCTGCTCAGGTTTCAGCTCGATTGGACGACGGGAAGTGGTCGAAAAATCGATGCAAAGTTTTGCTAACAAACATCCAAGCAAGCAAGCAAGCAGACAGACAGAAAATACAAGTTAATAGAAAGGGAGTAAAAAAGAAACACATTAATAGGCCTACAAACTGTTTCATTCATGGAAAATATCTTATCTTATATATTACAGACGCTCCTTCTATAGGAACGATTATTGCGTTATACGCTCATCTGTGGTCCGAGTCTAGTCTTGCATCTTTATTAATGTTTTAAATGATGTTAAGTTACTGGTTTTCCTGGTTCGCTCAGGCAACCCAATCCATAACCGAATGCCACTCGGGAAGAAATAGTAGGCCTACTTATATACATTTGTTCTCGCATAAGGTATAAGGAAAGTGATTTTGTCCTTATGTTTATCAAATACAACACAACAGTAATCTATTACATTATACAACACAACAGTAATCTATTACAATACTATAGAAATACAACACAACAGCAATCTATTACATTACACAACACAACAGCAATCTATTACATTATACAACACAACAGCAATCTATTACATTACACAACACAACAGCAATCTATTACAATACTATAGAAATACAACACAACAGCAATCTATTACATTACACAACACAACAGCAATCTATTACATTACACAACACAACAGCAATCTATTACAATACTATAGAAATACAACACAACAGCAATCTATTACATTATACAACACAACAGCAATCTATTACATTACACAACACAACAGCAATCTATTACAATACTATAGAAATACAACACAACAGCAATCTATTACAATACTATAGAAATACAACACAACAGCAATCTATTACAATACTATAGAAATACAACACAACAGCAATCTATTACAATACTATAGAAATACAACACAACAGCAATCTATTACAATACTATAGAAATACAACACAACAGCAATCTATTACAATACTATAGAAATACAACACAACAGCAATCTATTACAATACTATAGAAATACAACACAACAGCGATCTATTACAATACTATAGAAATACAGCACAACAGCAATCGAATGCAATACTATGTCCACAAATGGATAAAAACTATTTTCTTAATTTATATGAAAGAAAAACGCAGAATGGCATCCGGGTATTTAATGTATTGCCTGAACAAATCAGGGAAAACAAGCAATTAACATCGTGTAAAACTTTAATGAAATATCAAGATAAGACTCAAGCCACGGATGAACATAGAACGCAATAATTTTCTGTATAAAGTAAGCGTCTGTAATATCATATCATATCATATCATATCATATCATATATATATATAAATCTCAAAAGGAATATGTATGTATGTGGCTGGCTGGCTGGCTGGCTGGGTATGTACATACCGCATAATCTTTTTAAATACTGGACATAAAAACGTGAAATTTGCTACAAATATTCTTTGCGTTACGGCGGTGAACACTGTCAAGGTTTTAAAAAAATTAAAATGACCGCAGTGGTCAGTTTGGTCAAAAAACGCGAATAAAACGACATATTTTGGGTTCATGTTAAAATTGCCGTTCCAACTTTTTATAGTTTTTCGATCGATCGCGCTAAAAAAATTAAAAAAAGGATGGCGTTGAGATTTTTTTCAGGATGATGTCATCAAAGTTTGCGCAGAGATAGCTAGCCGGCTTTTCGTTATGACGTCATCAAATTTTGCGTATTCATTTAAAATTAACTTTGCTTCAACCTTTACTAATGTACTTTATGAATGAATAGAACAAAATATATTCACGTTTTAATTTGCGTCGTAATTTATAGCGGGATATTTTTAAATTGTTATAATGGGTAATGATTAATGGTTTTAATGGGTATCTTACGTTGTATCTGGCAAATACAAAATTCCTTCACGTTTTTATTCGTGTTGCATATGTCCACAGAATAGGTATAAAACAGAATGCGCAATCGCATTTTATTTCTGTTTTGGGCAGTAATACCGACGCCATACTAAGCCTATTTAAACGCAGCGGTCCTGGTTACACTCTATATTTATGCTTATTTAGCCTACAATGTCTTTTTCTTCAAATCTAGAAGTTCGAACACCCAAAGCTAATATTTCAGGCAAAATGTGCATAAACGGTTGTGTAATAAACTACAACAATGATGCGATAACGACTGATTATCGTAAAAAAGAGCATGTCAAACTGCATGGCTTTCCTGACTCCATAAAGGATAAACAACAGCATAAACAACCTCATATTAACTCATTATGAATTATATGCCTATTTCCCTTCATAATTTTAAAAGTTTATTTTGGTTTAAAAAGTATATATATATTTGTACCAATTTAGTTACCGGTACCGAGCTACGTCTAAGCCATTTTTTTTTCAAATCAGTACCGGGCAATAAATATTTTTACATCATATTGGCCTAATCATATAATGTTCAAAACAAAATGGGTAATTAAGTCAAATTTATATAAAAGTAAGCCTATAATGAAAGATAATGTAGGCCCTATATATATTGTATATATTTATGGCAGACGTAGATATCATTTCTCATTTTACTATAGTAGCGTCTCTAGCGACCTCTGCATTGCGGAAAATGGTAACTTTTAGTGAGTGCGTATATAGGGATTGTGCATTCCGTTCTATACCTATTCTGTGTATACGTCTTATAAACTTTGTAGCGGGAAATTTTTCAATTGCCAGGCAATGTTTAAATTGCCGAGCTCAACGTTTTAAAGTTTTAATTTGTATCGTATACGTCTTATAAACTATGTAGCGGGAAATTTTTATATTGCCGGGCAATGTTTAAATTTGCCGGACCAACTTTTTAAAGTTTTAATTCATGTCGTATACGTTGTATAAACTATGATTCATATCGGTTTCAGTTGTTATTGTTTTTACTGTTGAATTTAAAATTTAATTCTAAGTTTGCTTCCAAAGCAACAATAAATAAATAGCAAATAACACCAACAAAAACAAACAAAAAAAAAACAAAAAAAAAATATTGATCTACGACTAATGTTGTAGCAAAAAAATAATATCAAACAATCATTTTCGAATTAACAGTACTTTTTAAAAGACATGTGAGTTCTGTTTTACAGAAATAGTTTAATTGCCCAATAAACTCACAAAATTCGATCATAGTGGTCATACTTTGAGCAAGAAATAAAAAAAAATTATTATTATTTGTTTTTCCTTTTTAGTTGTATATTGAATTGGTGTATAATAAAGTGTGCAAAACAAAAATAAATTTAAAAAATACTGACCACAAAAAAAAAAAATACTACTTTATGTATGTTGCAAAAACAAAACTAAAAAACTATAATGTGTCAAGCATATTCTAAAAAAAAAGCCCGTTCGAAGAATCGGGCACATAACGGCTTGTATATATATAAATCTCAAAAGGAATATGTATGTATGTGGCTGGCTGGCTGGCTGGCTGGGTATGTACATACCGCATAATCTTTTTAAATACTGGACATAAAAACGTGAAATTTGCTACAAATATTCTTTGCGTTACGGCGGTGAACACTGTCAAGGTTTTAAAAAAATTAAAATGACCGCAGTGGTCAGTTTGGTCAAAAAACGCGAATAAAACGACATATTTTGGGTTCATGTTAAATTTGCCGTTCCAACTTTTTATAGTTTTTCGATCGATCGCGCTAAAAAAATAAAAAAAAGGATGGCGTTGAGATTTTTTTCAGGATGACGTCATCAAAGTTTGCGCAGAGATAGCTAGCCGGCTTTTCGTTATGACGTCATCAAATTTTGCGTATTCTTTTAAAATTAACTTTGCTTCAACCTTTGCTAATGTACTTTATGAATGAATAGAACAAAATATATTCACGTTTTAATTTGCGTCGTAATTTATAGCGGGATATTTTTAAATTGTTATAATGGGTAATGATTAATGGTTTTAATGAATATCTTACGTTGTATCTGGCAAATACAAAATTCCTTCACGTTTTTATTCGTGTTGTATATGTCCACAGAATAGGTATAAAACAGAATGCACAATCGCATTTCATTTCTGTTTTGGGCAGTAATACCGACGCCATACTAAGCTTATTTAAACGCAGCGGTCCTGGTTACACTCTATTTTTATGCTTATTTAGCCTACAACGTCCTTTTCTTCAATCTACAAGTTCGAACACGCAAAGCTAATAGTTCAGGCAAAATGTGCATGAACGGTTGTGTAATAAACTACAACAATGATGCGAAAACGACTGATTATCGTAAAAAAGAGCATGTCAAACTGCATGGCTTTCCTGACTCCATAAAGGATAAACAACAGCATAAACAACCTCATATTAACTCATTATGAATTATATGCCTATTTCTCTTCATAATTTTAAAAGTTTATTTTGGTTTAAAAAGTATATATATTTATGTACCGGTAGCCGCAGCAATTTAGTTACCGGTACCGAGCTACGTCTAAGCCATTTTTTTTTCAAATCAGTACCGGGCAATAAAAATATTTATACATCATATTGGCCTAATTATATAATGTTGAAAACAAAATGGGTAATTAAGTCAAATTTATATAAAAGTAAGCCTAAAATGAAAGATAATGTAGGCCCTATATATATTGTATATATTTATGGCAGACGTAGATATCCTTTCTCATTTTACTATTGTAGCGTCTCTAGCGACCGCTGCATTGCGGAAAATGGTAACTTTTAGTAACTGTGTATATAGGGATTGTGCATTCTGTTCTATACCTATTCTGTGTATACGTCTTATAAAGTTTGTAGCGGGAAATTTTTCAATTGCCAGGCAATGTTTAAATTGCCGAGCTCAACGTTTTAAAGTTTTAATTTGTATCGTATACGTCTTATAAACTATGTAGCGGGAAATTTTTATATTGCTGGGCAATGTTTAAATTTGCCGGACCAACTTTTTAAAGTTTCAATTCATGTCGTATACGTTGTATAAACTATGATTCATATCGGTTTCAGTTGTTATTGTTTTTCCTGTTGAATTTAAAATTTAATTCTAAGTTTGCTTCCAAAGCAACAATAAATAAATAGCAAATAACACCAACAAAAAAACACAAAAAAAAAAAAAAATATTGATCTACGACTAATGTTGTAGAAAAAAAAAATATCAAACAATCATTTTTGAATTAACAGTACTTTTTAAAAGACATGTGAGTTCTGTTTTACAGAAAGAGTTTAATTACCCAATAAACTCACAAAATTCGATCATAGTGGTCATACTTTGAGCAAGAAATAAAAAAAAATTATTATTATTTGTTTTTCCTTTTTAGTTGTATATTGAATTGGTGTATAATAAAGTGTGCAAAACAAAAATAAATTTAAAAAATACTGACCACAAAAAAAAAACATACTACTTTATGTATGTTGCGAAAACAAAACTAAAAAACTATAATGTGTCAAGCATATTCTAAAAAAAAGCCCGTTCGAAGAATCGGGCACATAACGGCTTGTATATATATAAATCTCAAAAGGAATATGTATGTATGTATGTGGCTGGCTGGCTGGCTGGGTATGTACATACCGCATAATCTTTTTAAATACTGGACATAAAAACGTGAAATTTGCTACAAATATTCTTTGCGTTACGGCGGTGAACACTGTCAAGGTTTTAAAAAAATTAAAATGACCGCAGTGGTCAGTTTGGTCAAAAAACGTGAAAAAAACACAACTTTTGATTCACATTGTCTTTGCCAGTACAACTTTTTATAGTTTTTCGTCACAAAGTTAGAAAAAAAAAGGATGCGCTGAGATTATTTTTATGACGTCATCAATCTTTGCGCTCTAACTTTTTGACTGAAGGGAAAAAATTCATTCATGTTTATATTACCGGAAATACGTGAGTAGCTTTTGGTGCGCATTTTTAAATCATCGCACCGCGACGTGCTTATTGAAAGCTTATTGAAAGCAGACGGAGCACATGTTTTGGTTAACCGCTAAACATAGGCCTAAATGTCATTTTTCATACTAATGTTAAGAAGTTAATCAAGCATATTTTAACTATTGTCTGTTGTACATATAGTCTATATACCCATATTTATTGTATGCTGCGTTTATGTGTTTATGATATGTATGATGATGATATATCTTACATGATCGTATATAGATGTAAGCCCATTTCTCTTTCAAACTAAAAACTAACAAGAAGGGCAACATTTGTTATTGTTAAAAATAGTAACTATTTATTGTATGCTGCATTTATTTGTTTATGATATGTATGATATTGATATATGATACATGATTGTATATAGATGTAAGCCCATTTCTCTTTCAAAATAACAAGAAGGGCAACATTTGTTATTGTTAAAAATAGTATTTATGTGATCATTTACAAAGCAAGGTAGTAACAATATTGTGAACAAGACATCTACATTATTGTTGAATATATAAATATTGATAAGCTTTCCAAGTCAATACAAGACATCTACATTATTGTTGAATATATAAATATTGATAAACTGTCCAAGTCAATACAAGATATCTACATTATTGTTGAATATATAAATATTGATAAACTTTCCAAGCCAATACTTTAAATGCCTCCAAAGAAAAGAAAACTAATTGGACAAAAGAATCCAAAGTCAATAAAAGCCAAACGTTTGCGAAAAAATGAAACTGTTGAACAAAGTGATGCTAGACATGACAAAGAAAGGGAAAGGGCCAGGACAATAAGAGCCATAGAAACATCAGAGGAGCGTCGAACACGACTTGAAACAATGCGAGAAAAAGCAAACACATCAAGGGCTACAGAGACTTCGGAGGAGCGACAAAAACGTCTTGAAAAAAAGCGGGAAGGAGAAACCACATCAAGAGCTACAGAGACTTCGGAGGAGCGACAAAAACGTCTTGAAAAAAAGCGGGAAGGAGAAACCACATCAAGAGCTACAGAGACTTCGGAGGAGCGACAGAAACGTCTTGAAAAAAAGCGGGAAGGAGAAACCACATCAAGGGCTACAGAGACTTCGGAGGAGCGACAGAAACGTCTTGAAAAAAAGCGGGAAGGAGAAACCACATCAAGGGCTACAGAGACTTCGGAGGAGCGACAAAAACGTCTTGAAAAAAAGCGGGAAGGAGAAACCACATCAAGGGCTACCGAGACATTAGAGGAGCGACAGAAACGTCTTGAAAAAATGAGAGAAATAGCAACCACATCAAGAGATACCGAGACATTAGAGGAGCGACAGAAACGTCTTGAAAAAATGAGAGAAATAGCAACCACATCAAGAGATACCGAGACATTAGAGGAGCGACAGAAACGTCTTGAAAAAATGAGAGAAATAGCAACCACATCAAGAGATACCGAGACATTAGAGGAGCGACAGAAACGTCTTGAAAAAATGAGAGAAATAGCAACCACATCAAGAGATACCGAGACATTAGAGGAGCGACAGAAACGTCTTGAAAAAAAGCGGGAAAGTGCAAACACGGCAAGGGTGTCACGAAGTTCACATTTGAATTTAGCTGGATTCCAATATGACCCCCAACATGATTACGCTCAACACCCTTATGTTGATATTGGAGGAATGATCTACATATGTAAATATTGTCAAGCAAAGAAATTTAAAACAGAACCACCAGGAATGTGCTGCAGGAGTGGAAAAGTTAAACTTACTCCCCTGAATACACCGCCCAATGATCTGCAGTTATTAATGTCTGGGACGACTTCAGAGTCAAAACATTTCCTGCGTAATCTGAGAAGATACAATTCATGTTTTCAGATGACGTCTTTTGGTGCTACCTCAATAGTGGATCTTAACGGTTTTGCAACAACTTTTAAAGTACAAGGACAGATATACCACCGGATCGGATCTCTTCTCCCGCTTCCTGATCAAAACCCACAATTTCTACAAGTCTACTTTATGGGAAATGAGCAGATTGAAGTAGATCATCGATGCGATTGTATCCCCGGGGTGAGACGCAATATTGTTTTAAGCTTACAAAGGATGCTTCATGAAAACAACCATCTCATTAATACTTTCAAAACTTCACTAGAAAACATGCCCAATGATGAATACAAGGTTGTTATCCGTGCAGACAAAAGAGAGCCCGGTGAACACGAACGTCGCTTTAATGCTCCTCAAGTAAATGAAGTCGCCATCATTATGTCAGACCACGATTTCAATCAACGTGACATCATAATTCAGAGGCGAAGTAATTCACTACAACGCATTTCAGAAACACATCGATCGTACGATGCTCTTCAATACCCGCTCATATTTTGTGAAGGCGAGGATGGATACCACTTCAACCTGAAGCAGGTTGATCCTGTAACAGGTGCACCAACTGTTAAAAAAGTTTCAGCATTAGACTTTTATGCATACAGGTTGATGATCAGAAATGGATCCACAAATCATATTTTACAATGTCGACAACTATACCATCAATACGTTGTGGACATGTATGCAAAAATTGAGAGTGAGCACTCCTGTACATACGTCTAAATCAAAAAAAGCTGCGCGTGGAAGACTATATACACCTCAAGGATGCTTTGGTGAACGATGGGGACATTCAAAATATTGGGAAAGTTGTGATTCTCCCAGCAACTTTCACCGGAAGCCCTAGACAGATGCAGGAATATGCACAAGATGCACTGTCTTATGTTCGATCCTATGGACGCCCAGACCTATTTATCACATTTACGTGCAATCCTGACTGGGGTGAAATCAAAGAATCACTTTCATTTGGCCAGACGTCAAGTGATCGTCAAGACATAATAGCAAGAGTGTTTAGACAAAAACAGATCAAACTCATTGATATTTTAACTAAATATAATATTTTTGGAGAAACCCGATGCTGGATGTACTCCATTGAATGGCAGAAAAGAGGACTTCCACACTCCCACAATTTAATTTGGTTGAAGGAAAAACTACACCCAGTCAATATTGATCAAATCATATCTGCAGAGTTTCCAGATCCAGAGACGGACCCTAATCTGTTTGCAGTAGTGAAGAAAAATATGATTCATGGACCATGCGGACATCTCAATACCAACGCACCCTGTATGAAAGACGGAAAATGCAGCAAAAAATATCCTAGGAAATTAATTAAAGATACTCAGACTGGTGAAGATGGCTATCCAGTTTACAGAAGACGCGCCCCACAAGACGGTGGTTTCACGGCAACAATTAAAATTAAAGGCAACACGGAAGTCGAAGTGGACAACAAGTGGATTGTTCCTTATTCTCCAATTCTTTCCAAAATGTTTCTCGCACACATAAATGTCGAGTACTGTAGCTCTGTGAAATCTATCAAATACATCTGCAAATATGTAAACAAAGGAAGTGACATGGCTGTCTTTGGAGTGACAGATGACAACGCTCTTGATGAAGTGTCTCGGTACATGATAGGGAGATACATCAGTAGCAACGAAGCGGTTTGGCGCATTATGAGTTTCCCAATTCACGAACGCCACCCGACAGTAGTTCATCTCAATGTTCACTTAGAGAACGGGCAGAGAGTTTACTTCACACGTGAAAACGCGCAAGCCCTTGCAGAAAGACCACCAAATACAACTCTGACAGCTTTTTTTCAATTATGCCAAAGTGACGCTTTTGCCAGGACACTGCTATATCCAGAAGTACCTCGCTTTTACACTTGGAATAAGTCCAAAAAGGTGTTTTGCAAAAGAAAACAAGGTGTACCAGTTGCAGGTGAAGATGCCGTAGCAAGTGAAGCATTGGGTCGTGTCTATACAGTCAACCCAAACAACGCAGAGTGCTATTTTCTCAGACATCTTCTTCATGCAGTTCGAGGACCTACTTCTTTTGAATATCTAAAAACTGTAAACGGTGAAGTTTGCCAGACTTTCAGAGAAGCTTGCCAAAGGCGTGGATTACTTGAAGATGATAGACATTGGGACCACACTTTATCAGAGGCTGTTTTAAGATCTTCTCCGGAGCAGATAAGAAATCTTTTTTGCATTATTCTTACTATATGCAACCCATCCAATCCAAACGGTCTGTGGGAGAAGTATAGAGAGTCCATGAGCGAAGATTTACCACGTGATAACTCAATTAGAGCAAGTTCAACACTTCGTTCAAATTGTTCTTCAGATATTTTCAACTTGGCCCTAATTCTGTTGGAGGATAAATGTTTATCAATAAACAACAAAACACTACCAGACTTAGGATTACAGCCTCCTAAAAGAAATGAGCGGGATATTCTAGACAAAGACCTGATAAGAGAAAAAAACTATAACATCGAAGAACTACACAAATATGTAGAATCCAACAAAGTTCTGTTAAACAGCGATCAAACTGAAGCATATGAGGTTATTATGTATCATGTCAATGAAGAAAAAGGAGGAATATTTTTTCTCGATGCTCCTGGAGGAACAGGAAAAACCTTCTTAATAAACATAATCCTTGCAGAAATAAGAATGAAACGTGATTTGGCAATCGCAATAGCATCATCTGGAATTGCTTCGACGTTATTAGATGGAGGAAGAACGGCGCACTCGGCTCTACGGTTACCTCTAAATATTGCCAATGAGCAACATCCAACATGCAACATTAGCAAAGCCTCTGGCCAAGCAAAGGTTCTAAAAACCTGCAAAATAATTGTATGGGATGAATGTACAATGGCGCACAAAAAGTCACTTGAAGCTCTTGACTTAACATTGCAGGATTTAAGAGACAATAGTCAACTCATGGGAGGTGCTCTGGTGGTGTTAGCTGGCGATTTTCGTCAAACTCTTCCTGTCATACCAAGGTCAACACCAGCGGATGAAATCAATGCTTGCCTCAAATCTTCTATTCTTTGGCGAAATGTTAAAACAATAAAATTAAGAACAAATATGAGAGTGCAGCAACAAAAAGAAGCAGGTGCACTCATTTTTGCTGAAAATCTTTTACACATTGGTGAAGGGACTTACCCCACGCAGATGAAATCAGGGGACATTACCTTTCTTGATGACTTCTGCAAAAGAGTGACATCCCTACAAGATCTTATCCACCAAGTGTATCCGAACCTTTCGGAAAATTACCTTAACAAGGAATGGCTGTGTGACCGAGCAATTCTTGCTTCTAAGAACACATCTGTCAGTGAGTTGAATGGCCTGATTCAGGACATGATACCCGGAACATGTACTGAATACGCATCATTTGATTCCGTCACGGATGTCAATGAAACCGTTAACTACCCTACGGAATTTTTAAATTCTCTGGACACACCCGGGATGCCACCGCATAAACTTCAACTAAAAATTGGATCACCCATAATTCTACTCCGAAACATAAACCCGCCAATACTTTGTAATGGAACACGCTTATGCATCAAAAGTTTATTCCCTAATGTGATAGAAGCGACAGTGTTGACTGGGAAAGGAAAAGGAGAAGATGTGTTTATTCCAAGAATCCCAATTATTCCAACAGACATGCCCTTCTCTTTCAAGCGTCTGCAGTTTCCCGTCAGGTTGGCATTTTCCATTACAATTAACAAGTCACAGGGTCAATCAATCAAATGCACTGGAATTAATTTGGAATATCCATGTTTCTCCCATGGGCAATTATATGTTGCCTGCTCAAGAGTTGGCTCTCCTAATCAACTATTCATATTTGCACCAATGTCAAAAACAAGGAATGTTGTATATAAAGATGTGTTACAATGAGCATATGGCCTATTGCAAAGTATTGATTTTTTAAAAATTATTGTCAAATTCGTAAGACAGAAATAATTTTATTTTCCAATAAAATATCATTATGCGATCATTGGACATAATTTAACAAACATAAAAAAAAAAGTTTCTTCTTTGTTTCTTATGGGTTTCATTTGTTATTGTTTTTCATGTTGAATTTAAAATGTAATTCTAAGTTCCTTCCAAAGCAACAATAAATGAATAAATAGCAAATAACAACAACAATAAAAAACAACAAACAAACAAAACAACAATAACATAGGTCTACGACTTAATGTTATCTTTAAAAAATATAGCAAACAATAATTTAAAAATTAAAAGTACTGTCGAAATGACATGTCAATTCTGTTTTACAGAAACAAAGTTTAACTACCCAATAAACTTAACACCATTAGATCGCAAGGGGGCATACTTTGACCAAAAATTTAAAAAAATTGAATATTTGTTTTTCCTTTTTAGTTGTATATTGAATGGGTGTATATTAATCTCTGCAAAACAACAATACAAAAATAAATACTGACCACAACAAAATAACACCAATTTTATGAATGTTGCAAAAAAAATCTACAAAAAAAGAATAAACAAACTATAGTGTGTCAAACATAGTCTATACAAGCCCGTTCGAAGAATCGGGCACATCAGCTAGTATATATATAAATCTCAAAAGGAATATGTATGTGGCTGGCTGGCTGGCTGGCTGGCTGGCTGGCTGGGTATGTACATACCGCATAATCTTTTTAAATACTGGACATAAAAACGTGAAATTTGCTACAAATATTCTTTGCGTTACGGCGGTGAACACTGTCAAGGTTTTAAAAAAATTAAAATGACCGCAGTGGTCAGTTTGGTCAAAAAACGCGAATAAAACGACATATTTTGGGTTCATATTGAATTTGCCGTTCCAACTTTTTATAGTTTTTCGATCGATCGCGCTAAGAAAATAAAAAAAAGGATGGCGTTGAGATTTTTTTCAGGATGACGTCATCAAAGTTTGCGCAGGGATAGCTGGTTGTCTTTTTTTTTATGGCGTCATCGAATTTTGCGTATTCATTTTAATTAACTTCGCTTCAACCTTTGCTAATGGGTAACTTACGTTGTATCTGGCAAATAAAAAAATCCTTCACGTTTTTATTCGTGTTGTATATGTCCACAGAATAGGTATAAAACAGAATGTGCAATCGCATTTTATTTCTGTTTTTGGGCAGTAATACCGACGCCATACTAAGCTTATTTAAACGCAGCGGTCCAGGTTACACTCTATATTTATGCTTATTTAGCCTACAACGTCCTTTTCTTCAAATCTACAAGTTCGAACACCCAAAGCTAATATTTCAGGCAAAATGTGCATAAACGGTTGTGTAATAAACTACAACAATGATGCGAAAACGAATGATTATCGTAAAAAAGTGCATGTCAAACTGCATGGCTTTCCTAACTCCATAAAGGATAAACAACGGCATAAACAACCTCATATTAACTCATTATGAATTATATGCCTATTTCCTTTCATAATTTTAAAAGTTTATTTTGGTTTAAAAAGTATATATTTATGTACCGGTAGCCGTAGCAATTTAGTTACCGGTACCGAGCTACGTCTAAGCCATTTTTTTTCAAATCAGTACCGGGTAATAAATATTTTTACATCATATTGGCCTAATCCTATAATGTTGAAAACAAAATGGGTAATTAAGTCAAATTTATATAAATGTAAGCCTGTAATGAAAGATAATGTAGGCCCTATATATATTGTATATATTTATGGCAGACGTAGATATCCTTTCTCATTTTATTATAGTAGCGTCTCTATCGACCGCTGGATTGCGGAAAATGGTAACTTTTAGTGACTGCGTATATAGGGATTGTGCATTCTGTTCTATACCTATTCTGTGTATACGTCTTATAAACTTTGTAGCGGGAAATTTTTCAATTGCCAGGCAATGTTTAAATTGCCGACCCGATCTCAACGTTTTAAAGTTTTAATTTGTATCGTATACGTCTTATAAACTATGTAGCGGGAAATTTTTATATTGCCGGGCAATGTTTGAATTTGCCGGACCAACTTTTTTAAGTTTTAATTCATGTCGTATACGTTGTATAAACTATGATTCATATCGGTTTCAGTTGTTATTGTTTTTCCTGTTGAATTTAAAATTTAATTCTAAGTTTGCTTCCAAAGCAACAATAAATAAATAGCAAATAACACCAACAAAAACAAAAAAAAATAAAAAAATATTGATCTACGACTAATGTTGTAGCAAAAAAATATATCAAACAATCATTTTCGAATTAACAGTACTTTTTAAAAGACATGTGAGTTCTGTTTTACAGAAAGAGTTTAATTACCCAATAAACTCACAAAATTCGATCATAGTGGTCATACTTTGAGCAAGAAATTAAAAAAAAATATTATTATTTGTTTTTCCTTTTTAGTTGTATATTGAATTGGTGTATAATAAAGTGTGCAAAACAAAAATAAATACTGACCACAAAAAAATACTACTTTATTTATGTTGCAAAAACAAAACTAAAAAACTATAATGTGTCAAGCATATTCTAAAAAAAAGCCCGTTCGAAGAATCGGGCACATACCGGCTTGTATATATATAAATCTCAAAAGGAATATGTGGCTGGCTGGCTGGCTGGCTGGCTGGCTGGGTATGTACATACCGCATAATCTTTTTAAATACTGGACATAAAAACGTGAAATTTGCTACAAATATTCTTTGCGTTACGGCGGTGAACACTGTCAAGGTTTTAAAAAAATTAAAATGACCGCAGTGGTCAGTTTGGTCAAAAAACGCGAATAAAACACAACTTTTGATTCACATTGTCTTTGCCAGTACAACTTTTTATAGTTTTTCGTCACAAAGTTAGAAAAAAAAGGATGCGCTGAGATTATTTTTATGACGTCATCAAAGTTTGCGCATGGATTTTTTAGCGATGAGGGGACATTTTTCATTTATGTTTAAATTGACGTCATCAAACTATGTGCATGGATTTTTATCTCAATGATGGGAACAAATTTTCTTCATGTTTTTATTGCCTACGTGCCGTAAACAACATAAATTCTTTACACTACCAATACTGTAGTTGATTTTCTTAATCTATCACTACTTTAATACTTTACACTGTGAATACATGACTTAAAGCTAATTAATAATTTAAAACTTTACAAACATAGGACAAAGCAAATAGATTTAGCGTTTTTTTCTGTTTCGGGAAGTAATACCGACGCCTTACTAAGCTTATTTAAACGCAGTGGTCCTGGTTACACTCTATATTTAAGCTTATAATTATATGGCGTCATCAAATTTTGCGTATTTATGCGTTTAAGAAGGGAACAAAATTTTGTTTTAATTTGCGTCGTAATTTGTAGAATGCAATATTTAAATGATTTAAGTTACCGGAAAATAGTTTATCACCGCTTAAGACTATTGCTTATAACTCCATGGGTTATTTTATCCAGTTCCGAGAACTGGGCACCTTTAGGCTTATCGCCTTGGTAACGGCCATTGTTTAAATTACCGGGCAATGTTTAAATTACCGGGCAATGTTAATAATACCGGGCAATGTTTAAATTACCGGGCAATGTTTAAATTACCGGGCAATGTTTAAATTACCGGGCAATGTTTAAATTACCGGGCAATGTTTAAATTACCGGGCAATGTTTATAATACCGGGCAATGTTTAAATTACCGGGCAATGTTTAAATTACCGGGCAATGTTCAAATTACCGGGCAATGTTTAAATTACCGGGCAATGTTTAAATTACCGGGCAATGTTTAAATTACCGGGCAATGTTTTAATTACCGGGCAATGTTTATAATAGCGGGCAATGTTTAAATTACCGGGCAATGTTTAAATTACCGGGCAGGTTTAAATTACCAGGCAATGTTTAAATTACCGGGCAATGTTTAAATTACCGGGCAATGTTTAAATTACCGGGCAATGTTTAAATTACCGGGCAATGTTTAAATTAACGGGCAATGTTTATATTACCGGGCAATGTTTAATTTGCCGGGCAATGTTCAAATTGCTGGAACTAACTTTTTAAAGTTTTAATTCGTGTCGTATACGTTTTATAAACATTATTTCATATGGGTTTCATTTGTTATTGTTTTACATGTTGAATAGAAAATTTAATTCTAAGTTTGCTTCTAAAGCAACAATAAATAAATAAATAGCAAATAAACAAAAACAACACAACATAGGTCTGCGACTTAATGTTTGTCGTAAAAAAAATATATCAAACAATCATAAAAAAAAAATAAAAGTACTGTCGATTGTTCTTAATCAATGAATAGAACAAAATATATTCATGTTTTAATTTGCGTCGTAATTTATAGCGGGCAATTTTGTAATTGTTATAATGGGCGATAAGTAATGATTTTAACGGCTAATTCATGTTGTAGCGGGCAAATAAAAAATTACCTCACGTTTAAATTCGTGTCGTAAGGCATGCGGGCAATCTCATTATAACTGCCTGAGTAGTTAGAGTGTATGTAAACATAACTTTTAGCCGGTTCGGAGGACCGGGCACATAACGGCTTGTATATATATAAATCTCAAAAGGAATATGTATGTGGCTGGCTGGCTGGCTGGCTGGCTGGCTGGGTATGTACATACCGCATAATCTTTTTAAATACTGGACATAAAAACGTGAAATTTGCTACAAATATTCTTTGCGTTACGGCGGTGAACACTGTCAAGGTTTTAAAAAAATTAAAATGACCGCAGTGGTCAGTTTGGTCAAAAAACGCGAATAAAACGACATATTTTGGGTTCATGTTGAATTTGCCGTTCCAACTTTTTATAGTTTTTCGATCGATCGCGCTAAAAAAATAAGACAAAAGGACGCGCAGAGATTATTTTTATATGACGTCATCAAAGTTTGTGCAGGGATAGCTGGCTGTCTTTTTTTTTATGGCGTCATCGAGTTTTGCGTATTTAATTTAATTAACTTCGCTTCAACGTTTGCTAATGTACTTTATGAATGAATAGAAAAAAATATATTCACGTTTTAATTTGCGTCGTAATTTATAGCGGGATATTTTTAAATTGTTATAATGGGTAATGATTAATGGTTTTAATGGGTATCTTACGTTGTATCTGGCAAATACAAAATTCCTTCACGTTTTTATTCGTGTTGTATATGTCCGCAGAATAGGTATAAAACAGAATGCGCAATCGCATTTTATTTCTGTTTTGGGCAGTAATACCGACGCCATACTAAGCTTATTTAAACGCAGCGGTCCTGGTTACACTCTATATTTATGCTTATTTAGCCTACAATGTCTTTTTCTTCAAATCTACAAGTTCGAACACCCAAAGCTAATATTTCAGGCAAAATGTGCATAAACGGTTGTGTAATAAACTACAACAATGATGCGAAAACGACTAATTATCGTAAAAAAGAGCATGTCAAACTGCATGGCTTTCCTGACTCCATAAAGGATAAACAACAGCATAAACAACCTCATATTAACTCATTATGAATTATATGCCTATTTCCCTTCATAATTTTAAAAGTTTATTTTGGTTTAAAAAGTATATATAATTATGTACCGGTAGCCGCAGCAATTTAGTTACCGGTACCGAGCTACGTCTAAGCCATTTTTTTTTCAAATCAGTACCGGGCAATAAAAATATTTATACATCATATTGGCCTAATCATATAATGTTCAAAACAAAATGGGTAATTAAGTCAAATTTATATAAAAGTAAGCCTATAATGAAAGATAATGTAGGCCCTATATATATTGTATATATTTATGGCAGACGTAGATATCCTTTCACATTTTACTATAGTAGCGTCTCTAGCGACCGCTGCATTGCGGAAAATGGTAACTTTTAGTGACTGCGTATATAGGGATTGTGCATTCTGTTCTATACCTATTCTGTGTATACGTCTTATAAACTTTGTAGCGGGAAATTTTTCAATTGCCAGGCAATGTTTAAATTGCCGAGCTCAACGTTTTAAAGTTTTAATTTGTATCGTATACGTCTTATAAACTATGTAGCGGGAAATTTTTATATTGCCGGGCAATGTTTAAATTTGCCGGACCAACTTTTAAAAGTTTTAATTCATGTCGTATACGTTGTATAAACTATGATTCATATCGGTTTCAGTTGTTATTGTTTTTCCTGTTGAATTTAAAATTTAATTCAAAGTTTGCTTCCAAAGCAACAATAAATAAATAGCAAATAACACCAACAAAAACAAAAAAAAAAGCAAAAATAAATAAATATTGATCTACGACTAATGTTGTAGCAAAAAAATATATCAAACAATCATTTTCGAATTAACAGTACTTTTTAAAAGACATGTGAGTTCTGTTTTACAGAAAGAGTTTAATTACCCAATAAACTCACAAAATTCGATCATAGTGGTCATACTTTGAGCAAGAAATAAAAAAAAATTATTGTTATTTGTTTTTCCTTTTTAGTTGTATATTGAATTGGTGTATAATAAAGTGTGCAAAACAAAAATAAATTTAAAAAATACTGACCACAAAAAAAAAAACATACTACTTTATGTATGTTGCAAAAACAAAACTAAAAAACTATAATGTGTCAAGCATATTCTAAAAAAAAGCCCGTTCGAAGAATCGGGCACATAACGGCTTGTATATATATAAATCTCAAAAGGAATATGTGGCTGGCTGGCTGGCTGGCTGGCTGGCTGGGTATGTACATACCGCATAATCTTTTTAAATACTGGACATAAAAACGTGAAATTTGCTACAAATATTCTTTGCGTTACGGCGGTGAACACTGTCAAGGTTTAAAAAAAATTAAAATGACCGCAGTGGTCAGTTTGGTCAAAAAACGCGAATAAAACGACATATTTTGGGTTCATGTTGAATTTGCCGTTCCAACTTTTTATAGTTTTTCGATCGATCGCGCTAAAAAAAATAAAAAAAAGGATGGCGTTGAGATTTTTTTTAGGATGACGTCATCAAATTTTGCGTATTCATTTAAAATTAACTTTGCTTCAATGTTTGCTAATGTATTTTATGAATGAATAGAACAAAATATATTCACGTTTTAATTCGTGTCGTATACGAAATATAAACTTTGTAGTTGTTGCGTGCAATCTCATTATAACTGCTTGAGTAGTAAGAGTGTATGTAAACACAACTTTTAGCTTTTTCAATTCGTTTGAAGCGGGCGTATACGCATTAAAATCTTTCTAGCGGGAAATATTTCACGTTTCAATTCGTTTCTAGCGGGAAATATTTCACGTTTCAGTTCGTTTCGGTTGTAGCGGGCGTACAAAATGTCATTCACATTTAAATTTGTGACGTATACATCGATAAACTTTTTAACGGGCAGGGTTTTATTAATTGCCGTATATATTAACTGTGTAGCGGGCAATCTCATTATAACTCCATGGGTAGATAAAGTGTATGTAAAATATCATTATGCGATTACATTGAACACAATTTTTTTTTTTTTTAAGTTTCTTCTTTGTTTCTTATTGGTTTCATTTGTTATTGTTTTACATGTTGAATAGAAAAATTAATTCTAAGTTTGCTTCCAAAGCAACAATACAAAAATAAATAGCAAATAACAAAAACAACACAACATAGGTCTGCGACTTAATGTTTGTCGTAAAAAAATATATCAAACAATCATTTTTTTTTAAATAAAAGTACTGTCGAATGTTCTTTATCAATGAATAGAACAAAATATATTCACGTTTTAATTTGCGTCGTAATTTATATCGGGCAATTTTTTTACTGTTATAATGGGTAATGGGTAATGATTTTAACGGGTAATTTATGTTGTAGCGGGCTAATAAAAAATTACCTCACGTTTAATTTCGTGTCGTAGGTCATGCGGGCAATCTCATTATAACTGCTTGAGTAGTTAGAGTGTATGTAAACATAACTTTTAGCCGGTTCGGAGGACCGGGCACATACCGGCTTGTATAATATAAGATAAAGTGCAGGTTAGATAGTAAGCTTAAATTGGTTTTGAATTGTAAAAATCATTTGTTAAAATTGTGTTGTTTTTAAAATTCACACAAAAAAAGTTTCACCTTTCATAGCCATGAAAAATAGAAAGTAGGCAATAGTTGGTGACCAGCCTATGCCTAATGTACTTATACAGCCTAGAGTAGATCCGATAATGCAGGTAATTCTCTCCCCTATCTTGGGTACAACTAGAGCTGTGATGATCATAGCTGAAAAAAATAATAAATATAGAATATTTATATATATATAGGGCTATATGAGCTGTGATGATCATAGCTGAAGAAAAAAATAAATATTGAATATATAGAGAGCTAGATATATTACTTGCAAACCGTAATGTCCGAACCATAGATATATATATATATAGATAGATAGATTGGGGGGGGGGTGCATGTGTGTGTTCCATATTGAATAATGATACAAACATTAGTTAATTATTATTTAATAATTACCTAATGAAAAAATGTTACTCAAAGAGTGATAATCTTTCCTTAACTAAAAATTAAATAATCGCTTTTTTTCTGTGTGATTTTTGTTAATAACTGATTAATTAAGAAATGAAAAGGGGAGGTAAGAGCAAAGGTTGCCATTTGTGGGCTATGAGTATTTATTACTGCCTAGTTTAAAACCGTCTTACCATCTTGTATGTGTGTGTTTGTTTGCCTTAGTCATTTATGGAAAGCAGAGTAAATAAAAACATAGCGAGATGTTGAGTGTTGTGTGCTTTTATAGCTTTTAAAAAAATATTGTTATAGGAATGCTCCGCCTACACTAGGGCCTGCTGTTTTTTTTTTGGTATAGGAATGTATACACTATTGTATTCTGGTCAATTGTATAGGTAAGCATTGTCTATTTACAAATATTGGTATAGGAATGTTTACACTATTGTGTACTGGCCCATTGTATATGTAAGCATTGTCTAGTTACAAATATTGGTATAGGAATGTACACACTATTGTATACTGGCCATTTGTATATGTAAGCATTGTCTATTTACAAATATTGGTATAGGAATGTATACACTATTGTATACTGGCCAATTGTATATTAAGCATTGTCTATTTGAAAATTATGTCAACATAGTATGTAAAGTGTCCCATTCAGGACGTAGTAATACAGCTAGTGAAGTATCTTTCGCTAAGCTTAGTTTCCGTTACTCCTGCAAGCTTGGAGATGTGTAGTCAGAACCATGTCCAGCCCGCTTTAGTTTATGCATTAGTATAAATGCCTATATTCGTTGATTTTAAACTTTAGTAGCACACACATAATATACTTTATATTAATGTTAAAATATATACGATAGCTTGAAACTATTGGATTATATAAATAGTCATTAACAAACTATAAGATATTTATACTATGTTTGCACTTTAAAATATTTTTTTGTGTTTGTCGGTGTGGTGTTGTGACAGTTTCAATAAGCTTTACGCATTTATATAGATACATGTCTATATTTATGTTTAAAAAATACATTTACAAGTTAAACTGAAGCCCACTAGTTCAAGAGTAAATCCAAGTGAAGCTTGTGTGACTGTAACTTGAAAATCCTCAACGAAATTCAAAAACGTCATGTTGATTGTGCGACCAAAAGAGGAGTCTACAGTCATCAGTATAAAGTTGGCTGTTGACGAATTAGACAAAAAAAAAAGGACTACATAAAACTTCGACATAAATTAAACTATAATCGAATCTATACTCTAACACTATACGTTATACTACATTCAACACTATAAGTTATACTACATTCAACACTATAAGTTATACTACATTCAACACTATAACTTATACTACATTCAACACTATAAGATATACTACATTTAAAAAAACTATAAGATATACTACATTCAACTCTTTAAGATATCCTACATTCAACACTATAAGATATACTACATTCAACGTTAAAAGATATACTATATTCAAAACTATAAAATATAAAACATTCAACACTATAAGATATACTACATTCAACACTATAAGATATACTACATTCAACACTATAAGATATACTACATTCAACACTATAAGTTATAGGCCTACTACATTCAACACTATAAGTTATACTACATTCAACTCTGTAAAAATACACTATTGCTATCAGAAACAAACTACATATTATAAAGTTATACTTGTACCAAAACATATTAGCCAAGATTGGGCACTGTCAAGTATCAAGACATTAGGACTACTCTGGTGATTAAGTTGTTTGTTTAGCTCTTCACCACTGGTCAATGATGTTAGCTCAAAACCCTGTTCGCGTTGTTTAGATTTCTTTGACATTATTACTGGTTGAGCGGAACATATGGGAACAGGCAACGGTGTTTCTGGATTTACTAAAATGTTTAAAAAATAACAATACTTTAACAAATCGAATACATTAAATATAATAATCAATCAATGCTGATAAAATAAAACAGAAATTGGCTTTTTGGAACTCACGAAAAATTACGACATCCAAATCGTTTATTATGAATTATACTTAGCAACTGAAATATAGAAAGAGTACTTTTATGCTCATGTAATGAGCTATAAAAGTATTGTAGAATAAGAATAATGATTATCTGTTATACCAAGCTAGAGACATCTGGTGGTGGCCCAATTTAAATTAAAGCGGAAGTGAAACAGAAATCGGACGTAAAATGTTAGCTTTCTAAAAGAACACATGACTAGAGGTGTGTTTAGCTGGTACTGAAGAACAAGTTTAAAACGCTTTTAAAACTTCAGGAAGAAGAAGACAAGGTACTAACAGATGGCATTAAGGTAAAGAGCCATTTAAACATTTTGCATGTAGGGCAGTAAGTAATTAGTAAGTAAGAAATTATATAGTCGCCATTTTACTACATAAATTCTAATCAAAGTCGACATTAAAATGTATTAGGTGTTATAAGAAGATACGTAAATAAATATTTAAAAAAAAAGAGTAAAAACAATGTTTTCCTATGCTATGCATAAACCTTTAGAGAATTTCCCTTTTGTCGTACAAAAAAAAAAAAGAAACAAAAAGCGAAGTTAAAAGATCTATAAATGAATTAAAGAACTAAAAATATCATTCAAAGTGATTAAATAAAGATTCTAAAATTAGCACCATAAAGATAGACAGGCATTTAAAGGATAATTTAAAAAAATAAAAAAAGTAACACAATGTTTATTGTAGGCCTAACAGTCTTACAATGCAATGTAATATATCGCCATAACAGTAAAATTTAAAGGCAATTGTATTTTTCAATACAAATAGGTAAACATATATAATAATATATATATAATATAGCAAATATATAATCATGTAAAACACATATAAATATATATATAGCCTATACATAAAATATATAATTTATATAGTTCATGTTTTTAAAAATTACTACCGGGTACATGTATTTCTTATTTTTGACAGATTTTCCTAACACATTTAGATCGCCGTTCCCAATCCATTTTTTTAAATAGATCATTTGTATGATATAAACAATGTTTAAAAGAAATCTAATGCAGAAGCGTTGAAAACAGCATGTACCTCAAGAGAACTCATTAAAACCATTAGGTACAGACAGATGAAATTTCTAGGAAACATCTATAGGAAAAATGCTATTGAAAGACTGGTTTTGTGTGGGAAAATATCTGGTAAGAGAGACAGAGGAAGACAAAGGCTGACATATGTAGAAAGCCTGAACGTATGAGAAACGAACAACAACATAAGCAATAATAACTTCCTCCAAATAGCTAACAACAGAAAATAATGGAGAGTCATGACCGCCGATGTCTGCCCCAGACCTGGCACCTAAAGAAGAAGAAGAATGTTTATGGGGGCCGCACTTGACTGAAGGAATAGCCACGTTATAGTCTTTATGTTACTATTTTATACACACATGCCATTTCCTTATATAACCTCATTTATCATTTTAAAAAAATATATGAAGGAAGGAAAATAAAAAGTATTACCAGATAATGGTTTCAACACAAGTTCCCTCTAAATGTAAACTTTACCTTCTTAGTGTTTTTTAGGCCTAAGTTTCCTAGCACAATAGTCTAATGCAGTACATGTTAGTATAACAAGAAACATATATCCTTTCAGTACAAATTACACAATATTACAGGCATGTAATTTATCTGAATCAAAACAGTTAAAATGATTTTAAAATTATTTGCAATCATTTTACTATATGAAACAAGTCAACTTTTTATATTTTAAAAAATCTTATCAGGTCGGTGAAGAAGTGCAAACAAAGTACACCAAAGATAAGACTTTAAATACTTCCACATGTTGTCCGATTGTTTCGTCACATTTCTTCAAGAACTGTCCTAGTTTATCAACTGACTTTAGTTTGCAGTAAAAATTAAATATTACATTAGGATATATATATATGTTAGACGAATAGTTTAATAACGTATTAACTTTGTCAGGTCGGGGATGAAATTGGCGCCTGTTTAGAATGTAGAGTGTATAAATAAGACAATGCGATGTATTAAGTTTCAGCGTGTAGATAGATACCGTTGTTATGTTAAACATTAGATGTCGTACCATCGAATTTGATGCATTATTCACCCATTAAAAGAAAAACAAAATTAACATTTAGACTAACCTATTTCACAATATGAGATAAAAGGAAACGTTTTTCATTACTTAAATTCTAAAGGCAGTGGTGAACAGAAGTTGCTGTCAAATCTCAAACCCCCAAAAAAGCAGCGGGCCCCGACAATACCGCATGCCGTCTCCTTTAAGCAATTGGTAATAAATAAATCAATAAATCACTGGCCAATGGCGAAATTCCTACAATCTGGAAACACATCAATGTGCAGCCAGTTTTCAAGAAAGGGGATAGAAGCCAGCCAGCCAAATACAGGACAATCTGACTGACTTGTGTGTGTTGCAAGCTTCTTGAACATATCGTCAGATCAGGAATCTTGAGCCACCTGGAAAGGAACAACATTACTGGTGCACAACTAGGGCCCTCACATGCCTTTGTGGCGCCCCAGGGCAAAAGTTTCAGCGCCGCCCCCTTGCATACTGTACATTGTTTAGTGCATAGGTTCTCAATCTTATTCGGCTCACCGCCCCCTTTTTCACATTTTTATCCCTCACTGCTCCCCCCCCCCCCCCCCCATCAAATCCGAAGTTGAACTAATGAGTCAAATTTGCGCATATAATTTGTATAGGCCGACTAGATTGGTATGCAATTTTATCATCCTAAAAAGAGCTGAAATATCACACAAAGAGCTGAAATTAATACATTTGTTTAATTGTTGTTTAATAAATAAAAAAATAAATATAGGCCCTACTGCAAAAGAGGTTTTGAAAATAAAACAATTTTAAAGTGAAGCTTGTTCCTGGTATGTTGCTAGTAGTTCGTCTACGTTCCAATAAATAGGGTGTGGAAATGGAATACATTTTTTTTTTCAAAACCAAAAGTCCTAGAGAAATTGATGGATGTCCTTTTGCAACCAAAAATCGTGATTATAGCCCATTTGCGGCCATTTCTGCTTTCAATTGTTTTCTTTATTTGTTATTTATTCTTCTTGCAGTTGTAAAGGTAGGGCTGATTTTAATATTTCACCATTAGAAACAAATGTCTAATAACCAATCAGGAATCTTCATGTTTATAATATTATCTTTAAATCCTCTGTTGAAGTAAGCTTAATCATTAATTGTTTCAATGTATTGAAGTAAACATGTCTTCGTCAGTTGTTCTTTATAAATTCAAGATTTCTGCGTCCAAAGTTGTGCTTGTACAATAGAAGTTTTGACATAAATGCAAAAAAAAAAACAAAAAAAAAACACTATTTGTCTTCTTTTAATTAAGGTCGATTCTCTGAGACCATTTTTTTATAAACGTATTTAATTCAATTAAAAGGGATATCAATTTTCAATTGTATGAGATTTTCTCTCAAATAATTGTCTTTATTGGTTTCCAAAAACTTTAGCAGCGAAACAAATATCCATACAATATATTTAAACTTTAGATGACTAGTGTACCTAAGTGGTAGTAACAAACTATTTGTAGCCTAATCCTAATTATTCTTTTAAAAATCTGCCAAACTCTCTGAACAATCTATCATTGAATGTGTTGCTTCTGTTTTGTTATCTGCAGTAATTATACGTATTATAGTGAGTGATGCAGGCGATATCTGAGATTTTTAGCAAATTAATGTTGTCGATGAATCAAACACAGCTAATTAATATAATAGGCCTACATCTGGCAGAGATTTCTTATATTACGACATCAAGCTATGATAGAATCCATACCATCGTCGATGGAAGAAATTTCTGGTATGAACTTAGGCTAAATGTGCCGCCCCCCTAGAAGTGCCGCCCCCGGGCAAATCCCCCCTCTGCCCTCCCCCATGTGAGGGCACTGTGCACAACACGGATTCAGAAAAAATAGGTCTTGTGAGTCCCAGCTCATCCTCACAGTTGACGATCTGGCAACGATGGTTGACAAGGCTGGCCAGATCGACAACATCCTATTGGATTTTCCCAAGGCCTTTGATAAGGTCCCTCACCAGCGTCTCATCCTCAAGCTGGATTACTATGGAATAAGAGGTCAGTCCAAAAGATGGATTGAAAACTTCCTTTTCGGCTGCACTCAAGGGGTCGTCGTGGAGGGTGAGAGCTCCTGCTTTGGTCCGGTCATGTCTGGATTACCTCAGGGTTCGGTGCTGGGGCCAACACTGTTCTTGATCTACATCAATGATCTATGAGACGGGATCCACGCCAGGGTTCGACTTTTTGCAGATGATACCATCCTGTATTCTCCCAACAAGAGCCCCACTAATGCTCTATATCTACAGGACGCCCTGAATAAGTTGGAGACCTGGGAATTGAAATGGCAAATGGCGTTCAACGTTGATAAGTGCAACCTCCTCTCTATTTTAAGAAAGAGGAATAGGATCCCCACTAGCTACGCCTTGCATGGTCACACTCTTGAGAGGGTATCAGAGGCCAAGTACCTTGGGGTGAACATCACAGTAAACCTCCACTGGGTCGTCACACATGTCCAATCTATAGCTGCCAAAGCAAATAGAGCCTGCAACTTCGTCCTTATTAACCTCAAGGGATGCTCCACCAGGATCCAGACCCATTGTTATAAAAGGTTAGCTCGTCCCATCCTGGAGTACGCATCGATGGTATGGGATCCCCATCAACAACACCTGATATCTAAGCTGGAGATGACCCAACGTCGAGCGGCACGTCGTATCTTACAGGACTACGGCCTTAAAACAAGCGCCTCTGCTTTGGTGGCCAAACTCCAACTGGAGCCCCTACAACACCGCAGAGCGATAAACAAGGTCACAACTATTTACAAGATCGTGAACCGCCACGTGGAAAAGTCCACGCAGCCAGGTCGAATCCAACAAGTGTCCCGCTCTACCCGAGGCCATCAGCTCAAGCTGCATGCATGTCCCACATGCACGCACCGACGTCTACAAATATTATTTTTTTCCGTCAGCCATTAGGCTGTGGAACACCCTGGACCAGGCCTCCATTACTGCCCCTACTGTGCCGACTTTCAAATCGTCACTGAAGGATTGGACTAAAAACCTAAAGTGACACTCTTGTCATCTGTTTATAATTGTTGTTTGTGATGTTTTTTATTTTACGTGTAGTTAAATTGTGGACTCTTTCCTCGGTTCTAACGGGGTCCCCACAGTAATATGATGAAGAAGAAGACATTTAAGACTTATCCTAGCATATTAAACAAATTTATTCGCCATATTTTCAATTCTAGCAAGTTTTTTTTTTAATCATGAAAGATTTTAAAAAGTATACAGTAGTGGATCCACTGAACTATATATACATAAAATTACATACAATTTGAAAACTTTTTGTAATTGCGTCATTGTAATTTGATAAAATTAACTATTTTATATAGACTTTATATATACACTCTTATACTAGTGTTGTGTTAATTTAAATAAATACCGGCTTCATTTTTTTGTCAAGTAGGCTACAAAGATGAAATGGTTGATCATTTGTCTGAATAATTCTTTGAATGCCCCATACGCTTATATATGTTAATTAACTGAGTAAAAATTTTAATGTATTATAGTATATATGTATTATTTAGACGCTAATTTATATGAATTAATCCACAATTTTAATTTGTAAAAGAATAATTGTATGTAGATATAGTTCAGGACAGGGTGCACCTATCTATATTAAAAAGTCCGCATTTTCTCCTACAATTTACTTCCTTTGAGCACTCCATATATTAGAGCTCAGTGAGTGGATCTAATGGGGGAGGATATAGAGGTCAAGCGATCATTCTGGCCAGATTTTTTTATATTAAAGTGGCCCATATTTTAAGAGAAAACTGTAATACGTTTTAAAATTATATAGATCTAATACTTTTTAAAACAAATCATATTGATATAATTACTGAATTATTAAAACATTTAAATAATCTGGCGTAGAGATTAGTAGTTAATATATATACTTCTTGACACCGTCTGCATTACTATCCATTAGACTGTAATAACTTTTTTCCATATCTTTTGATGACGCTCGTCGCCTAGTCCAGGGGTCGGCAACCTAAGGCACGCTTGCCAAACTTGGCAAGCATAAGCACGCATTTAGATTTTCAATGGCACACGAGAGACCAATTGATGATAAAAAAAACAACAACAACATTTTCCGGTTCTGAATGAGGAGAACTGACTGTTGAAGCCGATGATTCTGAATGACATAGCGACATATTTCAGTGAGTTGAACTTGCATTTACAAAGACTGCTGTAATAAATTTGCATTGAAACTGGATATATCTTGGCGTGAAATTAATTTCAAAACATTTACCTACCTGTTACAAGTGCCTGAATTACTCTGCCGCTTCTGTCTCGAGCTTACTACAACCTTCTGCGATGTAGATGTTCTTTTAAGTGTAGGGATATCTTATCTTATAAGTTTACAGACGTTCCTTCTAGATAGAAGATTATTACGTCCACTAGGCCCAAAACTCCTGCAGGGCGACAGGGATCCGTCGGTGGCAGGGATAGAACCCGCGACGTGTCAGTTGGGATATTGGCGATTTTAAAATGCAGCAAGTTGGATTTTAAACGTTTAAAAAATGGGCATCCAAATGTGCCCATTTGTGGAATGGAAGGAAGCTGCTTAGGAAAGTCTTCTTAAATCTTGCAATGAAGACCATAATGTTGGATTTATATAAATAAATAATAATTAGTCAGTAATATTTGTGATATTACTCGCCAGTAATCCGAAGCTGTAGTTATAAAGACCTTTGCGAAAACCCGTTTGAGAGCCCCGAAGATATATCTTGCGAACATGATTTCTCCTCAGTACCATGCAGTAGGCTATAGTTATGTGTGCTAAATATCACATAGTTATGTTTGTTCGTGTAGTAACAAGACGAAAAAGGTACCGGTGGATATCACTGATCTATAAAAAGAATGGATTAGGCATGGAAGTAACATTCATGAAGCCAAAATAAATAGGCTTTCACGTGACTTTCCCTTATCTATGAAATTATATTTCCTAAACACTGACCTATAAATATATTTCAATTGACTTAGACTTCCTTTTCATCGTATGGATTTGTTCTAATCATAAGTGGTTTAATCCTGTATTTCACTTAAGTAGATAAGTGAATAGTGGGAAAGGGGGATTCATTTTGGCTTCTATTTGCGCATACACATTTAATAAGGAGGCGCTATCCATTCTTTTTATAGATCAGTGGTGGAAATACTGCATCCATTATCTAATACTGCTAGACATGTCCTTTGGTTGTTGTTTATAACATAAAATTGTCTTTAGATAGTCTATTCAAGACTTTTTGTTAGGTAGAGAGAGGACAAACTGAAATTTCGTATCACTTTTACGCCGATGACACGCAGCTGTACGATCATGCGGTCCCTCTTGATGCCCCTCGACTCGCTGCAAAGTTCAGTTGTGCAATCGCCAACGTCTATTCGTGGTCGGGGAGAAACAGGCTTAAAATGAATGAGGAAAAAACAGAGATAATCCGAATTGGAACAAAGAGAAATTTGACAAAATTCACTGGTTCAGAATCTATCACCGTGATAAACTGCCAGGTGCCATTTGTTAACAAAGTGAAGAATCTTGGTGTTTTATTTGGATCCCACGCTGTCTTTCGACCAACATAGGCCTATATCTCATCTGTGCAGAGGTCTATATCTACAGTTGCGTAGACTGGGCCAAATACGTCCCTATTTGTCCACTGATTCTGCAAAGACACTGGCAGTCGCCCTGATACTTTCGCGTATAGACTATTGTAACGCCCTGCTAGCCGGCCTGCCCGAAGACAAAATCGCCAGGCTACAGAGAATACAGAACAGTACTGCGCGCTTGGTTATGCGCAAGTCAAAAAGAGACTCGGGAACCACCCTTCTACGCTCGCTCCATTGGCTCCCCGTGAAAGCCAGAATTGAGTATAAAGTGGCGCTACTTTGCCATCAGTGCATTTTTAATAACGAGTTTCCGTCCTATCTAAAGGAACTAATAACACCATATGTCCCTCAAAGAACACTTCGTTCAGCCAACTCATCGCTTCTGGAAGAGCCCCGTTTCTCTCTGACGACCGTTGGCCTTAGAGCCGTCTCAGTATTCGGTTCGAAGGTATGGAATCTACTTCCCATTCAACTCAGACAAACAAGCTCCATTGATTCCTTCAAAAAGAACTTAAAAACTCATTATTTCAATATTTATTTTAGTTAACATGCTTGGAGCCCTACTGTCTTACCTATACGTTAGGTCGGTTATTTTGTTTTAGTTGTTTGATTTGTTCCATGTTTGTAAAGTTTTAAATAATCATTCAGTTTTTTATCTCTTGGCCTATAGATTGTATCTGTGTTATTAGTTGTATGTTAAATGCGCTTTGAGCTTACATTATGTTTGTTGGCAGCGCTATACAAATGTCATTATTACTATTATTATTATTAAATAATTAATGGCTCTAAATCATCACCATTAACTGTAAACTCGGGAGCTCCACAAGGAGCTGTCAGAGGCCCCCTAGTAGTTCTTTTTTACACAAATAATCTACTTAAACAAACACAACTAGAGGATGTTTTAGTATATTTTTAATGTATTTATATATAATATGCTGTTAATGACTAAATTTAAACGAAAACGCGTAAACTAGAAATGAAACAAAAAAAAAAAAACATAATGTGTGAATGAGCGTTTACAAATGTTTTTGGCTATGTAAATGTAATTTTGTTTGTTTCAAAAGTTTTCTTTCGCACTAATTTTGGCATCCAGTTTCTTGGTTAATGGTTCTAATAACAGAATGATAGCACTGAGATAAGCTGCCACTCCCACATAATGCAAGCCAATGTTAAATGATCCTGAAATATCTAAAATACTACCTGTAAAGAAAAACAGAATATTAAATTATTATTATATCTTAGGAGACATGAGATGTTTTATTGTTTCATAAATTTGTACATTACTTATGCTTTTGTGAATTAGCCTAGAAATAAATTTAATTAAACCTTTTGTATGAGTGTGTATATAAAATATATTGTGTTGAGTTACTGAAATGTGTGAAACCATTGTAAATATTATAAATGATGATGAGTCAAAATTTACAGATACATATATTTTCTATAAGAAGCCGCCATTGCACCAATTTTAATGGGCATCAATAAAATACTATAGTATAGTGTAGCCATTACAGCTGACATTATAGTTGAATCATTAGGCCTATAAAATCTGTAGAAAGATTATTTTAATTCATCTGATAAAGGCCTAGTAGTTACAGATTATTTTTTATTCAATACTTAAAAACTTTGAAATTATTTCTTTTTTCACTTTTTTGTTTTAGTAATTATATAGAATTCTATAAATACACATAGAATACTGGTGTATGTCGGAGGGTAATAATTTACCATTAACCACGCCCATAGTTTAGTGGTTTCAGAACAGAAAGAATATGTTTCTAGTTTAATGAATGGTAAATTAAAAACTAGAAATTTATGAAATAATCTGTCATAATGAGCAGCAATGGGAGCTGTTTTTTTTTATACTGTCCACAAAAACATAATTACATTTATTGAAAAAAAAAACAATTAAATCTTTTTTGCTTTGTCAGCTTGTCAGATATAGTCTGTGATACTTACTTAACAAAGGGTGATGTATTGCCATTGAAAGTGTGGCTGTCATTGTCTGAAATCCTAATGCTTGGATATATCTTTCTGACCCCATGAACTGAAGACAAATAAGGGTACCCAAACTCTGCCTAAGTCCTCCAAATACTCCAATGACAACTGCTAGAGCCATCAATGCCTCAAAAGATGTGTAGAAATGTGATAAGTGGCAAGCTGTGCCTGTAATTATGATATAAAATAATATTCACATGTCATTAAGCATAAAGCAATCTATTTTATAAATAAAATACCTAAGTGTTTATATGTGTTATTTCTTTATTACTCATTTTCTAAATAGTTTTTGTATATGATTCTATTTTACTGTTTATTATATTTGTATCAATCTTAGGCCTATACTTATCCATGTTTAATTACAATAAATCAATCTTACCTATTATAAATTGAGAGACAGCAACTATCTGTGTTATGGTCAGTATGTGAAGATCTGTAAAAGCACCTATTGCTAGTCGACTTACAAAGTCAACTCCTCCACTTATCATAAGCATCAAGGCAATATCCTCAGTCCCGAGTGAAGCTTTAATTCCAATGGTTGGAAAGTATGTAGATAGATACAAAACTATAACTCCAGTAGCATTGTATAGTAGAAGAGCTCGCAATGACCAAGTTTGAAATAATCGAATATTGAATGCATCCTGAAACCACAAGAGCGATTTCACAAAACAGGCTTTGTCCATGGTGGTTTGGCTTTTCTCAGGATTGACTGTAGTATCTTGTAGAGTACAAACATCATAACCAACCAACATATCACTTACGGGAGTACTTATTATGCTCCATGTACTAGATACGTTGAGTTTAGACGCTTTACTTCCCAGTGGGATACGTTTGTGATGAGAACTGATATCATAAGAATTAAGTCTTTCTAAAACGGATGCAGTGTTATTATTTGACTGTTCCACGCTTCTACTTCTAGAAAAAGCCACCTCTTGACTTAGGTTTTTGTCCTGAATTATTGAAATTGAATAATATGCCTTTCTGGAATCATCACAATTGCATGGATTTAAAGGTTTAGGCATTGGCTCTGAATTAAAAGAAGAATTATCTATGTTTATTTCATTTTCAGATGTAAGTAGTGTAGTTAGAGGATTAGAATCTTTATCAGTGTCATTTATAAAAGCCATTTCCTTAGTACCATTTGTATGATCACTGGACACATGTAGCTCATCACTGATAGTTTTGATATAAGATTCACTACAAATAATTTGATCATCCTTAGATGAGTGTTTCTTCTTTACTATATCAACAGTCTTAGTGATATCAACTGACTGAAGATACTCTGTGTTTTCATTCAAACTATCTAATTCATCTTTTGATTTGATTATGCGCGTATATCTAGTTATTGGACGTAATAACATAGACATGCAAATATTGTTCATTTCTACTGCACCAAGTAAGAAAAAAGCACCTTGTCTCCCATATGTCTGAAAAACAAATTGTCTAGTTTAAAGAATGTGTAAGGTTGTAATTGCTAGTAGCTTACTAGTAGTGTTAAAATTGTTTTCAAATTTTGGCATGAATAAAATAGAATAAACATACTATTTGAGCACGCACATTAATTAAAAATCTAGTAGCAATCTTTTAAATTAGAATAACAGCATATAATGCCCATACATTGCTATTCTAATAAACACATAGAAAATATAAGGTTAATATAAAATGCAATTTTACAGGTAGGCTATAAGCTATAGACTTAAAAACTTTATGTAAACCTATCTTTGTAAACTGTCACAACTTCTTTAGGGAGAGATAGCTGACTATAATTTGAAACATAAATAGCCTTATTACATGCCCATATGTATTATTTTTTTTACATAAGTTAATTGATATATTTTAAGAGAAAATACATAGACCTTGCTGCAGTAGTCCTCTCCCTTAACTTTCAAGCATGGAGTGTCCATTGAGTGTTTCATAAAATATGGCTTAGACAGTAGGTCTAGGCTTAATAGTAATTAAAGTATTATGTCAGTGCTATTTTACAAAAAAAAATGTGATTAGGTTATGAGTTATCTTATCTTATACATCACAGACGCTCCTTCTATAGAGAAGATTATTGCGTCCTACGAGTTAGAGAAAGAGAGTGTGTGTTTGTAACGTGCACGTGTGTGTTATAACGTTTGTGTGTTTATTATAGCCTATGATCTATTGAATAAATTAGCTTCAGTGGGTTTAAGTTAAGTTTAATATATCATCTGAATAACAGGCCCAATGAGCCTTTTAAAGATAACATATTTTCGTTTTAAATGGTGCCACATGTAGGCTATAGTACAGTTATATAGGCCAATTAAATAGTCGTCCAGTTCGGCCTAATACTGGGAGAATCAGGTTGGTTCTTATTCATAAAAAAAGGCTGCATGCTGCAAAAACAACAGCAATTATTTTTTTTGCATGTTTCATTTAATCTATAATATGGGAGTAAGTTTACCTCAATCAATAACTTAGCTACAGGAGGAGCCCCCATAGAACCAAGCGCTAGACCGCTACATGCCACAGCTGTAGCAAAAGATTTTCTTTTGTTAAAATACTGACTTATCATTGCAATTGACGCTACTGCTGTTGTACCTGTTGATATACCTGGAATATCATGAGTATATAATGTTTAGAATTATTTGAACTAGTTGTCTTTAAAAAAAAAAAAAAAAAAGTTTAACAGAAACCTCAGCATCTCTATTATAGTAAAGCCGAAGCACACCTGGTACCATTAATAGGCTACATATGCTGTTCATATTATACTTTTTTACCATGCTATAAACACTACCAGAGTTTAGTGTGTGAAGGATGAGTAGCCCAAGAAATGTTCTTTTACTGAGCGAAATATTTCAACTACATGGATCTAAATGTTTGTTAATTAAATAAAAGTAGTATTGATCAAATTATTTGAACATCCTTCTTAGTCTACTGTCTACTTGCTTATAATTACAACACCTGGGAATGACCATCCCCGCTCATCCTTTCCAAACTCTCCCTGCCGTTCATTGCTAACCTCTGACATAGAGGACTACAAACTTAATGCTCGGTGCCCACATGAACATGGATGGCTCTAGGAAAACAGATCATGTACAACTCTATTTATAGGTTTAAAAAAGACTTCTTTAAATATTAGATAATAAAAATGAAACTGATGTCATGTCGCTAGATTTTCGTAAAAGCATTCGATTAAGTTAACTATCTTAGTTCAATAAATTAAGATTTGGCATTTCTGGTCCTTAAAAAATGGATTTTTAGACTTTCTGATAAATAAAGAACTAACTGTAATAAAATAATGTTAAAAGGCTCTAAATCAGTTTCTCAAGAAATGTCTATAGCCTACTTACAATTTATAATAATAATTTCGGCTTAGAGTACATAACAACATTAACAGAGAAACAAATTAACATTATTTACAGATGAGTGTAGAATTTATACGATTAGGGCAATAAAGACAGAAAAAATACTAAAAACTTACAAAAAGACATGAATTACAAAAAAAACGGGAAAATATTTTCAGCATTCCTTTCTAACCAGAAAAGTAACAACTGTTAAAAGTATAAATGAAAAAAGAAACACATTAATAAAAACCGATTTCATTCATAAAAAATGTCTCATCTTATATATTACAGACGCTCCATCTATAAAGATCATTATTGCGTCCTACGCTCACCCGTGGTCCGAGTCTAGTCTTGCATCTTTATAATGTTTTAAATGATGTTAAGTTACTGGTTTTCCTAGTTTGCTCAGGTAATCCATTCCTTGCCCGAATGCCACTCGGGAAGAAAGAGTACATGTATGCGTTTGTTCTCACATAATGTAAAAGGAAAGGGTTTTTGTCCTAATGTTAATCTGAGCATTGCAACAGGTTGTTATTGGGTTGTATTTCTAAATTAGAGTTTAATGCTTTTTGTATTATTACTACTTTACTCTTTGCCCTTCTGTCCTCTAGAAATTCTAGGTGACTATTGGTGTTACTCTTGTCAGTTTTGAATATTCGCTAGTAATGAACCTTACAGCTCTTTTCTAAATTTATTCAAATTTTTTTTTTGGTTGATGGGGCCCATAAAAATGATGCATATTCTAGTATAGGCTTAACCACAGAATAGGTATATTTATTCTGTGGGCCTAACAAACTAAACATGCAAAGTACTTAGGAGTAATCATAAATTATAAATCATCATGTAATCCATATGTTGATGAAGTCATTAAGAAATCAAACAAAACTTTAGACTTCATGATAAGGATTTTCTACAAATGTAACAAGAAAATAATACAACTAAAATGTTACCTAACATAAAATAGTTTGGGACCAATATACTAAAGAAATAAAAACTATAACAAATTAATGTATAGCAAGGTTTTAACTAGTGAATATTCACAACTGATAAGTGTAAGTGTAACACAAATTGTTAAATCACTCAATCTAGAAACACTAGAGCACAACGGTATTAATAGGCTACATAAAGTATTCAAGTCTAACTTAGAAACACAACATCAATCAATTATAATACTTTAGAAATACATTACAACAGCAATCTATTACAATATACACAGGGCCGGCTCATCCATATAGGCGAACTAGGCGGCTGCCTAGGGCGCAAAATTTTTGGGGGCGCAAAATTGAGGATTTTTTTTTAATTTGATGATAAAAAATATAAACTATATTGAAGTTTAGTGCTTCTGCTCGCTACTAGCATAAGCGAATGGATTATTAGGTAATGAAAGACGAAGGGTATTTTATTTAAGTTGTCTTAGCAACCTCACTGTGCGTAGCGGAGTGCAAAAAAGGCAACCCTTCACTTCCCCCGGCCACACCCTGGATGCGATGCGGCGGCGGAATATCATATTGAAGTGACGTGACCGTGCCTTTCAAGTCAGTTCGTGAATCGTAAGTCGCAAGTTTTTTGCATTGGCAGTGCAGTTGTTGTTTTTGTGCATTCTCAGATGGTTAATTACGAAAACGAGTACATTAAATCCCCTAAGTGGCACAAGATGTCCCAGTCGAATTGATGCACTAACACCTCTGCGGTACCAGTTAAGCCCCTATATCATGTTTGTGATACTTTGGAAGAGATTTCTGAATACACTAAAAGGATCTAGTGGCAGTATTGCGAAGGTAGAAGTACTTGGGTTACTTAAAAATATCTCAGATTTCAAGTTTATTGCTGCACTTGTCACATGGCACAAGAATTTGTTTCAAGTAAACATAAATAGTAAGATACTGCAAGATGCAAGAAAAGGAATTGATTCTCCAGAGAGCAGTTAGTCACCTGAAAAAAAAGAAGAGTTTTTGGTTACAGCTAGAAGTGATTTAGAGTTCAATAGAGTTCTGGTTGATGCTAATGAAGTAGCATTAGAAGTTGCATGGAATAGAACTAGTATTTGAGAAAGAGAAAGTCCGAATAAAAAAAAAAGAAGAACATGCTGATTAAGAATCAACAGATGAATATGTAAATATTGCAGGTGACTCCTCAGAAAGTTCCAAGATCCACTTTTATGTTGCTGCTTTAGACACAGCTGTATAAACGGTAAAAGAAAGATTTTCCTAGTTAAATAAAGTATCTGGTGTCTTTGGATTTTTTTACAACATTCCTGACCTGAAAAACAAGACTACATAAGAGGTTAAGTCGATGTGCAAAAACTTGGATAAAGCATTAACAATTGAAAAAGATAAAGGTTTGAATGAATCCGACATTGCTGCTGTAGGCTACGTCAGTGTTCTGAACTAAAAACAATTTCTCATCATCTCCATGACTCAGTATCAAACCCTGAAGAAGTCCTAAACTACATTTACCAACAGAATCTTGAAAATGGATTTCCTAACATTTGTTGAGCCCCTCGTATTTTGCTTACGTTGCCACTTTCCGTAGCTAGTGCTAAACGAAGTTTTTTTTAAAACTTAAGCTAATTAAAACCTATCTGCGTAGTACAATGTGTCAGGAGAGACTTGCGAGTCTGGCGACAATTTCTATTGAAAATAAGATAGCAAGACAGTTAGACCCAAAAGCCCTCATACAAGAATTTGATAAGCAGAAAGCAAGAAAAGTACCATAAGGGTTTTAGTCTATAGGAGTATAAATACTGTTAATCTGTATTTTAAAGTGACTTTTGGACCGTAGTTAAGAAAACAATAATCCAATATCAAGCAATATCAAGTAGTCTTTGTGTATTTTTTAAGTGTTATAAAAACAGAAAAACTATCTGTAATCTAACTGTTAGTTTCTGTTTGTTATTAAGAGAAATGTACATAAAGCAATTATAAAACCTATATACCTAATGTAAAACTTATGTTATTTAATTTTTCTGATATTAATTTAGATTTCTAATTATAAATATATAATGCAAAGCAATTGTTACTTTTAATTCAACTGTATTATTTACATTTCACAGTCATTAATCAAAGGTTATAAAAAAAATTCTTTGTTGGGTATAGCCCAATAGACAATTATTAACAAAAACACATTTCCGAAGTTCCATAGCCGGCAGACCCCGCCAAAGGCACTTTAATGAGGGCGCAGAATTGGTTTTCGCCTAGGGCGCCAAAAACCCTAGAGCCGGCCCTGAATATACAACACAACATCAATCTAATACAATATACAACACAACAGCAATCTATTACAATATACAACACAACAGCAATCTATTACAATATACAACACAACAGCAATCTATTACAATATACAACACAACAGCAATCTATTACAATATACAACACAACAGCAATCTATTACAATATACAACACAAATTCAATCTATTACAACACTATGCCCACAAATGGATAAAAACAATTTTCTTAATTCATATGAAAAAAAAGCAGAATGTCATCCGGGTATTTAATGTATTGCCTGAACAAATCAAGGAAAACGACCAATTAACATCGTGTAAAACCGAAATGAAAATTCAAGATTAGACTCAAGCCACGGATGAACATAGGGCGCAATAATTTTCTGTATAAAGTAAGCGTAATATATAATATAAGATAAAGTGCAGGTTAGAAAGTAAGCTTAAATTGGTTTTGAATTGTAAAAATCATTTGTTAAAATTGTGTTGTTTTTATAATTCACGAAAAAATGTTTCACCTTTCATGGCCATGAAAAATAGAAAGTAGGCAATAGTTGGTGACCAGCCTATGCCTAATGTACTTATACAGCCTAGAGTAGATCCGATAATACAGGTAATTCTCTCCCCTATCTTGGGTACAACTAGAGCTGTGATGATCATAGCTGAAAAAAATAATAAATGTACAATATATATAGGGCTATACATATATTACTTGCAAACCGTAATGTCCGAACCATATATATATATATATATATATATATATATATATATATATATATATATATATATCTATATAGGCCTATATATATTTGGGGGGGGGGAGGGTTTGCATGTGTGTATTTCATATTGAATAATCAAACAAACATTAGTTAATTATTGATTAATTATTACCTAATGAAAAAAGTTACTTTTCATCAAAGAGTGATAACCTTTCCTTAACTAAAAATTAAATAATCGCCTTTTTCATTTCGATATGTTTTTTGTTAACTGATTTATTAAGAAATGAAAAGGGGAGGTAAGAGCAAATGTTGCCATTTGTGGGCTATGAGTATTTATTACTGCATAGTTTAAAACCGCCTTACTATCCTGTATGTGTGTGTTTGTCTGCCTTAGTCCTTTATGGAAAGTAGAGTAAATAAGAACTTACTAGGTGTAGATTGGTGTGTGCCTTTATAACTTTAAAAAATATTTCTCTAGGAATGCATGCACTAGGCTATTGTATACTCGCCAATTGTATATGTAAGCATTGTCTTTTTAAAAATTATGTCAACATAGTATGTAAAGTGTCCCATTCAGGACGTAGTATTACAGCTAGTGAAGTAGCTTTGGAAAAGCTTAGTTTCCGTTACTCCCCAACTTATGTCGGATACTCATCAGATCTGGGTAGATGCACGGAACTCAATAAATATCTATCTCTAATATTATATTAAGATTAGATCTATACGTTTTAATATAAATAACTCTGACAGTGATTGGTGCATTAAATGTAAATGGCTATAGTCGTTGATTTTAAAATTTAGTAGCACACATACAGATATAATAGACTTTATATTGATGTTAAAATATAAATTCGATAGATTGAAACTATTGTATTATATAAATAGTCATGAACAAACTATAATATATATATTCTATGTTTCCACTGTAAAATATTTGTTTGTGTGTTTGTCGGTGTGGTGTTGTGACAGTTTCAATAAGCTTTACGCATTTATATTGATACATGTATGTCTATATTTATGTTTAAAAAATACATTTACAAGTTAAACTGAAGCACACTAGTTGAAGGGTAAATCCAAGTGAAGCTTGTGTGACTGTAACTTGAAAATCCTCAACGAAATTCAAAAACGTCATGTTGATTGTGCGACCAAAGGAGGAGCCTAAAGTCATCAGTATAAAGTTGGCTGTTGACGAATTAGACAAAAATAAAAACTATTTTAAATGTTTACTATAATCGAATCTATACTCTATAATATATTAGACTACATTGTACACTATAAGATATACTACATTCAACACTGTAAGTTATACTACATTCAACACTATAAGATAAACTTCATTCAACACTACAAATATAGTATAATATATACTACATTTAAAATTATAAGATATACTACATTCAACACTATAAGATATACTACATTCAACACTATAAGATATACTAGATTCAACACTATAATTATAGTATAAGATATACTACATTCAACACTATAAGATATACTACATTCAACACTATAAGATATATTACCTTAAACACTATAAGTATAGTATAAGATATACTACATTCAACACTATAAGATATACTACATTCAACACTATAAGATATACTACATCAACACTATAAGATATACTACATTCAACACTATAATATTTACTACATTCAACACTATAAGATATGCTACCTTCAAAACTATAAGTATAGTATAAGATATACTACACTCAACACTATAAGATATACTACATTCAACACTATAAGATAGACATTCAATTCCGTAAAAATACACTATTGTTACCAGAAACAAACTACATATTATAAAGTTATACATGTACCAAAACATATTAGCCAAGAATGGGCACTGTCAAGTATCAAGACATTAGGACTACTCTGGTGATCAAGTTGTTTGTTTAGCTCTTCACCACTGGTCAATGATGTCAGCTCAAAACCTTGTTCGCGTTGTTTAGATTTCTTTGACATTATTACTGGTTGAGCGGAACATATGGGAACAGGCAACGGTGTTTCTGGATTTAATGAAATGTTTAAAAAATAACAATACTTCAACAAATCGAATACATTAAATATAATAATCAATTAATGCTGATTAAATTAAAAGCGGTTTTACCACAACATAAAAAGGCTTCTTAGAACTAAAGAAAAATTACAACATTGAAATCGTTTATTATACTTAGCAACTGAAATATATACTAGGCTAAATACTAATTATGTCCATGTAAAAAAAAAAGAGAAAAAAAAGACGATTAGAACCTTGTACCCCTCCCCCTTTATCGACGTTTTGAAATAGCCTACTGTAAAGTGTGAAAAGTATTTCTCCATTTTTCTAAAATTGTACCCAAAGGTTAACTGGTTGAACTAGGAAAATGAAAGCAAATACTACTTTATTCTAATAGAATTAAAAACTAATTTGGGAGTGGAATTTTGTTATTTCAAAGACCTTTTTGTGCAGATCCATTTAATATAATGCTCGAACATTGACACAAATTATGTTAAAATAAAGCCCTACAAATATTATTTTTACAACTGTATAACACTTTTATACAATTTTGTCAATTTAAGAACAATGGTTATATTATATAGATCTAAATAAATCAAGTCATATTTTCTAATATGTAGCCTATAGCTATGAATACATAATCTTTGAAACAAGTTTTTGATTATTCATAATGAATTTATCTAAAATACTCAAATGACTTATAGGTCACGTATAGGCTATATATGCCACCAGAGAAGCCATTATGATAATGGGACGCGTGACCATCTTGAAAAAAAGAAGGAGAACAACATCTAAAGTACTCTAAAGCAAGGTTCGGCAACATACGGTACGCGTGTCAGACATTGAACGCAGACCGATTTCCAATGGCACGCGGAAGATCACACCAATGGAGTAAAAAAAACGTACGTAAGCATCAAATAAAGAAATATTTTTTTCTCTCATTATTAAAAAAATCTTATCTTATATATTACAGGCGCTCTTTATATAAAGAAGATAATTGTATTGAGTGTTATAAGAATATGGTAATTAATTTAAAAACAAGTAAAAACATAATTTGTCTATGCTATACATAAACCTTCAGAGAATTTCCCTTTTGTCGTCCAAAACGAAAAAAAGAAACAAAAAGCGAAGTTAAAAGGTCTCTAAATGAATTAAAGAACTAAAAATATCATGTAAAGTGGTTAAATAAAGATTCTAAAATGAGCACCATAAAGAAATGGGCCTATAAAGGATGATTAAAAAGTAACACAATGTTTATTGTGGGCCTAACAGTCTTACAATGCAATGTAATGTATCGTCATAACAGTACAATTTAAAGTCTATTTTTTTTTCTATATAAATAGAAAACATACTGTGAAATATTATCTATTCTTGTAAAACTTACATATAAATTTATATAAAATGTTAAAAATGTATAATTTATATAGTTCAGTGTTTTAAAAAATTAGTACCGGGTAGGCTACATGTATTTCATATTTGGACAGATTTGCCTAATACATTTTGTCGCCGTTCCTAACGCATCCTTTTAATTGATCAGTAATATAGACAGTATGAGGACGTATGAAATAAACATTGTTTATGGGAGCCGCACTTGACTGAAGTCTATAGGTTACTATTTTATACACACATGCCATTTCCTCATATATCCTCATAATTTATCATTAATAAATATATGATGGAAGGAAAATAAAAAGCATAAAAAGTATTACCAGATAATGGTTCCAACACAAGCTCCCTCTAAATGTAAACTTTACCTTGTTGTAGTGTGTTTTAGGTCCAAGTTTCCTAGCACAATAGTCTAATGCAGTACATGTTGGTATAGCAAGAAACATATTTCATTTCAGTACACAATATTACAGGCATGTAATTTATCTGAATTAAAACAGTTAAAATGATGCAATTATTTTACTATATGAGACAAGTCAACTTTTTATATTTTTAAAAATCTTATCAGGCCGATGAAGAAGTGGCAAACAAAGTACAACAAAGATAAGACTTTAAATACTTCAATCTGTTGTCCGATTGTTTCGTCACATTACTTCAAGAGCTGTCCTAGTTTATCAACTGACTATATAGTTTACAGTGGCCTAGTGAAATTAAAAATTACATTAAAGTATATATGTTCAGAGCCTTTACAAGCTTATGTGGCGCCCCAGGGTAAATGTTTCAGCGTCGTCCCCATTGCATACTGTAACTGCTTGCTTAGTGCTATATTTTCTATATTTATACGACATTTGCCGCCCCCCCCCCCTGGAAGTGTCCCCCCCGGGCATATGCCCCCCTCTGACCCCCCTTATGTGAGGGCACTGTATATGTTAGACTTATAGTTTAATAACGTATTTCCTTGTAAGGGGCGGGGATGAAATTGTCGCCTGTTCAGAATGTAGAGGGTATAAGATTAATGTGTTGTGTTAAGTTTCAGCGTGTAGATAGATTATAGATAGATTGTTATGTTAAACATTAAATGTCGTACGCATCGAATTCGATGAATTATTTGATGCAAAAGAAAAAAAAAACACTAATTATCAATATTTTACCTATTTCACAATATGAGATACAAAAAAACGTTTTCATTACTTAAATAATAAAGTCAAAGAAGTTTTGTTTTTAATACATGAAATATTTTAAAAGTTTACAGTAGTGGATCTAATGATGGAGTACAGTGGGCAGGGGCCCTGTTTCGAAGCGCCAAATTTATGTGGAGGCCCCTCGTGTCCTCGCCCCTGCCTGTGTCAGTTAACAATCAAATGCGATTTCTCATTCACAGTACTTGTTCAGTGTGCGCTACTACAACAGCACTATTCTAATTGCCGAAAAAAAAGATTTAAATAATTTCTTGTGGGATGTGTGGGAGCCACTGGGAGCCACTGGGAGCCACTGGGAGCCCTGTTCCATGGAATATGTGGAGCATGCCTAAATACGCCACTGATAGTGGTTCAAGTGTTCACCCTGGCCTATGTTTTAATGGAAAAATGTAATACGTTTTAAAATTATATAATAATTAATAATGTTTAAAACAAATCATATTGATACAATTACTGAATTATACAATTTTTGTGAATACTCTGAAGTAGTGATATACTCCTTGACACCGTCAGCTTAACTATCCATCAGACTGTAATAACTTTTTCCATATCTTTTGATGACAATCGTCGCCTAGTCCCGGCGGCGGTAACCTTTTGGTAATGGTGTGCCATACTAGGATTTCTAAACAGCCTAAATACTAAATGTAAACCTGCTCTATTATACTTGTTTTATTATTTTTTTAAGATAAGATAAGATAAGATTGCTTTATTGATCCAAATAAATGGAAATTTGACTTGATTACATAAATTCCGTCTTTTAGCATACCTAAAACAATATTAAAGAACCATTTGTACTCAAACACAGTAGACTTTCACGCAGGGCCCTCGAGAGAAAAAAAAGATGCCGGTACAAGATCTTTTCTGGGCCCCCACCCCGCCCCACTTTTTTGCTCTACCACTAGTCATACCTAGATGATTTATTTGTATTACATACGTTTGAAAATCAGGAATCTATTTAAAAGGTATGTGGACCATTTTGTGAAACTGTCATAAGTGTTACCATTTACCATTAGAGTAATCATTTCAATCACAGCCTTACAGGTCTATTACAAAAATATTTTAATCAAGTATATATTATAGTTCTTAGTTTAAATTATTGTAATTGTTCCTCCGCTTCAGTAGGCCTATTGATCTTGCAAATAATATTACAAAGATGTGTAAAATGGAAAAAGTGACTTTCACTGTTGATTGATAATTTATGTCCTCTAGTGTTTCTAGGTTTAGTGATTTAACTATTGGTGTTACTCTTGTCAGTTGTAAATATTCACCAGTAATGTATGTTGTGTAGTCAAATGTAAGGTTAGATCTGCTATGGCAATACAGTTGACACATAATTTTTTGTTTGTACAGACTAATCCCAAAATACTTTTTGTTAAATTACAAAAAAAAATTTGTTTTAAATTTGCAATACATTTGTCTAAAATTATGATAGGCTACCTTCAATCTCCCCTCTTGGTTACCGCACAGGAAATCATTAAAGTGTAAAAGGATCGACTAACTAGCTTTGACTGCCGTACTGTGTGCTAGTTTGTAGCGACATTTAGGCCTAGGCTACTAAGCTAACGGAGAACTGTAAGCCTGTAAGGCTCATAGGTCTATATTTGTATGTGTCTCTGGAGAAAAATAATAAAAAAGATATCCTAAATGCTATCGAAAATAATTAGGCCATATATTACAACTAGAGGCTTCTTTGCATATATAACTAAATGTTCAAGTACACCAGGGGTCAGCAACATAAGGCACGCAGAACGATTTTCAGTGGCAAGAATATTGTGAAAACAACGTATGTCAGCATAATTAGTGGGCGCTGCATGGCGAACAAAATGGGAAACACACTGGATGTCAACTGTTTTAGTTCAGGAATGTTTGTATGCAAAGCTCACATCATTGGACTTGCGATCTGTGATTACATCTATTGTTAAGATAGTCAATTCACCAGTATAGTTTCTCAAGTCCCTTCTAGGGAGAAAGTCATACGGAGTATAGGTAAAGTCTTGGATATATTCGTTTCTTGTCTGGAAGCAATTAAGATGTATATTAATGAAAAAAAAATCCATTTTTGAATGAAGAGAAATTTAATTAATGACTGTTGAAGCCAATGTTTCTGAATGACATGGCGACACGTTTCAGTGAGTTAAACTTCCATTTACAAGATTGAGTCCAAAAGCACTTGAAGTGTTGGGCCACTGGAATAGATTTGCATTGAAACTCGACATATCTTTCCCTGAAATGAATTTCAAAACATTTAACTCTTTCCCCAATTTAAGGCAAATTAAGATAGATGAGCATTTTCAGAAGTACACTAGTTATATTAAAACAATTAAGTCGTTTGGTATTATTAGCAACAAATTTGGAGAATTTAATTGAAGGGAGATAATTAACCCTTTTTCTTTACATTAATATTTCTAGTATGTTTCTATTTGGTTTCCTTTTAGAAACATAAATGACGTACAACTCTAAAATGATCAAATTACACAAGATAGTTGAAAATGATATAAATATTTTATGACTAAAGAATGTATATGTACATTTTAAAACATTACAATAACTACCCAGTTTGTATGATCACTACGTATCCCTTCCGCTCAACCGTATTAGTTCATTTCATACACTCCTTTCGGGTTAAAATAATAGGTTAACATAAATCCAAAGACTATAATAAGATGGACCGCTTGCTCTATTTTTAGAGCTTATATGTACTTTTTTTTCCGTGCGCAACCCATAAGGATATCTTCAATTACTTCTACGCTCCTCGTTGTTTCTTAAATGTTTCCGCTGTATAGAACTTTCGATTTTAATTTTAATTTTTCATTGTGAAAATCGAAGCGATTCAATTAAACGGAAGTGCAAAGGAAACAACGAATCTGGAATTCCGAAAAGCAGTCTTTCGAGTCCTCATATAGCAGAAATACTAAGGCAAGCGGTCCATGTGAATTATAGTTTATGATAAATCTCAGTTATTCTGAGATCAAATAATAAAGACTTTAAAGACTTTAATACTTGCGTAATTACCCATTTTATTTTAAATTTTAATATTAAGGGGCCCCCTAAACTCTTATGGGCCCCGGTACGGCGTACCGACTATACCCCCCTCTCGTGGGGCCTGCATTCACGCACACTATCATACCATTTATCATACAAGAAAAAGTAGGCCTATTATTTAGGAGTCAGCTATTGAGCCATTGTATTTCCTGGCTGAAAGATGACTCTTTTGAAAGAGTCTCACTGACAGTGGAACAAAAGAGTTCCTAAATCTCTCTGTTCTTGCCCTTATTGAAAGAAGCCGACCACTTCGACTAGATATTATGTAACTATCATGAAGTGGGTGTGCATGATCTTGGAGGATTTTATCAATCATAGACAGGCACCTTGAACTGAAAATATCCGCAAGAGATGGTAATTCTGTCTGTGTAGTACGAGAGGCTTTGTTTATTAGGCGGTCTATCCGATGTTTGTTCAATGTGGTGGTATTACCATACCAACAGTCGCCGAGTAAAATAGATTCATAATGGTTTTCTCTATGTGAAATATTTTTAGTTTATTAAGACAGTTAATTTAAATCTGTGACAAGACCAAGACCAAAAGCAAAGGAAATGTAAAGGGAAAATCGTCAAAAGCGTTTTAATATTTAAGACCTTAACGTGATAGTGATTATCATCTTTTTTATGTGCATTTATACCGAATACAATATTTTATTACTACACTTTCACATGTATTGTAATTATTTTGTAAACATTATAATTTGGTTGTCAAGATGAGGATCAAGCAACTGCTTATATTGATTATATTTAGTTCTCAGTTATAACTGAGATTTTCTTTAATATGTGTTATTTAGAGATAAGAACGACAACTTTATCATTGAGCGGAATTGATACGCAGTAATCATACAAACTGGGTAGTTAATGTAATGTTTAAGAAATGAGCATAATATAATTCTTTAGTCATATAATATTTATTTAATTTTTATATACTTTTTACAGTTTGGTCATTATGAAGTTATAAAATGTAAGCCTTGTAGTCTTTTATACAAGAAAAATGAGAAACATAATAATAGAACAATTAGCGCAAATAAAACGGGCTAATTATTTCCCTTTAATTAAAATAAAGTTTCTAAATTTGATTCAATAGTGATGCCAAACAAGTTATGTTTTGTAATATAAAAAAATATTACTGATTATTACTGACTAATTATTATTTCTTTGTATAATTCCACCATTATAATATTCATTACAAGATTTTATTACAGAGATACATTTAATTTACGTTAAACAGTTGTAAACAAAACATTTCCTGCATTAATTGTTTGTCCATTTAATCATAAGGAGTTTATCTTTTTAGCATCAGCCTAATAATGACAACAACTCCATAATATAATGCTATTAAAAAGTCTCTCATATTTATTAAATAAATAAAAACAAATTTTGTTTTAGAATAACTTTTATTTATGTTTAATTATAGACGATAAGCATAAAAGTCTTTTAAATGCATTAGTATGGATCAATTAATGAGCGCCTTGTCTTGAATGCTCTTCGCTAATTTATAATTGGAGATACATTTTAAAATGTAGTCATTTCTGACTAGTTAAGTGTAAGTGATCTCTTTGCATGCTTAATAAATACTGTTCACTAGTGTAAGTTCAAAAGCGGAAAGTAGAGCGAATGAATGCCTGGCATTCCAAATATTCCCACAAATGGAATTCGATGCCTATTGTTTTTGAATGTTTAAAACTCAACTGGCAGCGTTTTAAAATCGTCAATATCCCTCCACTAAAATACATCTACATCTAAGAAGGTTGTAGTAAGATCAATCCAGTTAGGCTTGATGTGGTATGAAAAGAATTTGAAGGTACATGTATTGTCTTTGTTTAGAAAACTCCCCTTTGATTGCTTCGAACTATGTACTAAAAAGCCCAACTATATATCTTAATAAAGAAAGTAAAAAGTAAAGTACCCTTCGGACCAAAGTGATCATAGGGCTGGTGAAGCAGCGTTCACCAGTTTCTGTGGCCACGGCATACAAGGGGATGTGTGGCCAGCAGAATGCCCAGCCGCCTTTACTTTACCCCAACTAATGTCAGGTACCCATCAGAGCTGGGTAGACTCAGGGACACCCTCAAGTCCTGGGAAAAAATCCCGGCTTCACCAGGATTCGAACCCAGGACCTTCGAACGCGCTGCCGCTCGGCTACCGTGCCCCATAATAAAGAAAGTACATATAGTTAAATGTTTTAAAATTAATTTCACTCAAGATATAAGGAAATCCATTTCAGTGATCTAGCAGACCAAATGCTGTTTGACCCCGTCCTTGTCAATGCTTGAATGTGTCGCTTTGTCAATCAGAAACATCGGCTTCAACAGTCAGTTTTACTCATCCAGAACCGGAAAATCTTTTGCGTGCCATTGAAAATTGCACTGCGTGCGAAATTTGGCACGCATGTCCTAGGTTGCCGATCCCTGGCCTAGTCCACTGTTTACCCCCAACTTGCAATAATTGCCCCCTCTCTCAGTGTTCACTCTATATGCCTTCCTATTCCCCCTACCACCTCTTATATTGCAATATTTGCCACCCCCAACTTACAATCATAGCCACGCTACTGGATGCTATGGCCTAAAGATTTAATCTATGTGAGTCTGCTAATGAAAATAGACGAAAAGTTTATAAGTACTGGATGCCAAAGCCTAGAAGTCAGCAACCTTTTGATGAAAGTGTGCCAAAGTAGGATTTCATATTCATTCAGCGTGCCAACAGCCTCAAAGTCATCCTGTCTAGCCGTCGGTTGCCGTTCCCATGTTGTACACCATACTCTCCATAGACCTTCTTAGGTGAGTATATACAGCATGTACTCGCTTGCCTTAAATAGTAACAATGATTTCAGAGGTGTTTAAACATCATTAAGTCCAAATGAAGTCTATGGGAACCCTGAGACTGGGCCCAGAGCCCCAAAGGCAATATAATTCAGACCGTGCGCTCTCTCTCACAAACACACGCACACCACCGACCTAACAACACATCCATATTCACGACATGAAGAATTGCGAATCCATGAAAGAGAAAATGTAGATGCAATAACGGTTTGAGTGCGGCTTTTGTATTACCTACAAAATCTGCAGATAGAAATTGCAATCAATGTCAAGCAGGCGCGCACGGCGGATCTGAACTTATATATATATATAATTCATCAATCCCATGACCGTTGTGGTCGTTTGGGGGAGCGAATGGACACTTCGGCAGTCAACTTTCTCCACTTTTGCCTATCTTGCACGGTTGTCAATAGTTGAGTCAACTGCAGCCCTGTCCAATCCTTGACATCTCCGCTCACGGCCTCTCCTACGCCCACCTTCCACCGTGCCGTGGAGGATTGTTTTTGTCAGGCTATTGTGCCGCAGCACATGACCGAACCATATCAGTTTGCGCCATTTGATTGTAGCCATAATGTTTTCTTGGTGGCCTGCAATTTAGGATATTCTGTCCCACACATATCCATTAGTCATGTGTTCTACGAAGGAGATTCGAAGTATTTTTCTCATGCATTAATTTTCGAACGCCTGAAACTTGTTTTAAGTTGCTGATAGAAGCGTCCATGTCTCACATCCATACAGAACAATAGTTCTGTCAAGGGCTCTGGAAAGTCTGAGCTTTATACAGGTAGGGCCTACAAGCTACATTGCCGGCATTGCCCGGGTGAAAAAAAAACAGGACTGTATAAGGCGCAGATAATTTTTTTATAAATTGCAATTAAAAGAAAGCTATAGATCAAATATTTCAATTATTCTTTTTTTTACTCAAGACTTTTAGGAAAGTAATTTAAAATAAATATTGTAATCGGGTAAAAGAATAGGCAAGTATTTTTATTTAATAAAAATCTAAATTGCCCGTAGATTTACAATGTCTTTTGTTTTTAAAAGTTTAGAAAAAAAATGTAGAAAAAAAGGTGTAGTCTAACTGGATAATCGAACCCGGGTCGCCCGCATAGCAGTCCGCTACGTTAACCACTGAGCTAGCGAAGACACTTGTCCGATGTGAACAATTATTAGACAGTATATAGGCCTAGGCCTAAATAGGTCAGTGACACAAACTCACGTGTTTTCAAATTGACCAATGGGGATCCATAGGGACACAAACACGCTCTTTTTATATATAGCCTATAGATACAGGTAGGCCTATATAGGTATATTGTAGTACTCCATTCGATTACTAAACCGAAGCTGTAGTTATAAAGACCTTTGCGAAAACCTGTCTGAGAGCTTCGAAAATATGTCTCGTGAACGTGATTTCTCTTCAGCTCCATGCAGTATAGTTATATGTGCTAAATATCGCATGGTTATGTGTGTGCGTAACAACACTCACAGGTTAACGGTGGATATACTGTATCCAGTAGCTAATACTGCTAGACATGTTGATATTATTATTTATTCATTTAGGCCATAGGTTCTCAAGGGGGGGGGGGGGGCGGTGGGAGGCTTTGGGGAGGCGCTGACGTTCCCGAGGGCGATAGGGAGGCATTGAGGGGCAAGTGGGAGGTACAAACGTAGGCTACATGATATAATTGGAACGCTTCAGCTATTTGAATATTTTAGTTTTTGAATGAAATGTGATGCAAACGCTGTTAAATATCTAATCTGGTAATATTAATGATATTTTGATCTCAGTTTGTTTTAAGAGATGTTCTTTAACGCATTTTTCATTTATGTATGTACTTTATACTATCATTAAGCAGAATAGATAGGCCTACTTAGGGACTTAGTAATCATACGAACTGGGTTGTTAATGTAATGTTTGAAAATATACATAGGCCTATAGTCTACATTCTTTAGTCATACAATTTTTATATAATTTTCAAATACCTTTTACAGTTTGATCAGTTATAAATTGTAAGCCGTTTATTTTTTTTATAAAAGAAAAAAAAACAGAAATATTAGCTCAAATAAAACGGGCTAATTATCTCCCTTTAATTAAAAAAGTGTTTCCACATTTGATTCAATATTGATGCCAATCAAGTTTGAATCAAGGTCTGTTTTGTAATATAACAAATATTAATTACTAATTATTCTTTCTTTATATAAATTCAACATAATGGTATTCATAACATGATTTAATTATTAGAGGATTAAAATAATTTACGTTAAACATTTCCCGCATTAATTGTTTGTCCATTTAAGAAGTTTATATTTTAAACATTAATAATTACAGAAATTACATAATATAGTGCTATTAAATAAGCCTCTTATATTTCTAAATTAATAATACAAATAAATTTGTTTTAGAATTCATTATAGGCCTATTTATGTTTAATTAAAGAAGATGAGCATAAAAACTCGTTTAGCCTAAATGTAATTAGTCTGTATCAATAAGGCCTATTAAATGAGCGGTCAAGTGTAGGTGACCTCTTTGTATGCTTTAAACAGCTTTGATGAGTGATAAAATCTGTTAATAGGTGTAAGTTGAACCAAAAGCCAAGCAGTTGAGAATAGCAGATAACTTTCCTAAGCAGCTTCCTTCCATATTTTTTCGCAAATGGGCACATATGTGTATGCCTATTTTTTTAAAGTTTTAAATTCAACTTGCTCCATTTTAAAATCGCCAATATTCCTTCACTTAAAATATATAGTACCAGGTGACCGATCATTCGATCGGTATTAAAGAGCAGGCGCTTGTACCTTAACATCATGTGTATGTTAAACAACAGTGCATAAATTTTAAAAATACGTCTTTACCAGACCAATAAATTGTATTTGTCTAGTTATTTTTCTACTATGAATAACATAAGCTTTAAATTATAACAGTCGTAGCAGATTGTTATTTGTGCAGTCTAATATCTAGTTTTTTCCCGATAGCCCCCCCCCTAAAAAAAAAAAAAAACGAAAATTAAAAAATAAAGCAGCTTCATCTCATATCAAACCCTAAAAAAAAAACATGTAGGCTAGAGCTAGAGTTGTCAGTTTTAAATCCAACAGAAATATATATCTAATTTATGTCATTATGTATTGTATTTAAAAGACTGAAAATGAAAAGTTTAAATTTAAAATATCGTTAATTGCGTTACAATTTTTAGTTCTTCTACCCCTTCCCCTACTTTAACAACTGTCAAACTTTCTAGTGACCACTCTTATAAAATTATGTCAATTTTGTTAACTCCCTTCCTCACCCCATTCAAGCTAACAATGAGTTACTGCCGGCAAGTATGTTTGATATAAATTAATAAGATCTACGAATAAATGTAATACATTTTTAATAGTTTACCAGATTTTATATTGACCTCTTAACACTTAACATAGTCTAATATTTCTTACTTGGGCACATATATTAATCATAATTATTGTTTGTAACTCACTTGTAAAAAATATCTTATACAACAAAGTATTTATTTATTATTTTCAATATTTTCAATGTATTATTCCAAACATTATTTGACAAAACAAAGTAAAAATATATAGTTTGGTGTAAACCTTATCTAATATCCTCCCCTTGTGTTACTATTTAAAATAAACTATCGCGGCAAAATATCATATCGATTAATTAAAACAATGGTATAATAAACATTTTACTTTTAAAAAAAAATGTTGAGCATTACGCCAGTAAAATATTGAATAATTTAATGTGAAATTAGGTTAATCATTCAAAGACTGCAAATGAAAAGATTATAATATACGTTAGATGATTTGTTTCATTCCCCCCCCCCCCCCTCAATAAAACGAACAGTATATTACACTTCTGACTATTGTTATAAGGAAAATACTAATAAATTGATACATCTTTTTTAGTTTACCACATTTCGAATTCACAATGTTAACATATTCTAATATATCTTACTTTGGTAGGCCTATGTTAGCAAATCATAAATACATTTAATAAAACATTCGTAAACATGTGTAGGCCTATTTTATAACCGGTGGCTTAGTGTTATTTTTATATTAGTTCACAAAAATTTTATATCAAGCTACCAGGGAGTTTTCTTTTTAATTACTCCACATATGTAACGAAAAACATTTATTATATAAACATAGCGAATATCATTTTCAATCTTTATAAAATTTTAAACGTGTAGGCTAAATTTGACAATTTTACTTTCAACAAAAATATACCAATGGGCCAATGATGTAATGATCTTCTTCATTTAAAAGACTGCAAATGAAAAGATTAGAATATACTTTAGATGAATTGTTTAATTTCCCCCCCCCCCTTTTTTTTTTCAAAAAAACTAACAGTAGGCCTATGCTACACGTCTAACTATTGTTATGAATTGAATACATCTTTTCTAGTTTACTATTTTTACTTGGGTAGGTCTATAAAAGCAAATCATGAAAATATTTAAGAACACATTCGTAAACACATGTCGTGTTTAAAAAAAAATCTAGATCCTATTATTATTTTCGACGTGTTTTTTTTCCAAACAATATTTGATTAAAAAAAAAGTAAAATATATAGTTTGGTGAAACCTAAATCTAATTCTGTTATTACTTAAACCATAGACTTTCGATTTTAATTTTTCATTGAAAAAACCATAGCGATTAAATAAAACGGAACTTGTATATCAATAACTTTATTTCCTGTGTAGCAATTACGTTATTTAGAATCGGGAATTCCGAAAATCAGTGTTTCGAGTCATTATAGAGCAGAAATACTAAAGCAAGCGGTCCATGTATTTTATAGTCTATGCTTAAACGTAAAACTATTATTTCACTAGTAATTAATACGTAATGGAAAACATTTCCAACATGGTTATAAAGATTCCATTTTTCTTTTCCTCATATAATTGTTAAGCTGCTATTTTCTTTTATTTAATCTAAAATACATTGAAGATTTCATCATCTAAATAGGCCTAGTAAGCCTCGAGGGCCGCATACTAATATTTATCAACCCACTGGCTGTAGTTTGCACACCCCTGCATTACATAAATTACACTTAGTCTTGCTTTAAATTATATCTACCATCGGTGCGCAACAGTAGTCTACACAAGAAATTAAACTTCTTTCTGCTGCTGTACGGGTATTTCCGAAACGTCACAACTGCGACGCAAAAAAACACCGCTCTTGAAAGCGCGCTACATGTGGGTCGATCAATGGCATGTTTTCACGGCCAAAATGAATTATCTACGATAAATCTAAGGGTATTTTTGTCTAACGTTCATTTCCGATTTTTATTTGTGAGGCCGAAAAGGTGTAGATTTTTTTTTAGGTGAAACAAGTCGTGCATTAAAACATGAAGATAATCGTTAGAGCGCTTTTGAAGAAAATTTCCAGACATATATATATATATATATATATATATACATACAATTTTAACTCGTATTATAGTATAGGATATATACATCTAAGAAGGTTGTAGTAATATAAAACCAGTTAGGCTTGGTGTGGTATGAAAAAATGAGTCAGTCAATTCGAATATCTTGCCTTTGATTAATAAAACTTCGCTTTGAGTGCTATGATGTACTTCGTTAATATATTCTTTAACATTGGTATGCACATATAGTTAAATGTTTTGAAATTGATTTCACGGCAAGATATCTCCAGTTTCAATGCAAATCCATTCAAATGGTCCTTGTAAATGCAAGTTCCACTCATTGAAATGTGTCAGAAGCATAGGCTTCAATAGTCAAATGTTGTATTTATCAATAAAAAACACTTCTTGGAGGTCTCTCGCGTGCCATTGAAAATCGATCTGCGTGCCAAGTTTGGCACGCGTGCCTTTGGTTGCCGAGCCCTCATTTAGATTACATTGTGAGATTTTCTATAACTGGATGAGTACACGCTACCAGAAAATCAAGCCCAAATTAAATTAGCCCATTTCGAAAAAAATACATAAATATACAAATCTATTAGACTACTTGTACTAGAAGACTTTTGAGTGCAAACGAAATTCCTCCAGTGGCGATGGTATGGCGTATCGTCAATTGATGTTTTAGTTTTTAAAAAGTAGTCTGTTTCAGATGTATTGGCTGTCTATTGGGTGACAACATTTAGTTACTAAAAGTCTTGGCGATTGTATGTATCTGTCACTACAATATTACAGCAGTTCATACATAAGTAATGGCTTCAATGATTTTTTTAGACATCTTTGCATTGATACCTTAAATTAATTATTTATTATTATTATTAATAGTATTAGGCCGACTATTATTGTCTCGATATAATTTTTTATTGTTTGCCATTTTTATAATTTTCTTGTTATGTCTTTGACTATGCCTTTATTGTACTTATTGTTTGTACTATGTGGCAAAATAAATATTTTTCTTAACGAGGACTACAAGCGATGGCTACTGCACACAGAGGTGCGTCGGTTAGTAAAAGATGACTGTTTAAATATAATGTATGGGACTAGGATTCGGTGCTCGAGTTTTGGAAAAGCAAATGCGATTCTTTGGGAGAAAATCAATCAGTTTCTCTAGGTCTGTTAGTTTTGGCGACGATTTTCTATTTCATCCCTTTCACCCTCTTTTGTGGAAAGTGGATTTTATGCTAATACCACTTGGTTGTCAAAAAAGAAAAACAAGCTGCAAATAGTGAAGCGTGGAGACCTAAAGCTTTTGCAACGGAAGTTGAAACAAATATAGACAAACTATTAGCAACACACCAGGCAAACGATTCACAGAATTATTCTTTTCTAAGTCTCTTGTTTATGTAATTTTTTGATATATTAATTCTAACAATATGTTTCTTTTTCATTTTTTTTAAAGATAATAAATAAGCACACAAATCTAGTAGGCCTAAAAAAAAGGAAAAAAATCACATTGACCCTTTAACTTCCAGAGAGGTGGGGAGAATGGGCGCTAAAAAGTTGGGGGGGGGGGAGCGGTGAGCGGAAAAAAATTGTAAAAGTTTAAAAAAAGGGGCGGTGAGCCGAAAAAGGTTGAGAACCTATGATTTAGGCTGTGTATTTAAAGAGATCCTTTGCTTGTTGTTTTTAACCGAAAAATGTCTTTAGAGACTTTTGTTGCGCCTGGTATTTTGTGTGTGAATGTGCGTTTTATGATGAGCGTTTGAGTTACTGCCCATGCTATCCATGCTCAAATGTTACCATGTTAGTAGTTTAATAAATTGTTCCGTAAAAATAACCTAAAAAAATGATAACATTATTGGGTAATTAGTATCATACGGAAGATCACCGAACTCACATAGGAGAAGAATAATATGCAATTTTATGTGAAGAGTTTGTCAACCTTAAACTGCAGTTTAAGAGTTATTGTGTGGGGCAGGCAATGTGTGGTGAATCTTGTAGCGCTCAGTGGTCGGCAAACTTTTGATAACAGTGTGCCAAAAAAGGATTTCTAATACATTCAGCGTGCCAATTGTTAAGTCAGTGCCAACAGCATAAAAGTCAACCTGAGCCACCATGTTGTTTTTTTCTAGAATAGACTAGAATTGCCTATTTATGGGTTTTCCACGTGCATGTGAAGATCGCACGCGTTCCATAGGTTGCCGACCCCTATCCTGTCGTAGCCTATTACTATTGTAGATCTATGTGAGTAGCTAATGAAAATAGACGAAAAGTTTAAGGACTGGATGTCATAGTCTATAGATCTTTGTGTTACAAATGTTATTAAATTCATAACTTAAATTTCGGATTTTCGCAGAACATTTTAGCATCCATGAGTTGCAGAGTGATTCACGAAGGGTACCTTAAAAACAACTTCCAGCTGCTGTCACCATTCCTGTTTCTCCTTGCAATTGACTGAATCATGACCCCAGAAGAATGACCAAAAAAACGGCAACTTACATTCACGTTTCCCGTTGACGTTAGTTTAAGTTTAAATGTTAAAATTTAAAATAGTTTATACAACTTGTATTGACTTTTATCAATAGCCTAAAGGTAAAGGCCTACAAATTAATTACAATCAATAATGCGTTCCTGTGGTTCTTCAAAAGTGATAATGCGGCACTAGTAGGCCGACTCAGGGTTATAATTTGAGTTTGAGACCCCTGGATATCTAAAGGCCTCCTTTAAAAAAATCTACAATTATTTTTTTTTACACAGTTTATACAATTCACATATATACATAAAGGCCTAAGAGAGTTAGGAATAAGCCGCCATCTATACGATAAAAATAATTCTAAGTCACTTGAAATGTATTTAGGCTACAGGCCTGTGTTTAGGAAATATAATTTTATAGATAAGTGAAAGCGTTTTTAAAACTTGCTTTTTGCACCAAGAATGTTGTTTCCAGCGGACAAATCCAGCTCAGATAAACATAGAGACAAAAACACCTTCCTTGTCCCTTATGCGAGAACAAATGCATATAAGTACTCTTTCTTCCCGAGTGGCATTCGGGCATGGAATGGGTTGCCTGAACAAACCAGGAAAACCAATAACCTAACATCATTTAAAACATTAATAAAAATGCAAGACTAGACTCGGACCACGGATGAGCGTAGGACGCAATAATCTTCTTTATAGAAGGAGCGTCTGTAATGTATAAGATAAGAAATCCATTCTTTTTATAGATCAGTGACTAGATATGTGATAATTATGTAGTCTATTAGTATTTATTATATAGCTCAGTGACTTTCCTCAATATTTTTCAAGGGACTAAAATCTTGTCGTTTCCGCTGACAACTCATAGTCATAGAGTCATAGTCAGTCATAGAGCTATTGAAGCCGATTGCCACCTAAATACATCTGGTAAAGCACTACATTTGAATATATTTGTTATAACCTAATCCTAATCGAAACTTGAATTACAATTACAAGAATTTTGTTCTTTCAGTCGTCTTTGCCACCTTAGCACATACAAAGGCCAATTTTGTCATGTCAAAATTGAAAATTCACACATTTATTATAATTATATGACACAGCTGCAGCCTACATAATCATAATGATTAATGATTCATTTATTATTTTTATAATCACTCTACTTTCTACATCATCATAATCTCTATTACTATTAAATAATAAGATCATATTATATTTATCATATGATATTTAATATTAGTATTAGTCATATAGGCATAGGTCTATTATAAAATGTAGGCCTACCTATATGGTATATGTGCCCAGGGGGAAATTTACTTGTTTTTTTAGTAAACAATAATAACAAAACTGATATTTCTATGTTTTGTGAGTTTTTTTTGGTCATAGAAATAGAAGTATCAACAATATTCAAGTGCGCTTTACTTGACTAATATTTTGCTGTTGATTAGTCTAGTTTATTTTGTAGCGTCTGCAACATTTAGACAGACAGATTTTCCATATCTTTAAATCATAAATTAATGAAAGTGAGAATCTCTTGTTAAGAAAAGTGTTTATAATTATAATAATTGTGTAATTTAGTTAAATTTTTTTAGTTGCATGTAAAAATAGTTTGATTTCACTTAATGAAGTTAATCTGTTACAGAATTTTCCTTTGGCCTTCAGCTCCGTGTCACAGTTAGGAAACAAAATAAAAGCTTATTAAACTTATTTGTAGTAAAAATAAATGATTTATCATTTTTGCATCTTCTTCAATTTAATTTTGCTATTTATTTTTCAGAAATCAAACAACCTAGACTAGACAATGCAGAGTTCAGGAAGCCCACAGTTTGATTTAACTGGCAAGCTGATTATTAAGGTTGCTCTTGGTGATGATATTCGTCGAATACCAATACACAATGAGGATATAACATATGATGAATTAGTCCTTATGATGCAGAGAGTTTATAGGGGAAAACTTAGCACTAATGATGAAATTACAATTAAATACAAGGATGAAGGTATTTATCATCTTCCTAGTAGCATTTTTTTTTTACTGCTAAGGGATTTAATATCAAGTTAAAGAAGATAATTAATTGATCATTTCAATAATTACGCATTCAGAATTCTGATCATTTTTTTTTATTTATCAGTAGTGGAGAGGAGATTCATTCTCTTACACTGTTCACTATTTGTATTTATTTTTATTTCTCTTTAAAGTTCTAGACTATTAATTGCAAAATACAAAATGAAATTTGTTGTAAGAGTTTATAATAGGCCTATATGTTTTAAATATATATAGTTTATTGAATTGTATTAGATTTACACTAATCTTTTATAGTTAAATTTTTAGCAAACAGGATTTTGAGCTTTATAAAACTTTCCCGACCCTTTTTGTAATGCTTGAAAACATATTATATCAACAATAAGTAATATTTTACATTTGATTGTTCAAATTATTTCTTTTGTTAGATGGTGATTTGATAACAATATTTGACAGCTCAGATCTAACCTTTGCTATTCAATGCAGCCGTATTTTAAAAATAACATTATTTGGTAAGTTGCTTTCAATATTAATTTAATTTATTTAAAGCACAAAACTGATTATAATATAGCACAGGGGGTTAGGTTCAAGAAAAACAAAAGAAAAATGTTAAGTGTCATATTACAATTACTTCTCTCCCTTCTTTACTAAAAATATAACAATTGTTATAGTTATAGAAGAATTAAAAATAAAACTATTTTTCTTGTTAACACTTATAGACTTGTTCTAGGCCAGCTAGGGGCTTTTTGTGAAAAATGGGGATTGGTAGAAGTGAGGAGTGTTTAATGATAATGTTCTTTGGCTGCAGGGATCAAATGGGGTCAGTCCAGTACAATTTAGGGGGGGATAACTTTATATAACTGTATAGGTGACACCACACTGAAAGTTAAAATGGTTGTCAATTGTATGTAGGTCTGTTTTCTTTGCATAGTTATATTATCTGCAAACAATACCTCTATTGGTAGTTGTGATTTCAAACCTCTATGGTCAAAAAGAGAACTTTCCAATACTTAAGAAACATGTCTAGTCTTCAGATTGTTATTGAAATTAAAAAAATTGATTGTATATAATTTTTGTGTAATAAAATACATTGTAAAAAAAAAATTTTTTCAACACTTGTCTAAAGTGGGTGGAGCAGGTCGAGCAATGCTAGAGCCAGCCAATGTTTCTGCTATTAGACGTGAATTACAAGACATCAGAGACAGAGTACTTGATCTGTTAGATAGGTTGGAGCCCACATCACTTGTTGCTGGTTCTCTAAATCTATCTGATAATTTAACTGGCAAAGGTATTTAAAATTTGTTGCTTGTTCTCTAAATTTTTCTGATAATTTAACTGGCAAAGGTATTTAAAATGTGTTGCTGGTTCTCTAAATCTATCTGATAATTTAACTGGCAAAGGTATTTAAAAATTAGTTACTGGTTCTCTAAATCTATCTGATAATTTAACTGGCAAAGGTATTTAAAATTTGTTGCTGGTTCTCTAAATCTATCTGATAATTTAACTGGCAAAGGTATTTAAAATTTGTTGCTGGTTCTCTAAATCTGTCTGATAATTTAACTGGAAAAGGTATTGAAAATTTGGTTTTCATATAGGGCCTACATATTTTTTTAAATCAAACCTGACAGATAATAATTGTCGTATTATATTATCTGAAACTTCAATTATTATTGTAATGAGAAAATAAAATTAACTAAGACGTAAATGAATTTATTTGTCATCTTTAAATTTAATACATTAAATAGAGACTTATAAACTATTAACCAACTTACAGGTGTAACAGATTCAAGGAAAGGAACGCCACCAGTAATTAGAACAGCTAATGCTCTTGGGGGTAAAGAATTTGATCCACTTACATCGCAGAAAGTATCAGATGAATCTACACCAAGTAAAGTTGCTGCATCCTTTGGTATTGATGGAAATGGTACTTTTAAAAACAAATATTTTTAGATCCTAGATTGAACTCTTGGCTACCAAGAATTGCTTTTAACTGGGATGTGACAGTCTTAAAGTTAACATAAGTTATTTATTTACTTGATTTATTTTTCATTGATTTAATGCATATTTTCTCAACCCATTCTTTTTTGTAATTAAAATTACTTTAAACTTTCCCTCACCCACTATCATTTTTATTGCCTAAACTAGCCTTTAACTCATTTGCTACTAACCTACTTTCCAAACACACCCCTGAAAATAATAGCCAAAAGGAATGAACTCTGTATTAAATTTAGTAAATTATTTTTAAATATTTTTTTTTAATGACTAAATATTCCCCAAAGTGAATAAAAATACATCATAAAATAGATAAATATCTTAGCTTTCTGGAAATGTATACTTTTATACATAAAAAATGTCGAATTATTGGTAGAATCATTCGCTGAGTGTTGAGACCCTGGGATTTGGGTAAATATTTTCACTAGCCCCAGACCTGCCAAGTACTACGAATTTTTCGTACTTTATACAAAAAACAGGGTCCGACTACAAAATTACAAAATGGGCAAAAAAATACGAATTTTCTCAGATTTTCACTTAAAAGCAAAAAACTAAGATTTTTTAATGATTTTGTAAGAAAATTACAAATTTCGTATATAAAAATGCGAATGGAACACATGCCAACGCTCTCAAAATTAAAATTACGATTTCCTGCCGGAAGTTGCATTTAATAAATATTTTTGTCCCTCACTGATCTATATAAAAAAAAAGTTCACATGCTTCAAAACTGGGAATATGCTGGGATACTGTGTCTGCAGCATCCTTATTATCAGAACTGTTGTTAAATGTTATATTTGGAGATATAGAGCTATTGATTAATAAAGTAAAAAATTAAAGGCGAAGGCTATAAAAAAAGTATTACAAGACGAAAGGCCAGTGAAAACTACCCGTACTTTGAACGCGCATCGCCTAAAAACGAAACTTAATAAAACCATCCGGTTTTTATTAACGAAACAAACTATATTCCTACTTTTTAAAAGCCGTGCTTGCAGTAAAAAAAAAACAGAACGCATGGCGAAAGATCAATAAGTGACAATAGGTTAGTCACACCTGTGGCGGCCGCTTTTGGGCGCATTAGTACGGAGGGGGGTATGCCGCATTCAGTCGCGGTAGTAGCAAATGAGTTAAGTAGCGTATCACAAATATAAATATCCATACAATTGTCTTTGATCATATTTTAGTGACATCTGTACTAGATGGGTTGTAACTAGCTTTAGCTTCAATTATCACAAACTGTCTGCTGGTGTGAATTGTACTATAAAAGAGTCTTTTTTATAGCTACAAAAAAAAAAGAATTAAATGCAAAATCAGTCTTGAGATTTATACACAAAGAAAGCTTTATTACTATCTAAAATCCATAGTATGCTTATTCTCCCACCGACCTACTTTCTTACTGTTCATACCATCATTACAGCTATTATTTTACAAATTACTCCTCACGGCCCAGACTTTATTATTTTAGAATGGCTGAAACATCGATAGGGTTCCAAAATTAAATTTTTACTTTTTTATATCTAAAAGTTGAAATAACATGTAGAAAGTAAATTGTTTTAAACTTGATAACTTATCTTATTAGAATAATCTAATTCTGAAAATAATAGTATTTATTCGTAATATTAATTCATAAGAAAAGTTTCATCAACACCTAATTCCATATTTGTGGAAGGTATATAACTATGGTCCATTAGAACCGCGTTTTCAGTTATGCAACAAAAACTCAAATAATTGGTCAATTTTCATAATTTAAAAAGCGAAATAAAATTCTACTATTCAACTATCAAATAAAAATTCTGCCAGAGACTATCGTGAAAGGTCAAATCCTTATTTTTGTTCTTTAAATAGACACCCTGGGCTACAGGGAATTGCATCGGCCGATGAAAATCAATATATATTATAACCGTGAGTTTGTTTATATGTTTGTAAATTTATTTATTTATTTATATGTTTGTTCTCTATAGGCTGAAAAGCCGTTTGACTAATCGGGCCAAAAGTTAAATGTATAATTTGAAAACGTCCTCCAAAAGATTATTTTATTTTATCACTTATAATAATAAATGTGTTGATTTAAAAAAATCAAAAATGTTACATCCAACTATGCAAAGACGTATAACCGTACTTAACAAATGGCCATTTCCATTTATTTACTATGTGGAAAGCAAGATTTACTATGTTGAACGCGGGGGATCTTATTGGGTTTTCCCTATTCTGCTGTTGTTTTTTTAATATGGCGAGACCTTTTTTAAAAGTTACGCACCGCAATTTGGCTTGGAGAGTTTGAATGGTGTACTTTTAAAAAAATACGAGAGCGTATGACGTAATGTCTATCAAATCATTTATTTCTTCATTTTAGATGTTTGCATTATCCTTTTAAGTAAAAATAACTAAATGTTTGAATCATTTAATGTATTCTAATCGCTATTGAGAACATCCTTTAATAGGCAACTTTATACACTCTATAAATTAAATGTTACGAATTATAAAGTTCACTTTTAAATACCAGAAGCTTGACAGCAAAAATTTTGTATGCATGTGCCAGCGTCAGGGCGAAAAGACTCAATATAAAATAACAAAACTAAATACCGAAAGAAACATTCTCAATACTGTTTTATTGATACAATAAGCAAGAACAAAAATTAAATACCAAAAAAATCATTCTCACTTTAGTTTTTATTGTTTTGAAATATTATTTTCTACTTTTTTTATATTATTTACCTTTTTATTGTTTGGTATTTGTGTTTTTTTTTATATTCTAGATAGTTTATTATTGTTAATTTAATGTTATTAATAACAAGTCAAGTCAACACAACTTTTTGTTACTTTTTAATACCAGAAGCTTGACAGCAACAATTCTTATACATATGCAGGGTCAGGGCGACCAGGAACAATAAAAAAGAACAAAAACTAAATACCGAAAAGAAACGTTCTCACTCCAGTTTTTATTGTAATAGTCTTTTTTCTTTCTCTCTTAACAAAACACATTGTAGTCATTTGTTTCTCCATCATTTTGACGGACTTAACCACTAGTATATATATTAAAAAGTAGGTCGATGGAAATATGTGCGCCTGGGGCTGTAAGAGTTAATTAAGATGAGTTATGACTGAATTATCGCTACCTGAACTACCTAACCACCGATGCAATTGGCTAAGTTAGGCCTAATAGGTTTTCATTCAAAACTAGTTCTAAATGTTACAATTTTTTGTATACAGTTCACTCCCTAACAGCTTGGTTGACTATTTTCATTCAGTTCTCATTGTCTAAAATATTTAAAAAAAAAACATAAATCTAATCTTATTAAAAAACCATTAGGTCGATATATAATTACATGGCTTAAATAAGGGGTTGATTACATTTCTTGCATCAAGCCTGTTGGGCATGCATGAATTTAACCCAGTTGTTGGAATCTTCAATCATTAAAAGGTAATGGCCAGTAGTATAGAATGAAAATGAAAAGAAAAAAAGGAATGAAACAATGAAATTTTTCTTTCATTAAAAAACATTGTGATTTTTATAATTTGTGACCCTCCACCACAAAATAAGTTACTTTGTGCCTATTTTCTAGCTTTTTCTGATAAAGATTTTCCTTAGCAACCATGTTTTTTTTCGTATTTAAATAAAGTGAAGCACAACCTTTTATGGGGGTGGGCAATAACAGGCTAATTCAGAACTAATACACAATTTCACCCTGAACTCCTAAAATGTTGAAAAGACAATGTCTTAGCTAAGTATCAATTATTGAAATATAAAAATTAGAATGAATAAATATTTCAAAGTTTTAAATAATTTTTTTTTAAAAATAAAAATTAATATTGTATAGATGGGGCACGGTAGCCGAGCGGCAGAGCGTTCGACTGGCGTACCGAAGGTATAGGGTTCAAATCCTGGTGTAGGCTAGGATTTTTTCTCGGGTCTGGAGGGTGTCCCTGAGTCTACCCAGCTCTGATGGGTACCTGACCTTAGTTGGGGTAAAGTAAAGGCGGCTGTGCATAGTGCTGGCCACACAATCACCTTGTATGCCGTGGCCACATAAACTGGTGAACGCTGCTTCATCGAACCTATGGATCAATTTGGTCTGACTGGTACTTTACTACAACCTTTTATGCACAACATAACCAAATAATAGGACAAATTTCATATTAAAAAAAAAGTAAACTTCTATGGTTTGACAAAATAAAACACAACATACCTGTTAAGTGAAATAAGTAAAAATGTAGCTTTTATAACCTTTTCATTGATTATTAGCAAAACTAATAGGTATACAACTACTATATAAGTAGTTTATACAGTCAATGATTGACTACCATAAACACTGAAATATAAAAGATCGGTGCTACTCTGTTGGAAAAATATGTATAAATAACACTAGGGTTGGTTGGATAAAGTCACATACCAGAATTGTTTCCCTTTGCTAGTCACCAATTTATTTTCAATTTGTTTACAAAACACAATTATTAATCAGAGCCTTTTTTATTGTTTCTACTCTTTTAAGACCATTGGTATGTTAGACTTTCATTTTGTACTAGAGGATCACATTTTGTCAGCAATAGTGCACTTTATCTTAAACGCTGTCTTATATAATATATATATATTTAATCAAATATATATAATATATACTTATCATATATATATGATTGATTGATAGAAGCTGATGAACTCAGCAATGATATTGTTGTCGTGTGTGTAAATAATAGCTACCTGGTAATACATAGTACTACTGTTAAACTTTGTATTGCCCACATTCAATGTAAGCAATTATATTGAAATTAACACTGACTGCTGTTTTCTCTGAATGTTTAAACAAATAATTTTACATTTAAAATTCCTGGTCTTATATGCAAGTAAATAGTAAATACAGAGTAGTCTTACTTTGCTGTTTGCTATCATCATTCATTTGTACTGCATGAAATGAGCTACTTCACTAAATTTATTATCAATTGTTCTTTTGTTTTGTTTGACAAATAATTAATTAGGATCTATCTGTATATTATAAAACTGTTATAAGATATGGTTAAGCCTTTAACTTTTAGTGGGTCTTTGTTCACAACTTGAAATTGAAAATTCTCTTCATTATATTTTTATTCTTCAAAGTTTTTTTTTTTTTTTTTTTGCTTTAGTTTTGTAATATTTTTTTTTTTTATCAGCTTCTTCATCTCAATATGAAAGAGCAGCTACGCCAGACAGTGTTTCAAGTGCTGGGTCGTCTGCTAGTAACCAAGTGAGAGCTCAACAAAATGTTTATCAGGTAAATTGCTGTTTTCTAAAAGCTTTTACTTTGGTTCTTGAATATTTTATACATTTATAAAGTATGTTAACAATAAACCTTTTAAAGCTGTTCACCAACTTAATAATTTTATTTCCCAACCAAAACATTTAAAACTTTATACCTCATTACCAGCTTGGAATATCTTTCAAAGTCCTGTAAGGACACAAGAGGGCTATACATGTGAGACACTGTCAGATAGTCAACTGCGATTTCCGCCCGGGACTGAGATTGCTCCCTTAGAGCTGGGTTTTGTGATAGGTGGTAGCAGGCCATGCATAAATGTAGGCAAGGGTTGAGGAAATCATCTTAGATCCAACCCCTTTCTGAGGCGAGCCATATGCAAGCCGTCTATAGGGCTGTTGCATGTTAGGTAGTCTATAGGGCTGTTGCATGTTAGGTAGTCTATAGGGCTGTTACATGTTAGGTAGTTAATAGGGCTGTTACATGTTAGGTAGTCTATAGGGCTGTTGCATGTTAGGTAGTCTATAGGGCTGTTAAATGTTAGGTAGTCTATAGGGCTGTTGCATGTTAGGTAGTCTATAGGGCTGTTACATGTTAGGTAGTCTATAGGGCTGTTACATGTTAGGTAGTCTATAGGGCTGTTACATGTTAGGTAGTCTATAGGGCTGTTACATGTTAGGTAGTCTATAGGGCTGTTAAATGTTAGATAGTCTATAGGCAGGGTTCCCGCGGCCTCCTGAAATTTCAGGATGTCCTGAAATCCTCCTGAAATTGCAAAAAAGTGCAAAAACTCCTGAAAACCTCCTGAAATTTGAAATAATCTCCTGAAATGTCCTGAAAAATTGAGCTGACCCCTATTTTTTCTTTCTCCAACACGTGTCCCTATTTCAACAGCCCCACCTCCCGCTTTGTTCGTTTATAATGCTTGCTACGCCAAGCCTATCCCTTCTCGCTTTGTGACGGTAAAGATGGTATACACACAGCTCTTCCTCCTCTTTCGCTCCCTCTCCCACAGTTTGTTGTCTGCTAGATTAGATAATGATAAGGACTAAGCTAGCGTTTATAGAGGCGGCGGGTTTCGGAAAATCGCACGCGCGAGTCGACCCGAGCGAAATCGTGCGAGGAATGTTATTTTTTTGGCTTTACAGTTGTTCATAGAGGACGCGGGTCTCTCGAGGCGACAAATTTGCCGACCGGCGCGGGTAATTACCAGAACTAGTTAGGTGCCTATTTTCGCGATCAATGTTGAGAATGCCTGATTACGCTAGCGGCGCCTACTAGTCTATTTGGGGTCAGCGAACCGACATATTTTGCCAAATTTATTTTTTTTAAAATATATTTATATCAAAATACACAGAAATAAGCTTAGGTCTTTTTATTAGTTAAAAAGAAAACGATGACGTTTAAGACGCTATCTTATATCATATTATGGTAAAAAATCCAGTAGGCCTATTTAGCTAGCCCTACTAGAGGAGTTGTTGGCGATGTAGGCCTACGCCGATTGGCGCCGATATCAACTTTTTAAATGTGTAGGTGTAGGCCCTACATGGTTTTACTAATTATTATATCGTATGGGTAGGCCTACGATGTGTTTTTTTTTATCAATGTGGGAAATGTAGGCAGACGATTTTGGGTCTAGGCATAGGCCTAGCCGGTGTGGCCCTAGCCCTAGGTCTATCAGTTTATCAGTCTAATGACTGGGCCTAATCTAGAAGTCTAGATCTAAGTCATTTTATGCACCAGTTCAGAATCAGCTACTCCCTCCCCCCACTGTGGACTATTTCCCCCTTGCACTATTTGCCCAAGACCACCATAAGTATTTGCCCCTCCTTACCTAACTACACATGGCTGCTGTAAGGTTTTATTTTTGTAGCAGGATTTTAATAGGCTTGATAATCCTAATGATTTGAAAGTAATCAAATTGGATTATCTACATGTCCTTTACAATAGCATTTTTTTCTTGTCAAAGTGATAGTTTTTTTAAACTTGTAAATCTGTAAGCTTTCTATATACTTTTCAATTTAGGCCCATATAAATATTTTCTTGTTAATGTAACACTCTATATGTTACAGATGCCCCTATACAGGATACTATATTTCCATTCTCTGTCTCCCCCCCCCCCTCCTTTTATTTTCATGAACCAAATTTCTTTTATTTGTACTTTTAAAAAAAAATTATAAGATTTCTAAAGACAGTTAAAGGACTCTATATAATGAACATAGCTTAATGGTACATATTTAGCTTCCACATTGTAATGCCCTTAAAAATATTTTATTTAATTTTATTTGTATCTGAGTCATTGTTTAGTGATGTAGTGAATTCGGTTTTGCCGCGCCTCCTGAAATTTTGGATTTTCTCCTGAAAAACTCCTGAAAACCTCCTGAAATTTTTATTTGAGTTTGGTGCAGGAACCCTGTATAGGGCTGTTGCATGTTAGGTAGTCTATAGGGCTGTTACATGTTAGGTAGTCTATAGGGCTGTTACATGTTAGGTAGTCTATAGGGCTGTTACATGTTAGGTAGTCTATAGGGCTGTTACATGTTACAGACATGCCTACCGTTCCGCTTTTGGTGTATTTGTTCCGCTTTTTTATTAAAAAACACACTTTGTTACGCCGTTCCGCTTTTTACTAGTTTTGTTACGCCAAATTTTGGAAAGTTTGGGTTTTTTATGTGTTGAAATATGGTTGGTGTCTAGGTTGATAAATAGAAGGCATAAATAAGGTCACAATGATATAATTAATATTACTTGGGTTTTCTGGGTTTTGTAAAAGACATATTCTAGTCTTTTCTAACGTTTTTTTGCGGTACCCGGTGTTACACGTGTTTGGCAATGAATCTTATTTTCCTTTACTGTATTGCTAAGATTGTGAAAATGTCTAAACGTCCTGGCCCAGAAAGTTTAAATCTGATTTGTTGAAACTGTAAAAAAACAGACAGTTTTATAGGAAGGAATATTCAGAGGAGTTTATTCAGCAAAGAAAAACGTGGATTTAGGCCTAATGTTCTTTGTACTAAGCTCTTTGGCTTAGGCGCCTTAGGAAGTTAGGTCTTAGATCTAGACCGATTGCGTACTGTCTGTAAAACGTAGGCCTACCTACATTTTAAATAGTGAAATAGTAGGCTAAATAGATGGGTATGTTCCTCTTTTTTTTTGTTATAAAAGATGGTTACATAAAGGGTGTTCCGCTTTTTTGTTGAAAAATCCTCTTTTTCATCAAGATTGTTCCTCTTTTTAGTCCTTAGGGGTAGGCATGTCTGATGTTAGGTAGTCTATAGGGCTGTTGCATGTTAGGTCTACTTGTCCTATTTATTTTCACCTACCAAATATACATTTTTATGACCATAAAATAAAGTCAACAGGGCTTGCCTCATATTTCTACTCTGTGGTCTGGAAATGCGCTGGCTGTCCGAAGGGATTTTTTCTGTCACATATCCCCTCAAGGCAGTCTTTGAACCCAGACATAAGGATAATGACTGTACACTTTTCATGACTTCACACCACGCCCCCCCCCCCCCCTCAGTGGGCACCAGAGCTTGTAGTCGTGTACCACCACAGGATGTCGTTTTAGCTCATTTCTCACTCCCTCACCTAAAGAGATGGGGATGGAGGTACATGGCTACCACAGTGCTAAGCCCACCAGTCTGACTTCAAAAACCAGTGGTTTACCCTGCCAGCTTTGAGGCTCATGGGTACAGAAGGGAAAAAATATAATCAGTCCCCTTTACCCCGAAATTGCAATGCCACAGTAAGCCTTAATAAGTGCAATGCCACAGTAAGTGTAAGCCTTAATAAGTTTTACACTAAGTAAGTTTTTGTTGTATATTTATAAAAAATTAAAAATGTCTTGCATGTAAAAAAAAAAGAAAATGTGTAAACCCAAAACTGTCATTTAATAAATTGTTTGCTTTTTAGCCACCTGCACCTGTGCCCATTTCACAACAACAAATGAATTATGGAGGTCAGCAAGGTTACAATCCTGGTCAACCCATGCTTCAGTCTTATGCTGGCCAGCCTGGCTATGGTGTTCAACAACCACAGCAGCAGCAACAACAGATTCCCCAGCAGCAACAGATTCCCCAGCAGCAACAGATTCCCCAGCAGCAACAGATTCCCCAGCAGCAACAGATTCCCCAGCAACAACCTCAACTTCCACAACAGCAGCCAACTTCACATCAACCTCAACAACAACAATATGACCCTTGTAAGTTACTTTTTTTTTTTCCAATAAGAACTATGGTGACATATTCTTTCTGATGATTATTTTCATAACATTCCATCAGTAGTGCTGGCCAAAGTAAACCATAGGGTTTGAAATAACTCAAGACTTACAAAGATTGTATGGCTACCAGTCCTTGTCTAAATAGCAATAACATGGATCATCTACACAAGAAGCTACTCAACAACTGTGCTGTCTGCTACCAGTCCTTGTCTAAATAGCAATAACATGGATCATCTGCTCAACAACTGTGCTGTCTGTATGAAGTGTATCACAAAAACACTACAATCAAAATATTTAATGCTAGAAATATTACTTCATTCAAAATTATGGTTTATAATATATTCAACATTGATTCAATAATACTGATTAGATTCATCTCACTGACCTCCATAATATTGACTATAGCCAGACTTAACTCTCTGGTCACTATCTAAATCTCTATTACTTCTTCTAATCCCAGATTTGTGCTCAATTCTACTTGTCAACCATATACCACCAGACTACTTTGTCTACTTTTTAAACTTTAAAAAATTATTCTACATATTCCTCAGCTTGTTTTGAAAGCCAAAAAAAAAACAAAAACAACAAATAATTCAAGGTTGATTTTTACACTAAATTTTACAAAATATTGATTATTTAAGTTGCATAGGTTACCGCCTCTTGTCTGAAGTTCCCATCTCCTATGTGCTGTTTCTGCCTGGCATCTGAATGTTCCCGCCTCTTATCTGATGTTACCTCCCCCTTTTTTTTTCTGTCAATTCTGTCAATCTTGGGTAGAGCTGTCCATGATAGACAAATATATTGATCTATCTTTTGTATCTGTTCTGTGTTGTTGTGTAGTGTGCTGATAATGAAAGGTTGAAGGGGATTTACTGCTAGTCTGAAAATGATTAGTTTTAAGACATTCACATGAGAAGTGTTCTATTGTTTCATGTGAGTGGTAACAATGTCTGTCATTAGGGGTTTATAGACATAAGAGGCAATGGCTGCAAGGAAAGCTAATAAACACTGGACATTCATTATTGTCTTTCCCAGTCAAATGATTGGTTGTGTGGTCAGTTGATAGAACCTGTAATAGCTAAATATGTTCATGTCTTAATGTGGTCAGTTGATAGAACCTGTAATAGATAAATATGTTCATGTCTTAATGTGGTCAGTTGATAGAACCTGTAATAGCTAAATATGTTCATGTCTTAATGTGGTCAGTTGATAGAACCTGTAATAGCTAAATATGTTCATGTCTTAATGTGGTCAGTTGATAGAACCTGTAATAGCTAAATATGTTCATGTCTTAATGTGGTCAGTTGATAGAACCTGTAATAGCTAAATATGTTCATGTTTTAATGTGGTCAATTGATAGAACCTGTAATAGCTAAATATGTTCATGTCTTAATGTGGTCAGTTGATAGAACCTGTAATAGCTAAATATGTTCATGTCTTAATGTGGTCAGTTGATAGAACCTGTAATAGCTAAATATGTTCATGTCATAATGTGGTCAGTTGATAGAACCTGTAATAGCTAAATATGTTCATGTCATAATGTGGTCAGTTGATAGAACCTGTAATAGCTAAATATGTTCATGTCTTAATGTGGTCAGTTGATAGAACCTGTAATAGCTAAATATGTTCATGTCATAATGTGGTCAGTTGATAGAACCTGTAATAGCTAAATATGTTCATGTCATAATGTGGTCAGTTGATAGAACCTGTAATAGCTAAATATGTTCATGTCTTAATGTGGTCAGTTGATAGAACCTGTAATAGCTAAATATGTTCATGTCATAATGTGGTCAGTTGATAGAACCTGTAATAGCTAAATATGTTCATGTCCCAAAAGAGAATTGCTATTGTTTTCTGATCACATTCATGAACCTCCAGCCTGAGACATTGATACAAAAATAAGTTTAATTTGAAAACTTTCAAAATAAAATATCTATTGTATTGCAACTTTAAAATAAGAAAAAATAAGAAATGTACTCATATTTATAAGAAAAAATTTACTTCTTTAATTTTTGTAAAAGTTTCTGTGTAATGTACATGACTTGTGTGTGCTTTAATTTTTGTAAAAGTTTCTGTGTAATGTACATGACTTGTGTGTGATTCTGTCTATTTCAGCTGTATATGGACAGTACAATATTGGCAATAGTTTCTGTGTAATTCTGTCTATTTTAGCTGTTTATGGACAGTACAGTATTTGCAATAGTTTCTGTGTAATGTACATGACATGTGTAATTCTGTTTATTTCAGCTGTATATGGACAGTACAACATGGGTTATAGTGGTGCAGCTGGTCAACCAGGACAAGCTCCTGGGCAAGGACAGATGTTGTTTGGTCAACCAGGATCCCCTGGAGCAGCACCATATAATCAAGCTCCTGGGATGCCACAACAATCTCAGGTATTTCATACAGGGCTGTATAGTCGGTGTTAAATCTCACGACTTTGACTTTAAATTTGGTTTTGAATGTCGACTTTTAGACTTTTTTTGACTTAGTTAAGTCGCCGGTTTATAATTATTTGACTGCAGTTGTACCTAAGTAATAATTCAACACTAGAACATTCTAGATCATAGGTTCTCAACCTTTTTTGGCTCACCGCCCCCTTTTACATTTTTTTTTCGCTTACCGCCCCCCAACTTAATTTTAGCGGAAACATTTGTTAATTAAAGGGAGATAATTAACCCTTTTCATTTGATATATATATTTCAATTTGTTTTTCTTTTATAAAAAATTAAATGGCTTGCATTTATAACTTTGAAATGATATGATAGAACTGTAAAAATTATTTGAAAATTGTATAAATATTATATGACTAAAGAATTTATATGAATATTTTCAAGCATTTCAATTACTACCCAGTTTGTATAATTACTACGTATCTATACCGCTCAGCTATTGTGGTTACCTCTTTACAAAAGATTCAAACTCAGGACATCTGGGTAAAACATCAAAAGAGTAATATAAGAGTAATATTAACAGATTTAAGGCGACAGTCCGGTGAACCAACCATAAGACGAGACGGCCGGATACCATATTTGCCAAATACTGACCCCCCCCTACTTCATCGAAAAGTCATTGCGATTCTTATTTATTGTTCAATAATATGTATGCCTACTGTTGGGAGATATCAGATATGTAGTAGCACTTGCGTTTACATCATATTTCATCCAAAAACTAATCGATTCAAATAGCTGAGGTGTTCAAATTATAGGTATGTACCGCCCACTTGCCCTTCATCGCCCCCCAATCGCCCCCGGGAATGTTATCGCCCCCCTAAAGCCTCTAATCGCCCCCTGGGGGGCGATATCGCCCCCGTTGAGAACCTATGTTCTAGATGATCAAGCTTAGGTTCTAATGCTAAATACGTATTGCAAACGTATTAACTTGCTTTATTTATTATTTTAGCGACTTCAATATCAGATCTTCTGCGCACGTCAAAGTGTAAGTCGCCATTAATCAAGTTTGCACCGGTTTTGTTTATTTAATGAAGAAATAAAAAAGTAGGATTGAAATTTTTTAAAGCGAACGTTTCTTTTTTATATTGTTTGTTAATTAAGATTTCATTTATATTGAACAAGATTTGTATAAGTCGGTAAAATAACTTTGTATATTTGTGTTATGCTACGTTTAACACTCTTTTACACTATAAGTTACACGACCGGAAAAAAATACAGGTTCTCATGAAGGCGAGTTTACACACTTCCATAATTCGAATTACCGGAAAATGAAACAAAAAAAAACAAAAAAAAAATGAAATTAAACAACACGATTTAAAATGCTTTAATATAAGAAAAAGGAAGTGGTTTGGTAAATATATAAGCTATATTTTGTTACTTTCCTTTGACTTTTTGTAAAGTCGTAATTTGTTTTTTAAATGCCGACTTCGACTTTGAAATCGACTTTCTCTAAAAACTCGACTTTTTTTACTAACGACTTCGACTTTAAATATGACTATACTGCCCTGATTTCATAGTTAGCAATTAAAAAAAACTAAATTCTTATGGGGATTTCAAACTTATTCACAGATGTTTTCTAATTGTCTTTTTTTGTTCCAATGAATTCTAGGCTAAAGTGCCAGGATACCCCCCTGGGCCAGCAGGAGCAACTCAATCTCCGAATAATCCCTATTCCAGAGGAGGTTATGGTACTGGCTACCCCAGGCCTAGTGCAGGTTATCCTCAGTAAAAAAAACACAAAGTCATAAATAATTCTGCACAATTGTAGAAGAAAAAAAAAATATGAATATTTGACTCATCTATTTGTGAAGAATTTTTAAACCAATTTAAAGTTATCTTTTTTTTTCTATTCACACAACAATTCTGTTAAGGTGATTAAATATCTGTTGACTACAGTGTAGCACTAGTTCCATTAAAAACATGGAATGTTCAAACATTTCTACTGACTATGTTATGTTAGAGTGAAAAATCAAATGTGTGAGGAGTATAAAGTTTGAAATTCAACATTGATTTTTCACTTTCAAATACTTTTGTGATTTAATTTGCAAAGTTATATTTCAACTATTCTGGTTTCGTTTTCAAAATGTGAATTTGTTTCATTTTGCGTTGTACACTTTGAGATAAACTTGTTAGTAGTGAAATATAGTCACAGAAAAGACGAATGCACTTTAATGCTTGCCTATGTGTGTCTTGTTTGATTATAAATTATTTATTCAATGTTTAGGAAGAATTTAATGTGCAAAAAGATAATGTGATTGTTATTTATTGAAATAATAATTACCAAACTAGGCTTTTTATATGCAAATATTTAATGCATCTTGGTAATGGAGGAAAAAATGTTGGCCTATGTCCTTTAGACATTTTAAAATACTTATTCATAATATCCATATAATAAAGTTGTAATACAAAATTATCTACAGAACAGTGTGAAAGATTTTTGGATAATGCTTTTAATACGGTAGTTTAGTTGATGTTTAGGTATTCTAGAAAGACTGGTATCAATTCGCTTCTGTTCTAAGATGTTATAGCGCTTGCAATCAATCATTTAAGCTCGTCTACTTGCCAAGGGGTTTGACCAAGTGATTGCTTAATCAGAAAAAGTTTAAGATAGAGATTAGGCCTACCAATACAACATAACTTAGATTTAATCAGAAAAAGTTTAATAGATTAGGCCTTCCAATAGAACATAACTTAGATTTAATCTGAACAAGTTTTAGATAGGTACTCTATTACAATTTAAAATGACTTTAGGACCATTAATGTGAACTAGTTCCCAGAAAACTGTTTCATATCACCTAAATGTTCAAAATATTGTTTTATTTCTAAATAGTATAATATTGATAGTCAACTGATTTGTTAAAATACAATATATTTATATACAAAGATTGCTTATGACTATAGGTCCTATATTACAATATGTATATATTATAATCTACTAATAAATATGATATAACATGTTGCAATGATCTAGTTGATGGGGTTACAAATATATACCAATTTGTTTCTCTAAGCTGAATCATGACAACTAAATGAAAATGTCATCTTTAATGTTCAAACATGAGTCAGAATAAAAGCAATAAAATAATGCTAGAATTTCATTGCATGTTTGATGCCAAATATTGATGCTGTATGTCAGGTATCTGCAACATAAGGCATGCGTGCCAGACTTAGTATACAGAGATTTTCAATGGCACGCGTAAAATCCCTAATTGGACAAATCAAGTCTCAAGATATTGAGTGCTAGAGTAAGATGACATTTAGACTGTTGGCACGCTGAATGATTTAAAAATTCTACAATGGCACACAAACATCTAAAGGTTGCCGACCCCTGCCGTATGTTATTACTAAATTTAAATTGAGCAGAATATGCAGCATACAGTCATGTAGTCAATTCTTTTACAAAAATGTGTTAAATGTGATCAAATTTTTTTGTTTTCACAAAACTTGTATAGTTTTGAACTGCTTGAAGAAGCTTATGAAAAACCTTTTTGCAATCAATCAATAATAAAGACACATGTACTAGACATTTTTTGTTTTAATTGTTGAAAGACTGAAATTGAGTAATACTTTTTCTTATTGATTTATATTATTTATCTTTCTTTCTTTTTTCTTTTAGTTCCCATTAGTGACAGTAAATGTGTTGTTTTTTTATGTTTATCTTGTATAAATATTTGTGTGTGCTGGTGACATAAATGTTAAAAAGATTCTTCAGATTTGACAAGTTTATACAAATGTTTTGTCAAAGATTTATTCTTTTAATAAACACAGAACACTGGTGATGAACTTTTGTACAAAAATCAAACATCATCTATTTCTTTCTGAGCATTTTTGTTCCCAATAAAACAGTCTTTTTTTTGTTTTTTATTAAATGTTTATTATTATTATGTTATTTCTCTTTCAATAAATAAAAAGGCTTCTTTATAATTGCTGAATTAATTAATGAAATGTGAATATAAGAAATTGAATACTAGTAAAATAATTGAACATGGTGTGCTATTGATTTTTAAAAATATCATCAGTAATTTTATCTATATTAGATGTTCATATGTAGAGGCTCGAATATTATGTATTTGACTATAAGCATCTTACTTGGTGATTTTTATACCTTGAATTTCTTTGTACAGTACATGTAATGAACCAGTAAAGGCAAATATTCTCAAGTATAAAATACAATTTTCAAGGACTTTGTAAAACACATAGTAATTTAATATAATTTTAAATATTCTATAATTATGTCACTGTTAAGTGTTGTGTATATTGATATGTTTTGAACAGATGCATTTTCGACACGGCTAATAAAGAATTTGAATTAAGCAATATTGACTTTCTTATTTGAATAAGAATTCTAAAAATAATATTCAATTTAAAAAATGTATGCACAGGGAGAGTTTTAACCCGTTTCATTACAGCCTTCCAATCAGATCTTTCTAATGCTTAAACTCCAAGCTGTTGTAGTTCCATTTCTAAACCATCTCTCCATTTTAAACTGGGCCAGCCCTTTGGTTATTTTATTAAAGGAGTTAGAGTTTCATAGAGATAAGCTAGTATCCAAGTATTCCACATAAACTTATATTTTATCAACAATTGTTACCATCCTAAACTAGTATCCAAGTATTCCCCTTAAACTTATACTTTATCAACAATTGTTACCTTCGTAAACTAGTATCTAAATCTAAGTATTCTCCTTAAACTTATACTTTATCAACAATTGTTACCTTCGTAAACTAGTATCTAAATCTAAGTATTCTCCTTAAACTTATATTTTATCAACAATTGTTACCTTCCTGAAACTAGTATCCAAGTATTCTCCTTAAACTTATATTTTATCAACAATTGTTACCTTCCTAAACTAGTATCTAAATCTAAGTATTCTCCTTAAACTTATACTTTATCAACAATTGTTACCTTCGTAAACTAGTATCTAAATCTAAGTATTCTCCTTAAACTTATATTTTATCAACAATTGTTACCTTCCTAAACTAGTATCTAAGTATTCTCCTTAAACTTATATTTTATCAACAATTGTTACCTTCTTAAACTAGTATCTAAGTATTCTCTTTAAACTTATATTTTATCAACAATTGTTACCTTCCTAAACTAGTAGGCCTATCTAAGTATTCTCCTTAAACTTATATTTTATCAACAATTGTTACCTTCCTAAACTAGTATCTAAGTATTCTCTTTAAACTTATATTTTATCAACAATTGTTACCTTCCTAAACTAGTATCTAAGTATTCTCTTTAAACTTATATTTTATCAACAATTGTTACCTTCCTAAACTAGTATCTAAGTATTCTCTTTAAACTTATATTTTATCAACAATTGTTACCTTCCTAAACTAGTATCTAAGTATTCTCTTTAAACTTATATTTTATCAACAATTGTTACCTTCCTAAACTAGTATCTAAGTATTCTCTTTAAACTTATATTTTATCAACAATTGTTACCTTCCTAAACTAGTAGGCCTATCTAAGTATTCTCCTTAAACTTATATTTTATCAACAATTGTTACCTTCCTAAACTAGTAGGCCTATCTAAGTATTCTCCTTAAACTTATATTTTATCAACAATTGTTACCTTCCTAAACTAGTAGGCCTATCTAAGTATTCTCCTTAAACTTATATTTTATCAACAATTGTTACCTTCCTAAACTAGTAGGCCTATCTAAGTATTCTCCTTAAACTTATATTTTATCAACAATTGTTACCTTCCTAAACTAGTAGGCCTATCTAAGTATTCTCCTTAAACTTATATTTTATCAACAATTGTTACCTTCCTAAACTAGTAGGCCTATCTAAGTATTCTCCTTAAACTTATATTTTATCAACAATTGTTACCTTCCTAAACTAGTAGGCCTATCTAAGTATTCTCCTTAAACTTATATTTTATCAACAATTGTTACCTTCCTAAACTAGTAGGCCTATCTAAGTATTCTCCTTAAACTTATATTTTATCAACAATTGTTACCTTCCTAAACTAGTAGGCCTATCTAAGTATTCTCTTTAAACTTATATTTTATCAACAATTGTTACCTTCCTAAACTAGTAGGCCTATCTAAGTATTCTCCTTAAACTTATATTTTATCAACAATTGTTACCTTCCTAAACTAGTAGGCCTATCTAAGTATTCTCTTTAAACTTATATTTTATCAACAATTGTTACCTTCCTAAACTAGTAGGCCTATCTAAGTATTCTCCTTAAACTTATATTTTATCAACAATTGTTACCTTCCTAAACTAGTATCTAAGTATTCTCTTTAAACTTATATTTTATCAACAATTGTTACCTTCCTAAACTAGTATCTAAGTATTCTCTTTAAACTTATATTTTATCAACAATTGTTACCTTCCTAAACTAGTATCTAAGTATTCTCTTTAAACTTATATTTTATCAACAATTGTTACCTTCCTAAACTAGTATCTAAGTATTCTCTTTAAACTTATATTTTATCAACAATTGTTACCTTCCTAAACTAGTATCTAAGTATTCTCTTTAAACTTATATTTTATCAACAATTGTTACCTTCCTAAACTAGTAGGCCTATCTAAGTATTCTCCTTAAACTTATATTTTATCAACAATTGTTACCTTCCTAAACTAGTAGGCCTATCTAAGTATTCTCCTTAAACTTATATTTTATCAACAATTGTTACCTTCCTAAACTAGTAGGCCTATCTAAGTATTCTCCTTAAACTTATATTTTATCAACAATTGTTACCTTCCTAAACTAGTAGGCCTATCTAAGTATTCTCTTTAAACTTATATTTTATCAACAATTGTTACCTTCCTAAACTAGTAGGCCTATCTAAGTATTCTCCTTAAACTTATATTTTATCAACAATTGTTACCTTCCTAAACTAGTAGGCCTATCTAAGTATTCTCTTTAAACTTATATTTTATCAACAATTGTTACCTTCCTAAACTAGTAGGCCTATCTAAGTATTCTCCTTAAACTTATATTTTATCAACAATTGTTACCTTCCTAAACTAGTATCTAAGTATTCTCTTTAAACTTATATTTTATCAACAATTGTTACCTTCCTAAACTAGTATCTAAGTATTCTCTTTAAACTTATATTTTATCAACAATTGTTACCTTCCTAAACTAGTATCTAAGTATTCTCTTTAAACTTATATTTTATCAACAATTGTTACCTTCCTAAACTAGTATCTAAGTATTCTCTTTAAACTTATATTTTATCAACAATTGTTACCTTCCTAAACTAGTAGGCCTATCTAAGTATTCTCTTTAAACTTATATTTTATCAACAATTGTTACCTTCCTAAACTAGTAGGCCTATCTAAGTATTCTCCTTAAACTTATATTTTATCAACAATTGTTACCTTCCTAAACTAGTAGGCCTATCTAAGTATTCTCCTTAAACTTATATTTTATCAACAATTGTTACCTTCCTAAACTAGTAGGCCTATCTAAGTATTCTCCTTAAACTTATATTTTATCAACAATTGTTACCTTCCTAAACTAGTAGGCCTATCTAAGTATTCTCCTTAAACTTATATTTTATCAACAATTGTTACCTTCCTAAACTAGTAGGCCTATCTAAGTATTCTCCTTAAACTTATATTTTATCAACAATTGTTACCTTCCTAAACTAGTAGGCCTATCTAAGTATTCTCCTTAAACTTATATTTTATCAACAATTGTTACCTTCCTAAACTAGTAGGCCTATCTAAGTATTCTCCTTAAACTTATATTTTATCAACAATTGTTACCTTCCTAAACTAGTAGGCCTATCTAAGTATTCTCCTTAAACTTATATTTTATCAACAATTGTTACCTTCCTAAACTAGTAGGCCTATCTAAGTATTCTCCTTAAACTTATATTTTATCAACAATTGTTACCTTCCTAAACTAGTAGGCCTATCTAAGTATTCTCCTTAAACTTATATTTTATCAACAATTGTTACCTTCCTAAACTAGTAGGCCTATCTAAGTATTCTCCTTAAACTTATATTTTATCAACAATTGTTACCTCCCTATATCTGCTTGATGTTTTGCTTGGCACCGCGATGATGGTTGTATTCCAGAGTAGAGAAATATATTCTAGATTCTGTGGTATGCACAGCCCAGCCCGTTTCACACGGCCCTCTAATTTCCAGGTTTGCTGTTAATGTGTGCATCCCGTTCGCTGTCATCTGATTTACCTTAGCATTACCGTTCTAGTTCTAGAGTCTTTTACTCTATGGTGATGAAGCACCGTCCCTGATAGCAAGATATTTCACTTCTTTTGTCCTGTGGCTGGCCCCCTGCGACATGGCCTGTTCCTTGTTGGATACTACGTGCTTCCACTACTTCGTTGCGACCATCACCTGGTCAACAGTAAAATCATTGCTCAGATTGCTGACTCATAAGGTCATATTCTGTGGTATAGTATTCATTCTGTTGATCGTGAACATGACCGCGGCTCATTTTAATTAACTCTCTTTTTAAAAATATCTCATATTGCTGATTTTATGTTTCATCAAGTACATTTATCCAGTGCAACAACATTCAAACTAATCTTAGAATGATGTCATAGTATTGCATAGCATTGCATAATCTTCGGTATTTTACGTCTCAAGAGCGCATTGGATAATACCATCTAGACATCTTGCACACTTTGTCCAGACATGACATCATTTCCCCATGCAGCCCTACGATCAGGAAGCTGGTTAAACATGGTGACGTCAGCAGTATACTATATTGATATATTGTGGGAAAGGAGCATTAGAAAAAATTTCAAACTTAAATTAATGCCAGACACTTTCTGCTACAGTTACATTCATTTCTTAAATGGCCTGTTTATCCATTTGTACAATACAAGTATGTAATCCATTACTAGTGTTATAATAATAATAGCAAAATTTACTAGGCCCTATATTTGTGGGAAAATGACATAATATAAAAACGCTTTAAATATTTACCTATTTTGTTATGCATTAGCATTTCTTAGATTTTGCTTTTCACTACTCACAAAGGAAGAAACAAACACAATCTAAGTTAATACATCTAGAAATTATTTCATTAAATGGAGGAACGAGTTAAAGAAGTCGAGAACAGTATACTCAAACAACCCGTCTGCTTTCAGATAAGTTTTACATGAGGCACTTCCTATTCTAGAATCTTTTGCTTTTATCTAATGCGGACGAGGTGAACAGACCAAATGTTCTATGTGGACATGTGGTAGACCTACAGTCTCAAACCCACGCAGAATAATACAAGAAAAACTTATTGACCTGGTTAGTCATTTGGACTTGTATTAAAAAAAATAAACACAACTAGGCAGTATTGTTAGGCGTATGATGAAGACTAAGACTCAAAACAATGGAATTTTTTTACAAGAAGAGACCTTAATTACGATCAAAAAAGCTACCAGCAGTTGGTAGGCTACTTTTCTTCGGAAAGGAAACTCCCCCAGATAGCCTATGCTGTAATTAGCTGTACAAGCAGCAGGCGAAGACATTTTAATTCTAAACATGTCAAACTCACGGTCTGTAACGGCTTTATCTGAACATCTAAAAGCTTCTGTGTCTTATTCCAGAGTGTATCCTTAGTTTCCAATCTTCCTTATCTTTTATTCTTCATCTGTAAACCCAGTAATCACGTACGTGAAGACTTACACACACAAGAAAGAAAGAAAAGCAATAAAAGTGTTTGGCTAGATGCGGGTTGCTATTCACGCGAGAAACAACACCACTTTGACCAACAGGAGAACAATATGTGGATCGCCATTGTTTTCGTAAAGTTAGCAGCGATATCACATGGACACACCGACAAAATCGCTTGAAACATTTAGTCCACAGTCTAGAAAAACGCGAATAGACATGTGTCAAGTCTATTGGTCAATCAAAAAGTCTTGATTAGTTGGGAAGTTTATCATTAGTGTCGAGATGAGTAGGCCTAATAATCTAGTCGTGAAGTTAAATGGCGGACATTTTCGACACTGGCCAGAGCAATGAATGTGAACATGGGAAACGTAGCCTTTCACTACCGGGTACTACTCTATTCCTCTACAGTTCAAATGGACTGAGACACATACTATATTTACTAAAAATCTGTCCTTGTTGTATGAGGACGGCTAATTTACGTATGTCTGTGACTTAATCAAATGAATCGGGTGGAAAAAATTACTAGACTGTATATTGTATCAAGTCGAGCCATCAATCTATAGATAATAATAGATATGCATACAACTAGAGACTTTTAGCGTCTCCGGCCTGGAGACGTTAAGCCAATTAGACTACTCGCAGGGAGCGGTAGTCACAGCTCTGATCAGAACGGATCATTTGACCTCCCGGCTTCAACCACACTGCACGGAACCATGCTCGACCCCCTAATGCGCACTGTAAGACGTCCATCTCGATGAAGAAATAATCAGAACTCTCTGCCCTAGAGCAACTCACGGAAAATGCAACTACAATATCAGATGCGTATTTAATTCTCAACTCGGGACTATCGTTTCCGGACTAGATCTACAACAAATGTCTGACAAGCTTACAGTTACAGCGATAATAATAGATTTCCTTCTTCAAAACAGAGAAAATATAAGCTTACTGGGCAGTACAAAGGACACAAAATTAAAAAAAAATTGTCTCTAAAATGTGGATAAGCCTGGAGCGTCTAATCTACGAGTAGAAATGAATAAATGGTGAAAGATTGACCCATGAAGCGCTGGGATAATTTTATGCCGAGTTGATATTGAAAATGTCCTCTGTCGTATAATAAAAAAACAATTAACAGATTTCACTAAGTCAATGGTAACTTATGTTTTTCTGTTAGGGGAGACCGGGGCTAGTCCACCCATTTTTAGCATTTTTAGCTATTCAGGGTTTATTTCTGGATGGAATTCTTTGCAGATTTTCATAATCATTCCCCAACTATTCAGTTAATGTGGGCTAGATGGATTTTGGGAAACCTCTGCCCCAAATCACACAATAGAATCAATTGTGAGGTCACTCTATGTGGGCGAATGTGCCTTACATGTTCGTCACACATGTGGGGCACATACGCCTGTGAGGGGCAAATTCGCCACATGCAAAACAATTCACGAAAACAAGGTTTAAACACTCGATACAAAAAAACAACAACAACAAGGCAAGCTTTATTTATGGGGAATCTCAAAGTCATTGGCAGTCTTGCGAACACTGTCGCATGTAGTTTCAATGTGCTCATGGGCTCGACTTAGGATGTCTTCAGGAAATAAGCCAGGCTGACTTTTTTTCTTGTAGTGTCAGACCATTTTTGACGTTTTCTGATGATAATAAAATTGTTATTAATAACAACAACAGAAAATAAATGATCACAATGCTAAATAAATAGTTTGAGGCAAGTGCACCCACCCATTGGGGCAGGTTCACCCATCTGCCGGATATACCCCAGCCAGTGTTGCTGAACCTGCTCCACTATCACTTTTCGACAATTATCAATCCATTACAGCATTCTTGGTAGAGAAAGCGACAACGTGACACCGTGAATGTAACAAGGAGAGCCAGTGTTTGGATACCATGCAGTGTCGTTCAAAAGCCCTAACTACTTCTTGCGTAATAAGCTTATGAGGAGTTGAAGTATTGTTATTCTGGGGTTTGAACAACTGAAAAAAACAACATGTAAATATGTTTGTCTGGCACTGACTGCAAGAGAGCAAACAGCTCTGAAGACTGGCTAATAGAAGCAGAAGAAGAAGAAGGAGTTGAAGTACGAAGAAAAAATCACTTACCTACTAAGAAAACACAAATATCACGGTAGAAGAGCAGTCTAGATTTGCAGCCGTTTAACACAGACACAGATCAACCAGACGCCATTACTGAACGGCGTGGTAGTGTCGTACAGTCAAAAAATAGCTCGGTTCGCGCGTAATACCACCGTGGCGAATGTAGGCTACCCCTATGGCGGACTAGCCCCGGTCTCCCCTATTGTCAAATCTGCTTGATGTTATTAAAGATTGATAATTAGAAGAAGTTGATAAAGATATTTTAAATTTAAATAAAAGGCATTATTCACCGAAAGAAAGATAGTCTATTTACTCTATTTCCAAGTAAGAAAGTGCAGTATTTTGTAGAAGCTTCATAAAACTAATGATAAAACGTCCAAATCAATGGACTTTTTGTACTTTGTGGCACGTCCATAACTGACAGAACTCGCTGATATGGCTCACAAAGTTTTGTTCACATCTAAGCCATGTGCTAATGCCAAAAAGTAAACGAATGTGCAAATATCTGATTGTTAGGCCTATGGATTTGAAATTTTAGTTTTGTATTGTGATTTTCAGCACCGCCATAAAATATTTTCAATTCTGGGACGAATAGGACGAATAGGGCTAAATTAGGAATTTTAAGTTTAATATATGGGCATATGCAACTTCATTACAATTACTTTGGTTTTATTATCAGTTACATACATTATGAATAGCCAAAATATAATTAAAGAAATTAGCGTGAGGCCTACAAAGTTTTCAAGCATTACATGTGGGTCAATAACTATAAGACTGATATTATCATTAAATTATATGACATGGTCGATGCACCGATACACTACATTTTGCTGTTCTTACCATTGGCATCGGGAGAAAGAGGCGGTTAGCAAAGCTCCCCTTCCCCCTCATCTTCTTCTCTTCTATCCCATAACCCGAGCGAAGGTCGTTGGGGCACCATTTTTTGACAGTTGGATAATTTTGCGCCATTTGTCTCGGTCCTGTGCCGCCCTCTGGGAGTCTGCAAGAGACAAGCCGGTCCACTCCTTGATGTCATCATCCCATCGTCTCTTCTGCCTGCCTCTCTTTCTTCCACCTCGCACTGTGCCCTGCAGGATGGTTTTCGCCAGGCCTTCGGAACTTGCCACATGCCCATACCATCGGAGTTTTCTGGATTTAATGGCACTGAGTAGATCCTCATGAGGGCCGATGACGTAGGTGATTCGCTCGCGGACAGCCTCATTTGTAACTAGATCTTTGTAGGAGATGCTTACAATTTTACGTAGGCATCTCATTTCCATGGCTCTGATTCTTTTCTGGAGATCTTCTGTAAGTGTCTATGTTTCACAGCCGTACATAAAAACTGCCATCGCCAGGGAGCGCATCAGTCGAATCTTTGAGTAAAGTGAGATTGTCTTGCTTTGCCAGATGTTTTTTAGCTTGCAAAGTGCAGCAGTTGTTTGGGCTATTCTTGCAAGAATTTACGGCTTGGATCCTACATCAGATATTATGGATCCCAGATATTTGAAGGAGGAGACTTTCTCGAGTCTCGGACCGCCCACTTGTATTTTGGATTCAAACTCCATGTTTGCCATAACTTTGGTCTTTTCATCGTTTATTTCCTTGCCATACGCTAATGATGTTATCTCCAGTTTGGCTGTTAACTCCCTCAGTTCATCTTCACTGCCAGCTAAGCCATCTATGTCATCTGCAAAGCGAAGATTGGTGACTTGTCTGCCACCGATGCTGACTGTCTTGACATGGTCTTCCAGTGCATCGGTCATGATCCTTTCCAGGTAAATGTTGAAGAGTGTCGGAGAGAGTAGGCACCCTTGACGCACGCCAATGGTTGTTTTGAACCATTTGCCAGTGACTTAGTTGTGGCGGACTGCACTGGTAGCATTGTCATACTGACGTTTAATGACTGCAATAATGTTGGGGGTGATGTTATATGCTCTCATGGTTGCCCACAGCGCTTCATGCCAGACTCTGTCAAACGCTTTCTTATAGTCTACGAACACATGGTATAGGTGTTGTTGGTGCTGTAGGTATTTCTCACATATTAGTATCAGGTTAAAGATTTGTTCGGTGGTACTTCGCCCTGCCCTGAAACCTCATGGATTTGCAAAAATTGTAACAATTTCTTCAAAATGCGTCATTTTGCACCCCACCCTCCCATACCTTACATAAATTATGACGTCATCTTGGCCCCCTCCTATAAAGCTTTCTGCGGACGCCCATAATTCTTACATTTAGATTTAAAATTAGGCGTGATATGTATTAGATATAGGATATAGGCATATTAGGTAACATTTATTATTATTGTGCCTCGACGGCTTTATTTTGTTAAGGGTTAGCCAAAAATACGGCACCTATAGCCTAATAGGCATAGCCTAGAATTTAATTATAAATAAGACTTAGTGCTTTATATTGTTCATTTCATCAGGCTTTATCAAATGAACACTTTACAAAACTGTAGAAATATGTGATTCTTTGATCGATAGTCTTAGGGCGAAATTTATTATCTTGGTAACAGAAAGAGGTGAGGTGACCACTTCTCCATGTCAAATTTCACACATTAAGAAGCAAATTAGATACATTGAGAAATAAGCGAGAGATGGAAAATAGTCTATCAACAAAATTAATTAGCCTAGTTATGTTATTCAGTTAGTTATATGTTTGACGGCTAATCGACATCTATTTAGATAGCCTAAAATATAATAGGGCTTATGTTATACATTGAAAAATAAATTTAATAAAATATAAATTGTGTACTTCTTAACTATAAAATTGAAAAGATTTTACTAAAATTTTATGTTAATATGGTGCGATAAAGCACATTTTTGTGTAGCGACTCAAGTTCTTTAGCGTCTGTCGACGACACAATAAATGTGGTTTTATAATATGCTTTATTAGTCGTGTTTTACAAACCACCCATTATATGCTATGTATGGTTATAATATTTAAAGGGTTTTACATACAAGTGAACGAGTTTTAATGTGACACGCTTTGTGAGACTTCGCTCCCCTTAAGTTGTCATCGTTCCCCTTGAGCTATTTATTTGTTTAATCGCCCGACTGGACGAATTGATCGAACTCAAATGTCGTGTTTTTTATTTGTGTGTATAATGGTAACAAAAAAAAAATTAAACAATAAAAAGTATGTTGTGTGCTAATTTGAATAGTAAAGATATTAGACATTAAAAAAATGAACAGAACATGCAAATGGTGATAAATGTCCAACATTTTTGTGTAATTCTGAGAACAAATGATCTAACTGCAGGCCAGGGTGCGAAGTTTTGTTCAACGGGAGCTAATGAATTATAAACGCGAAAAAAAACGGTTAAGAGTGTATATTTTTATTGTAATACGATCAATAAATTATTTGAGGGTATCTCGGGCACTATCAATGGCCAACGAAGATGGAGAAAGATCATCCGACCATACCAGTCGGTAAAAACAGATGTCACGTCACTGGATTAGGTCTACTACCCATCGGCAGTAAAAAAAAACAGATGTGCCTCCCCCCACCACATCCATCTCAATCACCACAAGAACACTGCCAGTCTGTTAGTTCTCAATCACCACAAGAACACTGCCAGTCTGTTAGTTCTCAATCACTACAAGAACACTGCCAGTCTGTTAGTTCTCAATCACCACAAGAACTCTGCCAGTCTGTTAGTTCTCAATCACCACAAGAACACTGCCAGTCTGTTAGTTCTCAATCACCACAAGAACATTGCCAGAACACTGCCAGTCTGTTAGTTCTCAATCACCACAAGAACATTGCCAGAACACTGCCAGTCTGTTAGTTCTCAATCACCACAAGAACATTGCCAGAACACTGGCAGTCTGTTAGTTCTCAATCACCACAAGAACTCTGCCAGTCTGTTAGTTCTCAATCACCACAAGAACTCTGCCAGTCTGTTAGTTCTCAATCACCACAAGAACTCTGCCAGTCTGTTAGTTCTCAATCACCACAAGAACATTGCCAGTCTGTTAGTTCTCAATCACCACAAGAACTCTGCCAGTCTGTTAGTTCTCAATCACCACAAGAACTCTGCCAGTCTGTTAGTTCTCAATCACCACAAGAACATTGCCAGTCTGTTAGATCTCAATCACCACAAGAACATTGACAGTCTGTTAGTTCTCAATCACCCAATCACCACAAGAACATTGCCAGTCTGTTAGTTCTCAATCACCCAATCACCACAAGAACATTGCCAGTCTGTTAGTTCTCAATCACCACAAGAACATTGCCAGTCTGTTTCTTCTCAATCACCACAAGAACACTGCCAGTCTTTTAGTTAACATCCTTCTACTAAAAGATTCACTTTACTTGTTCATTAAATATAACTAGCAATCCTAATGTACTCTCATAGATGCTAGATTTATCCACCTTATGTTATCACATTTTGTAAGAAGGGTTTTAATTCATTTTGAGATTTAAAATCTTTCTAAAACAAAACGTACGAGCCTTCCAGCGCTTTAGTCCATGGTATAATGATGTAAGGCAGGGGAACCTTTTTGTCTGAGAGAGCCATGGACACCATATATTTTGAAAAGTAATTCTGTGGAGCCATACATTATGTTTTAAACTAAAAATTCAAGAAAATTTCCCTTTAATTACAACGAATGCAGGGTTGCTATTTTTCTGTCTTTTAGATTAGCGGAGTTTATCTCCTTTACCACTTTTGATGTTGAGCAGCATTATACTTTAGCTCATTTGTAGAATGAAAAGTTGATATGCAATTAATATTGTCATGTATATTAGTTTCCAAGTATTGGAACACGCAATGTTTATTCTCCCCCTCCCCCTTCTCTTTTTCTCACTACACACGATTTTGTGGGCGGGGCTTAGTCTTTCCATCTGCTTGACGTTTAGTAAGAAGGCGAGAGATTCTTGGTAATTTTGGTATTCAGTGTTGACCTCAAATTCTCGGAGTAGCTAAGAATGGTCGATTATGTCGGCATGGGGAAGTTCATCCATTTTTATTATGAGTTTTGTAGTGATACCATTATTTTCACCCCTCCTAGTAATAGGTCTGTCCCTTGCACAACTTGAATAGTATTTAATGATTTGTTTGTCTGAAAGGCAGTTAGTTTCGAGATAATTCCTTTTGAGAACGCTTGTGTTTGCACTATTTTATTCTAACTGTACATAATCTTCATAATATTGTATATATTGAACATATCAACTGAATTAAATTATCAACAACATTTACACTGAAGCTTCCTCGTCAAGTTACTATTCTATTTTGTTGTTTACAATACTATAATATTTATCTACTACTCTAACGTCAAGGAAAGGAACTGTTAGAACACAAATCCTGAGTTTGTGCCCAGGACTATAAGAAGAGTTCGTGTAATACTGAAACATAAATAATAATAACTAAAGTCTACCCTAGGACTAACGAGAATTATCAACAAGATCTACACAGCTCTGGACGTAACAATATGTAGATCAAAGTATCAAAGGAGTCTAAAGAATTTTTTTATTTAATAATCGAACATTTGTCTGCGAGCCAGATGCAGCCATCAATAGAGCCACATCTGGCTAGCGAGCCATAGGTTCCCGACCCCTGATGTAAGAGGTGAACCGGGGTGGGGTGCACAGCAGGGTCCTGTCCGAGACGGATTTGAGACAGAATGTTGCGCTCATTGATTCCTCCCCACCGAGGCTCGGAGACTCTCAGTAGTGCAATGAACCTCGGACGCGAAACAGGGGATGTCCCCCAATGCGTTAGCCCGGAGGTGTGCTCTTAATGTTAAAGTATCGGCGGTCTACACACATCGCCAGTCTTTGAAGTTAGCAATCGCCATCATGTTGGATTTTTCCGTGTTTTTTTTAAAACAAAATAATAACATATAAAGAAAAATGAAGAACCTTTTGAACTAAGCCTAAGCCCTATATTCAAGTTGTGGAGCTTTTCTACACATAACATTTTCTGCTGTAAAAAAATGTTTTTTTTAAATATTTATTCATTCCATTTTTCATTGTTTGTTTTTAATAAAAGAAAAGTTAACAACCACGGCATTAAAAAAAGCTCAAGTAAAGTATCGTATTGATTCTAAAAGTTTTTAGTAGCCAGTGGCGTAGCTAGGGTGGGGGGAGGGGGTTCAAATTTGAAAGTCTCCCCGGGCCCCCACTTGAGGGGGGCCCCCAAAGGAGTGTCCACATTTCTTTTTACATTAAATATAAAATATTACGCCGCTGCCATGTAATCTTGCTATTCACATTGTTATATTATTATAAGTTAGTGACCCTGTTGCATGTATTCAACACATACATGTATTAAGGATTTCAAAATTACGTATATCACACGCATGTAAAAACTGGTAAAAAGTTTACTAAAAACTGTCAATACATAACTCCGGTTTTTGTAAAACACGTTATCTTTGCGACATTTTATCGGTATCTTCAGTCTTCAGTGGCGTATTTAGGCATGTTCCACATGTTCCATTGGAACAGGGGCCTCACACAAAGGGGGCCGCCACACATCCCAAAAAAATTTTTTTTTTGTGACATCCCCATTCTTTCGTTGAAAAATTCAAATAAAATGCATTTATTCCCCTACAATTTTAAGCACTCCAGACCAACCAAGCTAAGTGAGACATACAATTTATTTATGATTTTACACAATGTAAAATGAATTAACGGCACTTTTCTTCTGAGATATGTGGAAGGCAGAGACGAGGTAGGGGTCAGTAATTAGTAAATAGGCTTGTGGTGAGCACTGTACTGGTACTGTGGTTGGATCACTGGACCGATCACTATCGTCCTAGCATCTGCTCATGTTTATGATATTTAGGCATCAGTTTTACCGAGATATTCTTCATGTATTTTAATCCGCCAAATTACTATCGTTTTTCGGTTTAGATACAAAGTAATGATAAAAACTGGGTAGTTATTGTAATGCTTAAAAATATACATATAAATTCTCTAGTCCTATACTATTTATATAATTTTCAAATATTATTTACAGTTTTAACATTTCAACGATATAAATTGTAAGCCATTAATTTTCGTATAAAGAAAAAAACATTAGAAATATTAGCTCAAATGAAACGGTCTTATTATTTCCCTTTAATTAATTTTTTTTTTCCACATTTGAGTCAATAGTGATGCCGAAAAAGTTTTGTTTTGTAATGTAACAAATATTACTGATTATTATTATTTCTTTATATACATTTAACGTTATGGTATTCATAACAAGATTTAATTATTAGAATATTTAAATATATTTAAAAAAATTTAAATAAAAAGCTGTAAATAAACATTAACTGCTTTAATTGTTTGTCGATTTAAGGAGTTTATATTTTAAACATTAATAATTACAGAAATTACTTAATTTATTGCTATTAAATAAGCCTCTTATATTTCTAAATTAATTATACAAATAAATTTGTTTTAGAATTAATTTTATTTATGTTTAATTAAAGAAGCTGAGCATAACAACTCCTTTAAATGTAATTAGTCTGTATCAATTAATGATTAGTCAAGTGTAGGTGACCTCTTTGTATGCTTAAAACAGCTTTCATGTGCGATAAAATCTGTTCACAGGTGTAATTTGAACCAAAAGCTGAAAGTAAATGAGCAAATGCCAAACAGTTGAGAATATGCAGATGACTTTCCTAAGCAGCTTCCTTACAGATTTTTTTTACCGCAAATGGGCACATTTGGATGCCTTTTTAAATGTTTAAAATTCAACTTGCTCCATTTTAAAAATGCCAATATTCCTCCACTTAAAAAAAAAGATCTACATCTAGAAGGTTGTAGTAAGATCAAACCAGCTAGGTTTGATGTGGTATGAAAAAAATGTGTCCATCAATTTGAAAGACTTGCCTTTGATTAGAAAACTCCACTTTGAGTGCGATAAAAGAAAGTTCGAGGGTGGGTGGGAGGGGGCGGTGAGCGGAATTTTTTTTTTAAAAAAGGGGCGGTGAGCCGAAAAAGGTTGAGAACCTATGGTCTAGATGATGTTATAGATGTCTTTACTGTACAGAAAGCACGACGTGAGGCGATATGAATTGAGATTTGTCACTTGTGCATTATCTCGCCAATAAACAACGGTATTATTCATTAAAAGAGTCTTAATGATTATTTGTTCTTACTTTTACTGATATAATGTACCGATTTGAATTTATACTTATATATTTATTAAGTACATTATCTCATGTCATAATGTCGATTGTCAAAATGCAGGGGCCCCTAAAGAGGCCAAGCCCCCCGGGCCCCCAAATCCCTAGCTACGCCACTGTTAGTAGCCTAATACAATTAATTTACATGGCAAATATTTGTTTTAGCAATAGCGTAAATAAAAAATACAATAATTGAAAGTTCTAAAATTTTATTTAAATAGGAAAGAAAAAGTAAAAAAAACAAAAGAAACTAAACTAGCTTAACGCATAACACTACAAAGCTATTATTACAAAATTGTCAAATGCACCTTCAATAATATAGCTTTAGTCTTTTTATGTACGGGTATAGTAGACACAACATTAAAGTCAATAGGCCTGTTAATATCTTCAACTCACTATACTATATTGTGAGTCACCATAGAGTGTTTCTAGCTGATATTCTACATGCTAAAAAAATCATGTTTAAATAGGCCTATATTATATAGATGTAAGCCTAGCGATATCTGATTATAAATAAGATGTAAAGTAAGATACACCAGTTAGAAAAGAAATATATTCATTAAAGAGAGTGTTTTCACTATGCGTAGTTTAATCCATAGGTTAAGTTTCAAAAGCTCCACTCCATTCATTGATAGCCTGGTTTCTGATACAGCAAGATATAATATAACCGAAAGCTTTTTGAAATTTAGAAATCGATATACATTTACTCGCAAAGTTTCCAATCAATCAGTTATTGGATATATCGATTTACCAGCGCGTAGTAGCACTAACACATCGATTTTGTGAAAATAGTTTTCTTCTACTAGAGAAATGAAAGTTGGATTAGATATAATTGTGAAAAATCTTTTTGTAATTTTGTATTTCTATGCTACAACTAAAATTATATACTCTCAAAATACTGGTGTTCTTTTACAACAGATGACATCTGGAGATAAATGAATTTTCACAGGACATTTCTGAATGTATTGTGGAGAAATAAATTGGAAATGTTTTGTACATTAGGAGTAAGTAACTTTGAAAAAGCATTCATTTTTATGTTCTCAGAGGCCTGTAATTGTTGTTTTTTGTTTACAAAATAAAAGGCTTAAGATAAAAAGAAAAATGTTAAATCTGTTAAACTAGGATCATAAGAACATATATTCAATGTGTAGACCTTTATCATAACAGTTCCTTTTATTGAAAAACAACAACACAGTATTAATGTTTTATTCACGTAATCAAAGAGTACTTTATCTCTAATTACTTATTACTAATTACATATGTCTGCTATTCATAGGCCTACAGCATACTTCTCTTATTGCGATCGAGTGTACACATTATTCTTTTTTTCCGTTATTTTCGTACAAAAAAATAAATAAAAAATTAGAAATCTATCTTTGTCTAATGCTACTTGCCTATATTCGATTGAGGATTTGTCTTGTCACTATAAACAGCATTATATAGGTAAGGTCGCCACACGTTCGGCAAAAGGAGGACATGTCCTCTATTTTAGCATAATGTTTTCCGTCTGGCAGGCGAAGCTAAAAACGTTTAAAATGTTCGGCTTTTGTAATATTTTATATTTTGTAGGCCTACAGTATAAACAAAAATATTAACACGCATAGAAAACCATTTATAAACAAAAGTAATCATTTAATTTTGTGCAAGGAAAAAAAAATAACTTTATGTTTTTGGCAGACTCTTGCATGAGTTGTAATGTTTAGTTTTGGCAGACTCTTGCATGAGTTGTAATGTTTAGTTTTGGCAGACTCTTGCATGAGTTGTAATGTTTAGTTTTGGCAGACTCTTGCATGAGTTGTAATGTTTAGTTTTGGCAGACTCTTGCATGAGCTGTAATGTTTAGTTTTGGCAGACTCTTGCATGAGTTGTAATGTTTAGTTTTGGCAGACTCTTGCATGAGTTGTAATGTTTAGTTTTGGCAGACTCTTGCATGAGCTGTAATGTTTAGTTTTGGCAGACTCTTGCATGAGTTGTAATGTTTAGTTTTGGCAGACTCTTGCATGAGTTGTAATGTTTAGTTTTGGCAGACTCTTGCATGAGTTGTAATGTTTAGTTTTGGCAGACTCTTGCATGAGTTGTAATGTTTAGTTTTGGCAGACTCTTGCATGAGTTGTAATGTTTAGTTTTGGCAGACTCTTGCATGAGCTGTAATGTTTAGTTTTGGCAGACTCTTGCATGAGTTGTAATGTTTGTTTTTGGCAGACTCTTGCATGAGCTGTAATGTTTAGTTTTGGCAGACTCTTGCATGAGTTGTAATGTTTGTTTTTGGCAGACTCTTGCATGAGCTGTAATGTTTAGTTTTGGCAGACTCTTGCATGAGTTGTAATGTTTAGTTTTGGCAGACTCTTGCATGAGTTGTAATGTTTAGTTTTGGCAGACTCTTGCATGAGTTGTAATGTTTTTTTTTTCAAAAGTTACCCAAGTGCAATCTGCGTTACAGATTTAATTAAAAAATTTAAATTATACTTCTGTACCTCTGTACACAATGGCAATGTGAAAGTGATTAGTGCTCAATGGACTAAATCACCAAGGAAATGACCACAAATGCATAAAAGTACTCTTTTTTCCCGAGTGGCATTCGGGCATGGAATGGGTTGCCTGAACAAACCAGGAAAATCAATAACCTAACATCATTTAAAACATTAATAAAAATGCAAGACTAGACTCGGACCACGGATGAGCGTAGGACGCAATAATCTTCTTTATAGAAGGAGCGTCTGTAATGTATAAGATAAGATAAGACCGCACTCTTTGTTGACTCTGTAGTCTGTAGGGGACATTATTCTCACAAAGTAGGCCTACAATTTGAAATATTGTATAGCTGAACAGTTTTAAGCATATATGATTGCTTTGGATGATCGTCTGTGAAATGTTGGCTCGTCCGAGAAATACATCATAATCTTTATTAAATACACAACAAAATGATTTTAGAATGGACTGTACTACGGTATTCAAATGATGTTTTTTTGTTTTTTTTGGCATGTCGAAGACAGTCTACATTAGATTATTTTTTTAACAAAACTGTTTCATTTCGTGGTCAGTTTTTCAATAGACAATTATTGGCAGCTCTTGTAATAATATGTTACTGATTTCGGTTTTAATCCGCAACGATTCAAATGAAACACTCAATATGTGCTCCGTTGTCCCTCTTTTTGTCTCACTATGTAATCCGTTTGATTCCCGTGTATCTGGCAACCTTGTGTTCTTTCATGTGTCTATTGTCAACCTCATCTGACTACTAACTATTCTTAGTTCAAGTCAAGTTATAAGTCAACAGTGGCGTACCAAACAATGCAAGATGAGATGGGGCAACGGGGAAAGATTGGGGGCGGTTTGGAGAGCAGGGGTCAAACAATGTAATGTCAGGAAGAACACGATAATGGAAGGGCAATAGCAGACTCCTTCAGATCTGCTGCTAACTCTTACTCTAAGCTATACAACCATATTGACAATTTTATCAAATTTGTATGAGGTAAAATGAATAACTGGTCTCAAGAATGAGAACTAGGTTTTAACAAATTAAAAACATCATAAAATGACCATAAATTAATATTTTAAAATACATAATTTTAAATTTCTCAATCTTAGTTTTGGAAAAACTAGGAACGTTTGGTAGACGTTGGAAATTTTTGACTTTCCTCTTTCCCCATGCGGTGGCTACGCTTAAGTAAGCCAATTGTAACTATGTAGAGCTCTCTACCTCTCTCTCGCTCTCTTCCAATCTCTCTCTCTCACGTTCTTATGGGTTATTGCGTTACAAAATATTGTTCTTCAAGTAGTGTTTCTGTTGCTTTTAAACTATTTCTATTAACCGTTATATTTTGGTATACGCAGATACTGTCTTTCCTTGTCCAAAGATGTATGTCAATCTATTATTGGCTATTGATCGCCAAAGCATTCAACACATTGCTTTCACTCAGTATACCTTACGCATACGACACTAAACAAACACATTCAAGCACACAAACGAAAGGGGAGGGCAGGGTCATATAGCACTGTACATGTCAAGAACTTAACGATATGACCGGAAAATTTTTTATCGCAACCTTATCAACATTCTTCTAGTCACAGCGGGGGTCCCTAGTGAAAGACGGTGTGACTTTCAGCTAACAAAACTTTATGGCTTGAAAACATTCAAATAGAAAAACTTCAAATTAAAAATGTATCATTCATTTTAAATTAACTTTTTCAAGTATAGTAGGCCATATTTTAAGAGTTGTTAGTTCAGTCGTGTGTACAATAGAAATTATTATCGACTGTTTAAATCTATTTATCTATTTATCATCTATCTATCCTCTATCTATCCTCTATCAATCATCTATCTATCATCTATCTATCATCTATCTATCATTTATCTATCATCTATCTATCATCTATCTATCATCTATCTATCATCTATCTATCATCTATCTATCATCTATCTATCACCTATCTATCATCTATCATCTATCTATCATCTATCTACCTATCTATCTATCATCTATCTATCAACTATCTATCATCTATCTATCTATCTATCATCTATCGATCATCTATCGATCATCTATCGATCATCTATCGATCATCTATCGATCATCTATCGATCATCCATCGATCATCTATCGATCATCCATCGATCATCTATCGATCATCTATCGATCATCTATCGATCATCTATCGATCATCTATCGATCATCTATCGATCATCTATCGATCATCTATCGATAATCTATCGATCATCTATCTTCTATATATCATCTACCTGTCACCTTTCTATCATCTATCATCTATCTATCCTCTATCTATCCTCTATCTATCATCTATCTATCATCTATCTATCATCTTTCTATCATCTATCTATCTATCACCTATCTATCATCTGTCTATCATCTATCTATCATCTATCTATCATCAATCTATCATCTATCTATCATCTATCTATCATCTATCTATTATCTATCTATCATCTATCTATCATCTATCTATCATCTATCTATCATCTATCTATCATCTATCTATCATCTGTCTATCATCTATATATAATCTATCTATCATCTATCTATCTATCATCTATCTATCATCTATCTATCATCTATCATCTATCTATCATCTATCTATCATCTATGAATCATCTGTCTATCATCTATCTATCATCTATCTATCATCAATCTATCATCTATCTATCATCTATCTATCATCTATCTATCATCTATCTATCATCTAACTATCATCTATCTATCATCTATCTATCATCAATCTATCATCTATCTATCATCTATCTATCAACTATCTATCATCTATCTATCATCTATCATCTATCTATCATATATCTATCATCTGTCTATCATCTATCTATCATCTATCTTCCATCTATATATAATCTATCTATCATCTATCTATCATCTATCTTTCATCTACCTATCATCTATCTATCCTCTATCTATCATCTATATATCATCTACCTATCATCTATTTATCAGCTATTTATCGTCTATCTATCTATTTATCTATCAATCTATATATTTATTTATCTAACTATAGGGCCTACTATTATCTATTCTATCTATCTTATTATTTAACTCTTTCCATCTATGTTACTATCTATCTACCTACCTACTAACCTATATATCAACCTATCTTTCTATGCATCTATCAATCCATCTTTCTATCAATCTATTTTTATTTCTTTTTTCTTCTTGTCTTATTGTCTACCCTGTTTTGAGAAAGAAAAACGTCCAATATTATAATAAGTTAAAATGATAGTACACTATTAATTAAAGACAACTAATTAATGGAACATAAAAATGGCTATTGAAATGTGTATTTACATATTATTTACGTTTAGTATCAGAACAGATATAGTTTGACTAGTAATATCAAAGACATCATTAATATATATATATATATATATATTCTTTCTATAAGAAATGTTATCATACGAAAGAATATTTACTTAAACATATTACATTCTGTTGTGTTAACAAGTCTCAAGCTGAACATATCGCAGCTCGTAGGCTACTTTAGGAGTGACCTTATCAGAATGTAATGTGTACCTATTGTTATTGAACATTATTGTTGACTTGTGGTGAGTCTTGTTTGTGCTAGTCCAGTTAGATAGCTCTAGTATGCGTTGGTTTCGTTTTCATTGTTTATAAAAATGTTGCTGTCGTATTTTATTTTGGCAGTGTACAATGCCGCATTGCTAGAGTTTATTACTAAGCTATAGATCTATAGGTATTTCATACTACATCTTTAGTTTAATTAGTAGCACTGCTCGCTGGTTATTAGCTTGGTGATTTTACTTATGAGCCACTGGTAATTAAAGGATGTATAAATTATACAACAGATATTTATTGAATTTTTTTATAAAACATTATTGGAGTATGAATGTTAACCGAGACAAAAGATTTTTAATTGCATTTTAAAATGTTTGTTAAGCCGCCTACTTAGTGGATTTTGTGCTGCTCATTTTATATTATAGCTCAGTATTGATTTTCTTAGCTTTTGTTTTATTTTAGCTCTCTAAGATTGAACAAAAATAATTCTTAATTAGACTAGCTTCAATGGTTACGTCACTTTGATAAAAAAAATATGTGTAAAATATTTCACATTCCTTATAGTCAAATAAGATGTAAAACTTTTGAAAGGTAAGCCTACACTTAGTAGCAGAAAACATACTAATTCATTCGTAATTAGCAATTACATAGGTAAGCTTATAATCAATACACGAGAAAGGTAAAACAAAGAATGAATCGCTCAGCAGAGATAGATGCTGTCTAATTATGTAGAAACCCATGGTGTCTGCTTCACATTATTTATAGACCAGTAGAGCAAGAAATGGAAATCAATTTTAACACTAACAACAACAACAACGAGTAAGGTAAAAACTAATCTATATCACATCTTAAAAGTAATTTGAAGCTCTTTGAAAAGTTATAATTCAATGATAACCTATTCATACAATAAGGCAAAAAAGATAGTGTTGCTAACTTACAATGGCTTATTGTTTGGCTTATTGTTTGGCTAACGAAATCTGAAATGATATGATCAACAAGTGCCCCCCCCCCCCCATGCTTTTCAGATTTATAATTCATAGAGGGTATTGTTATGTGACGTAGTTCAGACTGTGAATGGTAGGGTATACTTGTGCAGTAGCCAGTAACCTAGATCTAGATAAAATATAGAGAGTGTAGAACGTTCTTTATAATCTTTATAATTTATTATAGGTCTTAAAATTATTTATTTTAGCTAAAAAAAAGTATAGATCTACGTCTACGTATTATTTGAAGGGCTTTTCTGTGTCAAGAGAGTTGTCTTAAAAACTAAACAGATGAATCTACGTTAATTAATTTAGTCTAGAATCTAGTTGTAAAACTGATTAGCCTAAAACTCATGGACTAGTTTGACAATATTATTAATATAGGCCTATATTATATTATTCTAAGTCCAAGTTTGCCGTGTTTTACGATTCATAGATGGGAGGAGATTTAATGTAATTAAATTTGTATGGACGTATAATCATATGACGTATAGTCTAATTTGATACAGTGCTACTCTAGTTTCTTTTATAACAATGCGCCAATCACACACTTTTCGTTGGTTAGCAACGAGTATACAAAAGGTTGATTATCCTGGCAAGGCAGGCAGCAGCCGAGACCTGCTCTAAAATAATAATGAAGAGTTACTTCCTCTTAGAAATGTTCTGTGATAGCATGTCACGCATTGTGCTAATTAAAGTTTGCTGCGTGGAAAAAATAGAACTTCTCTACTAGACAACTTTAAATTAAATACTAGCCTATGTAGGGCCTAGAATATGTCGACTTTTGGATATCTCTTTAGTTTCGCAGGCTTTGATCGAGACAACCTCTCATTTTAACTTGTTATACTTTTCAAAGGTAAGATACTTATATAATAATAATACCTATAGTATAGAGTATAGAGAATAAAGTCTAAAGACCAGGGGCGAAGCCACAGGGGGGGCTGAGGGGGGCTAAGACCCCCCCCCCCCCTGGAATAAAAAAAAAAAAATTCAATAGATTTTTTTTTAAATAAGTCCTAAATTCGTAAAAAATTTGGTAAATGTTTATCACGCGAAAGTTCAGCCCCCCCCCCCCCCCCCGGTATTTGGTAAATATTTGTCACGCGAAAGTTCAGCCCCCCCTGGAAAAAATTTCTGGCTTCGCCCCTGCTAAAGACATAGCTATTGGTAACACATTTAATGGATTTATATTAGCTATAATGAACATACTATTTCAGCATTTTAAAACTATTTTTGTTTTTGTTGCTGCATATGGTTGAAGAGTTGAAGACAACATGCAGCGCTTTATTGTTTCAGAAAATAGTGTCGCGTCATTTTCAGATTAAGATTTAAAAAAAAAATTATGCATTCGGCTGCAGAACGATGATCATAGTTAAAATAAATAATTATATTATTGTATTGTTAAATAAAATGAATTAATGAAAAAAAAAATTACATTCAGCCGATACAATTGGCTACATGCCATCCACGTGAATTTTGCGAGATTTAATTCAATTGTTATACCGGCACATCTTCCATGTCCCATCCCTGTATTTTCGTATTTACACTGGTAAAGTTTCCTATGTTTCAGTAGCGTAGCCAGGGGGGGGGAGCAGGGGGAGTGGCCGCTCCCCCAACGACCATTTTCGAAAAAAAAAGGGCCTTTTCAATAAAAAATTATTTAATTATTAATTTTAACAAGCCACGAAGCACAATTCATGCTGTTTCTAATTAAAATATTATTTTTTTCTTTAAATTGCATTTCAACAATTTTATTTATTACAATCATTTTGAATCATTCAGCGTACCAACAGCGTGTAAGAAAAGCTGATCAACACTATTAATTTTATTAGACAATTTATTTAGTGCCGTAGTAAGACCAAGACCAAAAGAAACGGAGCTTAATATAGAAAATCATTAAAGCGTTTCATATTTAATATAAAAAAAATTAACCTGTTTGTTATTATCAGCTTTTAAAAAAAAAATCCATTCATGGCGAATACACAATTTCATTACTAAACGTACACATTAATAGAGTCGATATCAACATTTGAATTTAGATCTAGGATCTAGATATAGTTGTCAAGAAATTATTGTAGTAATAGATATAAAGTCCTTAATGTTTGATCTCAGTATAACTGAGATTTACTATCACATATTAATTTAATTCAAAAGCATTTCATTTCAATGAAGTTGTAATTTAGAGGAAGAGATACGTAATAATTATACAAACTGAGTAGTTATTTTAATGTTTAAAAATGTACATGTACATTATTTAGCCATAAAATATTTATATAACTTTTAACTATCTTGTGTAATTTGATAATTTTAGAGTTATAAATTGTAAGGCATTAATTTTTATTAATGGAAACATACAAGAAACATATTAAAAATTAAATATTATTATAAATAAAACGGGTTAATTATCTACCTTCAATTAAATTCTCCAAAGTTGATGCTAGTGATACCAAACGAGTTAATTGTTTTAGTATAACTAGTGTACTTCTAAACATGCTCATCTATCTTAATTTGCCTTAAATTAGGGGAAAGAGTTAATTTAAAAAAAAATAGATTTCACGAAAAGATATGCCTAGTTTCAATGCAAATCCATTCCAGTTGCCCAACACTTCAAGTGCTTTTGTACCCAGTCTTGTAAATGAAAGTTTAACTCACTGAAACGTGTCGCCAAGTCATACAGAAACATTGGCTTCAACAATCAGTTCTCCTCTTACAATAACGGAATTTTTTTTTCTACATTAAAATACATTTTAATTGCTTCCAGACAAGTAAAAAAACTACCCAAGACTTTACCTATACTCCGTATGACTTTTTTTCTAGAAGAGACTTGAAAAAATATACAATTATTATTGACAATCTTAACAATAGATTCAATCACAGATTGCAAGTCCAATGATGGGAGCTTAGCATACAAACATTCCTGAACTAAAACAGTCGACGTCCAGTGTGATTCCCATGTAGTTCGCCATGCAGCATTCACTAATTATACTGGCATACGTTGTTTTCACTTGCATTAAACAATATTCCTGGAGGTCTTTCTCGTGTCACTGAAAATCGTTCTGCGTGCCAAAGGCCAAGTCTATCACGCGTGCCTTAGATTGCCGATCCCCGCTATAGAGCATTCGCGTTGATTCTATAAATACTTTTCGATACTAGATGTTCATCCCGAAAATGAGCTGTAGATGCAATCAATTTTGCGGAAATTCCCATCACTTTTAGCTGCTAGAAAAAGAATCGTGAATGGTTAAATAAAAACTGCATTATTATACAGTTTGTCTCCGGAGGCACAGGATTTTCTTATAACTTGATACGTACGAATTCTTAGTTATTCTATTAATCTGGAAAAGTTGCAAAAAGTGGGTCCTTTTCCCTAAGATTTCGCTCCCCCTAGCGTCAAAACCTGGCTACGCCACTGCTATGTTTGTGACAGTTTATTTATTCTGCATGAATACAAACAAAAAATTTTGGATTTCTTACGCCACCTGATCCCCCCCATCTCCGCAAAGGCGAAGTAAAGATATTTTTCGCCCCATGACGAACTATAAATTGGCGTTCTCGTCCCCCTCTCCGTTCAATCACATTTGTCTCAATATAACGTTGTAAGACGCATTTTGGCGACCCTTTACCTTGGCGTCCGGGGACATATGTCGTATCCGCCTATTTCTCTCAGCCATCCATCATATCTACCTTCCCACTATAAAAAGTGTCATTCTAAGACATATCTACAGTGCCCTCACATAGGGGAGGGCAGAGGGGGCGGCAAATATATTCTTTCTTCCCGAGTGGTATTAGGGTATGGAATGGGTTGCCTGAACAAACCAGGAAAACCAGTAACTTAACATCATTTAAAACAATAATAAATATGCAATACTAGACTCGGACCACGAATGAGAGCGTAGGACGCAATAATCTTCTGTATAGAAGGAGCGTCTGTAATGTAGGCCTCTAAGATAAGATAAGTTCATACCAAAAATTTTAGAAGAGTTGAAACTTGAGAATTTGAACCACAAATTGTGAACAAAAGGAATAATAAATAAAGATAGTAGAAGTTAACTTCTTATTTATTTACACTCAAAATGTTTTATACAAAATGAATGTTTCACTTTTAATAAGCTCACAAAGGTTTCACTAAAGATTGGCTCATCTAGAATATTCTTAATAAAAAAATGCATTTTAACATTTCTTTAATCATAATAACTAAGCGCAGACACTAAACAAAGCAGTTACAGTATGCAAGGGGGCGTCGCTAAAACTTATGCCCTGGGACGCTAAATAGGCTTGTGAGGGCCATGTATATCTTATAAGTTTACAGACGTTCCTTCTAGATAGAAGATTATTACGTCCACTAGGGCCAAAACTCCTGCAGGGCGACAGGGATCCGTCGGTGGCAGGGCTAGAACCCGCGACCTGTCAGTTGGTTTTTGGATGACAGTCCGGCGAACTAACCGCTGGACCAGTCGGCTTCACATCTACCTATTGTGTACAATAACAGAGTTGGTCTACAAGCAAACGCTTATCAATAGATAGTCTTGCTTACATGTGTAGGTTTTGTCATTTTGAGACTTTCTATTCAGGACATAGTCTAACAGATTAGGACCATTGACAAACAAATCTACTCGGCTCTTGAAACTCATTATGTTTTCAGGTGTGGCCCAGAGAAAACGTGTAGCCTACGGTATAAACTAATACTTTAGTTTACATTGGGGTAATGCCAATCAATGTCCAAAGTAAACACTGAATGCCACATGATCTTTGTTTGATCTTTGTACCCAAAGTACTTCACATTGATGTAGGCTAATGTAAAGCTAGGCTAGAAAACTAGAAAAAAAACTTTGTTGAAATGTACAGTAATGATGACTCAATGTTTGAAATGTACTACGTAATGTATTGTAATGTATACATGAACTCCAGAATTCTATACAGTTAAACATGATAGAGTAAATCCAATTTTTTGACGTATGAAAAGTTTTTTAAGTTATTTTATATACATTATTATAGGATGTGTTTTCAAATGCATTTGTCCAATTAAATGTAGACCCTATATGTCGGCTATATGTTGGCTATATGTTGGTTGGAGGTTAATACTTAATACACATGTTCTATGATATAATCTACATTAGGACAGGCCACAATTTATGTTAGGATTCGGATAACGTAGGTAACAAAGTAAAGTATCTTTTTCAGCTCATGGTTACTTTGGGCTAGTAAGGCAGCGTTGACCAATTTCGTAGTCAATGCATTAAGGGAATTGTGTGGCCAGCAAAATACCCAGTGACTTGTGCGCTGGGTAGACTAAGTAACTTTCCTCCAGTCTTTGCGCTCCAACGGGATTTTACCCGAGATCTTCAGTATGACCATTTGACCGCGCTACCACTGAACCACTTTGCCTACACTGAGCCTATTCTACAAAATAAATGGAGAATATTTAATAATGTTTATTATCAAACTTGTTTCATTAGTTCAAATTAAGAAATTTAAGAAACGCTTTTTTTTCTCATTCAAGGGTTTTAACATATTTAAACAAACGTAGGTTGATTTGAAAGAAGCTTTAGGCCTATACATATAAAGGTGAGATTAGCAAAGTTGAAATATTAACATTGATTATAACTTTTTACATAATATATCGTTTTGCCATTTTTGACCGGGTTTAGCTGCTAAGTTTTTTTAGCCTTTCCTTATATACGGCTGATTATAACTTTTTACATAATATATCGTTTTGCCATTTTTGACCGGGTTTAGCTGCTAAGTTTTTTTAGCCTTTCCTTATATACGGCTGATTATAAGAGGTACTGCGCGTGATTTGTTTAATATTACTTACATTTTAGAAGTCTTTACTCATTGGATTTACTTACTATAGCCTACATAACTCATAACTGATGACTTTTAGGCTTACTCTTACATTTAGACTTTAGACGTATTCATGACTTTATTGACTTACAAAGGAAGAAAATAGAAACCACTTGATGGGTTAATTGCTAACAATGTCTAGATAACAGGCCTGCTGTATACAATGTCTAGATAACAGGCTTACTGTATACAATGTCTAGATAACAGGCCTACTAAATACAATGCTTTTAAGCGCTTTAAAGGTAAAATAACTAACTTTTAAAAGAGTCATTTTTGGTCTATAAAGCTATTTGTTCAGTTTCCGATGCCACGACAAGGGCACTACGGGCAAGTTGGTGCAGAATTTCCGTTTTTTTGGGTGGAGATAGTGAGACCAAAGCTCGTGCATGCCGTAGAGAATAGTTTCATGAGGTGCTTCATGTCTGCGCAGTCATGCGCGAACAGAAAGTTCCATATTGTCTGAACGGGTTTGAGATCTAGACTGGAACCTCCTTGGATTAAGGAACTCTTATCAAAATGGTAGCAGATCTTAAATTCTCCCATCACTGTCCCTGAACGCTTCCATCAGCACGGCGGAGAACATGAGGCTGAAGAGGGTAAAGGCTAAGACACATGCTTGCTTCACACCATTTGTCACTGCAAAAAGGGTTCAGAGTAGGTGCCCTGTTCATAAACTATAGCAAACATGCCGTTGTGAAGTTGTATTACCATTTCAATGAAAGTATCTGGGCATCCGAATTCGGCCATTATAATTTGGTATCACATGCCTTGGTGATTTCCACAAATGTGTAGGCCTATAGCCTAGAAAATTTGTATTGCATGACAATAAAAGAGAAATACAATAATTCTACAACCTAACACTTGCATTAATCCACAATTTTATACATCTGTCTTGCATTAATCCACAATTTTATACATCTGTCTTGCATTAATCCACAATCTTATACATCTGTCTTGCATTAATCCACAATTTTATACATCTGTCTTGCATTAATCCACAATTTTATACATCTGTCTTGCATTAATCCACAATTTTATACATCATTCTTGCATTATTCTATAAAAACTAATACATTAATCTTCTTCTTCATTATACTGTGGAGACCGCGCTATACCAGAGGAAAAAGTCCTCAATGTAAGGATAAGTTGATTACAAATACCATGGGATCAAAAGAATGCATTACTACTCATAATATTTATAACATACAACAAGAGTTTTAAGCTTAAGCCGACGACGAAGTTTCATTTGCTTGTCCAACCCTTAAACACTAATACAATAATCTATATTACAAATACTTAATCTACAACACAAGTAGATTAATCTACAAAAATAAAGCCATATAACTCGACATTTAGACCTCTCACAAACAGATGTTGCACCTAATAACTAGTACAATTTGGACGTTTCCGAGATTTCTATAAATAAGCTTATACTAAAAGAAGATACTAAGGCCGGGACTATTTTAGTTTCTGGTGAACAGATATGTTGAACTTCTTCAACTTCCCAAAGCTAAATTCAGTCACTGTCCAGTCTAATAAAAGCAACTTGTCAAGGGCAACATTGGCCAATGAGATCAGCGCAGGATTATCTTGCACTTCAATTGAATTTCTTTTTCTATTCCGCACTCTAGTGACCAATGCATTGTACTACTAATTAAACATGACTGTGATACGTCATTTATTGTTGTTGTTTTTTTAATGCTATTTTATATTTTGAACTAATTAAATTATGTGGCTTATACAATCGCTAGTAGAGTATAGCATTAGTTAAACAGAGTAGACTATATTCTAGTTCAGGGGTCGGCAACCTTTTGCATATAGTGTGCTAGACTAGGATTTCTAATTATTTTTATAGGACAAATTATTTAATGCCGTAGCAGGACCAAGACCAAAAGAAAAGGAGCGTTATAGAGGAAATCTATATAGAGTTTAAAATTTAATAACGAATTAACCTGTTTGTTATTATCATCTTTTTTTTAAAAATCCATTCATAGCTAATACACAATTCTAGAATATGTTATAATCTATGCACATACAATTAAGCGGGAGAAATAAGTAGTAATCATACAAACAGGGTAGTTAATGTAATGTTTACAAATGTACATATACATTCTTAAGTCATATAATGTTTATATAATTTTCAACTATTTTAAACATAAATTGTAAGCCTTTTATTTTTTTTAAAAGGAAATAAAAAAAAAAATTAGAAATATTAATGCAAAGAAAACGGGTTAATTATCTCCCTTCAATTAAATTCTCCAAATTTGATGTTTGTGATGCCAAATTAGTTAATTGTTTTAATATAATTAGTGTACTTCTGAAAACGCTCATCTATCTTAGTTTGCCTTAAATTAGGGAAAGAGTTAAATGTTTGAAATTAATTACACGGCAAGATATGTCCAATGCAAATACATTCCAGTGCTCCAACACTTCAAGTGCTTTTCGACCCCGTCCTTATGTATGCAAGTTCAATTCACTGAAACGTGTCGCCATGTCATTCAGAAACATCGGCTTCAACAGTCAGTTCTCCTCATTCAATACCGGAAATGTTTTGTTTTCTTTCATTAATATATATCTTAATTACTTCCAGTCTAAAAATGGATCTATCATTGGCGTGCCTCAAAGGTGCCTACTCTCCCCAACACTCTTCAATATTTACCTAGAAAGGATCATGACTGATGCACTGGATGACCATGTCGGGACAGCATCGGTGGGAGACCAGTCACCAATCTTCGCTTTGCCGATGACATAGATGGCTTAGCTGGCAGTGAAGATGAACTGAGGGAGTTCAAAGTTCTTCAAACAGCCAAACTAGAGAAAATATCAACGGCGTATGGCATGGAAATCAAAGCTGAAAAGACCAAAGCTATGGCATACGTAGAGTTTGAGTCCGTAGTACAAGTGGGCGGTCAGAGGCTCGAGAAAGTCTCCTCCTTCAAATATCTGGGATCCATAATATCCGATGTAGGATCCAAGCCATAAATTCTTGCAAGAATAGCCCAGACTACTGCTGCACTTTGCAAGCTAAAAAACATCTGGCGAAGCAAGACAATCTCACTTTACTCAAAGATTCGACTGATGCGCTTCCTGGCAATGGCAGTTTTTATGTACGGCTGTGAAACATGGACACTTACAGCAGATCTCCAGAAAAGAATCAGAGCCCTGGAAATGAGATGCCTACGTAAAATTGTAAACATCTCCTACAAAGATCGAGTTACAAATGAGGTTGTACGTGAGCGAATCACCAACGTCATCGGCCCTCACGAGGATCTACTCAGCGCCATTTAATCCAGAAAACTCAGATGGTACGGGCATATGGCAAGATCCGAAGGCCTGGCGAAAACCATCCTGAAGGGCACAGTGCGGGGTGGAAGAAAGAGAGGCAGGCCGAAGAGACGATGGGATGCTGACATCAAGGAGTGGACCGGCTTGTCTCTTGCAGACTCCCAGAGGCGGCGCGTGACCGAGACGAATGGCTTAAAATCATCCAACTATCAAAAAATGGTGCTCCAATGACCCTCACTCGGGTTATGGGATAGAAGAAGAAGATATACCTTAATGGCTTCCAGTAAAAAATGGATCTATCCAAGACTTTACCTATAATCCGTATCACCTTCTTCTAGAAGTGACGTGAAAATTCAGAAACTAGAAAATTGACTATCTTAACAATAGATTCAATCACAGATAGCAACCCCAATGATTAGAGCTTTGCATACAAACATTTCTGAACTAAAACATTGACGTCCAGTGTGATTTCCATGTAGTTCACCACGCAACACCCATTAATTATGATGACTTACGAAGTTTTCACTTACATAAACAAATATTCTTGGAGGTCTCTCGCGTGCCACTGAAAATCGTTCTGCGTGCCAAGTTTGACACGCGTGCCTTAGGTTGCCAACCGCTTTTCTACTCTATGTAAACACCAAACATAACGTTACTTATTACATTGTACATGACAATCACTCATATAATAATGGAGTCACTGAATACATTTGAAATATTTACACAACTATATTATTATTAATAAAGGTTGGCAAACAAATTAGTTGTGCATTGGTAGGACTAATAAATTAGTACAAAATAAAAAGAGTACAATATTTTGTGTAATGTGTATAACACCTGGGGATAAGAAAAAAAAACACAGATGCTAAAACATATCATGAAAAATGTCGAACACGAAAATGCTTTACTAAAAATAAAATATGAAGTAGAATTGAACGGTAAATTGAATTGTCTTTTCATTATAAATCTATTTATAAATCTCGTAATGTGGTTTGAATGAGAGTCTTTTTAGACAGTGACACATGTTGTGAAGAAATAGAACCAAAACTAATTTTTTTTTTTTTTAAATGGAACTATTATAATGTTATTAAAATAGATCATTGAATTCTGTGAAAATAATATTTATAACCAAATATGTCTTTATAAGGTGAAGTTGTTAAACAGTAGGCTACATTGGGGAGTTGGAAAGAAATCTCTTCAATACCATGCAAAACTACTGCTTTTAGTCTTGTTCATTTTCTCACAGTGGTTTGTATTTTATGCGTTCAATGTTGGTTCACCTAAAATGGAAACAAACAATGGCCCGCCTATTACGCCTAACACAATGTGCATTGTTTCCCTCTCTGTTTTGGAAAGGGCCCGCCCTCTTTGCATACCTGCCATTAGGTCTATTTTAGGAAACAAAGGGACAGTATTTTTGGATCACTCTGAAGCCAAAAATGTTTGATTTTGAGGTTGAAATACTGCAACCTAATTATTTCCGTGTTGTTGTTCACTATTTGTGGCATCGAAGGCACAGAAGGTTCTCTTTTAGCTCAACACTTTCCCGACTTGGACTATTTTCTGGTCTAGTTTCTTCTTTAAATAGAATGCTAAACTAACCAAACCAAAAAAAGATTTTGATCGCGGGTCCGATTATAAAAGGCCAAGACCAGTGGTCAGTAAGACCATTTAGAGTTTCGTACTGATGTGATTGTTGCAAAACTGTTCGTCTTGGACTATTATATTTTGTGAGTAAATTACTGATCATTGGCAATAATTCTAAAACTTAAATTCATCTGTATTTATCATTTCTTCATACAACTATTCAATATAATAATATCTATGAGCTTATTACTTTTTATCCATTTATTACTGAAAAAAATGTTTCAATTTTAAACATTTGAAAATGTTAAGCCTACCAGGGTTAAACTTAGGCTTCTGTAGTTTTATCTGGGCTAGTCGTAAAGTTCTATGATATTGATTTCTATCAGGACTAGCTAGACCTAGGGAGTTTCTTTTAAAGGTTACAACATGTTATGTATGAATCAGGTAGACTTACAACTCTCGTAAATTATGTGAACCAATCTCAATATCTAGAGAAAAAAAAACAACAGCTTTAAACCAGGCAATTGTAAGAGCACTTTAACAATACCACCACAATCAGCATTCTGTTATATATAGCTTCATCATCATCATCATCATTATCTCCATAGTGATCGCAAGACGGTTAGCTTACTACTGCAATAATTATTTAGCAAAAAACTCCATTTAAAATACATTTTACCTTTGTGTTAGCACGATTGTTTCCCTTGAATAAATGGACTCTATAAAGCTATTTAAATTTAAATGTATAATAAGGCATAGTTTACATGCTTTCTCAGATAATAACATTGGCCGTTTAAATAATGTGATTGTCTACTGACTTGTTCTCTTTTATTTTAAAACTATTGACTCTAAGCCTACCATCACAGTGCTATAGACTGGAGTCTTAACGTTTTCAAAATTTCCCTGTGGAGATAGTTATTTACATGATTGATAAGTGCATTAATAGCATAGACTAATGTTTGCATAATCTTGTATAAAGACTCTCTGTTTATAGTAGTGTGTAACCGTAATAATCTCTTATTCGTATCATTTACTTGAGGACTCATTAATTTAGTAATCAAGAAGTGACTGTGAAAACCCAAGGATACAAATTGTAAATTATTTGCTTAAGAGTAAAAGACATCTGTATTCCTGATACTCTTGCTATGGTGGCATCTCAGGACATCAGTAAACATTCATACTAATGTATCAGTAGGCTTGCAAAGTTCAAGACTTTATAACACAGATATACATAGATAATACTTTGTTCAATTGTAGGCTTTCTATATTGTTTAATGAATTTTAAAACCAGAAACCTATTAAATTTGTATTAACTTGTTACATGATAATATGCAAGGAAATATACTTGGATTGATTTTTTTTAGTAGCACTGCTAGTTAGACAGACAAAGTTCTATATAGTATTGTATAACATAAAGCTAACCATAGAAGCTAGTTAAATGATTCATTGTATCTACGATTACTTAACATAAAGGCCTAAAATAGTTTAAAGAATAAAAGGCAAAACTTGAGTAAAATGATAACAATTTCTTTCATTCATGCAGAATACATTAAAACAACACAAGACTGAAGTAGAAATACAACAGTTACTCAGTGCTCCTAGCTAATGCTGACAATTATTTCTAGTAATGATACCAAACATGACAGCACCAGATGAAAACATGTATCAATTACATAATTTGCCTGAGGAAGTAACACAGGTAAATTATAGTCTTAATGTCTGGCTTATGTATTTCATCAATGTGGCCTATTACCTTTGCTCTAAAGGTTGAATTTAAAAAATGCTCATTAAATCAAATCCTATTGTCTCCAGGTAAAGAAAGAATTGATCAAGTCATTTGTCCACTCTAAAAGAGTTGGTAGTTACCTGCTTGGACGAACACTTGGCGTTGGTAGTTTTGCCAAGGTCAAAGAAGGCATGCACATGACTACCGGAGAAAAGGTGAGCCATCTCAATTTTTTAACTAAACACAACTAAAAATTCACCGTCTTCAATTCGACTTTAATTGGGGTGCAATTCTATATTGACCCGGGATACGAAATCGAAGTTAACGGGTCGATAAAGATGGGGGAAAGTTCAGGTCTTGGTCTGGGATATTTTGTGATTATTAATAAATATTAAATACACGATTTAACAAACACTATGTTTTCCTTCTAAAAAAAAAAGGGCATACTATATTATAGGAAAATTGCGTGTAGATGTAACTCATAGTTATAGGCTTGTTGTCTATATGCAATACAAATTAAATATTACTGAGTCATAGGGTAATAGTATAGAAATATCTGAGTCACGAAACTAAAGCTACGGAAACGTTGTTTTAGAGTAAGCTTACTACAAACTGTTAGCATGGATAAACGAGTCTGTCTTAGAGTACAATTACGACAAATTGTTAGCGTGGATAAGCTAGTCAGTCTTGTTATTCAAATGAAGTCGTATATAGGGTGGAGACAGTGCGTCTTTAAAGTTTAACATTTCCTCAGAGCGCGTGGGAACGAAGATAGGCCTACAAAGATAGGCCTAAGCCTACAATTTGGATTTCAGTAATATTTAATTTAAATCTAAGATAAGATAACAAAAGAAATAATATTGTTTTATTGATCCAAACAAACGTACGTTTGCATTTGCCTTGTTTACAAAAAATTTCACGTAATAAAAAAAGTAAGTCTTTTGAATTTAATATATTATTATAAGCTTTGGCCTACTGTTCATTCCAGTATATCAATTGTTTAGTTTTCTCTATTGTTTGTTTGGCAGCCTTTGAATTACGTGGGAAAAATTCTGACTGACAGTGGGAAAAAAGGTTCTTAACACAAATCTCTCAGTTCTAACCGATCGAGAGGCACCGACCACTATATTTTTGTCTTTTCCGTCTTATCATCTTATGTGAAGGTCTTAAAAACATGCATCGGTAGTAGAGATAGACCAAGCCAGCTTATTACTGATAGTTACGCCTAGATATTTTTATTGCGGGACTTAGACTATTGTTTCCTTATTTATTTGAATATAAGCAAGCTGGTGTTTTCCCTTTCTAAAGTTTTCAATCATTTCATTTGTTTTATAGACCTTCAGTATTAGGTAATCATATCCACATCATTTGTAAAAGACTGAACTATCTTGTGCTAAATATTTCATACTGAATACAAGGCCAACAATAGATATGTCATCGGCGTATTAGTAGAATCCAACCATACAATATCTACCTCCGACTGTCATTGTTGTAGTTTAATGTTGATGATATAGGAAAAAAAAAGAACATAGTGTCGATTTATCTGATTGGTGACACATACCCGTTTACTCTGACCAGTGGAAGGAAATTTATCACAATCAGATAATGTTTTGATCATAAGGTGTTAAAGTTGATGAAAAGTCAACGAAAAACATTCTTAGCGTAAGGTTATGGTGCATCAAGGTGGTGATACAGTTTTTCTAGAATGAGTGGACCTAAGGTTGCTGGCACGGTGGCTGTGTGGCAGCGCGCCCGCTGTCGTACCGAAGTTCCTGGGTTCGAATCCTGGTGCAGGCTTGGATTTTATCCCGGGTCTGGAGGGTGTCCATGAGCCTACCTAGCTTGATGGGTACCTGACCTCAGTTGGCTGTGCATAGTGCTGGCCACACAATCACCTAGTATGTCGTGGCCAAAGAAATTGGTGAACGCTGCTTTACCCGACCTATGGATCAATTTGGTCCGACTGGTACTTTACTGTCTACATTTGAAAGATCCTACATGGCGCCTTCTTACATTACGTACCGGGTTACTGTCCATGTTGCCGATACAACTAGCTGGCTGTGTGCTTGTTTATAATTAATTGTAATGTGTCGGTTGGCGGGCCTTGACAGTGTACTAGCATATTTACATGAATTTATTGATGCCATAGGGCCTATACCAGTGATGGCGAACTTTTGAGGCAGCGTGCCCAAAATGCAATGCAAGACAAACTTATTTCTTTCAACGTGCCAACACAGCAATTAAAACAAAAATACTAAGGTTTTACTTTAGAAAGTAAAACAAAAGCTCATACAGTGTCCGAACTAATTAACATCTTTTGTCTAAAAAGAATAACAAATTAGCAGATCATTGAATGATACACTTTTTTTTATACAAAAAGACATGAACTGTAGTAAATGAAAAAATCATTCATATATTCCAATTACACAATTACAGTTATTACAGTTAACTGTATGCATTTGGCATGATTTTTCATAGTTAATGTGATATTTGATGATGTGTGCATACTGATAATTTGTCAAGCCTTGACTCGTACTCCGTAACTTGAGCGATACATGCAGCACTCAGGACATCTGTCAGTCTGTTTCTGGTATCAGATTTGATATAATTTAAAGTGGAAAACAGCTGCTCACACGCAAACAAAGTAAGAAGTCCAATTCCAAGTGCTTTCATCGACTTGAAAGAATTCCACCCTATAAGAATTTCATCGTCAGAGCTACCAACTGTGCTGTCCTTTGCCATCCTTTCACACTATATCTTCTCAACGCAGATCATATAATTTATTTTTCCAGATAGAGCTTTCTTGAAATTCCAATAGCTCCATTTCCAGATTTTCTAAGTCTAACCACAATAAGCAGGAAAGATCAAGTTCTTTAAATTTGGCTTTATCTGGGGAAGTAAGAAAACAGAGGGTTGTCTCCATCTTACGGAACTGTACAAATCTATTACTGAAATTCTCCTTTGCAGCTGCTACAAAACTAGAAAATTCCGTGTAGATTTCCTGATGGCTTGTAGGATTGTCAGTAAATGATATAGTATTTTGTAAATGTATTTTTACATTTGGAAAATATTTCAGCTGCCCACTTTGGAGGTCCCTTTCAAAAACATGCAGTTTTCTTTCAAATGTTCTGATATCACAAAACATCATTTCTGCTGTTTTTTTCAAGAACCACGCAGTTTTATATTCAATTCATTGAAGTGTGCAATGAAATCTGTAAAAAAAAAAACATGAGGTTGGTAAGCCAGACCATATCAGTGAGCTGTGGATAATCCTGCCCCTTTTAAATCATAAACAGCCTAATTTCACCCACGCATGCTACAAATCTCTCCAATGCTCGTCTCTGCCCAGCCACCTGACTTTATTGTACATAAGTAAAGTTTTATACTGCGCCTTGGAAAATCATTAAAAAGGGAATCACTACCAGCCAACATTGCCGTTATCAGAAAATCCCCACCAAAGAGGGGCTTACAATGTTCTGGCTATACAGAGTGACATTTGAAAGTTTGCTTCTGTCAGATGATTTGTTTGAGAAAGATACTTACAAAAACTCGCAGACTGTGAGAGATATTTCCTTAATTTCTCTTGAAGAAACTCTTTCCTTTCATCGTCAATCCGTCAAAATGGCCGTTTTAAATCGACGATCCCATGCATAGTGGTGTGGCCATAACTAGGCTGTTCCATGTTTTTGGTAAATGCTCGAGTGCCCACAGAAATAGCTCTGTGTCCTTGCCGCGGCACGCGTGCCATAGGTTCGCCATCGCTGGCCTATACTCATATATCGTTATACATTACCATGAATCAATTTTATCCCTTGTGCTGTAATTATGTCATTGATTATAGTCCAGCAAATAATGTTTTGATAGACAGAACTTATAATTTAATACGACTTATGGTTAACCCTTTCCTTTAATTTTAATCGGCACAATAATTCCACCTTTACTAGGCATTTACAGCAAGAGGGCGCTCACAATGCTAAATGTAATAGCTTGGATACAATTGATATAAAAATAAACACTATTATTCTTTTAGCAAAGGACTGTGGTAGAAAAATATAATAGTTGGTCTAAGACATATTGAAACATTTTAATCATGTAACTATAGAGCTAAAAAAGTTAATGTAATAGTTTTAGTAAAGCGAAACAATTTCACCGCATAGGCTAAGTAGGCCTATATAAAATATAGCTGTATTGGAATGTAAGTATTTATTGCTTTCAAAGTTTATACAAAAAAGTATACTTATTAGTGGGAGACAACCAAAAAAAAATTCCTTATACAAGTAGGCTACTGCTCTTCCCTGTTGTAAAATAAATTTTGACAGATCTGTTGGGAAACTCGAGTTATAGAAAGCTGTACTCGACATGTTAAATATAAAACAGTACAGTTCAAGTATATTTTAAAATATTAAGTCGATGGTTTCACTGAACCTTTTCACTGAACTTTATTTACGATATACAAACATACGTTAGGGTTTCTCCATTGTGTCAATATTTGCCGTGTAGTTTGCAGACCACAGTGTAGAGTGACCTTATCGTCAACTTCGTCAAGTGAACTGTATTTGTTCATGAGTAGGCTATACATGACCCATGTATTGATTTTACGTTCAATAAACTGTTTTAGTAATATATGCCTACACCTTTAGTTGTCACAGTAAAATAATTCGCCTAATTATATTAATCATAGTTCAATATATAAAAAATGTTGCGTGTATTTAATTTTAACCTTAAAATCAACACTAAACAATACCAAAGTTGAAGTTGTATTATTGTAACTCATTGTTCGCACCAGTCATAAATGGTAGATAGATTTAGTGAGATAGAGGCAACCTTTAGGGTTGGCAACTAGCGCAACTTGGGGATTATAACGTAATGTTATAAATAGGCTAGATATATAATATATAGTTAACATAGTTTTTAATTAGTAGTGCATTAACATTATTATGCCTTTAAATTTAAAAAGTCTTCTTTTAAATTTTCTATTTAGTTTATTTATTACCACTATACTCTTTTAATTCATTGCCAATCTAAACATTTATTTTTTTATCATGCTATTCTAAATTGTTATATATCTAACTTAGCTGGCTTTTCATAGAATTTTTTTTTTGAACATGGAACGTAATTGTAATTTTTTTAATAGATCTAGCTGTCTACTGTGTCGGTGCTGTGTTAAAAAAAAGCTTTAAAACTGAGACATATAAGTTTTAGTCATCCATGGTTAGAAAAAATATTAGTATTAAAAGAGTTTAGGATAAAATGATGCATGTGTTTAAAATTTGCCTGCTAATGTTCTTCCCTCACCATACACAATTAGCCATCTTACCTAGTAGTATTTAATCCATCACCCTTATTCTTTCAAAAGAATCATCTTTCAGCCAGGAAATACAATGGCTCAATAGCTGACTCCTAAATAATAGGCCTACTTTTTTCTTGTATGATAAATGGTATGATAGTGTGCGTGAATGTCTATTGTGTTTGAGTACAAATGGTTCTTTAATATTGTTTAGGTATGCTGAAAGACGGAATTTATGTAATCAAGTCAAATTTCCAATTATTTGGATCAATAAAGCAATCTTATCTTATCTTATGCACAACTCCCCCCTTCCATTTTTTCTGTACTATGCACCCCAACAGCCTAACAACCTTGCAATCCTGAAAGCGCTACTAGTTAGAATGAAACAACACGTTTTTGTTTATATTAACTTTGAAGATATAACGAATAGCCACATTTGATGGAGTTGGGCTTTATGATCTATTTCAGTTTATAATAATAGTTCTTCTACTATATAGAAACCAATAACTATATTTTGTCATTAATGCTCAAAATGCTGTAACTAAATAACAATGCTATATTTCAAACCACTTTTTAGCCAATAACCACTTGCTGTATTTGTGTAGGTTGCCATAAAAGTGATTGATAAAAAAAGAGCTAAGACAGATAACTATGTAAGAAAGAACTTACGAAGAGAAGGCAAGCTTCTACAGATGATCAGACATCCTAACATTGTCTCCCTTTTTGAAGTTATGGAGACAGACAACTCTTACTACCTGGTGACAGAGTTATGCAGGTGAATATTTTGAACCCCCAAAGTATACATTATTACATTATTTGATGTTTCATTTTTATCAGTTAAAATGACAACATTAGAAATATTAAGTATATTTGTGTTGAATGGTATAATCCTATGTAGGCCTATACAACAGCTGTATTTGTTGTCATGTATACACTTCTAGTGTTTGTAAGCATGAAGAATGTATAAATTAATTTTTTATGAAAGTACTGGTATATATAAACCAGTTATGTAGCCTATATATATATATATATATATATATATATATATATGTATACACCAGCTATATATATAAATGTATATACACCAGCTATGTATATAAATGTGTATACACCAGCTATGTATATAAATATATATACACCAGCTATGTGTATAAATATGTATACACCAGCTATGTATATAAATATGTATACACCAGCTATGTATATAAATATGTATACACCAGCTATGTATATAAATATGTATATATTTCAGCTATGTATTTAAATGTGTGTATACCAGCTATGTATATAAATGTGTATACATCAGCTATGTATATAAATGTGTATACACCAGCTATGTATATAAATGTGTATACACCAGCTATGTATATAAATGTGTATACACCAGCTATGTATATAAATGTGTATACACTCTTCATATTTAAATTAACTCTTTTCCTAATTTTTTACATGTGCATGTGAAAGAAAATTAGCCAAATCCTATGTTGGATTGACAATTGGTCCTATTGCTAAGATCAGTGCATCGCCTATCCAACTTTTTAAAATATGAAATGAAATAAAGATAAATCAACAATGTTATCTGAACATAAATAAAGATAAATCAACAATGTTATCTGAACATGAAATAAATAATGTGTCTACTCTGGAAGACTATGTAATACCTAAGGAATATTTTGGCAAATTAGTTTTAATAGCAGTTTGAAGTAATAGTTGAGTTTATTAAATTCATTTAAATTCATACTTATTTCAAATTTATTTCCATAATTTTTATTAACAACGTTAAGAAATGCACTGAATTTTAGCACTATTTTGATTCAGTTAGTGGTGATAGTTTCCTTTGATTATTATAATAATTATTTTTGAACTTTGGGAACCTATATGTATTTTAAAGTTTTCGTAAGTCAATATAACTGATGAGACACATGAGAGTTAAAACCCTCCTTGCTGTAAATAAAGAAATTAGTTTTGTTTGCTGGTTTATAGCATGACGTGGAAATAGTTAAGAAAAAATACAAACCAATTTACAAATACTGAATATGATCAAATTATTTACAAGGAAAATATTTTATTTGCAAATAAAACTGTAATATAAAAATGTGTAACAATTTATATATTTTTTTTAACTCGAAAAAAATGTGTAAGCCCAAAAAGTTAACACTCTCTAAACAAACACTTATTTCCTTTTTCACAGAGGTGGTGATCTTATGGAGTATATTTCATCCAAGAAGAGACTACCTGAGCAAGAAGTTGCCAAGTTTATTCGTCAGATCATCACAGCAGTAGATTATTTGCATAGATTGGGGATTATACACAGGTATTACATAGTTGATATGTTGAATTTGTTATAATATTGCTTTAGTCATTAGAAATTTCAATTGCTTTATAAAGTCCAAGGTTGTTTGAACCTAACTTATTTACTAAACAAAGTTTTGTTTACTTTCCAGAGACCTTAAAATTGAAAATCTTTTGTTAGACAGTAACAAAGATATCAAACTAATTGGTAAGGTTACTTTTTCATTTTAATATAAGTTTTTACTATCTATTTATCTATCTATCCATAAATTAAGAGAGAGAGAGAGAGAGGTCAAAGGAGTTGATTAATGGGTAGAGGTAGACTTTTCATATTCTACTTGTTTAAACTTGTTTAAACTAGATTCAACAGTATTGGATACCTTTTGTTTTAGTTATATATGCAGACATTATGTGAAGCAATATTGTGATGGTTATAGGGGTTTTGAAGTTTGATTCATTTGGACATGTGTACAGTTTTGGTCATTTTTGTTGGGATATTTTAGGCAAAGTTTTTATGGCAGCAAGCTGAGAATGTGTTGATTGCGAGTAGAAGTCTTAATGGTTCATTGAAACAAATGCTTTTATCCTAGTTTTTCCTCACTGCCTCGTATAGTTTTACTTACCTTAATGTAATGAAAGCAATTAAGAAATTTCATATCTCACAAATGTCAAGTAGAGCTAAAGACTGACAATATTATATTTAACTGACTTTATGAGAAATATATCATTAAAACATATATTTCCCATTAAGTATCATTTTTTAGATTCTATAAATCTTGTAACCCTAATGATGAGAGCCATTGTTTTTTACTTTTAATATTCATGAAACAGAATATAAATGAAGATTTGGTGAAAATGTGAAATAGTTGATTAAAAGCTAGATAAATTGTAACTAATGGAGAATATTTACTTTATGATGTTGTAAAAATCTGACTAATAATTACTTCAGACACTATAGCTGATAAATAAATTATGTTGGCTCAGAAGAGAGACTTAGTGTATAAACCTGTTAAAAAAAATACTGTTTGCTTGGGGTTATTGATTTCTTTATTTTTTTATTTTGTTGAAATATCTACATATAAAACAAAACTACACATAATATATATTAATATGTGTTTGGCATTGTATAAACTTTTGGCATGCATGATTGTTTAAACAGATTTTGGCCTGAGTAATTTTATCAAGGTGAGCAACTCACCTGAAGGAGTTAGAGCTCAAGAGTTTTGTGTGACTCAATGTGGAAGTCCTGCTTATGCAGCTCCTGAGTTGCTGAATCATGAAAAATATGGACTTCAGGTTGATCTATGGAGCATGTGAGTATTTCATAGAAATATAAATGTCCTTTTTCATTTCTCAGCTAGGAATCTAACAAAAAAAAAACTGTTTTATTTCTGAGCCATGTATGAAAAATTAACAAAGAAAAAGTTAATATTTGTAAGTATGCTAAATAATAAAATTATGATCAGAAACAGTGTAGGCCTACTAGATATTTTTAGAACTAAATTATTTCTACCACTAAGTATTTAGCATGGGCCAAATTACTGCTTCTGCTGCAGACGACATAAAATATAAAAGAGTTTTTATGTAATCCATGAATTCCTACATGGAAAGTGGATAAATATGTAATGCAAAAATTCCTACATTGAGTGAGGATAAATATCTAAAAAGACAACAAAAGGCCCGAGAAGGATTCTAAGTGGATCATAAAAATAATTCAAATATAAATAAATAAAATGTGTTAAAGAAAGAAGATAATCAAATAATTATAGACTGTATGAGATGTATGCAAGGGGAAGTAAACCAGTATAAAATGTCTTGGAAATTATGAGCATAACAATAATTTTTTTTACATTTACTTGACTTCATTAGTAATTTATTATAACAATATTGATCACCAAGTTGCAAGAAATGTTTGGATTTTCTGTATGTTGATATTAAGTGATAAAAACAAAGACAGATATTTCATAAATAACAAATAAATAAATTAGAGAAAAAATTGTTATGAGAGGAGTAATAATTTCAAAATCTCTTTAGTAAGCAAAATACAAGGTTTGTTATTTTTTAAATACTGTAATGTCAACCGTATGTTCTGCCCAGAAACATTCAAGTATTTATGTTTTATTGATTTATGTTTGAAGTTAGCTCTATTTTTAACAAATAAACAAAAGTGTCAAAGTTTTTTCTCAAATTGTTAGAAAATTTTGATAACATTTAGTGTTCTTATCCTTAACATTACAGACACTCCTTCTATAAAGAAGATTATTGCATGAGACCTATAGTAATACTTAAATTAAATGTTATATTTAAAATGTTCTACATATAAGAGATGTATTAAATGAGATTATTGAATGCTGTTTCAGTGGTGTCAATATGTTTGCAATGTTGACTGGAGGCTTGCCATTTACAGTTGAGCCATTTAACATTAAATTGCTTTATGCTAAAATGAGAGACAGACAAATGAATCCTATTCCTGATGATTTATCTCGTGGTCAGTATATGCTTTTGTTGGGTTATTTTCTATCAAAGCTTATTCTATATTTAGCATACCTCTTTTATAGAATTAGGATCCTGAGAATGTTTCTTGTTAAATCTGTTCATGGTTTTTTCTTTGTTTCTTCTTTAACAAATATTCATTATTTGCTTTTCTAACCAGACTGCAAGGATCTTTTGAAAAAGTTTTTAAATCCAGACCCGTCACGTAGAGTAACTATTACAGAGGCATTGTGTCATCCATGGTTAGCTTCAGGTAACTTTTGATTTTCTCAAAATAAAACACATAAATTAAATGTTTGGTTAGCTTCAGGTAGCTTTTGATTTTCTCAAAATAAAACACATAGATTAAATTCATTTGAACCTTTGAGTCTATAGAGTTTAAAGGTTGGATGCACTATATAGAACTTTATCCACCAAGGTAACAATATTGATCACCAAGCTGCAAGAAATTTTTGGATTCACTGTACGTTAATATAAAGGACAAAAACAAAGACAGATAGTTAATAAATAACAGATAATTAAAATAGAGAATAAATTGTTATGAGTTTAGAGAGGAGTACTAATTTAAAAATCTCTTTAGTAAACAAAATACAAGGTTTTTTATAGGTCAATAAAATAAAGAATTCAAAAATCATAATTTGTTGTACACATTTCATTGATTTGTAAAGTTTTCTATCAGTTGTGTTAGTAGATTAAGGTAAATTTAATAGTTTGTCTTTCTTAATGCAATATGTTTAAGGACAAAATCTATTTAGGAAGGAATTAGTCACCACAGACTAACACTGCTAGTTGACTAGCTGGCAAAAGTCTTGAGTCCATAATTGTAAAGTATTCATGGGAACATTTTTGAAAATGTATTCAAAGTATTATGAACTAATTAAAAATAGTGAAGTTATATTAAGAAAACTAAATTTTAGCTGGCTTTATATGAGTTGGGCTAAAAGAAGATATTTTTCATTTCTATTACCACCAAAATTTTTGTTGCATAAAGGTACATTTAAAGCAATGCATTATATTTCAAGTCAATTTGTTCTTTTTTCAACAACATGTATTTACGAAAAGAATGATACCACAATGACTAGGTTGTCATTAGTTAATATAACATTCTTTTTAGTAGTTTTTTTATGCACAACATTATAGACCTACAGAGCTCTGGATTTTTTTTCTGATTGATAATATATAGTTGCATGATGTTGTATTTAAAAGTCAAATAGATACAATATTAATCTAATTCCTTTTTTAAAACAGGTAACAAGCCCATTCCTAGATCACCATGCCCTAACAAAATGAAAACTTCTGACTTAGACGCAGATATTTTAAGTCATATGTCAGAGAGTTTAGGATTCCGTATGGGAGAAGTCATCAAATTTGTTACTTGTAACATTCCCAGTCCTGGTAAGTAAAATAGTAAGCAAAGTTTTAAAATGTTTATTTGATTGAATTATTTTTTACAATTCAAATGTAATGGGTTAGGTGTTTTACTAGATACATTGATTTGTTAGGAATTTAAAATTTCTACTTTCCTAAGTCCGAATCTTTGCAGTGCAGAGAAATCTAAACATAGAAAAGACAATCTTAATAAACCAGATATTTATTGTTAAGACATATTTTAAAAATTTATTTTAAAACATATTTGTAAAATTTCTCTCATAAATTTAAGTTAAAATATATTTTTAAATGACTGTGAAATATATGGTGATTTAATTGAATGATTTAAAATGAAGTCCATTAATAAGCCTAAGCTCATTAGTCTCAAATAATATCTGTCATGTGTGTATATGTGTGATATATTTACTTGTATTAGTAAAAGCTAAAACAAGTTGATGACACTTCATTTATTCTTTTAGCTTGTGCAACCTACCACCTTTACCTATCGAGACTCAGACAGTACAGGGCAGAAACAAAAGTAAACAATAACAGAGACATGGTGTCAAATACAAACTTAAAAGATGACAGGATGCTTCATTTACAGGTTAGTAAATCATATTTCAGAATGAAGGGATATTATAATACTGTGCATTCAAAAAGGTAGTGGCTAAATGAGACTTAAGAAAATATAGCCAACCAATCAAACAACACCATTCAATGGGAAGGCATTTTTGTATTCCTTTCTATTGAACCTTTTGTTTTGGGGTTAAGATGTCCAATTACTGCAAGATTATTAAGACTTAGAGATTTAGAATAAATTAATTATGCCCCATACAAAAAAAACAAACCCATTGTAGTTTTGAGACCAACCAATTAGAAGAGACTATGTGAGTTTAACTATTAGCCTGTAGGCCTACAGAGATAGAACGTAGTTTAACTATTAGCATGTAGGCCTACAGAGATAGAACGTAGTTAGGAAATAGAAAACAATGAGACAGAAGAAACAGCTGAAGAAAGAAAATTGGTAATCAGCTATTTCTTCTTCAGGTAAAGCTGTAAATGATTCTTTGTAAAGGCCTATAGTCATTTTTTATATTTTTTTTATAAATAAAACTAGATGGTGTCCAAATAACATTTTGCTAGGATGGAACAGTACATTATAAGTATACTGCATAAATTACAATTTTATTTAAGCAACTTTTGTTATGAATAATTGTAGGTTACTGTATAAGTCGCACCGGTGTATAAGTCGCACCCCTAGTTTACGATTTTTTTCCTTATATGAGTTATATGTTGTCATTGACCCGCGCATAAGTCGCACCCCGACTTCCCGGGTTACACTGCCTTTTAATATCTCAAAAATGCATACCTTTTAAACATAAAAGTTACTAAATATATACTCTAATTTGGAAACTTTCCTAAAAAAATTGTTTTAATCGTGCAAACATAATCAAATAAAGGCATATCCTAATAATTGTACATAACTTTAATCAACTATAGGGGTTATGTAGGAAACTTTATGACAGAGTAGTGATGTTTTTCAAACTTTTCAAAAACAGTGTCGGGTGTATAAGTTGCACCCCTACTTATTTGTCGAAATTTTCTGTAAAAAAAGTGCGACTTATACGCGAGTATATACGGTATATAATTTATTTTTAACTAACATTCAGTTGATACTGGTTTCAGGATCAAAATCAAAGGACACAAGTTACAGAAATTCTCAAACAGTTTTCTAATCGAGAACTTGCTTCACCATCTCCCAGACTTCAATCATGTGGTTTGACTTCTGTTGCTACTGATGCCACAGATACAACCAACAGTAAAAAAGACTCTGGTATTGTAACAGATGCCTCTCACAGTAAGTTTATTTTAAAGAAAAAGCAAATTTGACAATCTAGTCCATCAATTTTTCAAAGTATTTTGGTTCTAGGAGAAATTCAGAATTAACTACCAAAAATAAAATGCCTAAAATTTGACAAGTCATTTCTCAAGTCATACAGAATTGTTTTCCAAACATTTTTTTGGGCCTAAGTAAATGTATTGAAACTGGTAAATGAAATATGTAGGCCTATAATAATCAGGTAAAATAGAAATAGTCTTTAAATCTTTGAATGAAGTGGACATATTGACATCTACATGAATTAAAAGGTTAAAAATAGATTCATTTAGGGTCAATTTTATGACTTCTTATTATCTTTTATGAAGCATTTCAAATTTGTCCAAAAACATTTGTGATAAATATTCTTTTTTTTTTGTTGCAGCTGATAGTATTGATCATAAAGACACTGAGAATCCATTGACAAGATATGATTCAATAGATTTAAAGACATGTGTACCACTACTTCCAGACTCACCTACACCTTCAGATTTGTCCAGTGACAAGGAGTTATCCCCATTGTCATACTGCAACTTTCCAAACCATCAAGAAGCTCCAGTCAACACTGGTGTTAGTCTCATTGCCTCTAAACTAATCCATTCAATGGATGTAGGGCGTGATCTCATCGAGAAGCTGACAACTAAATCAAAAGCTATGCAAGTTGGTTTCATTAAAGATGACAAGTTACAATATTTTAAACATGAAAACAATTTACTCAAGAAATCTTTGCCTACTTCACCAAGAATTGCTCCAAAGCTTGTACGGCAGGATGAAAATTCAGAAAGTACATCTATTAAACAACAAGACTCTATCTACACAAAATTTAAAATACATTTAAAGGCTAAAGATAGATCAAATGAGAATAAATTTGGGGATGAAAACCATATTAACAACAATCCAATGTCAGGGCGTCGATATATTCAGAACAATAAACTTTTATCTAGAAGAGCACTGGTTAGGACAGATGATATGAATGTAGTCAATAAGTTTCAAGAATCTGGACCTGTCTTTTCTATGAATGACAAACACAGTGGGAAACCTACAACACTGGTCAATAGAAATATTCCTAAACAGTACATAACATTTCGAAGTGCTCAAGACAGACCTCGAATGTCTGAAATTCATCCCTTACATGAACTTAAAGATTATCAGAAATCAAAAACATCTGAGTCTATGACCTTACATGGAAAAAACTTACTAAACTTAAAATCTAATGGTGAATGTAACCCAGCTTCTAAACGTTCAGTTTCACCACCTTCAAAAAATCTCATTATTCGCAGAAAATTGGCAAAAAGACATCGTTTAGGAGAGTTAACTCCCCCAGGAAGTCATGTGATCCAGGACTCTGACCCAGATATTGGGAGAAATTTATTTATCACAGACATCCTGGATTTGAAGTATGGCACACACGGAGTAAATGAACACAGAAAATCTCCACTGCCTTCCATATCACCTATTCATACTCACAGATAACTGGAACAAGTAAAACTCTTCCACAGTCAGTCAACAAAATAAAAGCATTGAGAGATTGAAATCATTTTTATACCTCAATATTCCCAACTATTTAAATTGTTTTACCAGTAGGACTTATTCTTCATGAATAGTCAAAGCTTTCTGCCTCCATCTGTACATAACTAATGATCCCTAAGAAAAGCTGCCATAATAAATTCATAACACAAAATTTTGGAGTTAGAAATATTTAAAGGTATAAACGAGCAACAGCAAGCAGCATTCTCTGATGTTTATCTAATGTTAGGGATTTCATCATTTATACATTGGCTTTTTTTACATGCAATATTTCATTGTGTTATACTTATTGGGTTCATGTAAGGATTTACCACAAGTGATATTTCTTGTTATTTTACACTGTTTAATCAGCATTCACAAAGTGTTATAACTTCACATACTCTAAGCATGCTTAACTAGCTATCACTGAACAGTATTTATGTACATTTCCTTATTACTTCTAAAGAAATAACATTTTAAGGACTTCTTAAAACTGGTTGAGTAAACAAGTTCACAATTATATTTCACTTCTTGGTTTAAAATATTAGAAAGCTGTATTGATAATTGTATAATAATGTATATAATAAACACATTGAATGTTACTTTGACTGCTATATATGTATATTATAAATGAAAAAAGCAAAATGTTTTTGCTAAAATAAACTGTATGTATGAGGCAAGAGGGGACTAATAATAAAGTATGCAATAACTAAATATATATATGACCTACTATAACAATTGTATATATTTTTGTTTTTTTATGTGTAAATAAATTATTTCATGTCATAAGCATGCCAATGATCAAGCATGATAAGATTGTGTTGAGGGATATGAGAGTAAATGTTTTGATTCTTTTATTTGAAATAATGATTCATGATACACAACTAAATGTGTTTATGTGTGTGTGTGTATCTGTGTGATGTACTAAATTTGTTTTATGTAACAGAGAGCAGCCTGAACAGTTTTGTATTTCTTCACAGGAGTTTTGTATTTTTTCACAGCTGAAGAATAAAATACTAAAATATTTGTGTTTTTGTATCTTTATCATGTCAATTAAATGTTCTTCCTACTTCTGTGATAATTTGTAGACAATGATCAACATATACCCTGGTACTTGCCTTTTCTAAGTTTTCTCTTGCACTGTAAAGTATGTTCAGTAAGCTTGATGGTCTTAAGGAGTTTGTCACAGGTTTGGAATTCTAAAAGTAAATGTTACACTGTTTTGTGTCAGGGGAGATAATATCTACATTGTGTTAGGTAAATGTTACACTGTTTTGTGTCAGGGGAGATAATGTCTACATTGTGTTAGGTTGGTTTGGGCTCAGTGTCTTTAGATACTAGTTGAGCTATTGTTTCTGTTTTTAGATGGAGTAAGGCATTCTATTCTTGACCAGAAAGGAGGATGAAGTGGATGTTTTATTGAAGATGATGCAGATCTGTTTTTCCATTTCACCCACTACTTTTCTCCCCAATTTTAAAGAAACAATTGTATTGTCCTTTACTTGTTTGCTCTGAATTACATAATAGCAAATTATTAAAGATAATAAAAAAAACAATATAAAATAAAATGAGACACAGCTTATGAAATTAAATAAACACATTTATTTTTCCAAAGCAAACAAAATCCAATGAAAAACTGACCAGAATAAAAAGGTTTCACAAATGATTTTATGTTTATCCTGGTTTGAAAGCAACCACCATAGAACTGTGGCCACTCATGTGAGTTGAGATCTGAGAACATGTTCACAAAATTGTACTTAACAATGGAATAATGTTAATATTTTTAATATACCGCAGTACAGTAAAAACATTTCAATTAAAAAATATTATTTATTTTAAAGATTCTCACAATATTTATAAATTTTTAAAAGAATAGTATTTTTTTTCTTTTCTTGATTATACATAAAAAAAAACAACCTTTGTATAAGGGCTGGTACTTAAAATAATGGGAAGTCCTGACTATTGGATTCCAATAAGTTGGAGAGATCAAGTAACAGAGTATTTGATTGCTTATTGAAGTTTTGAGGTTCATTTCACAATACACTCAGCTCTTGCTTGCTCAAACATAGGCTACTATACCACCAAATTATTTCACAATACATTCAGCTCTTGCTTGCTCAAACATAGGCTACTATACCACCAAATTATTTCACAATACATTCAGCTCTTGCTTGCTCAAACATAGGCTACTATACCACCAAATTATTTCACAATACATTCAGCTCTTGCTTGCTCAAGCATAGGCTACTATACCACCAAATCATTTCACAATTCATTCAGCTCTTGCTTGCTCAAACATAGGCTACTATACCACCAAATCATTTCACAATTCATTCAGCTCTTGCTTGCTCAAACATAGGCTACTATACCACCAAATCATTTCACAATTCATTCAGCTCTTGCTTGCTCAAACATAGGCTACTATACCACCAAATCATTTCACAATTCATTCAGCTCTTGCTTGCTCAAACATAGGCTACTATACCACCAAATCATTTCACAATTCATTCAGCTCTTGCTTGCTCAAACATAGGGTACTATAACACCAAATTATTTCACAATACACTCAGCTAATTTTTTGCTTGCTCAAACATAGGGTACTATACCACCAAATCATTTCACAATACATTCAGCTCTTGCTTGCTCAAGCATAGGCTACTATACCACCAAATCATTTCACAATTCATTCAGCTCTTGCTTGCTCAAACATAGGCTACTATACCACCAAATCATTTCACAATTCATTCAGCTCTTGCTTGCTCAAACATAGGGTACTATAACACCAAATTATTTCACAATACACTCAGCTAATTTTTTGCTTGCTCAAACATAGGGTACTATACCACCAAATCATTTCACAATACATTCAGCTCTTGCTTGCTCAAACATAGGCTACTATACCACCAAATCATTTCACAATTCATTCAGCTCTTGCTTGCTCAAACATAGGGTACTATACCACCAAATTATTTCACAATACACTCAGCTAATTTTTTGCTTGCTCAAACATAGGGTACTATACCACCAAATTATTTCACAATACACTCAGCTAATTTTTTGCTTGCTCAAACATAGGGTACTATACCACCAAATTATTTCACAATACACTCAGCTAATTTTTTGCTTGCTCAAACATAGGCTACTATACCACCAAATTATTTCACAATACACTCAGCTAATTTCTTGCTTGCTCAAACATAGGCTACTACACCACCAAATTATTTTCTTTATCATTCACCTTTATGTTTATTTTACACAAGAAATTTTTGCTAATCATTTTAAAAATTCAATTGTTGGTTAATTGTGCATTTATAGAACTATTTCCATAACATTAAAAAAAAATCTAATTTCAGCTTAGTGACTTAACTAATAAACATCTGATTTCTTGATGATAAAGATGTATAGTATAGATACTATAGATCTAACAGTAGTTGGTAACAATTAATGAGCCATCCTGATTTGATCATTTAACACTTGGGATAAAAATTGTTAAGAAAAACTATTCTAGGACTGGCCTTTAAAGAATTTAAACTTAAAGAGCAACAGCTCTGAGCTAAATGATGAATTTATCCAGCACTGAACTATACAAATGAACAATTGAAACAAAGATTTCAAGAGCCAGTTCTGCTAAACTTAAATTTCACATTTTTAATGGGACAAAGTGATAAAGTGGCAGCATGCTCTGATTGTTGTAACAAAGGTTTTAGGTTCAAATCCAGATTTGTGTCAGAATTTTCCCCTGGATCTGGATGTTATCCAATTAGTTGGAGATAAGTAAAGATGGCTGGACATTGTGCTGGTAATACAATACCATGAAACAGACACTTATGAATGTTGCTTTATTTGTCCCATGGACCAACATTGGTTCAAAGAAATACTTTACTATATTTTTTAATATTTCTAAATATTTTTGTTACAGAATGTTATAGTATCTGTTATGAAAACAATGATAGCTTTTCAGGTATTTGTCCATACAATAAAAAATGGAGCTATAAAAAAAATCCTCAACTACTTGCATAAAAGATGTAATTACAACAGAATAACAAACGAAACATATAGCCAAAGATTGCTAATAGTCATAAAGGTCTATTGGTCTAAGAAGATTTAAGCTAGTCAGAAGGACTATTGGTCTAGGAAGATTTAGTCAAATGGTCTATTGGTCTAAGCCGATTTCAAATAGAATAAGTTATGCATTATGTCAGAAGATCTATTGGTCTAGGAAGATTTAGTCATAAAGGTCTATTTGTCTAAGAAGATTTAAGCTAGCCAGAAGGACTATTGGTCTAGGAAGATTTAGTCAAATGGTCTATTGGTCTAAGAAGATTTAAGCTAGTCAGAAAGACTATTGGTCTAGGAAGATTTAGTCATAAAGGTCTATTTGTCTAAGAAGATTTAAGCTAGTCAGAAGGACTATTGGTCTAGGAAGATTTAGTCATAAAGGTCTATTGGTCTAAGCTGATTTTTATGCATTGTCAGAAGATCTATTGGTCTAAGAAGATTTAGTCAGACGGTCTATTGGTCTAAGAAGATTTCACATAGATTAAGTTATGCATCATGTCAGAAGGTCTATTGGTCTAAGAAGATTTCACATAGATTAACCCACAAACTGTGGTGTAGAATTTTCTGTAGTGTGGGGGAATTTTTTAGCATTTTGGGTGCCATCAGAAATAGCAATAAATGACAAGGAATTATTATTGCCAGACCCCAATTACTATTATATTTTTGGAAAGTGGAATGGATGGGGAATCTAACGAACTATTTTGATTAAAAAAAATAAATTATTTGACCATGGCCTTGACCTTAGAGTGGTCAAGAAGTAAAGAGGAAAAAAAAATCTTTTTTTCAAGTACGTCTAACTCCATTTTTTATCAGCACATTATTAAAATAGTTATTGAATATAATAGCTTTTTTATTTATCTTTTAGAAAATGTACTATTTACTTTGGTTTCTGTTATTAAAAGCCTTTGAAAAAAATAATTTGTGCAGATATCTCTAATTATTTCAAAACAACAAGGTATGACGTCACAAGGCAGAAATCAACATAAAAAATTACATAAGCTTGTCTAAAACGATTTAATTTGATGAAAAATAGTATTAGAAGACTGAATAACATCCATTTTTTAATTAATTGCCACAATTGTCTACAAACAATAATAATAGGTACTATCGAGTATCGATTTTCGGGTGACGCCTAATTAGTTCTAGGCCTAAAGCCTAAAGCATTGGATTTCAGCTTTCCGACTCACTAGAAGATGGACCTAAGCTAATTTTAATATTATTTTCTAATGTAGTTGAAAAATGATCTTCTGAATCACATCATCACGTAATTATTCAACATTTATTAATTACGTAAGCCATATGGTAAGTCCATTTGAATAAAATGGCTAGAGCAAATTAGTTCAACAACCATTATCGTAAAAATAACTTCAAAGTTATAAAAATCACGCAGAAAAGCAAAAAAAAACTGAAGTTTATTTATTAGTTAACGGAAGTAGCTATAGTTTTTCTAAAATACTGGATTGACAGAACGTGCTGATCGGCCGATTACCACAGTTCGTGGGTTAAGTTATGCATCATGTCAGAAGGTCTATTGGTCTAAGAAGATTTCACATAGATTAAGTTATGCATCATGTCAGAAGGTCTATTGGCACAAGAAGATTTAGTCAGAAGGTCTATTGGTCTAAGAAGATTTCACATAGATTAAATTATGCATCATGTCAGAAGGTCTATTGGTCTAAGACGATTTCACATAGATTAAGTTATGCATCATGTCAAAGGAATTTCCATCTGGCTGAACACTGAGTAATTTCCCATCAATTGTGAAGACCGAAAGGAAGCCATGTTCATCCAATCCAACTATCTCTCCTTCAATGACTCTATCAGCCTGGACACTCACTTTGGCAGAACTGCAGAAAATGAAAATACATTTTTTTCAATTTTCATTCTATACAACAAATACTAAAACATATAGAACAAATTTTTTTTACAAATGTTTACGGTTGCGGCTGTTGATTCATTTATTTTGTACTTTCAAAGCTTCATTCATGTTTAATCTCAAAGCTTCAAAGGTGCCACTTCTAAGCCCTTCACTGTAAGTAGTGGGGTAAAACAGGGGTGTGCCTTAGCACAGACACTCTTGGGTATATTTTTCTCTGTGCTACTTCTGCGTGCCTTCAATATCATTGCGTTGAGGGTGTGAATATCCACATAAGTCTCTATGATAATCTCATTAACATAACCCAGCTGAGCACAATGAGCAAAATGGAGAGAGAGGTGCAATTTGCTGATGATGCAACTCTAACAACCCACACAGTGAATTGGCTTCAACTGCAAGTTTATCAAATTTTAAGAGACACAGGAATTCAGGCTGAAGATCAACATCATCAGATAAGGTACAGACTGCTACCCAACCTTGGATGTTGTAAAAGACTATGCCTACTCTGGAAGCAACCTTGCAATTGCAAGAACGCTATTCCCGGAAAAAGAGGTCTCTAACAAAAAAATGGAAAGGCAGAGATGTAATTAAAGAGTCTGGGAGAAGGCTTAATGGGACAAGGCTTTATGGATCTATCCAGGCTTTTTCAAATTTTTGGGACAAGGCTTAACTCATTGAAAGGATGAAAATATCAGTGGACCAGGTCTAAATGCTCAACAAACTCCTCTACGGAATTGCTATCTGGGCTAAGCAAACCCAGTGAAAATGAACTGGCTCAACAATTTTTCTTTGGGATGCTTTATTAAAATCCATCACATTAAAAAGAAGGATTAAGTAACAAATATGGCTTTCGTCAGGTAAACGAGCCAAAACTAAATTCTGAACCATGGGTCTGCAGAATGAGCTCTGAGCACCTCTCTAAAGCCTTGCTATATTGAATGCTGGCAGAAGGTGAAGGGTGAAAATGACTGGTCATCCCAGCGGATCAAAGATGTGTGCAGAAAGGTCATGACCTTGGCACATTTAAAACCCAAACACATGGGAAGATCTTGAAATAAATAACACAGTGAGGAGTACCAGCAAAATGGCAAAAAGCAGTGAATCAAGAAACTAGAACATTGGCACTGTGTATGTGAAGTGCCATACATAAGGCAAGTCTGTAAACCAATTTTACACATTTATATTTGATTCATGAAAAAAAACAATGAACAAACCTGTGTAACCAATATTTATAATACTCTTCACAAAATGTCTGGTGGCCTTTAGCATTGAATTCATCAATAAGACTCTCCAAGATGGTTACTGTTCTCGCAATAAGTTGACTAGTGCTGAAAGGTGAAAGGTCAGGAAGGTTGGGATTTGAAGTATTGTACAATCTGATAATATCATTGATACAGATTGTTGGATTACTGTTTGATACATTGAAGCCACAACCTAAGGGGCAGAGAAATAACAAATAAAATTAAAATACAACACATTTCTTTTTAATTTAAGTTATTATAAGCACTGACAGAGTTTCTTTCAAAAGCAATGGCTTATGGTATCTACTATTAACTAAGGCTACGTTTATAGAGGCGGCGGGTAGGCGGGTTGCCGCGAGCTGGTTACTCGCGCTAGAAAACCCCCCCTAATGACTCGCGCAGTTTATAGCAAAAGCGGGAAAAAGCCAAACGAGACAACAAACACGTCAAGCTTCATCGCCAGACAGACCAGGGTCATTCTGGGGTCACCTTAAAGACAATGCACAGCCAACACAGTCCGGCGCGGCAACGCGCAACAAGAACTAAAAAATAGTTCTGGTAATTACCCGCGCTGGTCGGCAAATCTGTCGCCTCGAAAGACCCGTGTCCTCTATGAACAACTGGAAAGCAAAAATAGTAACATTCTTCGCACGAGTTCGCTCGGGTCGACTCGCGCGTGCGATTTTCCGAAACCCGCCGCCTCTATAAACGCTAGCTAAGTTTCATAATTTCTAATCATTTTATTTAAGCATGAAGTAACATATACAGCTACACATAGAGTGAAATTCTTGAATTTTATTATAATCTTATTTTATCTGTAATTTTCATATAAATAAACAACCGTATGTACTTGCTCATTCAGCTCAACAACAACAAAAATTCTATAATTTACACATTTCATATTTAATAGATTGTAATTACAATTTTAAAGAGCAATTATATTTAAATGTTTATCAAGAAACAACAACCTGTGATACAAGATGAAGCATGTCACACTTACCAATAGTTGCATAAATGTTTGTGTTCATAATAGTGGAAGTAACTAAAACACCACCAAGTTTCATCTCCTTGCCATAGTAAATGTCATTAGGCCACTTTAACTTCAGATCCAAGTCCTGAAAGTATCAGTAATGAATCATCAAGTCATCTGTAGCAATCATACAATTATAATGAAGTCATCTATAGCAATCATACAATCATAATGAAGTCATCTGTAGCAATCATACAATCAAAATGAAGTCATCTGTAGCAATCATACAATTATAAGGAAGTCATCTCTAGCAATCATACAATTATAATGAAGTCATCTGTAGCAATCATACAATTATAATGAAGTCATCTGTAGCAATCATACAATTATAAGGAAGTCATCTGTAGCAATTATACAATTATAATGAAGTCATCTCTAGCAATCATACAATTATAAGGAAGTCATCTCTAGCAATCATACAATTATAAGGAAGTCATCTCTAGCAATCATACAATTATAAGGAAGTCATCTCTAGCAATCATACAATTATAAGGAAGTCATCTCTAGCAATCATACAATGAAGAAAGCTCAAGTATTCATTATTTTACTCTTTTTTGTAACTATGACAAAAAAAGAAACAAAAAAAGATTTATGTGTAAATAACCAAATCTACATATTTTTGTTTGTCTAGCAAACTACAAACCAATGGAGCTGCTATTAAAAAAAACAACTCATGAATTAAGTTATACATTTTAAAAAGCAGTATAAACTTGTTTAATGTTGTGAATTCTATTGATAATTTTTGTTGGTTACCATAATTAAACCCAAATATGAATGTTTTATGGCTATAAGATAAATTTGAAAAAAAAAAAATCAAAGTTAACAAAGTTTGTTTACAATTAACAACTAATGGGATCATAGCAAGCTTTATAGAAACTACATTAAGGTCAAATATGTTCAATGTGATAGTAATACCTGATATCCAGGAAATGTGACAACACTTTTCACAACAGCCAAAGACACCATATGTTGTAAGAAAGAAACTTGTTGACCTAATTTACTGCCAACTTTCAGCTGCACTGGAAGAGTAAACATGGCACAACCTTTGGGACTCAACCAAGCATTACCTCCCCTACCTGAAAGAAATATTTTAATTAGGAATAAAATCCAGGCATGTACTAGACCAAGGGTTTTAAACTCAAATTGGTCTAAGTGATGCAGGAGGATCCTTAAAGTAACCCAAGGACCATTTTATTGGATGTAATTTTTTAAAGACTAAAAGTCAATACAAATTTCAATAATGATTTTAATTTGTTTATTAAAAGTCATGTGTTATTTGGGTGTAATTGCTAAATTATTTTTAATCATTACCCTTACATTTAAGAACACAATTGCACAAGAGATACAAGTCTATATCCCGTGGCAAGTTTTATCTCTCAATGTAATTTCCCAGGTCTTGCATGATATCCAAACCATTTGTCATACCTTTCAATGGCATTGAATAATCTAATATTTTATCTCTCAAATTTAAACAATACTATACACCCTACTTTATGTAGAATATGAAACATCTTAGACTAAACCAAGGCATGTACTATGTAAAGAATTTAAAATGTCCAGAAAGTTAGTCACTTAATATCATGGTTCTTATACAGCTTGTAAATGAAGAAATAATATATATATTTTAAACTACAGAAATATGAAAATTGTAATGTACTTGTAAAAATTATAGCACTTATTATTCACTGAGGGTCATCAGTTTAATGAGCAAGTCAAATCATTCAGAATGTTATATAATGAAATAGAACTGATTTATATACCGTATATACTCGCGTATAAGTCGCACTTTTTCTACCGAAAATTTCGACAAAAAGTAGGGGTGCGACTTATATACCCAGCACTGTTTTTGAAAAGTTCGAAAAACATCACTACTCTGTCATAAAGTTTCCGTATAGTTGTCTGTAGTGATGTAGAATTACTAGGATATGCCTAGGCCAATATTTTACATTTAGAAAACTTTCGTAGGTTTAAATATTACTATCTTTATATAACTGAATTTGAAATCGATAAATATTTTAGGTTTTTCAGACCCCCCCCTTACCCGCTTTTCTTTTGAACTTTTGAACCGATTTTGTATTGCCAAAACGTAGCGGAAGTTTAAAGGCGGCAATTTTTGGTAGGCTTATTGAAGCAAATTACAATATGGTAAGAAATGTAAATGTGTGAAAGCCTGTCGAGGCCTATAATGTAGGTGAGCCAATAAGCTTAAGATGCGTTTTAATTAGTACTTAAGGTCTAGGCTTATAGGCTATAGCCTACTAATAAGGCAGTGTAGAGCATTCCGCCGCGTCATGTCTAGGCAATGTTTCCAAAACTACGGCAGATGGACGCGTGAAATGTCAATAGTGTGTTTTATTTTTCATTAGTTGCATGTAAGAGTTGAAAAAAAACACAGCTTATTATTTGTCGGTCGCGCAGACGCACTTTAAATCATTACAAACCATGTTAATGGTAATTAGGACACATGTAAAGCGCCTCATAAATGCCGGCGCCTCCCAGTCTCCAGTCTAGGCGACTTTGAGTCCAATGACGTACTTCAAAGACTTTTTTGTGTGTAAGCTTAGTGCTACTATAGGGAAAGGAACTTGAGTAGGAAAAGTGACTTAGATGAAGAAACAGATACCTTACTTTTCCATCTTACTAATGTCTATAGGCCTATTGATCGTTTTTTTTAAATAAATGAAGCTCTGCCTTTATTTGATTATGTTTGCCTTATGCACGATTAAAACCATTTTTTGAGGACAGTTTCCAAATTAGGGTGAATATTTAGTAGCTTTTATGTTTAAAAGGTATGCATTTTTGAGATATTAAAAGACAGTGCAACCCGTGAAGTCGGGGTGCGACTTATGCGCGGGTCAATGTCAACATATAAGAAAAAAAATCTTAAACTAGGGGTGCGACTTATACACCGGTGCGACTTATACGCGAGTATATACGGTAATCAATAAAATTGAACTTGTAAAAAGTAAATAAGTCATTGTTTAGATGAATAGACATTAAAATAAAACTTAACCTTTTCCACTGGTCTGGCGTCCAGCTATTGCAATGACCCCTATGTTTTCCGGAATAGAGAAAAGTAGCCCATCAAAGATGGTCATGGTTGTTGGAATAACTTCTGTGTAAAAAACTACCTGTCCCAAGGTAGATGTTTTTAAATTGTGCCAGTATTCTGATGGTTGAAAATATTGCATTGGACTATCACAGTCTAGATTAATTACAACAGGAAGAAGTCTTGCTGTAGCTTCATGATCAAAACTTTCAACTAAGTTTAACTTCACTTGTTGTGGCTTTGAAATATTTTCATCCTTGAGACGAGGTTTGATGGAATTCAAGAAACTTTCTTTAAGACCCTTTGAAAAAAATGAAAGAAAAACAATTTTATTTGATGAATTGAAGTGTGATGTCCATGTATGTATGAGATACAGCCATTGACTATTGTTGTTGCTAACGTCAGGTGAACTATATTTACAAGTAAAGTCACTGAGAACATTTTTTAATTAAGGGGAGGTAATTGTTCTGAATTGGTTTTAGAGTGAATACTCAGTTGGTTCATACCTTTGGATGATGTAGCCAGACTGACTAATTTAAATGTTACATACATTATATAATAAGAGATACATTCAATTACAGTCTGTTTTTATAGTCAAAGCATATCGCTTTAGAAATTGTACTGAAGTGAAATTAACATAAGCATACCACTCTCCGAACAAGCAATAGACAAGGTGTTAGTGCTGGTATTTGGCCCAGACTTGTGTCAATACCCAAAGTTGTCAGCAATTCACGAAAAACTTCAAGTCTTTCAGCATTAGCTTGTTTCAGTTTAACAAATGATTCAGTGTCTGTAGCATACTCAGCTGGATCTCTTTCAAGAAGAAGCTAGACAATTATATTTTACACACATTGTAACAAAGGAATGGATGCCTCTATACTATAATATTTTACACACATTGTAACAAAGGAATGGATACTTCTATACTTATACTATATTATTTTACACAAATTGTAACAAAGGAATGGATCCATGTACTGGATTATTTAACATGAAACTTTATATTTAATATATAAAATATGTACTAATACCTGTAATATCAGTAATATATCTTTCATAACATACCTGTGATAATACAACTACTCCAGATCCATTCCCACAAGTTTTTAACACAAAACATTTTCTGTCAGTATTAATTCGTTCAGCTTTTTCAACTGAATTAGCACTGTGATGATATGGAACAATAATTTCTTCATAATCTTTGTCAGCTCTATAATAATATGGTCCTCTAAATGTGGTCACATGACTCTCTCCAAAGAGAAATTGTAATAAGCTATTCTTGGTCATTCCTTCCTCCTCCATACACTTTGTGGAAAATTTAGAATCTATGCTGCAGTTAAAACTTAAAAGCCGGCCACCATGGACCAAGATATAGTTCAGAATTTTATCTTCTACTTGAGATTGTAGCTGGGGACAAGAAGAAATGATAAGTAAAGCCGTGTTGCTCATCCATGGTGCTGACAACATAGCCTCATCAGTCAAATGATAGATCGTGTAGGCCTCACAATTAACAATTAACTCTAAGCTTGATTTGATCATTGTAAAAGTCCTTGATGCATCTTGAATTCCACAGTAGACTAGAATATTTGGTGGCTTTGTTGGCTTTTTTAAAGTTCTTTCAAAACTATTGTCACTTGTGTTGTTTACAGAAGCTTCTGGTGGCAAACTAAACATTTGTTCTTTCGATGTGCCAGGCTCATTCTGACTTGTCTCAGCTTCACAAATTTCTTTAATTAAATTTGGAAGGAATGAATTTTTTTTTAATTGAATTCAATAAACAAAGTAAAACAAGTATAAATACATCAATAATAACAAACAATATTATATGAATTAATCTTTCACTGAAAAGAGAATATACCAAGCTGTAAAACCCAATAATTCCTATCACTTGTAATAAAAAGAACCAGATAACCAGATTTCTTCCCAAACCCTTCATTTAAACTATTTCTGGCTATTTTAAGAAAAATAAAGTTATATATCCTCAATGCCAGGCAAAAACCGGCCAAGTTGGAAATTTTAAAAAATTTTTTTTTACGAAAATTTTCCTTGGGATATACCACAGGATGTCTAAAAAAAACTTGTAGTATTGTCAAATAGATTTTCTACAATTTTATTTCATACAAGCTACATTGTCCCAAGTTGCCCCAGTGAAAAAATAAACATGACTGTATAAGGTGCAGATAAAAAATTTATAAACTACACTTAAAAGAAAGCTATAAATCTAATATTTTAAATTATTATTTTTTTACTGAAGACTTTTAGGAAAGTATTTTAAAATAAATATTGTAATCGGGTAAAAAAATAGGCAAGTATTTTTTTAACAAAAATCTAAATTGCCGTACATTTACAATGTCTTTTGTTATTAAAAGTTAGAAAAAAAAATTGTCAAAAAAAAAGGTAGTCTAACTGGAGAATCAAGCCCAGGTCGCCCGCATAGCAGTCCGCTACGTCTACCACTGAGCTAGCGAAGTCCGATGTGAAAAATTATTAGACAGTATATAGGCCTAGGCCTAAATAGGTCAGTGACACAAACTCACGTGATTTCAAATTGACCAATGGGGATCTGTATGCGGACAAACACTCTTATTTTATAAATATATAGAATATAGATAAGAACGGCTACGTTGATTCGTTTACCCGTTTTTGCTTCTCCTGAAAAATTTGCTATTTTGGACTTAGCCGGTTTTTGCCTGGCAACGACGATATATACATCACTATTGTACAAGATCTATTTCATTATCTATTATTTATCATTATCATTACCATTATCTATGGTTGGTTAAGTTTAGTTGATACATTAATTTTTCTATTAATAGAGATTGTTAAACTGCATCAAAATGAAATGACAAGAAACATTGTAATTATTGCAATCTGCTTGTCATATTGTCAATGTGCATGATGGATTTGAACTCAACCAACCCTTTAACACATATTTCACACATTAAAAAAAAAGAAAACATTTCTACTTGATTCCAGCATGAGATAATGAAATAATTTATATGTAATAAATCATCAGTGCAGAATGAATACAAAACAATGTTTACCTGTTTCTGGTTCTTCATTATTTATAGTTTTTCTGGCCAAATCAACTTCTAAGACATTCTTGTCCATGTTTTTATCTAAGTTGTGGTCTACATGTGACTTTCTTACATCAATAACATCTTCAGAAGACGTGCATCCGATATAATCATCTTCATGAAAAACAAGGTCTTGAGCATGTCCTTTTGTTTTTACACCTAAATGTTTACAAATAAACAAAATAAGTAAAATAAATATACTTAAATTCAAAATTCAAATTCAATTTTATTCAGTCAATGCGTATTACATCCAAAATATGTGATGTTGAATGTGACATCTACAAAAAATTACATTACAATAATAATAATAGTAAGACACAACAATGAAAATTAATGAAAAAAAACTATTATATCAATGTACATTATGATAATATACAGAATATAAGGAAAATTATTACAATTATGATCTTATAAGACGCTTCTGTCTTGTATTATTGAACAGTTTAACTGCTTGCGGATAACAGCTGTTAACAAATCTGCTGCTACCTCTAAATGCTCGAAGGCGACGGCCTTCACTCACAAATAACATATGTATATAGTATATAATATGGACCTTCTCATTTATGTAGCTATAAATGTTCATAACTGTTTTTATAAGATTTAAAAGTTTCTTTAAAATAAAAACTCAATTTTGTATTAAAACTGAAATATCAGTTGTAAGTAATAAAAAAAAACTTACCTTAACATTGAATAAACATATATTTAAAAAATGGCAATGGTACTACTAAATTAAAATCTAACTATTTATTTTTAAAATATTTTTGTTAGCAAAAAAAATATGAACTATTACTGTTAATTTTTTTTTCCAAAAATAGTTAATAAATCTAATACTAATAGTATTTCTTTTTATTCCGTCCCTAACACACTCACAGTGTCACTAATACTGTCACATAAATAAAGAAATAAATAGACTTGTTGTTAAACAAAGTCACTAATACTGTCACAGAAATAAAGAAATAAATAGACTTGTTGTTTAACAAAGTCACTAATACTGTCACATAAATAAAGAAATAGACTTGTTGTTTAACAAAGTCACTAATACTGTCACATAAATAAAGAAATAAATAGACTGGTTGTTTAACAAAGTCACTAATACCGTCACATAAATAAAGAAATAAATAGACTTGTTGTTTAACAAAGTCACTAATAATGTCACATAAATAAAGAAATAAATAGACTTGTTGTTTAACAAAGTCACTAATACTGTCACATAAATAAAGAAATAGACTTGTTGTTTAACAAAGTCACTAATACTGTCACATAAATAAAGAAATAAATAGACTTGTTGTTTAACAAAGTCACTAATACTGTCACATAATTAAAGAAATAAATAAACTTGTTGTTTAACAAAGTCACTAATACTGTCACATAAGTAAAGAAATAAATAGACTTGTTGTTTAACAAAGTTACTAATACTGTCACATAAATAAAGAAATAAATAGACTTGTTGTTCAACAAAGTCACTAATACTGTCACATAAATAAAGAAATAAATAGACTTGTTGTTTAACAAAGTCACTAATACTGTCACATAAGTAAAGAAATAAATAGACTTGTTGTTTAACAAAGTCACTAATACTGTCACATAAGTAAAGAAATAAATAGACTTGTTGTTTAACAAAGTCACTAATACTGTCACATAAATAAAGAAATAAATAGACTTGTTGTTTAACAAAGTCACTAATACTGTCACATAAGTAAAGAAATAAATAGACTTGTTGTTTAACAAAGTCACTAATACTGTCACATAAAGAAATAAATAGACTTGTTGTTTAACAAAGTCACTAATACTGTCACATAAAGAAATAAATAGACTTGTTGTTTAACAAAGTCACTAATACTGTCACATAAGTAAAGAAATAAATAGACTTGTTGTTTAACAAAGTCACTAATACTGTCACATAAATAAAGAAATAGACTTGTTGTTTAACAAAGTCACTAATACTGTCACATAAATAAAGAAATAAATAGACTTGTTGTTAAACAAAGTCACTAATACTGTCACAGAAATAAAGAAATAAATAGACTTGTTGTTTAACAAAGTCACTAATACTGTCACATAAATAAAGAAATAGACTTGTTGTTTAACAAAGTCACTAATACTGTCACATAAATAAAGAAATAAATAGACTTGTTGTTTAACAAAGTCACTAATTATGTCACATAAATAAAGAAATAAATAGACTTGTTGTTTGACAAAGTCACTAATACTGTCACATAAATAAAGAAATAGACTTGTTGTTTAACAAAGTCACTAATACTGTCACATAAATAAAGAAATAAATAGACTTGTTGTTTAACAAAGTCACTAATACTGTCACATAAATAAAGAAATAGACTTGTTGTTTAACAAAGTCACTAATACCGTCACATAAATAAAGAAATAAATAGACTTGTTGTTTAACAAAGTCACTAATACCGTCACATAAGTAAAGAAATAAATAGACTTGTTGTTTAACAAAGTCACTAATACCGTCACATAAGTAAAGAAATAAATAGACTTGTTGTTTAACAAAGTCACTAATACTGTCACATAAGTAAAGAAATAAATAGACTTGTTGTTTAACAAAGTCACTAATACTGTCACATAAGTAAAGAAGTAAATAGACTTGTTGTTTAACAAAGTCACTAATACTGTCACATAAAGAAATAAATAGACTTGTTGTTTAACAAAGTCACTAATACTGTCACATAAAGAAATAAATAGACTTGTTGTTTAACAAAGTCACTAATACTGTCACATAAGTAAAGAAATAAATAGACTTGTTGTTTAACAAAGTCACTAATACTGTCACATAAAGAAATAAATAGACTTGTTGTTTAACAAAGTCACTAATACTGTCACATAAGTAAAGAAATAAATAGACTTGTTGTTTAACAAAGTCACTAATACTCTCACATAAAGAAATAAATAGACTTGTTGTTTAACAAAGTCACTAATACTGTCACATAAGTAAAGAAATAAATAGACTTGTTGTTTAACAAAGTCACTAATACTGTCACATAAAGAAATAAATAGACTTGTTGTTTAACAAAGTCACTAATACTGTCACATAAAGAAATAAATAGACTTGTTGTTTAACAAAGTCACTAATACTGTCACATAATTAAAGAAATAAATAAACTTGTTGTTTAACAAAGTCACTAATACTGTCACATAAGTAAAGAAATAAATAGACTTGTTGTTTAACAAAGTTACTAATACTGTCACATAAATAAAGAAATAAATAGACTTGTTGTTCAACAAAGTCACTAATACTGTCACATAAATAAAGAAATAAATAGACTTGTTGTTTAACAAAGTCACTAATACTGTCACATAAGTAAAGAAATAAATAGACTTGTTGTTTAACAAAGTCACTAATACTGTCACATAAGTAAAGAAATAAATAGACTTGTTGTTTAACAAAGTCACTAATACTGTCACATAAATAAAGAAATAAATAGACTTGTTGTTTAACAAAGTCACTAATACTGTCACATAAGTAAAGAAATAAATAGACTTGTTGTTTAACAAAGTCACTAATACTGTCACATAAATAAAGAAATAAATAGACTTGTTTAACAAAGTCACTAATACTGTCACATAAAGAAATAAATAGACTTGTTTAACAAAGTCACTAATACTGTCACATAAATAAAGAAAGAAATAGACTTGTTTAACAAAGTCACTAATACTGTCACATAAATAAAGAAATAAATAGACTTGTTTAACAAAGTCACTAATACTGTCACATAAATAAAGAAAGAAATAGACTTGTTTAACAAAGTCACTAATAATGTCACATAAATAAATAAAGAAATAAACTTGTTGTTTAAAAAAAAAAGAGATGCATAGATTTCTATTTGATAATCAATTCACCAATAATTTTTAGCAGCTGCAAGTCTTCATCCAAGGAAAGGTGACCCTGACCAAACGCATCAGTTAATATGAGAAGTCCTTCAATACTACATCGTAGAATGATTCCAAAGGGCTCAGCACTTTTCCAAGCTATTGGACAGCCATGCTTTAAAAGCTAACAATAAAATAACAAAAACTTTTACTTCATTTTTTCTCTTGAATTATAGTATAAATACTAAATTAACTAACTGTATTTATTTCAACTTACATGAACTCTGTTTAATGGAGGAATACTAAGTTCTTTATCTGCAAATTTTTCAACATCTTTAGGTCTTTTTGCTTCCAACATAACATATATATTATCTTCAGGAGCAGATTGATTTGTCTGTATTTCCAGATATGACGCATAAGAAGTCCAAGAACTGAGATCTATCTCAAACTTTAAATATAAAATATGAATTGATACTCATGCATTTACATGTGATATTACATTTAAAGTACAAATTATTCATACGGTATTTACTAAATGGCACTACTTATTGTGAACCGATCTCTCAAAAGTGGTACACAAGTTTTTTTTTGTCACACTTTAGATTTTATATATGTTGAAAATTGGCTTCGAACGGGCATTAATTTGGTACCTAACTTAACAATACACTTAACTTTCATTGCTTTTCTTAAAATCATCAGATCAGTCAATACATTTTTTTTAAAATCAAGGTTAAAAGTTTTTTGGGGGCATTTGTGTGTTGTATAAATATACTCATAAAATTATTTTCTTTAAAATGCTTAAAAGTAAAAAAAAAAAAAAATTACAAATTAGTACTGAATCACAATTTAAAGTAATTTTTAAGTAATTTTTAAAGTACTGATTACTGATAGATTATTTTGATTTTAATTAAGTCATTTTCATCCAGATTATGAGATTGTCCCCCACTTATCTCAGATTGGCTCCAGCTTCACAGAACATTTCATCAGAAAAAGCCACAATTATTCATGAATTGCTTGTTTAGTAAATATTTAACTAAAAATAAAAAACACACATGTATTCCCTCTTCTTTTTCAATTTAAAAGAAAGGGAAATTTAGCAACTCTTTTGATAAGCTATAAACATTTCTTTTTTTAGTTGTCACATTAAACTATAATTATAGAAAAAGTTAAATGGCTATTTTAAAAGATGGAAACAATTTTATTTGATAGTAGACCTCTTAAAAACATTATAGGTCTAGCCGGTAACATTTAATATAATTTATATTCACTTCTCCAAACAAGAAAAATCCTAGTTATTTTTTAAGATGAACTATTTTAAAATCTTTATAGGCCTATGTAGGTAAAAAAAAGTGGACTGGACTGAACATTGATTTTAGCATCGACGTTAAACAAGTCACTTAGCATTTTTTTTAAACATTTTTAGTCTAATACAAACCATTGTATCTGCACTGGAAATGCTTAAAAAATCATCCTCATATTCCAATTTTTCATTTGAAGCCAGTGGTAATAGTGAAGTTCTTCTTGGGGTGTCAGACAAAACTTTTTTAGTTCGCTTTATTATAAAACTTGAGGTGCGAAGGACTCGATTCATGACTTCTCTATATATTCTTTGTCTGTATAGTCCATTTAACCACTGAATGGCGTAAAGAACAATATTGCCAATTAGGAAAAACATTGCAGAAAACCCCACTGAGTCCACTAGTGGCAGAACTGAAAGCAGAAATGTGTTCTTTTTATAAACAGAAATTTTATATTTATAAACAAAACAAAATTAATAAATAAATCAAAAGTCCTCAAAATCAGATTTAAATGATTCAAAGTTGAATAAAAATCAATACTAAGCCTCAAAAGTTATTTTATTAGCAAATTTAACAACCTACAAGGTCTGAAAACACTTCAAGTGAATGTGATTATTGTTTACACAAAATTGATTTTAAAAAAACATCATTTTTATTTAAAAACCTAAAGTAAACAAAGCAGAAAGAAAGAAAGAGTTGTTGTTCATTTGAGAATACAAAAAGTCAAATTAATAGGCAGTAGCAATGAAATAAACTATGAAAACCAAATCAACGATATTTTGTGGGTTAGCACAAATGTGACTGGTCAAATTGACGATATAGCTTGGATTGGCATGAAAAGAGTTAAATTAATTAACACTAATGTTAGCACATGTATGGGTTAAATTGGGTCACAAGACTAAACATGACTATCCAGTGAGTGTAAGAATACCAGTTGCTACCATGCTATAAATTATAATTTGCATTTGTTTTTTTTTGTTTAATATTTTACTAAATTAATTTTCTGTGACTGTTAAGAGTTGAGGAAATGAGCCAAACAATAAAGAAATTGGTTAGTATTATTATTATGGGGGATGAAAAAAGATATGTGACCCATTCTCACGAAAGGTGACATAATCATAAGTCACAAATACCAATTTGTGCTACGAGTGTTATTGTATTGTGGGGGTCTTTGCAGTGAATTTTTTTTTATTTTTGTAAATACTAGGTTATCCAGTTCTAAATCATAATTTATATGTTTTTTATATTTTTTGCTACTTAAAAATACTTTAATTAATTATTTTGATCAACGTGTGATTTAGAATTTAGCATAAGTTCACTAAAATTTGACTTTATTTAACCTATTGTTTTGTACCAAAACCTTGACAGTACCCCATAACATTATATATCATTGAAAAGGGCAGACTCTCAGGAATTTCCTTGTCATCACTATTTATTTATAGAAACCAATCAGAAAATATTTAAGCCTGAAGTTTGGGATAAACAATTCCTTTCTTTCTATCCAATGAAAATTCGTTTATAAATTGATCATTAGTTACGATACCATATTTTTCCAATACAAATGCGCTGATTGGCTATTGGAATACAAGGAGATAACAATTAGGCTTTCCGTTTTCGAGATTATGAAAATTTCACAAAATGGAGAGACCCATGGCTTCACTGCTAAATTCTTTGCGAGATGTGAATATGTTTTATTTTTTGTTCAGTTTTATTATAAAATAATATTGTATATACCACTAAAAGGATAATTGAATGCCCTTTCGATTGGTATGTAAATATAGATATTACAACTCTAGTTGCTACGGAGTTTAGACATTTTCAAATACATAAACTTTAAAACGCCTTTTCTCAAAACTCTAGTTTTTTGTCTGACTAGTTCTAAGTAATAGTAAGTGTAATAGAAAAATGAAATATTGACATATAATAATAAATTTGGTATTAAAATAAAGCTTATTCAATGCCCTTTAAAACAATATATATAGCTCAAAATGTTGAAAAAACCTCTTTATGTCACCTTTTGTGGGAACGGGTCACATATTGTTTCAAAGTATGCTTCAACATAGGCCTACTTATTTGTATGCCAAATAATCAGTACAACAGTATCTTAGTATCTACTACACGACAGGTTTTCACGCGAGGGGGCTCTCTTTCCAAACAAGTAGGAGCTGATGTGACAACTACCGTATATACTCGCGTATAAGTCGCACTTTTTTTTACCGAAAATTTCGACGAAAAGTAGGGGTGCGACTTATACACCCAACACTGTTTTTGAAAAGTTTGAAAAACATCACTACTCTGTCATACAGTTTGCTACATAACCCGTATAGTTGACTATAGTAATGTAGAATTACTAGGATATGCGTAGGCCTACATTTTACATTTAGAAAACTTTCGTAGGTGTACATATTACTATCTTTATATAACTGAAATTGAGATCGACAAATATTTTGGGTCTTACAGTCACCCAACCTCCCCAGCTTTTCTTTTGAACTTTTGGCCCGATTTTGTATTGCCGAAACATAGCTTAAGTTTAAAGGCGTCATTTTTGGGTAGGCTTATTGAACGCAAATTACAGTATGGAAATAATCGTAAATGTGTGAAAGCCTGTCTAGGCCTATAATGTAGGTAGGCTTAAAGTTAATGAGCTTAAGATGCGTTTTTTTTTAGTAGGCCTACTTAAGGTCTAGGCTTATAGACTATAGCCTACTAATAAGGCAGTGTTGAGCATTCCGATAAAAACTCGCCATTTCTAGGCAACTACGATCGGCAGATGGACGCGTTAAATGTCAAGTGTGTTTTATTTTTCATTAATTGCATGTAAGAGTTGAAAAAAAAGCACAGCCTATTATTTGTCGGTCACGCAGACGCACTTGCAATAATTTCAAACAATGTTAATGGTAATTAGGACACATGTATAGTGCGTCGTAAATGCCGGCGCCTCCCAGTCTCCAGTCTAGGCGACATTGAGTCTAATGACGTACTTCAAAGACTTTTTGTGTGTAGAGTTACTATAGGGATAGGAACTTAAGTATGGACTTAGATGAAGAAATAGATACCTTACTTTCCCATCTCACTAATGTCTGTAGGCCTATTGATCGGTGGTTTAAAATAAATGAAGCCCTGCCTTTATTTGATTATGTTTGCCTTATGCACGATTAAAACCATTTTTTAAGGAAAGTTTCCAAATTAGGGTGAATATTTAGTAATTTTTATGTTTAAAAGGTATGCATCTTTTAGATATTAAAATGCAGTGTAACCTGGGAAGTCGGGGTGCGACTTATGCGCGGGTCAATGACAACGTATAAGAAAAAAAATCTCAAACTGGGTGCGACTTATACACCGGTGCGACTTATACGCGAGTATATACGGTAATAATATTGAGTTTGAATGCATTCAATTCAGTTACATTTATTAAATGATTCAATGTTGTCTGCAAAGGGCATGCCGCATAGGCCTACTTTATTTTGCTTTTTTTTAAATTATTGATATTTATAATTATAGTTATAAGAGTTATAGTAGTTATAGGGTCCCCTGTCCTGTACCTGAAATGAAGACTGCAAGAGACTCAAGAGAAATAAAAGGCCTAGAGGCTAATTAGACCAAATCCAGGGAGAAGTAGGCCTATTATTATTATCAAATCTTATCTTCTTATAATAAGTTTACAGACGTTCCTTCTAGATTCTAGATAGAAGATTATTACGTCCACTAGGCCCAAAACTCTTGCAGGGCGACAGGGATCTGTCAGTGGCGGGGATAGAAGTTCATAGTGAATCAAAGAACCCACGACCTGTCAGTTGGTTTTTGGTTGACAGTCCGGTGAACTAACCGCTGGACTCTTGCGCCGGACCAACCTCAAATTGTCGTTCGTATTCAATGCATTCATTTATTGTAATTATTAAAAATTATTATATTATTAATTATAATTATTATTTAATTATACATTTAATTTTAATAATATTATATAGTATATAGGTCTAGGCCACTCTAGGCCCTATATTATTATTATAAATAAAACAAAATATTAAAAATTAACTTCATATAGATCTAGATCTATCATAAAAAGTTAAATTTAAGATTTAAATTTAAGTAGATAATAATTTAAGTTTCATTAACAATTCTCGGTAAGGCCTACTACTTTTCTATAAGTAAATGAGCCGTAAATTACATTATATTTCAATTGTTGCAAAAGCACACCACCAATCACAGTTATAGTCTAACCTAATAATTAACTAAATAACTTTTCAGCAATCAGTTATCATTGTCCTCGTTTATGTTTGTTTATTTGTATCTGACTATTCGGATATCAACAGGAAGCATTTGAGTTTGAAGCACTGAACTATACATAAACTAAAGGGCTTCGTTTGGAACTTTTCTGTATGAAAAGCACTGATCTATAAACAGTGGTGAAAAGCGACATAATTTTAGTTTTTTATGTTAGTCTAGTAACCTTGAGTAGAAATTCAAATTTTTGTCCCTAACATGTTCACTGAATTGTTTAGTATTTTTGTTGTGTTTTATATTATACAAGCTACATTGCCCGGCGTTGCCCGGGTGAAAAAAAAAGGACTGTCTGGGGTGCAGATAACAAATTTATAAACTACACTTACTGAATACTTTTAGGAAAGTAAATAAATATTGTAATAGGGTAAAAAAAAATAGTAAAATATTTTTATTTAACAAAATCTATATTGCCTATAGATTTACAATGTCTTTTGTTTTTAAAAGTTTGAAAAATTAATTGTCGAAAAAAAAAAGTATAGTCTAACTGGAGAATCGAACCCTGGTCGCCCGTATAGCAGTCCACTACGTTTACCACTGAGCTATCGAAGACACATGTCCGATGTGAAAAATTATTAGACGGTATATTGGGCTAGGCCTATATAGGTCAGTGACACACGTGTTTTCAAATTGACCAATGGGGATCCTCGCGGGGCTTAACACTGTCTTTTTATATATATAGATTAGTTAAATTACACGGCGTCGCTATGGGTAACACCATTTAGGCACAAATTAAAGATCATATTAATTACACATAGCCTACTTTCTACTTCTACTTTATGTTTTATTTAATTTAGGCCCTACATGCTTATACTTATATAGTTTAATAGGTCTAGCCTATATATAAAAGATATGTCTATATCTAGATCATGGGTCGGCAACCTATAGAACGCGTGCCAGATTTGGCACGCAGAGCGACTTTCAATGGCACGCGAAAGACTCCAAAGAGGTCATTCAAGTCTCTTCTACAGGAAAAGAACAAGACGACTTTAAGGCTATTGGCACACTGCATGAATTAGAAATCCTCATTCGGTACAATTTTGTCAAAAGGTTGCCGACCCCTGATCTAGATGTCTAGATAACATATAGCCTAAATATTGTCATCCTCAATTTAAAATTAAATAGTTACGATGAACTAATTAATTGTTTAGATTAAATAGCTTTAGGCGAATTGTCATTGGAAAATATTAGGGAAACTTACAATCCCATATATATATATATATATATATATATAGACTAGCCTATATAGGATTCTCCTACTTTTGCCAGTTATCCTGAACAACGACAAGGTCTTTCTTAGGAGTTTGGTTTAGTACCTCTTAGAGTTGATTGTAAAATTCCTCCATTTCTTCGTCATCATAGTCTAATGTTGGCCCTTAGAGCCTGTATGATGTTAGGTTGAATGGTGTTGCCTTTAACCTAATTGAAACGGGTGACCTTCTTGGGTCCATGTTTCTCCAAAGTTTTTCCATTTCATTTTGTACAGACCCAAGATTCCCATTTGTAGCTGCTCATTTCGTATGTGAGTTCCTCTAGTTTACCAGTTTCTCTCAATGATCTTTCGTTCCAAGTAGATACAGTGATTTTTTTTCTGTCATTTATTCTGTCTATTGTTTGACAAGTAGCATACTTTCCACCTCTGCCCGGGTCAGATAATGGTATGTGCGGCCCTTGGTAACCCGGGCGACGGCCGCACCGGTATGTGTTAGGGATCTTTGTTCATATTCATGTGGCACATCTATGGCAGGTGTAGCATGGCGGCGCCCATCCCTCTCCATGCCTGACCACAGCCGAGTGCCTCCAACTAGGTGGTCCACCTTGGTCGTGAACACGTGGTCGTTTAAGTTCGTCTGGGAACTTTTGCACCCTGACCGGTAGCCTGCACCGAGAATGTTTTACGCCCAATGGTGCCGTGTTAACACCCCCACCTCACATGGTTTGGTCTGCCAGCTGAGGCAGTTTGTCGGGGTATGGCGCTTGGAGCCACATTTGAGAGATTAAGAGGATGGATGAGGATCATTGATTCTGTCCACCCGAAGTTGCAACATGCCAGACATCGAAAGGTAGGCCACTACCTCTACCCATCGCCCCCTATATACTATATACCTCCATACAATAAGGTCACGTGTCTTTAAATAACATAATGGAAAACTGATTTGACACACAGTCTACCTTATAGAGAGAGAGATATTAGCCCCAGGGCCGGCTCACCCATATAGGCGAACTAGGCGGCTGCCTATGGCGCAAAATTTTTTTTTTTTGGGGGGGGGGGGGGGCGCAAAATTTAGGATTTTTTTTAATTAGGGGATTTAAAAATATAAACTATGTTAAAGTTTAGTACTTCTGCGCGCATAAGCAGAGAAATTTCTAGGTAATGAAAGGCGAAGGGTAGTTTATTTAAGTTGTCTAAGAAAATAGAAAAGTATGCCGTAACACGGTAACAGTACTTAGTTTGGCAACCTCGCTGTGCGTAGCGGAGTGCAAAAAGGCACCCCCTAACTTCCCCCGGCCACACCCTGGATGCGATGCGGCGGTGGAATATATTAGTGAAGTGACGTGACCTTCAAGTCAGTTCGTGAATCGTATGTCGTGATGGCGCTTAGTTGTTTGCATGGGCAATGCAGTTGTTTTTGTGCAGTTTCAGACTGTTAATTACGAAAACGAGTACATTAAATTCCTTAAGTGGCACAAGATGGTCCAGTCAAATTGGTGCACTAAAAAAAAAAAGAAGAACATGGTTTATTAAGAATCAACAGATGAATCTGTAAATATTGCAGGTGACCCCTCAGAAAGTTTCAAGATCCACTTTTATGTTGCTGCTTTAGACACAGCTGTTTATGCGGTAAAAGAAAGATCGCCCTACATATACATTTTTTAGTCATTCAATATTTATATGATTTTCAAACATCTTTAATAGTTTGATAATTTATAGTTAAAAATTGTAAGGCATTTATTCTTTTATAAAAAAAAAAGAAACATATTTTCTAATATTAGCGCAAAGAAAATGGTTTAATTATTTTCCCTTTTATCAAAATAACGTTTTCAAATAAATTTGATTCTATTATGATAGTGATGCTAAATAAAGTTTTGTTTCTATATAAAACTAATATTACTTTTTTATTATTATTTCTTTTAAACAAATCTAGGATTTTCATGCCCATTTTTTAGTGTGTGTTTAAAAACGCAACTTGCAGCTATTTCAAAAATAGTAATTATCCCGCCACTTAAAAAAAAAAGAAGATCCACATCTAATACGGTTGTAGTTGGATAAATCCAGTTAGGCTTGATGTGGTATGAAAACAGGAGTCCATGAACTTGAAAGTTTTATTTTCGTTTATAAAACTCTGAAATAAAACAACATCTATTTATCTTCAAAATGCCATAAGGGGACGTCCATTAATTACGTCAACAATTTTTAGGCGATTTTTACCTCCCCCCCCTCCCCCTTTTCAACAACTGTCAAACTTTCATAGACCCCCCCCCCCTATATAATTACGTCAACAATTGGTTACCCCCCCCCCCCTAAAACTAGTAACACAATTTTAGACGCTTGTCTTTTTGTTTAATATAGATTTAAATCGGAAAGGTCTATACTATAGGCTAATTAATTGTAATACATTTTAAAACTTATTAAAAAGATTTCTAATTGACTATAATTCTCATATGTTTACTATTGTTCTTTTCATTATCATATTTTATCATGTTTAAATTCTACGTTCACTAAAATAGCTTTTGATACAATGTTAAATGTCAAATAGTTTGGGTCAAAATTGTGCACCAGTTGTAAATTAGCCTTCTATTTTAACTAGGGATGTTAACCGAATACCGGATTCCGGTTTTGAAACCGAACACCGGTTTTGATTTTCAAAACCGGATTTAGGTTTCTTGGTTGGGAGGTAGGCCTAATCATTATTTCAAGTAGCACAGCCTTTTTTTTTTGGTTTTGATGGAAATATTTTTAATAAATAGGCCTAATTCACACAAAACAATTCTTGAAATACCTTACTAACAGTATTTAGTCTTAGATATTGTGTTTCTTATTTTCCAAATACCAACTATGGCTTGCGATAAAAAACAACATCAAACCAAATGTTAAGGTACAGTTACAATCCTTTGAGTCAGAAAATTTTAAACGTCTTTAACGATGGCTCGTTGTAAACTACGTTCCCAACAGATAAGCCGGAGCGGTGGCAGTACCACGCACCGGATTGCGTACGCATCTGCGTACTAAGCATCCTGGATTAACATCGTCATCCTCTTCAGATGCTTTTTAATATCATGGTCAACAATAATCTTAAATTTCATTATCACTATTGAAAGCTATTATCGGTTTTAATCAATTAGCCCAGATTTTTTTTAGTTCTAAAGAATTTTATGGTAAAGTGTACCATATTTTATTCAAAGAAATCAACCTCTTGAATGCCCTGCAGACACTAATTAAATTTGAACTATTTTTCAAATATATCTACAAATCTTCGCACATTTGGCTTTTCCAACCTTGGACTTGTGACATTGCGCTGGAAGGGGGTGGGGAGAGGGGGAGAGAAACCGAAATCCGGTTTTAAACCGGTTTTATAGAACCGAAAACAGGTTTTGAAGAAAAACCGGTTTTAACATACCTAATTTCAACTTCAACCATATGTTCACTATGCCTTCTTACATTATTGTACACACACAATATATACACACGGTCTTCCCTGTCCCCTACCTTGCACTATTTGCCACCCACTCCTTGCAATAATGGCGACGCAACTGATACTAATACATTTTTATCTCATCAAATTTTTCCAGAATATTAGAAATGAAGTTGTAAAAATTACTAAATATGTAGCCTAATCGACCTAATTTGAATGGTTCACCTATTATAACGTTGTGATCAAAAATATATTCGTTTATGTATCAGAATTAGGGCTGTTAAAAGGAAATAAGGTAGGATAGGGCCTACGTATTTCGTACTTCATGGGGTGGACCAAGAATTATTTTTCTGAAGGAAATATTTTTAAAATAACCATGTTGGATTCACAAAATTCACTTCATTCAATACTTTGCAAACATTAGTTATAGGTTCGGCGAGGGCCTATTAATGTTTTTAATTCTATTGTCAATGCCAGCCATCACTTATATGGCTTATAAAATATACCGAACGCCAGACTCTGGCGCCTAGCCTAATTTAAATGTAGGCCTAAGCTTACTAAGCGGCAAAAAACTGGTTTTCTGAACGTTCTCTATAGGCAGTTTGTTGGTGTGTTTGTGTTCCTTTTGTTATTCCAGCCACCATGTCTCGCTAGACTAAGGTTGCTAGACGTACGGCAAAAGGAGGACATGTCCTCCTATTTAGATTCTTGTCCTCCGTCCGTCAGGCAAAGCAGAATACCTTTAAAATGTCCAGCTTTTGTAATATTTTATGTTTTGGCATAAGGACAAATAGGCCTACATTTTAAAATTAGTATTAACATGTTAAGAATATAATTAATAAACAGGTGATCATTTGTACAAGAAAAGAATTATCCGTTTTTTTAGAAGACTTGTGCATGAGCTTTAAAGTTGCCCAATCAAATGCAAGCTGCCTTTCAGCCTACATTGAATTTATATGTTATTTTTAACAAAACTGTTTCTTGCTCAGTTTACCAATACACATTTAAACTTAGTGGCAGCTCTTGTAATAAAATTATACTGATTGCGGGCTAAATGCGAAACTATGCAATTGAAACACAATGTCCTCCTTTTTTGTCTCTCGGCGTCCTCCTTTTGACACCCATGGCAACCCTACGCTAGACAGCGAAGGTGAGGTTTTCTATAATTGGTCGGTCACTTTGCCTTGCTAATAATTGCATTAGTTTACACCCATATATAGATCTACAAACTAGCAAGATGGACACAAAAAGGACATATCAAATGTAGTTTCCATAATTGATATATTTGTATTAACGTAAAACTATGTTGTTAATGTTATCTATGTAAGTTTAAAAGGACAAATGTAGAATTTAGTACTAAATAATTTTTTATCATTATTTACCTCATAAAAAGTAACATTGTTGACGTCAACTTTTCTTGACCTCCCCCCCTCCCCCATGTCAACAATTGTCGCACTTTTTCAGACCCCCCCTCCCCCCTATTTTGTTGACGTATTTAATGGACGTCCCCTAAATTAGGGAAGTAAGTTCATGTATTTAATTGTTTTGAAATTGAATTCACGGCCAGATATGTCCAGTTTCAATGCAAATCTATTCCGGTGGTCTAACAGTTCAAAGAGCTCTTTGAACCGTTCTTTGTAAATGCGTTTAACTCACTGAAATATTCGCTGCCATTCAGTAACATTGGCTTCAACAGTTAGTTCTCCTCATTCAATACCGGAAACAAAATTCAGCAAGAAACACCTCTTGGAGGTCTCTCGCGAGCCATTTAAAATCGCTCGGGGTGCCAAATCTGGCACGCGTGCCTTATGTTGCCGACCCCTGGCATATACAATTTAATCGTAATACCATCTTATTGACACTTTTCATAAGAATACAATCACGCCCCCTCAACCCCCTCTTCAACCCGTTCTATTATTCAAAACCGATGATTTGTTTACATATAAGCTTATTTCTAAATAAACATAAAATAACACTCTTAAGCTAGTTATATAGCGATAACTTTTTTTGTAAATTATAACGTTTTTTGGGTACACCTACTTAAAACAAAATATATTTTATTTTCTTTAAAGGCCATAATTTATTTAAATTCTAATGCGCGGTTATTTTATATTGTTGTAAATTCTAAATTCTAATTACTTTGGCTTAGCAAAAAAATATTTTGGAACATGCTGCCTCTGTGTTGGAATAGACCGTCTAATCTGTCAGTGCTGCGTTTTATTCTTTGATCTATAAATCTGTTAGATCTATAGCCTACCTAAAAAAAAAATAATTTAAAACTTTGAAATATTTATTCATTCTAATTTGTATATTTCAATAATTGAAACTTAGCTAAAATATTATCTTTTCAACAGTTTAGAAGTTCAGGGTGAAATTGTGTATTAGTTCAGAATTAGTCTGCTATTGCCTCAATATTAATGCGAATCGTTTGCCTGGTGTGTTGCTAGCAATTTGTCTATTTTTGTTTCAATTTTGACCTTAGGTCTAATAATCAATAATATTGTTGTTATATTACAAAACAGAACTTGTTCGGCATCACTATTGAATCAAATGCGGAAACATTTTTGTTAAAGGGAGATAATTAGCCCGGTTTTTTTTTTAAGCTAATTTTTCTTTTTTTTTTCTTTTATACAAAATTAATGGCTTACAATCTATGACTTTGAAATGATCAAACTGTAAAAAGTATTTGAAAATTGTATAAATATTATATGACTAAAGAATTTATATGTATATTGTCAAACATCACAATAACTACCCAATTTGTATGATTACAGTTTGTTAATACCTCTTAACATTAGTAACGCGTCTGCCTAAAATCTGAAAAACACTATAAGGACATCTCGGTCAAACTGAGATCACAATATCATTAATATTAGCAGATGTTAGGGCGACAGTGATGGGTCAGCAGAGTTGACAGTCCGGTGAACCAACCGCAGGACCAGCCGGCCGCTCACTTGCCAAATACAGACCCCTACTTCATCGAAAAGTCACTGCGATTCCTATTTCTTATTAATATAATAATATGTAGGCATACTGTTGGGAGATATCAGATCTTTAGCAGCTTTTGCGTTTACATCACATTTCCTCCCACAAAAACTATTCGATTCAAATAGCTGAGGTGTTAAAATATATAAGGTACGTTTGCACCGCCCACTTGCCCTTCACCGCCCCCCAATCGCCTCCGGGAATGTCAGCGCCCCCCTAAAGATTATCACCGCCCCCCGGGGGGCGATATCGCCCCCGTTGAGAACCTATGTTCTAGACTATACTGTTTACGATGACTTCTTTTTTTTTTTGGACAATCCATTGGTCCTTAGGTCACAGATATCATTTATATGAACTGAATAGCCTTTCTCTAAACATTACGTGCAGATTGTCTTTATTTTTTATCGACCCCTTGCTAAACTCAATGGTGAAATGAGAAACTTACGGAGCTTCAAATGTCACAGTGAAGACAACTGGGGACTTTACCGTGGTGACACCGTCTGGGTAAGAGACTATCAAACTGTTTGACCAAGCATTACGACAAATGAGATTTTTGGTTGAAAGAGCTCAGTCAAACAAGCAGTGGCATTCTCGACAGGGTGAACTTTGACCTATTGCAATATAGATGTGTTCTCTGCTCTACCAGTTAGAACTGGGGCCCACGTTTTCAAGTCAAACTCTTGTCGTCGTAGTTTGGGACATAAAAAAAAAAACACCTTGAATCTCTACTAATCTTGGCTTACTGACCCGTGACTATGTCACTTAGTCAGTTTGTCACTTTGCGGACACATTTATTACAAAGGAGTTATCAAAGATTTATTAGGCCGTACAAGTCTAATTAAAGCTAAGTAAAGCTGCTAATTGATTGAAATATAAAATGAAGCAAAAGGAGTTAGCATAAAAGTATAGGTCTATGTCATTTTTGTTTCTAAATGTAACACCAAAACATCTTATTTACGTTTCACCCTAAGAATGTATCAGCCTTAATACAGAGTTCCTTAATAGTTTTATTTCCGATTTATAAAACATAAAAAATACATAAAATGCAAAATGAAACTATTTCTAGAATTCAAAGAATTCGAAAAACAAATACAGTATTTGGTCTTAAAAGGTCAGTGTAGAGACTGTATAAAAAAAAAAAACTGTTTCTTTCCTGATATACGGATTACAAATAGAACATAGAACATACAAAGTGCCCAATCTTTATTGAACTATGTTTAAACTGAAACAGGAAACGCCTGTAATTTTGTATAAAGCAATAGGTCAGCTTAAAGTAAGCTTATTAAAAGGCTTACTTAGGTAGGTCAACTAGTTGTAGACCGGTTGACATTATAAATGAAATGCTTCCTTTTTTAGCAACTATATCATTCACTACACATTCTTGTTATTGGCCCAAGCATTTTTTAAATAATAACATTTTGGAAATCGCCCATATGTAGGCCTAGTTAATTTGTCACATATGTTGGCATAAGCAAAATTAGAGTTACATTATTAAATTGTTAGTTAGGCCCATCGTTACATTTAATTGTTCATTTTTTTTTACCAATGAAACGATTAGGTTTATTTACTTCACTAGTAAAAGGCAAACGGATATATTCACAATCCATAAGATAAATATAAAAAAAAGTTTAAGAATTTGAGATGAAAAAAATTTTTTTTTCAATTATATAGGTCTATAAAACTATATGAATTGTATTTTATTGTACTATTATGTAAGAATTCGATTATTCTCCTTGTGGGATTCAATCTACAATATCCCGCCCCCCCCCTCCCCCCCCCTTCCACACACGCACACGCCTGCCTCTTATTACCTAACCAAGAGATGTCTTTCTTGTACTAAAGATAAAATTTATAAGAAATGAGTCGATTATAGTTTGATGAAATAAATAGAGCAACAATTAAACGAAAGTGTTAAACACCTAAAATATCACACCTAGCGCGATTGTTTACCCTAGTCTATATTGTATATTGTACAACACTCGTTTGTTTAACTTCTGCACTTTTACTTTAATAAAACAGCCTTATTTCTGTAATCATTTCGAATAGAAGGCTACACATTAGTATGATCTATACAACCAGTAAACTAATATTTCTAATGCATGTTTTTATGTATATTAGGCCTACACATCGTGTTTTTCTTGTTTAAACGTTATTTCAATAACGAACGGAAGTGGCGGTTGCAACGAACAAAGGTGCATGCCAAAATAGAGAACGGATGACTTTGAATCCAAGCTACGTGCCCATCTCATTCACTCTTCTCATCAAATATTGACTTCTGTGAACGGGGTATCTCCCGCCTAAGTCAATCCACGTCACGGTCTTCTGGTGCCGGTTAGGATTGATACAACTGTCTGAGCTGACCTTGGAGCATTGTGTCGGGCGCCAGATGTTAACCAACATATTGATGGTCAGGGTAAACTGATACAGCTTGTGACGAGAGCATTTGGCGGGAGACATTGAAAGGTCGTTTAGCGGGAGATATTGTTATGTCATTTGGAAAGCCATTTTTTAACCTAGTGAAGTTAAGTGAAGTATTATGTAATACGGAGTGTCTGTGCGTCCAGCGACCGGACGTATAGCGCGGGAGATATACGTCCGGCGACCGGACAAATAGTGCCGGAGATATACCTACGTCCGGCGACCGGAAAAATAGTGCGCGAGATCTCTTTTACGGCGACCTAATGATGTGGGTGGACATAATTTCATACATAGAAAGTATGAAAGAAATACAAATATGACTATTGGTATGAGGCGGTATGCTTATTTCTTTAGAAAACGCGTTAAAAGTCATTACCAAATATCTTATAAAGATCATTAGTAAACATCTTGACTTTCGCTACAATTACGATGAGCCATTCATTTATTCATTTGGGCAGTGCCCTCACAGGGGGGGGGGGGCTGAGGGGGCATATGCCGAGGGCGACACATCCAGGCGGCAAATGTAGTCTAAATATAGCACTAAACATGCAGTTACAGTATGCAAGGGGGCTCTGGGGCGCTACTTAAGCTTGTAAAGGCTCTGCATGTGGATGGACATAATTTCATTCAAAGTATTAAACTAATAATAAGACTATTAGGCCTAATGCCCATTTCTTTATAAATTATTAATTGGTTAAATATCAATACGCTCTACGTCTCTCATTTGTACTTGTAGTTGGGTGGTCAATGAACAAGCCCGCCGGAATAATATCTTCCGAATAATGTGTCCGGCGGTCACGTGACGTAGGCCTACTCGCGGAAAAATATCTCCCGCAATATTTTGTCCGGTCGCCGGACGTATATCTCCCGCGCTTTTTGTCCGGCGACCTGTCCGGTCCGGTCGCCGGACGTATATCTTCCGCGCTATTCGTCCGGACGTATAAGCTTAGACACTGCCTATGTAATAACATGATGTACTTAATGTGGAGAACGTAAATAAAGATGTAGAGTCTATGCGTATGGCTAATGTAAAGCATTTTGTTACAGTCTTGTCAAATACATACCAGTGGTTCTCGCATTTTGTAAATATTTTCACAGCTCTACTTTTTAATAAATTTTTTTTTACTCTACATTGACAGACAAAGAGTTTGTAACTAAACCCAAATTAATTCATTAAATACTTTTACTTATTCCCCAAGTCGATGATTATGGTATTAAAAAGCTTTTTGTTTTTCAATTAAAAAACTATTTCAATTTAAAACAATCAAAACTGGGATTATGCTTATATTATAACAACGTTATCAAATCTGATATTATATCTATATTATAAAAACATAAATACCAAGTAGCAGGAGGTCTTTTTTTTTTACCTATACCGTATATGGTTTGTTATATTTCAATTTCTCGTTCGCTGAGTTATCATGTATACATTATCTGCCCTCGGTTTTCCCTCAGTTCATATAGCTTTAAATTGATCTTTTTAATCATACCCGATAACTCTTCAATGTTTCAAATACCGAACATTCAAGACGCTTTAGTGAATTGATTGCATCGTTGCTTCCATAAGTCAAGTTAGTTGTATGACACTCATTAAACTCTATTCTATTACGGCCCTTACGGCCTACATACATAGGCTATATGTTATAACAAAGACTATAATAAGATGGACCGCTTACATTGATATTTCTGCTATTTGATAATTTGAAACAGTTAGTTTCGGAATTTTCGATTGCACACGGTCTTCTAGACTTCCGCTATGATTTTCTAAATGGAAAATTAAGATTAAAATCGAAAGTTGTATAAGTATAAGCGAAAGTTTTTATGGAAGTTTAAGAGTCATTAAAGACAGTGTTATTGGCTGCGCATGGGAAAAAAAACAAGTGTTATAGCTCTAAAAATAGAGCAATAGGTCCATCTCATTATAGTGTTTGGTTATAAGTAGATCTACGTATTTAAAGCTAAATCGAGATAAAATTATGTCTAGATTTTGTACAATTAGAATAGAGAGCCTTGAAGTGGACACCATCTTTTGCACACCGAACAGGAGAGAACACTTTGAGAACTTCCGGTGAGTGAAATTAAGGCTGATCAGTCATCGTGTTTAGTCCGGCAAACCAAGACTTGAGCCTGATTTAAACATTACTCTTGTGTATTGGTCAGCTCGCGACGGACACCAAGTTGTTTCCATCGACTTGTCTGTCGCTCACCTTTTTTGTTGATCCTGGAGATCAAAGGGCTTCGGACAAACGTTGTCCGCCTGCGAACCTGTGTTGTTTGTTGTCTATACCCTCGCCATCATCCTCGGTAAATTTGATCTCTCCGCTCGGTTTGTTGACATCCCAACTGGGGGGGGGGGGAATGAGAGAGGTGGTGAGGGTAGAATCACGCAACTCTCTTCACCTGTAGCTGGAAAACATCCGACTATTTTATTATCATTTTGTCACGTTCCTTTTTTTTTTAAGCTTTAGATATAGGATCTAGATGTATGAAAGCAATAAATATAGATTTAATATTTACCAATGTATACTTTTTAAATGAAGTTGTTAACAAGTTTTATAAAACGCTATGAAGTACACAAGTGGTAGACTAAATAGCTAGTTACAAATTTCACTAAAAGTGTTTACCGTACTTTAAATATAAAAATCTAGATAGCGAAATGTCGTATTTGGAAATTATAGCAACATTATTTATAATTCCACGTGACAAGTAACACACGTTTGATCATAGACTATAATATAGTCTATGGTTTGATTTCGATTTACAATTTAGTGTCCCCCTTTGGGCTTAATACGTAGTACATTGCTTAGATTTAGTTGGGCATGTAGATAAAAAGTAATTATAATTTATTGAATTTTATTTTTCCTTTTTCATTTTTTTCAGCATTTCCTTTTTGTGTGTGTGTGTTTTTTGTTTTTTATATATATATTTTTTTAACATTTGACTAGATTTAAAAATATCTTTTGATTAACATGGCCGTTGGGGCGAGGGAATGGTTCGTATGTTGATAGAAAGGGAGGGGTGGAGATGGTGGTTTGAAGACACGAAAAGTCACAACCTTTTGTTTGTTTCCACCCATGGGCCTTTGTTAGAATGTTACCTGAAGCAGCTTGTTTGGTCCTGCTAGCCTTTAGTTCCTCTATTTAAACTTGAGTCCCTGGAGTTTTGCTAGGGCTTTGATCATCCAGGATTATTAAGGAAAACAGTTTTGACCGGAGAGGTCTTAGCGCAGGGCTGGGGGTTAAATCTTTTTATTTGAGAAGAGACTTTTTTTTTATGACCTGTGGATTTATCAAGTATTTTTAAGACGTGTTGTTTTCCAAACTGTTTATTGCATAAGATAGAGTGGCATTTTGATTTTGAAATATAACCGTTCTGTAGGCCTATCCTATCCGTCAAAGTAAAAACTTGGAAATGCGTACATGTTATTTTAGAGTTGATAAAAAAATATATGAATACGTTTTTTGTTTCGTATAGGAGTAGTGGTTTAGTACAGTCTACTTTCTTTGTATAAAACTAATAAATAAGAAAAATGAAGGACCTATAATCTAGGCTGTATAAATAGGCCTAAATATTGATTTGTCTGACATCGAAGTAATTTTATTTTTCACATAAAAACCCATATTTTCCCTCCGAACACCAAACTATTTGTCCTTGCCTTTTTTTCTTCTTCGCCTTTTTTTTTTTTGTTGTTAAGATTTTGTCCCCATGTATTAGAAAATAATTTATATTTGAAGACGTTGTAGAAGTGGAAGAATGTAGGGATTATCTAATGCAAAGATCCAAGCTGTCGGCAACTCAATGATTCCTAACATTGCTGAGATTGCCGAGGGTGGGGCGGTCAGTACTTGTTTAGATCACAGGACACACAAAGTGTAAGCCTTGACCGACTGCGACCACTGAACTTGTTCTACTGCATTGTTGATTGGCGCATTAGCTGAAGAAAAAAAAACCACTAGTCCTAGATCCTTGCCCCTATGGTTATATTCAACAATTAATAGCCAATAGTAGTTTTAAATGCATTTAGTAACATTAGTCCTACTATTATATGCCGACGTTAACTCAAGGTCAGAGGTTATTATGACTTATTAGTTTCTAAACAAAAATATGACCCGTTACTTCTAGAGAAGTTTTTTTCTTTAAAAGAAAAAGGACAAGTACTCAAAGTAAAATGAAATCCATTTCAAGCATATTAAAATAAATAAAAAATAATACGTTGTAAGCTTATATAAATATATTCAATTGAAACTATTTTAATTAATTTAATACACCGGGACAATATTTATTGAAATTATTCTCTTTCTTCCTAAGTGGTAGGCCTATAAGTAATAATAATAATAATAATAATATTTTTATAGCGCTGCCAACAAACATAATGTAAGCTCAGAGCGCGTTTAACATACAACTAAGAATACGAATATTACCCTAGGCCAGGTGACAGAGCTAAATTGATGATTAAAAAAGACAAAACACAAATAAATGTAGTATAACCGACCCAACCCATAAATAAGACAGTAAGTTTCTAAAGCATGTTGAATGTTATCTAAGGTAAATATTGAAATAATGAGTTTTTAAGTTCTGTTTGAAAGTAACAGTAAGTGCATGCAATAACTTGCTCGAATAAAGAGAGATGCAGCAACAAGTTATCTATAATATAAAACTAGCAAAACTTGACAACGGATAAGCGTAGGGCAAAAATATATAGATCTAAAACCCACTTTCTGCTAGCGTCTCACTAATGGTAGGCCCTAAACTTTGTAGAACAAAGCGGATGCTTTATAAAACAAACATTAGTTTTTTGCATTGTGCAATGATTAAACTATACATTTACTTTGCTAACAAAATTGTACTTTTAACAAGATTTGCATGTACTTGACCTTTCAACTTGTAAAAAAAAAAAAAAATTAAAAATGAACAGGCTCACAAGTTTTATTTTCTAGTTACAGCATTTTTTTTCTTTCATAAATAAACATTGGCTCAGAATATATCAAATTTGCTTGTTTTAGCTTATAATAAATTGCAGTGTAAAGTGCAAAATGAAAGACTAAACTCTCACCACGGATGAGCGTAGGACGCAATAATCTTCTTTATAGAAGGAGCGTCTGTAATATATAAGATAAGTAAGTACACATTTTTGAAATATGATTAAAAAAATATATAAATAAAACCAATTGAAATGTGTAATTTTATCTTTTGCCTATCAGTTTTATCAATAGGGACCTTAAAATAATCACATTTACCCAGTTTATGAAGTGTCAAACAAGCATCCAACGAGTGGGACACTAGCAATGAATGCCCTCGTGTAAAACGCCCCACTTATGGGACAATAGCCAGAAGCATGCTTAGTTACCGATTTGTAATAAATTCTAAAAAAAAAAAGTATTTTTATGTTCAACTGTTATGTTTAGAATGTTAAATATTGAAGCTATTTAAGACCTAGTTCTAAATTTTTTGTTAAAGTTTGGAATAAAGATACGTTTGTACTGAGAATTCTATTTGCTATAGATATCTTGTTTTAAATTTCTAAGTAGTTTTTTTTAAAAGAACCACCATTACGCTTTACAAGAGGTCTAGTCTTACAAAGACAACTCTGAAAATTATGTGTAATATAACAAGTCTTAATAAGGTGTGACCTTTTCAAATAGAAGAGACCATGAACTTCTGGTGACATTTCCCGCCATTTTCAAAAACAAAAACCATGCTTTTGGTAGTGTTTGAGAATTGATTTCAACCTCGACGGCCAGTTCTGGTCTTTAAGAAATATACAAAGGCTACATGATTAATTATGAGTAGTCCGTTTTTAACATAAAAAATGAATAGGCGATAATTAATACTCAAATCTTTAGTCGCGTTAGGTTAAATTTAGCTTCGTTTATAAAATAAATTAGTCAAGAGTTGCGTCCTTGGTTATTGAAAAACACAATGCGTAGATTCATAGAAACAAAAAAAAAAACGAAAATTATTTTGCATCAAGCTATTAGTTCGGCATTATAAAAAGATGATTCTTCAAATCTGTCATTCACAATCCATCGTTTTCTTTTGGAAATGAAATGAAATTTAATTCTCGACATCTTTTCTTACAACCAGTATGCAGCACACAGACATGTTTCGAACCAAATGATCGAATACGACCGGAAATGTTTTACCGCTTTGACCTTTAATGCATGCATAATCTTTATGACTTGTCAATTGCACATGTTCATCGCCATTTTATAGTTTATAATAATTTAAAGTTTAAAGTCATTTTAAAAATAGAAGATGATTCATATGTTTCTTATTAAATATATTTAAAATATTTTTAAATATTATGTTTCATTTTATGAAATATTAGAAATTTATGAGGAGACTGTTTATTCACTTGGTGCGGGGTGATTGGTTAAGAGGCGGCCTTAATTTTTTTTTCAATTTTAATGTATTGAACAAAATGTAATTGACATGAAAAACTAACTAACCGGGTATACATTTACACGGGGCCACTTGTTGCTACTGTCCCACTTATGTGACGTTTTTTAAAACGTCAATATTTCGAAAAGTTTATAATTTAAAGTAAAATGTTCCTTCCGTTGTGGCCCAAAAACTAAATAATATATTGTAAAGAACTACATTTTACGATCTCAGCAGAATATGGGTTACAAGAACATACCAGTCCAATTTGATAAACCTTAATAGCTCGCGGTATCACTGCCTTCATATAAAATAACAATAGTTTTTTTTAATTGTTGTACGAAGTGACAAAACATGTTGGTATAGCTAGTTTTTTTTTATACTCACAAAAACGTATGGAGGAAATTCTAAAACATGTATATTAAACATTTGCTTGTTTTTTTAGTTTTCTACTGTTGCCCACAGTAATTTCGTTAACTTCTAAAGAGGGTACAAAGTACAGAGTGCCAAGCATTTATTTACATGTAGGAGAGAAAACTAGCCTCACAATCGTTAAACCTCTAGTTTATTAGCATAGGTTATTTTTAAATCAAAAGGCCATCCTTATGAAAAACTACTATTACATCTTCAATGCGTCGAGTGAACAAGAACTAGTTCATAATTTATTTTCTATTTTATAAACAAGGAAGAGTTTGTTGTTAATAGCTCGTTGTTGTTTTTTTTACATTGAAAACACGCGCAGTTAATTTGAAATTCATTTAGTTGCTTTACTCATTTGCTGTCTTTTCTCAAAATGTATTTATTTACCTGCTATCAATGAATACAACTTAAAATGGAATAACTAAATATTTGTTCGTTTTAAATTATTTTTTTCTGAAAAAATATCTTTACAAAATTAGTTATTAGTCTCAATAATCAAGTTTAAAATGTCTACAGCAGTGATACAGTAGACGGTTAGTGATAACAATGGCGTACGGCCAGTGGCGTAGCTAGGGATTTGGGGGCCCGGGGGGGGCTTGCCCTCTTTGGGGACCCCTGCAAAACAATATTTTCGGACACTCCTTGGGGGGCCCCAGCAAAATATTTTTTTCGGACACTCCTTTGGGGGCCCCCCTCAAGTAGGGGCCCGGGGGGACTTTCAAATATGGACCCCCTCCCCCTCCCCTAGCTACGCCACTGCATACTACTTACTATGTTTAAATTCATTTCTCTGGATAGCTATAAGTTATTACAGTTTAAATCAGCATCACGATGCTGTTAAGATAATTTAGCTAATAGTAAAAAAAAATATTATTATAAAGATATAATAATGAAAATGCAAGTTCAATTTAAAAAATGTGTTGACTCTTTATAACTTGTCTATAGAGTTTAGACTATATTATATAGACTAAGTCATGGGTTATAAAGCATAAACTTAGAATGCAAATGATAATAAACATTTCAACTTCAACAACACACAATTAGTGGAAACCATCTACTAAATACGTAACAGAACAAACAGTACAATAAATTAATACGCAGTAAAAAGTAGAGATAAATTTTTATTCCAATGTATGAAGCAACAATTAAAGTCTTAATAAATCAAATGTTCATGTTATACCCATATTTTTTTGTTTGTTATATTATAGGCCTAAGTATAAACAATCAGTTATATTAAGTGAACCACATTGTCATCACAGCAAACATTCTCTACATAAACATGACTTTCATTATTTACAAAATAAATCAATTATAGCAAAAAATCCAATGAAAAATACAAATAGGCTTAGCCTACACCGTGTAAACTAAATGGTTTGTTTTAGCTTTACAAACTCAGTAGATCTATTTATAATAAAAGCAAAATTGGTTTGTTTTCTAATGCCTTCTAAACCAAGCAAAGTAAAAATTAAAAAAAAAACAGTAGCAAAACTTTCAAACATCATCTTTTTCTTTATTTATCTTCCTAAAAAAATTGATCTGACCAAAACAAATTAATTTAAGATCGAAAGAAAGTAATAAAATTAATTTAAAAAAAGATAGTCATTGTAGCGGACACACAAGCCTCTCTTACTTAATGATCACCTTAACCCATGACTAGAACACCTTCTCATAGGTAGTAATCACCTTAACCCATGACTAGAACACCTTTTCATAGGTAGTTATCACCTTAACCCATGACTAGAACATCTTTTCATAGATAGTTATCACCTTAACCCAGGACTAGAACACCTGCTCTTACTTAGTGATCACCTAAACCCAGGACTAGAACACCTTCTCATAGGTAGTAATCACCTTAACCCATGACTAGAACATCTTTTCATAGATAGTTATCACCTTAACCCAGGACTAGAACACCTGCTCTTACTTAGTGATCACCTAAACCCAGGACTAGAACACCTTCTCATAGGTAGTAATCACCTTAACCCATGACTAGAACACCTTTTCATAGGTAGTTATCACCTTAACCCAGGACTAGAACACCTTCTCTTACTTAGTGATCACCTAAACCCAGGACTAGAACACCTTCTCTTACTTAGTGATAAACTAAACCCAGGACTAGAACACCTTCTCTTACTTAGTGATCACCTTAACCCATGACTAGAACACCTTCTCTTAGGTAGTGATCACCTTAACCCATGACTAGAACACCTTCTCTTAGGTAGTGATCACCTTAACCCAGGTCTAGAACACCCTCTCTTACCTAGTGATCACCTTAACCCATGACTAGAACACCTTCTCTTATTTATTGTTCACCTGAACCCATGACTAGAACACCTTCTCTTAGGTAGTGATCACCTTCTCTTAGGTAGTGATCACCTTCTCTTAGGTAGTGATCACCTTCTCTTAGGTAGTGATCACCTTAACCCAGGACTAGAATACCCTCTCTTACTGAATGATCACATTAACCCATGACAAGCATCTCCTACTGAGTGATCACATTAACCCATGACAAGCATCTCCTTCTGAGTGATCACATTAACCCATGACAAGCATCTCCTACTGAGTGATCACATTAAACTATGACAAATATCTCTTACTGAGTGATCATATTAACCCATGACAAGCATCTCTTACTGAGTAATCACATTAACCCATGACAAGCATCTCCTACTGAGTGATCACATTAACCCATGACAAGCATCTCCTACTGAGTGATCACATTAAACTATGACAAATATCTCTTACTGAGTGATCATATTAACCCATGACAAGCATCTCTTACTGAGTAATCACATTAACCCATGACAAGCATCTCCTACTGAGTGATCACATTAACCCATGACAAGCATCTCCTACTGAGCGATCACATTAACCCATGACAAGCATCTCCTACTGAGTGATCACATTAAACTATGACAAGTATCTCTTACTGAGTGATCACATTTAACTATGACAAGTATCTCTTACTGAGTGATCACATTAACCCAGAACGTACCAGTCATACTCTGTGATTACATTAACCCATGACAAACCAATCATAAGCAGTGATCACATTCAATTAAAACATTGTCAGCGCGATCACACAGGGTTAAACTTAACTTGTGTTCTCTAGCTCATTCTAGTTTATTGTGTGTTTATTTTTGGTTTTGATAGATCTATAAATTACGAATTGTGTATTTTATTTTACATTTTTAGATGTTTGTAAAATATATACAATAAAGAAATATTTTCGATTTACATATAAATCTAAATGAAACATTTCAAATTTAGCTTTGCAAGAACATGTGAAAATCTAATAGACAATAATCATCAGAATTACCTATTAACTAGGTGTACACTTGAACTATTTATGTATGATCATACAAGATAATAGATTTAGAATCTATTTTCCATTAGATTCTTTGATAACACATGTAGCTTTAATTTACATATATTAAGAGTGCATTTTTACGCAGTAGTTTAGAAATTACTTCTTTTACGCAGCACTTTGAAGAGCCTATTTTGTGTTTGATCGGTCTTTTCCAACTGTGTCTGTATGTATAGCAAACCCAGTATTTTAACAGGGCATACATATGTCATAGTTCAACTTTGAGTGAGTCGATGTCCTCCTAGACAATCCTTTCATGTATTGAATAAACGAGCTCCATGCTCTGGCCTGATGGTTAATGACGTGTTGAGTAGAGGCTTTTCAAAACCAATATAAATCCTTGGTAGCCTCCTGCAGGCCAGTGGCAGCATCCATTGCTGTGGAAGGTGGAACAAAAGTTAGATATAATGAAGAAAAATAGGTATTGTAATAAATATACTCTTAATAACCAATGGAAACATTAAGTGATTCAGCGTTTGAATTGGCTTCTATATATAGCCTAGGTCAAGTATTGTTCTTATTGTACACGAACCATGAACTAACTATAACACTGACTTATACATGAACCATGAACTAACTATAACACTGACCTGTACATGAACCATGAACTAACTATAACACTGACCTGTACATGAACCATGAACTAACTATAACACTGACGTATACATGAACCATGAACTAACTATAACACTGTTGACCTATACATGAACCGTGAACTAACTATAACACTGACCTATACATGAACCATGAACTAACTATAACACTGTTGATTTATACATGAACCATGAACTAACTACAACACTGACCTGTACATGAACTATTAACTAACTACAACACTGACCTATACATGAACCATGAGCTAACTATAATACTGACCTGTAAATCAACTATTATCTAACTATAACACTAACCTGTTCATGAATCATGAACTAAATATAACCCTGACCTGTACATCAATGATGAACTAACTATAACCCTGACCTGTACATGAACTATAAACTAACTATAACACTGACTTGTAAATCAACGATGAAGATACTATAACACTGACCTGTACATGAGCCATGAACCTTCTATAACATTGGCCTGTACATGACTTATGGACCTATAACACTGACGTTTACATGAATCATAAACTAACTATAACACTGACCTGTACATGAGCCATGAACCTACTATAACATTGGCCTGTACATGACTTATGGACCTACTATAACACTGACGTTTACATGAATCATAAACTAACTATAACACTGACCTGTACATGAACTATGAGCTCCATAGTCTGTTCCAAACCTGTGGTCACTAAATCTGCCACGGTTGTGATCTGAAGTCTTTGGTACTTCACAGTGTCCACCCATGCTACTGAAAGGTGCTGATCTGACCGCTGATGGCTGCACTAGAAATGAACTGTAATTTTGACCTAATCTGTAAACAAACCAAAAATATAGAAAACTTTGTGATTGTTATTATTGCTATGAATTATATAAAAGCTAGAAGGTTTACATTCAACTTCATAATATTTAAACAATGTCTGATTCAAAAAATTAAGTGGATAAAAAATTTAAATCAGCCTCCAATTATTTGTTTACAGAAAAAAATTAGACAAATGTGTATCAGCCCCCCCCCCCCCCCCATCCCCAAACCTGCTACTTTATAAGTATTATGTGAGTATTCACCAACCCTTCTCACATTTTACTTATTTGAACTGTAGTCAAAAGAGAGTAGAATAGCCTTTTTTGGAGGGCTATCAAGTGCCATTAAAAATCGCTCTGTGTGCCAAGTCTGGCACTCGGCCGTAGGTTGCCGACCCCTGGCCTAGCAATTGTGTAATAATAAATCCATGTTACAGCTTAATTCTACTGTCATCAAATTTGAATACAAATCTAACACTGAACTACTTCAAGAGAATTACCTGCTAGCTGCGGAATAACTTAGGTCATACGGAACAGGCCTGTGTGGATATGGCATACCAGTGGAGGGAGTCGGGAAACTGTAAGCCCAGGAGTCAGCCTGTAGATTTGACAAGCTGTGCAGTGCTGGCGTTAAATAGCTGCTATGGAATGGACTTAATTCACTGGTGCTGGAAGTACTGACCCCTACGCTGCTACTGGATGGACCATGGAATGAGTGGCTTGAATGTCCAAGAAAGTGATGCTGGTTTCCTTGAGGTTGATAAGAACTGTTCCAGAAAGAAGGTGGAAGATTTCTTGCTGTCATTGGTCTTGATGGAGCTGTGATTAGAATATTCAAAATTACATTTTGTTCTTATTTCAATTCGATATTTAATAGGAAAATGTTTTCTGAAACAAACTGAAATATTTTCATAAACAGGGAGCAGTGATATGTGCAAGTCTATACATTTAAATATCATAAAATGTTTGGTGTATAGATCTAGTTGAGTTGTAAATGTTTTCAACAAAACCGAAGAAGTCAATGTATTGATCTTATGATTGAGATTATTAATAAGGATTTATTAGAAAAATGTGCTAGCTACGCGATCTCTCTATCTATTTAATTTTGTCTTTTAGAAATATGTAGAGACAGCATGGGAGCAATAGGTCTATGAAAAAAAGTTAAAATAATAGTACATACGGCTCTTTAAATCTAGAAACAGTAATATAAGTATAACTGTCTCAATGAGTTAGTTCGAATAGAGTAAGATTTGACCTGTTTATTTTCACCAGACATAAGCGTCTTTGTCTTTCTGATTCATTGGCAGTCTTCTATGTGGTTATACTAACAGAGATTGTGATTGTGAATGCAAATCATGGATAAAAATCCGCAGAAGGGAAGTGTCACTACCGAATGTATCTATTCCCACCAGAACATAAAATATGAACATTTCTTCCTGTATTTGTTGTATGACGCTGACTCATCTCTTCCCACCAGAACATAAAACATGAACATTTCTTCCTGTATTTGTTGCATGACGATGACTCATCTCTTCCCACCAGAAAATAAAATATGAACATTTCTTCTTGTATTTGTTGCATGACGCTGGCTCATCTCTTCCCACCAGAACATAAAATATGAACATTTCTTCTTGTATTTGTTACATGACGCTGACTCATCTCTTCCCACCAGAACATAAAATATGAACACATCTTCTTGTATTTGTTGCATGACGCTGACTCATCTGTTCCCACCAGAAAATAAAATATGAACATTTCTTCTTGTATTTGTTGCATGACGCTGACTCATCGCTTCCCACCAGAACATAAAATATGAACATTTCTTCCTGTATTTGTTGCATGACGCTGACTCATCTCTTCCCACCAGAAAATAAAATATGAACATTTCTTCTTGTATTTGTTGCATGACGCTGACTCATCTCTTCCCACCAGAACATAAAATATGAACACATCTTCTTGTATTTGTTGCATGACGCTGACTCATCTCTTCCCACCAGAAAATAAAATATGAACATTTCTTCTTGTATTTGTTGCATGACGCTGGCTCATCTCTTCCCACCAGAACATAAAATATGAACATTTCTTCTTGTATTTGTTGCATGACGCTGACTCATCTCTTCCCACCAGAACATAAAATATGAACACATCTTCTTGTATTTGTTGCATGGCGCTGACTCATCTCTTCCCATTAAAACATAAAATATGAACATTTTTTCTTCTTGTATTTGTTGCATGACGCTGACTCATCTCTTCTCACCAGAACATAAAATATGAACACATCTTCTTGTGTATTTGTTGCATGACGCTGACTCATCTGTTGCCACCAGAATATAAAATATGAACATATCTTCTTGTATTTGTTGCATGACGCTGACTCGTCTTTCTGACAGTCTGACACTGCTGTGGGATATCAGGATTAATATCAAGTGAGTTCCATCCACTGAAGTATTAGTACTGACTGGAGAATACACAGTTCTACAAGAGCGTGAGATGGTATAAATAATTGTTGTTGTTTTTTTTTGTACTGGGAAAGTAGAGAGAGAGAACTATCACGCGGTTGCTCGCGCATTGTCAGGCAGTGTAAAGCGGGTAGAGAGGGGTGGGGGGGGGGGTGGAGAATGTAAGGATATGTAAATAAAAGATCTGGCTGTCTGTGGGAAAATTACAACAGAGGTTATACACCATGTACTTAGATTACGTCACGGAAGCCTATGAAAACAGTAAATAAATACTTTACTTAGCTGAAGAAATTTTTGTTTTAAATTTATTTTACTTACTTGTGATCTAAGGAAATACATTCATATCATATAGTTGTTGTTTTTCTCTTTGTAAATACTTGTAAAATGCATTGTAAGCAAAAAATGTTTGATTTCACTATATTTTATACTCTAGCCTATATATTTGATGTTAATAGACTTTCTACTCTATGTTTAAGCTTATTAACTAAACGTGATTCTCTTTATGTTTGATTTTATTAAACTTTCTACTCTTTATGTTTGATCTTACTAAACTTTCTACTCTTTATATTTGATTTTACTAAACTTTCTACTCTTTATGTTTGATCTTACTAAACTTTCTACTCTTTAAGTTTGATCTTACTAAACTTTCTACTCTATATGTTTGATCTTATTAAACTTTCTACTCTTTATGTTTGATCTTACCAAACTTTCTACTCTATATGTTTGATCTTATTAAACTTTCTACTCTTTATGTTTGATCTTATTAAACTTTCTACTCTTTATGTTTGATCTTATTAAACTTTCTACTCTTTATGTTTGATCTTACCAAACTTTCTACTCTTTATGTTTGATCTTATTAAACTTTCTACTCTTTATGTTTGATCTTACCAAACTTTCTACTCTTTATGTTTGATCTTAATAAACTTTCTACTCTATATATTTGAGCTAACTAAATTTTCTACTTTATATGTTTGATCTTACTAAACTTTCTACTCTTTATGTTTCATCTTACTAAACTTTCTACTCTATATGTTAGAGCTAACTAAACTTTCTACTCTTTATATTTGATCTTACTAAACTTTCAATTCTTTATGTTTGATCTTACTAAACTTTCTTCTCTTTATGTTTGATTATACTAAACTTTCTACTCTTTATGTTTGATCTTACTAAACTTTCTTATTTTTTAAGTTTATCTTACTAAACTTTCTACTCTTTATGATTGATCTTATTAAACTTTCTACTCTTTATGTTTGATCTTACTAAACTTTCTACTCTTTATATTTGATTTTACTAAACTTTCTACTCTTTATGTTTGATCTTACTAAACTTTCTACTCTTTAAGTTTGATCTTACTAAACTTTCTACTCTATATGTTTGATCTTATTAAACTTTCTACTCTTTATGTTTGATCTTACCAAACTTTCTACTCTATATGTTTGATCTTATTAAACTTTCTACTCTTTATGTTTGATCTTATTAAACTTTCTACTCTTTATGTTTGATCTTATTAAACTTTCTACTCTTTATGTTTGATCTTACCAAACTTTCTACTCTTTATGTTTGATCTTATTAAACTTTCTACTCTTTATGTTTGATCTTAATAAACTTTCTACTCTATATATTTGAGCTAACTAAATTTTCTACTTTATATGTTTGATCTTACTAAACTTTCTACTCTTTATGTTTCATCTTACTAAACTTTCTACTATATATGTTAGAGCTAACTAAACTTTCTACTCTTTATATTTGATCTTACTAAACTTTCAATTCTTTATGTTTGATATTACTAAACTTTCTTCTCTTTATGTTTGATTATACTAAACTTTCTACTCTTTATGTTTGATCTTACTAAACTTTCTTATTTTTTAAGTTTATCTTACTAAACTTTCTACTCTTTATGATTGATAGTATTAAACTTTCTACTCTTTATGTTGGATCTTACTAAACTTTCTTTTCTATATGTTTGATCTTACTAAACTTTCTACTCTTTATGTTTGATCTTACTAAACTTTCTATTCTTTATGTTTGATCTTTCTAAACTTTCTTCTCTTTATGTTTGATTATACTAAACTTTCTACTCTTTATGTTTGATCTGACTAAACTTTCTAATCTTTAAGTTTATCTTACTAAACTTTCTACTCTTTATGTTTGATCTTATTAAACTTTCTACTCTTTATGTTTGATCTTACTAAACTTTCTATTCTATATGTTTGATCTTACCAAACTTTCTACTCTTTATGTTTGATCTTAATAAACTTTCTACTCTATATATTTGAGCTAACTAAATTTTCTACTTTATATGTTTGATCTTACTAAACTTTCTACTCTTTATGTTTCATCTTACTAAACTTTCTACTCTATATGTTAGAGCTAACTAAACTTTCTACTCTTTATATTTGATCTTACTAAACTTTCAATTCTTTATGTTTGATCTTACTAAACTTTCTTCTCTTTATGTTTGATTATACTAAACTTTCTACTCTTTATGTTTGATCTTACTAAACTTTCTTATTTTTTAAGTTTATCTTACTAAACTTTCTACTCTTTATGATTGATCTTATTAAACTTTCTACTCTTTATGTTTGATCTTACTAAACTTTCTACTCTTTATATTTGATTTTACTAAACTTTCTACTCTTTATGTTTGATCTTACTAAACTTTCTATTCTTTATGTTTGATCTTACTAAACTTTCTATTCTATATGTTTGAGCTAACTAAACTGTCTACTCTTTATGTTTGATCTTACTAAACTTTCTACTCTTTATGTTTGATCTTACTAAACTTTCTACTCTATTTGTTTGATCTTACTAAACTTTCTACTCTTTATGTTTGATCTTACTAAACTTTCTACTCTTTATGTTTGATCTTACTAAACTTTCTACTCTTTATGTTTGATCTTACTAAACTTTCTACTCTTTATGTTTGATCTTACTAAACTAACTACTTCATATATTTTGTCTTTTTAAAAGAAATGCTCTATAATAATCCAAGAGTATACTTTTACTGTTACTAACGCTACTTCACTATATGGCTTTGTCGTGATACAGGTATTGTTATAATTCTAAATGTTATATATTTGCATGTAGTAGCCTATCTATCGAACTCAATTGTAGCCTAACGAATATAGTTTTGTATATTGTACACACCATAAGCATCTTCTTGCCCTCTATTTCTGCAGTGAAACTAGATTGTTTCAAAAAATGTAAAAGTGCTCTTACTTTTGTTTGCTAGATCTTTATTCCTTGTTTTACTGCTAGCCATGTCGTAAGCTGTAGTTTGATTCAATGCTCTGGTGAAATGGTCATCTACAACAGTACACGTGTCACCTGTGAAGTAGGTGAAGAGAACACAGTTCACACCCAAATAGTGAGCAATTTTAGGTTCAGAGTCTCTTGTCATTTCTTCTATAGGTAATGCAGTTGAAGAAGTCGTGGATGAGGTTGAAGGTACAATAACAGATGATCTGGACGATGATGGCAATGATGAAGATTGATAAAGTGACGATGACAAAGGCAATGATGTTGTCGTTGTTGTACCCAAGTCAAGTGGTTCTTGCATTTTAAACAAACTCTGAAAAATACATACATATTTATATTTATTTACATTTCCTGTTTAAACTGTGGTTGAGGATTGAAATTGTTGGGGATGGAAGTATGGCTAAGCGCCCACTTCTAGCAAAACATCCCCATCGTTGGCGCCTATGCTATAGACAAAGCCCAGCCCATTCTGAAACGGCTTAGCTTTTAGACCTAGTGGTATGGCTGCAAAAATTGTTCTGTACAACGAAGGAAACTCAACAACCTGTCTAAAGAAATTGCACTGGCTATCTATAACACTTAGGATAAAATTTAAAGTTCTGACTATGCTCTATAAAAGCCTCATTGGTCAATCTCCACTACATTATATCCATGGTTGAGATACATACATTAGAGAAGAAACAGGCCTGCGTTCCAACAAAATGCATCAACAACTCAAGGTACCAAACGTAAAAAAAAAAAAAATGTAGCTTGCTCTACAGCATTGTAACACCTCTGTGGTGGAACGAACACAATTAAACAATGAGATAGAAAATATTGACAGTTTAAAAACCAAATTAAAAACATACTTATTCGATTTATTTTAATAACATAGGGTAAGTGTAAAGCGCATTCGAAGACTAGGCTAATTGTTATGAATAGTGCTATATAAATGATCATTCGAAGACTAGGCTAATTGTTATGAATAGTGCTATATAAATGATGTATTTTGTAATTGATAAGAGTAGGCCACCAACACCTTTTGGCTAAGGGAATAAAAAAACGAACATAAAATAAGTGATTGAAGTCTTAGTGTATTGTGTGTAAGCACTATTATCTCTCTGAGTCTGGTCCAAGTTATATCAACAATTCTGTTCTCTTTGAATTACCACCAACCAAGGAGGGTTAGGAAAACAACTAATTTTCTTTTAACATCGTTCAGGTTATATCGTGGGCAGAACGTTCGGCTGGCGTACCGAAGGTCCTGTGTTCGAATCCTGGTGAAGGCTAGGATTTGTTCCCGGGTCTGGAGGGCATCCCTGAATCTACTCAGCTCTGATGGGTACCTGACTTTAGTTGGGGTAAAGTAAAGGTGGCTGGGAGTTGTGATAGCCACACTATCCCCCAGTGGCGTATCTAGGGAAGGGGGAGGGGGTCCAAATTCGAAAGTCCCCCGGGCCCCTACTTTAGGGGGGCCCCCAAAGGAGTGTCCGAATTGGTTTTTTTTCTCATGTCATAATGTCGAATGTCAAAATGCAGGGGCCCCTAAAGAGGCCAAGCCCCCCGGGCCCCTAAATCCCTAGCAACGGCACTGCTATCTCTTAGTATGTCGTAGCCACAGCAACCGGCCTCTTATTGATCAATTTAATAAGGACCACATTTTAATTATGTTAAAACTTTAATAAGTAGGGCCTAGTCTGTTTTCATAGACTATTGAAATCAATCTTTTTTTCATGCATCAAACATGTTTTATCTGAAGCCATTTATTCGAAAGAAACCCACAAACAATTATAATATAATCTTTATAATCTCAATTTTTTAAATTTTCATTCGACTGCCAACGTTACTTGTTCTATAATGTACATTAAATAACTAGACCTACATTGGATATAGATCTAATTATTTTGAGCCAATAAAAGAGTCTTTTTTATTCCTTAGTATTAATTAGTAGGTATTAGATCTAATTGTTGAATTAATTTTAAATTTTGTTATTGATTAATATGTGATTGTTAAAGTTTAACATCACTTGTCAAAAGATTAGTATTCCATTTCAAGTTATAGAAAACTATGGCTTATAAAAAAATGATGTACTGTAAAACTTGAATAGAAAAGTTTATTATAGCCTATGGTATGAATTATACACTTTCATTTTAAACTTTTACCTTTGTAGGCCTACATCTTGATAGTGTCTATTAAACTGTATTAATATATTGCGAGTGAGCCAGAAGCCCCATGTGCAGTAGTATTAGACTAAACATAGCTCTAAACATTGCATTGCATAATTATTGTATAGTGTATGCCAATAAATTCCTCGTAGAAAGATTGTGGTGTATTTAATTACTATCATAAGCTAAGTGACTACTATTGAGATATGTAGGCTAAAAGTTGGCAATGTCTAAACAAGTTCCATCGGATATTAATTTATTGTTTCCAATGCATGAAACAGGCGTAGAAGAAATGTGCAGTAGATCTATGTGCATTGTGATTGCTTGCAGAGTAAATAATTCTAAATTATTTTGTTGTTATGTTCAGTTCAATTTGTTTTCCTTTTTATTAATTTTGACTCGGATATTTTATGCACCAGTAGGATTAGGTAAGCCAATTTCAACTATAAAGTGAATCATAATTAAAAATTACACCTCTTCGGTGAGATTTTTTTAAAAATCCTGGCTATAGTCTAATATGTCGAGACACAACACGAGGGCTAATACACACAGTAGCGTAACTAGAGGGTACAGCGTGGGCGGTTAGTCAGGCGCGAAATTTCAAACTAACGCTAAACTGAAACTAACAAGAAATAATATAACCAAATATTAGCTTAGAAAAATATGTGCATTTGTTGTGGACAAAAGTTACAAATCAGGAAAAGCATTGAGTTTTAAAATACCGTTCTATCTTAATCTCTACTTTAGCTTAGCCTGCTAATAGCCTAAATGAAAACTAACATGCACGTTAGGCGCCCCTCCTCCCCACCCTAAACGCCATCGACGCCACTGAAAACACACATACATCCAGACATTCGTACCATAACTGTATAAGATCTCCAAGCCTCGTCATTCACTGAAGACTGTAGACAATGAAAACTAGTGTTAAAACGTGCACACAAACCTAAATACTAAACATTCCAGACTCAGCTAGCTCTGAATGCCTACCTCGTCAGCTAGACAATGGATGACAGCCGTACGCTCACCACAAAAATGCATACTCGAACTTCGGATATGGAGACTAACATGGTAGGTATTTAAAGATGGCAAAATCCTTACCTGACTATGACTTGAGTCGCCTGTATACGATGTTCGGGGGTATGCAGGGAAGGTTGTAGAGAAAGGTTTGCATAGAACATCTACACAGGTCATCTTGACTCCAAAGCTTGTAAACTCCCTAAAGAGAAATATGTGCAACGGTCTTTTGTTTGAAATGATGAAACACTGGGGCTATGGAATGAATGGACCGAATGACGTGTGCGACCACTACAACATGGAATGTTGACAATTGAACTTATGCCACGAATGTTCAGAACCAGTCGTGCTATGAGAGGTTTTCAACTCAAGTTTTCCCACTCGCACGCGCTTTTCAATGATGTATTTCCGTCCCCCTGATTTTGATTGACATTCTTGTGGGCGGGGTGAAGAAACGAGCAGCTGAGGATACGTTTTACCATTGGCTGATGGCAGGCAAACAAGTACGGCTACAGCTATCCTTCACATAGTCTGCCCCCACCCCCAGCCCACCAGTTGCGATTTTACAGACAGATACTGGATGAACTAAAGAAAAGTTTGACATTGTCAAAATGTGTTTCTTTGTTTACATTTCACGCGCGTCTTTAAACATAGCTTACATTCTCCATGCATTTACAGAACATATTCATATTGGTCTCTAGGCTTACCTAGGGCCAGTGGTTTTAAGATTTGTAGCCCATGCCTAGGCCTATGTAGGCCTAGTCGTAGTATAAGTGACTATAGGCTATAGGTCTATCGATAGAGTGGAAATAATGGCAAGAATGCCATAGGCCTATGTATAATAATAATGTATAGCCTATAGTTAGGCCCAGTGCTTTTTTTGTAAAAAAATAGGTGCCGGTACTCAGTGATGGATTGCCTAACTTTTAAAGCAGTTTCGCTTTTTATATTTTAATTCTTATTGCGCGCAATTTTAAAATAATTCAATTTTAACAAATTAATAATATAATAAATTAAAAATAAACGTTAAAATACAAGAAAAGTAATATTTTTTCCCCACATTGAAAAAGGTGCCGGTACGCCGTAAACTATATAGGCCCCACTATAATATACAAATCAGTTGCGTAAATAAGGTAAATGGCACCATGGGTGCCTGGGTCGGAGGTAGAAATTGGCGCATAATTAAGAATGTATATTTTGATTTATTAGTAAGCTAAGGTTAAGAAAATGTCAGTTTGGTGTCTATCCAAATAGTTGGTGGAGGTAGGATGGTGGCAAAGGATGAGGGGGGCAAATAATTTAGTTGGGGGGGGGGGCAAATTGGCCTACTTAGGTGGGGGGAGCAATAATAATTGTACAAAGTAGCCTACGTTTGTGTCTGTGTGTAGGGGGGGGGGGGCGATAACATTATTTCCCTTCAAACTATTGGGAAAACTATTATTTTATTAAAAAATCAGTAGTGTAGTGAACAGTACAATTAGGTTCATTAAATAGTTTTAAAAAAAAGAAAGAAAAAGAGAAAAATAGATATTTTAAAATCCTCTTCTTATAATAAAAAAAAATTGTGGATGAAAGGTGGACGTTTTTAGGGAGCACATGTTGCCCCTTGCCCGCCCATTCCCGCAGAGCTGCAACTAAGATCTTATGAATAGTTCAAAATACAAACAATAGACTTAGGCCTATAATAAAAGTATATTCTATTGCTTTTAAACAAAACTTACAATAGGCCTATGATAGATCCTACCCGAACCGTTCTTCGTATTAACCTGCCGATCTTGGGTTGGCGGATCTCGGGTTGGAATGGACCGCAAACCATGGTTGGAGGTTTGCACGTCGTGTTGAGCAAACCTAGGCTGAACATAGCACTCTTTTGAGCAGAAAGGCGCAGGAAGGCGCAGAAAGGCGAGAATGCATAGTTGCGGTAATCAACATGGCGGAACTGTACTTAAACGATGATAAGATCAGTGCATTCATTACTTTGCGCCCTGTTGCTTCATCTTCAAATTCTTCGTTGAGAATAATAATAGCTCCAAGTTTTATCATGTTCTGTCGCTTCGTGGAAGACATCGCCATATTTGTTTACGTTTCCAGAGAAGTACGTCAAAAGTAGGATCGGCCTTGTTAAGATAGCAAACCCCGATCTGCGATCTTGCAGAAAGGTTCAGGGTTTGTATTCGTACACGTGACTATGGTTTGCAAACTAGATCGCCGATCTCAGGTTCGGCCCGGTTAAGAAAGGCCTTAAAAGAGCAGCGAACAAAAGTAAAGAACATAGGCTGCCCCTGACAATCTCCAACGGTCCCGCTTTCAAGTGCCAGAGATGAAACAGAATCTGTCTCTCAAGGATAGGTCTCCACAGATACAGTGAATTCTGCATGTCTGGCCAAATCACAAGAGCGCAAGTCTAATCATCTTCCGAGACGATGGAGCAAATGACATGAGGAATTCCACTTTTTATACTTTTACCCAACTTTTAAAATTGTACAAGCTTTCCTACATATGAACCAAGATTGATCATGGTAATTTGATGCTAAGGATTTTTTTTCTGTTACCCCTGCCCTTGGTTGCCCTATGTTTAACCCAGCACAGCCTGAATTCAATGTGGACTTAGTTTATACGCCAAAATATCATAGAATCAATTTTATTAGATTTTTTAAATATGATCAATTTATTAAACGACACGGTTTCATTATGTTATGATCAATGTATTAGACTTGATACAGTTTCTTCTTATGATCAATGTATTAGACCAGGCGTGTCAAACTCAAAAAGCACCATGGGCCGCATTAGATACTTTGAGTATACCGTCGGGCCACAACAACAAATCCGAGAAACACTGTAATCTTATTGAAGTATATTTAATTAATTTGCACGCCTACTACAACGGCTTCATTTGTTGTTTCAAATCATCTGCCATTTCATCAATCCGTCCAGCAACAGTGTTCCTGATTAACGAAATATTCTTAAATAACTGCGCCTTCTGAGGGCACACAATGTCAGCCGCTTTCATAAGGCAACGCTTTACGAAATCCCCTTCACTGTAAGATATCCCACTAATGGCGACCATTCGGCTGAGTTCATAGCTTACAATAAGGGAAGCGACATTGGCTTGATCTATTTTTATAAAACATGCTGTTGCTGTATCAAGTTAGCCTTCAATTCCTTGAGTCTTGAAACACGCATTAAGCCCTCATATTTTTCGCAGGATCGATTGTTGGTTTCATAATGTCTTTTTTAGTTGTACTCTTTTGGCGTGGCAATGCTGTCATTGCATACTAAACAATGTATCTTTCCTTTTACCATTGTACAAAAATACTGTAGTTTTCATTTTTCTTAAAATACTCGCCTTTCTTCATCAAATGTTCTTTTTTATCTTAGCTGAAGGTGCTGTAGCCATTTTAAACTGTGCCAGTTTACGCAGTACTTCATAAATACAAATAATATAATTACCAGCACGATTCCACAAGATCCAATTTATTATTGTTTTAAAATTTTAACATTGCAATAACGACCTGTCTGACAACTTTCATAGAAAACCCTTACTAGCTTAAACTAGCCGTATTGTTTTCTTATACGTGGTACCGTATCAGATTTCTGTTTAATACGCCCAGTGTAAAGTATTAAAACTGACATTTTCGCCATTAAATGAGACAATTGCGTTATCCTTTGTGCCGGCCGCATACGTACTTGCAAAGGGCCGCATGCGACCCGCGGGCCGCACGTTTGACATGCCTGTATTAGACTTGATACAGTTTCATCTTATGATAAATGTATTAGACATGATACAGTTTCATCTTATGATAAATGTATGAGATTTTGGTAATGATAATGATGGTCATTTGTAAAGAACGACTATCCATGCTCAGTTCGCTCTAGTCCACAGTTTAGGGTTTGATCCGAAAGTCCCACAAACAAAGATCAATCATAACTGATGTCTACGTCTCTTAATTATAACTAGTATTGACATGCGTAGGCTATAATATGAACATTTTAGTCCAGCTTATAGTGAATGACTGACAATTAATTATTGTCATTCATTATGGCGTAGACTTTAATTGGCTAATTATTTCGAGAAAGAAATCGTATGCATAAACTGTATTTGAAGTAGGCCTGTATGAAAACACATTTTGCTTGAGAAAAAGGGAACAGGGCCTACTATCTTCTATATTCATAAAACGCATAGCAGATGGGTGTTTTCCATCATCTACATAGAGTGATCTGCTCTTGGGAGACCATCATACGTTAAATGGAAATAGAAACAGATGGGGAAATTATTTCATCAGAGGCGCATTAGAGATATTCTAAGCCCGGCGCTACCTTTGATGTTGTGACTGGTGTAATAATCTCCAGCCCACTGGGAACAGGTAGCGCTGACCATAGATGACCGCAACATGTGGGAGTTTTTAGAATGGGCCACACGCGCCTGTTATAAGACGCACGTGCGCGGTGTTGGTATTGACTTAGATGAATGCTAAAAGTAATTCAAGGAAAGCATCAATTTGTCTTTATTATGATTGAAATGATAGTCACTCGAAGGATGCGTTAACAACTTTCGAACTTTTGTATCACATTTTAGAATGAATTGCACTACGAACTTTTGGGACATTTTGATAAGAGTTTATTAAAGTTAGCCTATATTAATGTAGGCTACATTTAGCGCACAATATGAATAGTAAAATTAGATTGGAGCATAGGTCTATTATTTTACTTTGATGTTGTGGTTTTGATTCAAATTGTCTCAAACTTTGATTTTATCGTGACCTTTTATTTGTATTTGTATAAGCTTACTTTAAATTCGTGTCCCTCTAATATTTATATTGTTTTACTAGCCTAGCAATAACTTATAACAGATAGGACGTCCCACACAATTTTCTCATAATCTGACTTGTTACACCCATGGGACACAGTGGCCGAGAGGCAGCGCGTTCAGCTGGCGTACCGAAGGTTTAAATCCTGATGAAGGCTAGGATCTTTTCCAGTGGCGTAGCCAGGTTTTGACGCTAGGGGGAGCGAAATTTTTGGGAAAAAGGCCCCACTTTTAGCAATTTTTACAAATTAATAGAATAACTAAGAATTTGTACGTATCAAGTGTGTTATAAAAAAAACCTGTGCCTGATAATACACACACTGTATAATAGTGCAGTTTTTATTTAACCATTCACGATTCTTTTTCTAGCAGCTAATAGTGATAGGAATTTCTGCAAAATTGATTGCATCTACTGCTCATTTTCGCGATGAACATCTAGTATCGAAAAGTATTTATAGAATCAACACAAATGCTCTATAGCAGGGGTCGACAACCTAAGGCACGCGTGCCAAACTTGGCACGCAGAACAATTTTCAGTGGCACGCGAAAGACCTCCAAGAATATTGTTTAATGCAAGTGAAAACAACATATGTCATCATAATTAGTGGGTGCTGCATGGCGAACTACATGGGAATCACACTGGACTGTTTTAGTTCGGGAATCTTTGTATTCGAAGCTCCCATCATTGGACTTGCAATCTGTGATTGTTAAGATAGTCAATTGTATAGTTTCTCAAGTCTTTTATAGAAGAAAGTCATACGGAGCATACGTAAAGTCTTGGATATATTATTTTCTTGTCTGGAAGCAATAAAGATGTATCTTAATGGGAAAAAAAAATTATTGATTGAGAAGAACTGACTGTTGAAGCCAATGTTTCTGTATGACTTGGCGACACATTTTAGCAAGTTAATCTTCCATTTACAAGACTGGGACCAAAAGCACTTGAAGTATTGGGGCAACTGGAATAGATTTGCATTGAAACTGGGCATATCTTCCCGTGAAATCAGTTTCAAAACATTTAACTCTTTCCCTAATTTAAGGCAAATTAGGATAGATGAGCATTTTCAGAAGTACACTAGTTATATTAAAACAATTAACTCGTTTGGTATCACTAGCATCAAATTTTGAGAATTTACTTGAAGGGAGATAATTAACCTTTTTTCTTTACATTAATATTTCTAATATGTTTCTTTTATGTTTCCTTTTAAAAAATTAATGGCTTACAATTTATAACTGTAAAATGATCGAATTACACAAGATAGTTGAAAATTATATAAATATTATATGACTAAAAAATGTACATGTACATTTTTAAACTTTAAAACAACTACTCAGTTTGTATAATTTTTTTTATATCTTCATCATTTACAATTTATGCGGATTGCTTTCCCTTCGGTTTAAAATAATATGTTAGAGTAAATCTCAGTTAACAAAATAATGAAAACAAAAGAGATCTTACATTAAAGACTTTATATTTATTACGAGAATAATTTCTTGACAACTAAATTCAAATGTTGATAACTATTTAGGCCTATGTGTAAGTAGAGAAATTAAATATTGTGTTAGCTTCGAGTAGATTTTTTTTTATAGCTGATAATAACAAACAGGTTAATTTTCTATTTAAAAACAGATCTTTAATGATTTTCTCTATTACGCTCCTTTTCTTTTGGTCTTGCTACGCACTAAATAAATTGTCTTTTAAAAATAATATAGTTGATCAGTTTGACTTTTAGCTTGTTAGCACGCTGAATAATTCAAAATGATAGTAATCAATTAAATAAATTGTTGAAATGCAATTTAAATTAAAAAAAAACATTAAAAAAAACAGCATAAATTGTGCTTCGTGGCTTGTAAAAATTATGAATGAATTTTTTTTTCCCGAAAAAAGGCCCCTTTTTTTTCAAAAATGGTCGTAGGGGGAGCGGCCGCTCCCCCTGCTCCCCCCTGGCTACGCTACTGATCTTTTCCCCGGGTTCGGAGTGTGTCCAGCACATACTAGAAGTCTCTTAAAAACCCGGACGAGCCGAAGCTCTTTACTTTGGGGCGTAACGCATTAGAATTGAGTTTAAACTCTGTCCGGGCTCCAGCCACCCCACGGCACGCCGAAGTCGTGGCGTGCCATGTAAAAGGGAAGGTTTCCGCAGGCCAGCGACCGTTCGCTGCGGTTCCCCTAAGGATCATTATCGTGGTGGCTCGCCCGTATATCTGCATTGTCACCCGGTAGCACAAATACTATACTCTAGGCCTCTAGGCACAGGCATCCAGGCACCGGGTGGATCGTGAGACAGGTTGCAGCATCCATTGCTTCCTCCCCACCGAGACCCCGTGGCCTCTCGGCAGTGCAATGAATCTCGGACATGCCGCGGGGGCTGTCTCCCATGCGTTAGCCCGTCGGTGTTTTCTAAAAGAAAAGTACTGGCGGTTTACACACTACGCCGCTTTGAGGCCCATGGGTACAGTAGTGTGTGTCCATCACATAATAGCCTAGGTTTAGAACAGAATGCGCAATCCCTATATGCGCAGTCACTAAAAGTGAAGCTCGATTCCGCCATTTTTTTTTCGACGTAAGCCAGCGGTCGCTAGAGACGCTACTATAGTAAAATGAGAAAGGATATCTAGGCGTACCATAACTATATTACATTTCATTATAGGCTTACTTTTATATAAATTTGACTTAATTCTACCCATTTTCTTTTCAACATTATAGGATTAGGCCTATTTGATGTAAAAATTATATTACCCCCGGTAGGGCCTACTGAACTTAGGCCTGTAACATACTTCTTTAACACTCTAGCCGCCATACTCCATGTAACATTCCTTTTCCAATTTTCTGTTGAATCCTGGAGTTGTGTCCAAGATCATAGAGTCTCGATGCCCTTATGTCTTGATTTTTTAAAAGGGCTATCCATAAGATATATTACGTAGGTACTCAATGAGGTGGGAGGGAGTGGTTACATTTAGTAGATTTTGCGTACTGGAGGGGGGAATCTTGATATGTGTATGTACGCACACAGACATGAGACATTTAGGTATGTAGGCCTATAGTTTTTGTAACGATTTAAAAAACAAACCGCTCGGACAGAAGACTGGGTGAAATGACACAGATTTTAACACAAATTACTTTCTCACTTGCAGGTCACGGGTAACGAGACTTTTCACACGTCTGCTCTCATTGAAACACAATATGGCCTAATGTAGGCTAAATATTTATTAAATTTGAAGTGACGTAAAAATTTAAAAGGACATTCGAGGCTAATTCAAGTTCAAGACTGATGTGCAATACTTGCTTATAAATGCAAATGAAATTGTTTCAATTATTGGAAGAAATAAACATCTGATTCAGGCCATACGATCATTCATGACTCAGTACTTAAATATCCATGTGATGGGCCTATCTGATTGATTGATATTTCCAATTCTTGAAAATAGTTTAATAATTTCTCTTTCGTTTAATTTTTATTTTATTTTACGATTTATCATTATCATGCTGTGGTGGTCAAGACAATAAAATCTGAATGTCATATTGTAGGCTATTTTCTTTCATAAAATCCACAATACCAAACTCGATATTAAAAAGAAAACATAGATCTAAATATTAGTCCTAAAACAAATCCCTCGAGACAAAATAATTTTTCAAACGGGGAGGGAGTGTATAGGTAAAGATGCTAATTGGAGGAATGGGGGCAAGACCATCGTAAATACGGTACTTACGGTGGTCTTGGTGGAGGGTCCAAGAAAGTACGGGAGTAACACTGAGTAACAGGAGGGATGAGAGAGAGAGGGGTATGAAAAGACGACTTTTTTGCGAATGTATTATCTACATGGCCCCAAAGTAAATCTATAGAAGTTCCAGATTGATGCCTTAAGTTGTAAGCTAACGGACATAAGCAAAAGTGGATTTAAATAATGTTCCTTTCTATTGTCATCAAATGTAATCCTGTATTAAAATAATGTTTCCTTTATATTGTCATCAAATGTAATCCTGTATTAAAATTAAAATGTTTCCTTTATATTGTCATCAAATGTAATCCTGTATTAAAATAATGTTTCCTTTCTATTGTCATCAAATGAAAGCCAAACAGCATTACAAACAATTTAGTTTAATGCATTCAAGTTTTATTCTTAAATGTGGAAAGAAAGTTTAAATAACAAGAAAGATATTTTAGTTTTAACAAAAAATAAAACCAAACTATTGTATAACAATGACTTCAAAAAAATGTAAGCAATGGGAAGGCTTGTCAAGAAAAAGTTTGTTTCACAGCTGACATTGACATAAACATTCTCAACTTATCTGTGTAAATAGAATAGAAGAATCCAGTGAAAACCTTCAGTAGAATTAAAATTGACATAAGAAACAAATAAAGCCACACCTTGTATTTCTGTTCACATGTAGACATTTTCCTGATGGGATTCATTGAATGAAAGAGATCATACTTTTAAACACAATTGATTTAACTTATTTCAACCGCTAATTGAATCACACTTTTTACATTTACACCATTCACATTGTATACTAAAGTAATCAAAACATTCATTAATCATGGTCTACACAATAAAGGAAACACATTTTTGTTTCCAGAAATCAAAATAAAATTCATAATTCCTTAGAAAATGATATTTTTGTTTTACCAAAAAAAAAATCCCTTGCCCAAATCAATTTCAGTTTCAATCAACAAAAAAACAAATCGCTTGAGCTATACTAGCTCAATATAGAAAATATTACACCAACTGATTAGAAGGACCTGTATATGAATATGGAAAAAACTTTTTCAGCACAAAATATTGGTCTTACTAGTCTTAGCATTTGTTTTAATTACCATGTGTAAAAACTATTTTCACAATTGACAACTTATGAAATCATTATATCTTTCAAATTATATAGTTTTTTACACCTGTATATGGAAATGCAAATTGATGGACGCCTGGAGCAAAGTTAAATGAGAGGGTCATTAGTAAGAATTAAATACTCATTCAGAACTAAAAGTTTTTAATTGTACCATTTTATTGCTAGAGTATAGAATATTCAAATAATGTAGGCCTAATAAGGAATTGTTAGTTGTTAGTGATGTCATATTACATATTGTACAGGGTAATCTCTAGGCAGTGACCGACAGCTCCAGACCTAGAGAAAATTTCTTACAAAAATCATCACTGCCATCAATTTAATCAATACTAACATTATAAATATAAAGTTGCATATGATATACCATTAGCACAATATTCTATCAACAACTTATGTTCAATCTGCACTGTTTATACCATTATATGCTTGTCTTCATATCATAGTAAATTAATTCATAGTGAATACACAAAATGAAAATATAATTTTCCATGACATATATTTCATTAGCAATCCAAGTGTTTAAATTATAGATGCTACTGTACAAAGGACTTCAGGCTTTATGCAAATTGTAACATTATGCCAGCCTGTTTCCTAAATTAAATACAAGTAGTGATTTTATAATTGGTTCTTTAAATAAAGAAAAGAATATATTTAAAATAATTAAATACTTTTGTTTGCTTATAATTTATAAATGAAGACTTTCTTCTGAATAAATACATCAAATGATTTAAATAAATAGGAAACAATTTTAGAAGAAGAAATTCATTAATTTGCGTCAAATGATTCAGAAATCCATTTTATGACAATACTATTATTTATGATAAAGCCTCTATCTTCTAGTACTTGGAAGGTAACATCTTTGAATGTTCCACCTGAAGTCTTCAGACACACAGAGCCAACTGCTTGGCGTTCTGTTGTAGATGTGATTTTTCTCAAAGGTTGACTCACAATTTCAAATAAAGGGGAAAAGGCGCCTGAATTTTTATTTTTGATGTAACCAACAGATTCAAATATTCTGGCAGAAGGTAGAGGCTCATCAGACAAGCCTGCAACATACAGATGAACAATCAAGACATTTTTACTACCAAACCATAAAGAGAGTCGGACTTTGCAAGGACAATCTTCTAAAATGTAAAAAGATGTATTGTGGCAGTCACCAGAGGTAACTAATTGCTGGACATCAGAAATGGTAAATTCTGATCCATCAGGCGGTAAATATTCAATATCATCATCACTAAATGGAATTAAAGAAGGGGCCTTTGCTTTCTTCTTTTTTTTGGGCTGGGGTTTCTTAGTCTGTTGAGCGCTTTCTGGATTAGCTTTCTGCTTAGCCTTGGAATCTGCCAGGAAATTAAACTGAGTCTGGTATGCATGTGAAGCGCTTCCATTATTCTCAGCTTCCATGAAGTCATTACTTGCCTGAGCAGGAGCAGGAACATAGTTATAGTTAGCCTGAGAGGAAGAATAGCTGGCAAGTCCAGGAGTAGCTGATACAGGTGGAACACCAGCACCAGAATGTAAGTATTGAACTGCTCGATCAAGTTCGCACCTCATTACTTGGCCAATCAACCCTGCTTGTGTTTCAAGAAGTTTAGCTATTTCTTCATATTGAATTTGGCTTTGGTTGAGAACACTGGTTTTCAGCACTTCAATTTTCTCTTCTTGAATCCTAAGATGATCTTTTATTAGATGTTCTATTTTCTCCATAAAATTCTCTGGTAAACATTTATCCTGTAAAAATAAATGTACTACAATTAAGCTTGTAAAAAGAAACTGTTTAACTTTTTCATATACAAAATATTTTGAGTTTGTCATAAAAAACAAAAAGGCTAATCTGAAAACAAAATTTAAGAATAAACATTTACTAGGATCAAAGTTTATTTATATTTATAGCTAAAAACATAACAACGATAATAGAAAAGTTATTATCTGTTTTTCCTAACTTTAAATGAACAGTTTACTAACTGAGAAATATTTCACAGTTGAAATATTAATTTACAACAGAGGAGGGCAAAATGCGAGCTTGATTCATTAGTTAACAGAAGGACGTGAGCCCTGATGAAAACAGAAGTGGTAGAAGGGGGATGGAGATACATGTTACCCAAATCATAGGTCATTTTTGTTAATATTAATACTAGATGTCATTTAACATTACAATTAATTCCATTAATAAATCATCAGAATTAAACTATACAGCTAGTAATCAATGTTCAGTGGTTTCATTATTTCAGTTTTCTTTAAACAAGTGCAAGCCATTCATATTGGAAGTGTGAGCTACAATAGGCTCTTAAACCATAGTTTGCTCACCCCTGATAAATAATAAATACTTCAACTTTAACATTAAACATGACTTTATTTCAATGCTAATTAATGTATAAGTTTTAATATGGACAAATTTGTTATTACATTATGCAAAACGAATAGCCAGCTATTGTCTTATTTTAGAATGTACGTTTAATTTTAAATTGTATAGTTTTTTTGTAAACAATCATAAACCAAAGACTGAATGTTTTAAAACCACCATAACATCTTATTTTCAAATAAACTATAAACAAGGACATAATAATCATTTAAAAAAACCATTGTGGCCAACAGAGTTTGTTTTATTGGCAACTGTTTACTAGCATAGCCACAGTTAGATGTGGGTAGCCTTTTTAGTAAAGTACACTCTGGAACACCACATAATTCCAGGAAATAATCCTATAGCATTACCCATTTCAAAACTCTTAGACGAAAATGGACGAGCCTTTTGGCTCTTACGTTCAGGGCCTAACGATGTAAAGAGGTGGACCAAGATAAGCCACCCTGCGTCATGCCGTAACCATTGTAACCTTACATGCTCTACAGTTCTTCTCCCCATCTTTAGAATTACCCTGGACATTATTAACGTGTTGGCTCTCTTATGCACTTTTGCATGGTAGCACAAAATCCTGACTATAGGCCTGGATATCCAGGCACCAGGGCATGGTGAAGACAGACTGCTGCGCACATTCTAATTGATCATAAATTTGTATATACAAATATTACCATTAGACTTGCACAAGCAAGCTTTAGTTCCAGAGTTCGGCTTTCCTCTTTTTGTAGCTTGAGTTTAAGCTCCATATCCCACAGCTTAGCAAATTCTTCTTTAGAAATGCCTTGCAGTATAGCATCATCAAGAGCTTGAAGAAATTCCATTAGTTTTCAGTACCTAAAAAGTAAATTTTTAGAATTTTTGAAAATGAAGTCAGATATAGTGAGTTTAGCTAATTTTCAATAGTGTCTTCTAGTCATAAGTCAACAGTCACAATACGTACATCATATCTGAACCCCACTTCTTAGAAGTAAGAACACAAGAACAGATTACTATCTAAGGAATTGGATTATTTGTACCCAATGGATTGGGATTAGCAAAAATTTCTTTCAAAAGCCTGTATTTGCAATCATGGGATGTTGTGTATTCTGAAACAGGCCAAATCACAAATCATGCTGGCTCTTTGTAACTGCCACAGATCGGGCTCTTTCTTACAAATGAACCCAACTTAGCAGCTTTATGTCATGGTGACACCTGACCACCATGCTTAGGCAATGATATAAGAAAAATGTATATGCAAAGTATATATATATATGTTTATCCATATTGTCTAACAGTTTAGAAACAATATAGTAAATAGCAAAGCAGCCCCTTTAAATTATATACCAGTATGATGTTAATTTTGTCAATTATTTTAATTGCCTTATTATATTTATATGTTATCAAAGCTTCCTCTATAAAGAAGATTTTTTTGTCCTATGCTTATCTGTAACATGATTTTGATCTAGACATTCTGGATATTTTAATAGAATTTCATGTTGTATTTCAGTTTAGATTTTAAAAGCTTTAAATGTATGTATATATTATTACTATTTTGCACTGCAGAAAAGATATTAATATGTTTATTATGTTATATTAGGTTAGAATAACTTGAATACTGTAGTTAGCTCAGAAGCTAAAATATATAGCTAAATATATAGTTTATGTCCTATGCCTATGACATCTGTTTTAGTCTGATTCAAGCTGCAGTTATGTAGGCTTATCAGTATTAGTACAGTAATTAGTTGTTGTTTTTTAATTAAGAATTTCTATTTTATTGAAGATTATATAATATGAATATAATAGATTGTGTGAAATTAAAATAACTACTAACAGTTTCATATATGCAAACCAAACTTTTTTACACAATTTTAAGAATAAACTAGCAATAAAAATTAATTAATCAATAATTAAATAAACTCAATAGACTGAGTCACCCAGGTGACCCAGCCTTTGCCAAACTTTCTTGAACTCTGTTTGGGACTTAGTTTAAGTACAAATTACATCATTTATATAGCCCTCTTCATAACAATTAGTCCTAACATTTACCCTATGCTATTAAAATTAATTGAATAAGGATATTTTTAATTTTGTTTTAAAAATGTCAATTTTATCTGCTTGTTTAATTGTGTGTTTGGAAGTTTGTTCCACCATAGAGGTGCTACAACGCTGTAGGAGCGATCTGCAAATGAATTTTGTTTGAACACAGACCTGCTTTCTCTAATGTGTGTGGCTCAACCATGGATCTGACGTACTGTGGAGATAGACCATGAAGGCTTTTAAAAATTAATGGTCCCAACTTTGAATTTTATCCTAAGTGTTATAGGTAGCCAGTGCAGACAGGTTGTTGGGTTTCCTTGATTGTTCAGAACAATTTTTGCAGCTTTGTTTTTGACCCATTGTAGCTTTTCAAGTCACATTCTGATTCTGGCAGTCCTTGGTACAGAAGTTTGCATAGTCTGAGAGATTACCAGGCCTATGATTCCTATGATTAATGTGTCACATGCCTCTTTTGTTAGAGCCAGTTATAGAGTTATAGGTATAGGCCTAATATGTTTATAATACTTTTTATTCTCTGCAGATTCCACATTGCTGATTTACATTTGTTTTTTATTTGATAATTGAAGGTTAGATTTTCATCTAAATTTACGCCAAGATATTTTATTTGAGTTGATTTATGGATGTGATCATTGTTGACTAGTAGATAATTTGTTAGGCATTTTTTTATTTGTTGCTTTGCCCCAAACAGAATGAATTCAGTTTTGATGATTGATGTGTTCATTTTTAGTCTGTTGCCATCCATCCAAAGTTTGATTTGTCTTATAAATTATATGGCTAGTCGGCTAGTAATAAACTGTAATTAGTGTGATACTGTAATAGTAATATATAACTTAAGTATAGGATAGTATAGGTAGCTACTTCGATAAACTGGATTTTGACCTACTTTTCGTGTCTAGCGGAAGCGATATATTTTTGCGCAGTTTTGAAGCCGATCGAAATGGGTACATGTTCTGTATTATTGATTTCACCTATCTTTTATAAAATCTATGTGTTTAAATCATTTTAAACCAACAAAGTGTTGTTAAACTTTTTTTTTTTCATCGTTTTGATGTGTAAATAAACTTTTTTAATGGCGCAGTGCTGTTTTGAAAATTATTGGTATGTTTGCCATTTTTTTAAAAATATTTAGAGGTCTCGATGATATTTAATTCTAACTCGATGAGCTTCTTTATTATAATTAAAGTATGTCTGACAAATTTGTTTTTAATATCGGGGTCCCAATTAGTTTTAGCGAGTTCCTCCAAATGGGACATTGCAGAGTAAATTACTCGGCAAAGCAGGAAGTTGCTTTAAAAATAGTCAGCACTGAACTATATAATATATAAAATATCTCAGTTTGTAGGCCAATTTTTCTCTTACGAAATTTATGAATATTTTCCCCAATTTAATTGCACACAAACTACTAAATGTTAAATAGATATAATTGATGGCAAATTAACAAGTTGTCATACTTATTGTATTATTTTCAACCCATGCTTAGTCCCCAAAAATGTGTAGGCCTAAGCCATTTATTATAATAATTAAGTCTATGAGTAGTATGAGTAGTATGAGTCTCTATGACTCTATGACTCTAACTCTATGACTCTATTCTATGTGAATGTGACACTAGGATTCTATGTCTATGTCCTATGTGAACTATGTCGCTATGTCTAGACCTAGAATGCACTTTGCCCCCCGCCCTCCTTCTATGGTAACCCTTGATAACCTGGCTACTCCCCTATTTAAAAATATTTATATTATGCATATAGGCCTACCTAGACACTCCTACAATTCTATAGAGAAAAGATTTTTATTAGATACAGAGAGATGCAGAAAGTAAAAGTGAATATTTAATCCTAGCCTATCCTATAGGCCTATATGTTAGTTATAGGTACCTACATATTTGTGTATAGTAGGCCTATGGTATGAATAGGCATGAATTTTTTTTTGTTAGGGGGGGGGGGTAGGCCTACATTTTATGCTTTGTAAAAATTATAATAACATTAAATCATTGTTAGTTCTAGGCTTTTATATATTAAAATATTTATTGAAGTATTTAATTTGTCATTTTCAGTAAAAGGATGGCTGTTCTAACTATCCCCCAAACCAAATTCAATGAGCCAGTAGGGAAGTTTTAAAAACTACTTAAGTGAATTAAGTAAACATTAATCCCATTTTTATTTTAAAGAATGGATACTTGTAGAGATTCTCTTAATCCAGCATAGATCTGCAATGTCATTTACTTATTACCAACACTGCATTTTTGTAAAGAGAATTTGAAATGACTGGTCAAATGATAAAGTATAAAAGAAGAAGAAAAAACTTGAGCTTTTCTAATTTATGCAAAGGGTATGCAGAAAAAAATATGTGTGTCTTTATGTGATAACTTATTAACCATGAGTAGGCCTATGTTTTCTTTTTCGTTTGATCTTACACTGTGCAGATAATGTATTTTTAAACGGTTATATTTTAAGATAATTGTTTATAATAAATATTTTTCATACTGACTTTATTTTATATAGTAGGGTATAGCTTACCGTACATTTAAAATGGGATTATTCTAAAAAAATATTATGATGAAATTATTAGAATTTTGCTGAATTTTAATTGTTGGATGAGTCTGAAATAAAGTATGTTATTATATTAACATTAGTGAGTTTGAAATGCTTGCTGATTGTGGGTGTGACAAGTTTTATTAACTATAATATTGATAAAGCACAGTGGCATGGTTAGGAATGTAGAAAGGGGCAAATAATGCAAGGCTGTGAGAGAGGGGGGGGGGGAAGATGTACAATAGTATTAATTAAATAAATAAGCATGCAAAGAAATAATACAAATACAAGGTTTAAAATTTATATTTTTCTAATTAGATAAAGTGTAATTGTTTAGTTCAAATTTAGGGGGGGGGGGGGGGGGGGAGTTATCATCAGTGAGAAAAATTTAATTGTCTAACTAATAGAACATGATAATGAGATTGAAGAAGAAAAGGTTCCAGTATGGCCACTGTTATAATATTGGTAGAATTTTTAAAATCAAATTTCTCATCAAACAATAAACTTTAAGCCTCTAGACCTATATCTGGACTACTTGTTTATTATAATTAATCTTCATCTACACTAAAATGGTGTGATTCTCTTGAGAATATAAAATAAATGAATGTTGAAAAATGATTTTTATGTAAATGACACTATTTTATCTTAATAACCAGGGCTGTGGAGTCGAGGAGTCGGAGTAACTTTTGGGTACCTGAAGTCGAAGTCTGCAAACAATGCACTGACTCTGACTCCTACTCCTAATAAATTTAGATTGGAATTTAAAAAAAAAGCAAGTTTAAATGTCCCAATTCACAAAAACTTATAAAATAATGAATTCTCTACTGTAAGAATAAAGACCAATGCATGCAGTGCCTCACGTAACCGCAAAACAAACACGTTAAGTGACAGTGAAGAAGCATGCTTTTCATGTGCTTCACTATATGGCACGGAACGCACAATTAGGAGCGGCAATACTTATACTTTTCATAGTGTTGTACAGAGGAGTCGGGGAGTCGTAGTAGGAAAAAAAACTGAGGAGTCAGAGTCTGAACATTTATCTACCGACTCCAAAGCACTGTTAATAACAGTACTTTTCATGTCTCTGCAACATAGTCCAGTTATTGCATTTATTTTAGTAAAAGTTCTGCATTTATATTACCTGTTGTGCAGTGTGCTTGGTTAATTTCAAACATATTAAACCAAAATTGTCAGAGATATCACATTTATAAATTGGACAGGTAACAATAAACAATTATTTTGGAAAAAGTGGAAACAATATCTTTTATTTTAATGTATAAAATGATATAAAATATCATCTTGGGGGGTATACATCTCCTTCCACAACTTTTGAAATGTCTTACTATTTAAGCTTTGCATCATTGTATTGATGCAGATGGACTGGTAAAATAATTATTGGTTGTTCAGTTTTGTCAACAATATTTATAAATGAAGTCATTACCTATGAATTTTTTTTTGCAAGGTTTCTTTGCTTTACCTTTTTCTTCATTGGAAATTGATAAAGAAATAATTTGATTTAAAATAGAACTTTGACATAATTATAAAATTTTATAAAGTCTGACAAATGTATTATTTTTTCTTTACAAATAGGCGTAAATTATGGAGTCGTAATTGGTTGAGAGATCTTCCCAAACTAAGCTTTTTTTCTAATGCGTAGATATTTAAGATTATATTTATTATTTTCATTGGAACAATATATTAGCATTATTTTATGAATATTGTAATAAAAATGAAACATTGTTTGCCAAGGAAAATCACACCAAGGGGTTATTCCTAAACATAAAATTTTTTTTTACAAAAAATATATTACATTTAAATATTAAATAACATGTTAAATAAATAGTTTAATGCATGTGTCATGTGTTTTATGACTTCGCCATTTTTATTACATGTCAAATTTCATATTTTTTTCATAAATTTGAATGGTTGTTTTTTAAGGGTCTTCTTCAGACTTCTACAAATACCATTAAATCTCGATTATAAGCCACATCTGCGTGTATAAGGCGCAGGTATACTTCAGAAGGCAAAAAGCAAGTAAAATTGAAGCTCATGTTTATAAGCCGCTCCCAAAATCTGTTTGAATTACTAGTATAATATCATTATAAATATATTTTTTTAAATTACAGCTAAATTAGTCAATGTAATGTGAATGGACTTTGCATATTAATATTAATAATACTAAGTGAATGCTACATAAGCTTTCAATATCAACCATCTTGCAACGTTTTTATCAACGTTTTTATGTGTAAAAACGTTTGGTGTAAAAACGTTTGCAAAGTACCAAATATTAATTTGAATAATAATAATTTAACACATTACTTGTTTTTAACTATTTTGAAAAGCAAACCTCTATAGAAGCTGGTAAATAAATAACAGGGCTCTGGAAAACAAACTAATGCGAAACATTGATCTACCCTAATTGTTAAAAACTTTATAAAATAAAGGTATTTTGATGAACTTAATTAGACTTGTATAATAAATACATTGATAAAAAATAATTTTTTAAATAAAATTCACACAAAAACATTGTCATTTTAACATATTTTTTGTTATTTCTGACTCTAGTCTATTCAGTGATGAAGCTTACGGTAGCCCACATTTTCATTTTATTTGATATTCGAACGTAGGAAATAAAAATATTTTAATTTACAAGTGTATAAACCGCACCCCCTTCCTAGACCTAAAAATTTTGTTACAAAAAGTACCGCTTATACTCAAGATTTTACGGTAGTTTTTAAAGGAAGCCAATATCCAGCATTAATGTGAATAATATAATAAAAGAATCTATAACTCTGTTAATTCTATTGCCCTATATAATTTTTTGTTAAAATTGGCATAATTTTCTTTAAAAAAAATATTTGAAAAGGAAAAAAAAAATTTCTACATTTTTTTCATTTTTGGGGTGGTGGGGGGCCACGTGCCCCCTCCCCCCCCCCCCTGATGCTAAGACTATGATAAATACACATAAAATTCTCAAAGAGGATATATTGATACAGTAATGGTGAAAATTTGAATGGATTATCTTAAACCGTTAAGAAGCTATAGTTACTTATTTAATTGCTAATTTTTCACAATTTTTGCCTCAATTTTTTTTAGCCAATACAAAGGCTATATAAGGAAAAAAACGCGTCACCAAAAAACTCATAACTTTTGTTATAATTGAGATAAAATCATAAATTTGGTATCATTGGAAAGCTTACATCATGCTTTATCAAAATCACACATTATAAAATAGATTTGATTAATTTGAAATTTTTATCAAAGTAGCTAGTATAGGCCTAAGTCCCTAAGTATAGTATAGTACTATAGAGTACTATAGAGTATAGTATAGTAGTTACTCAGTGACTTAGTAAGTATTCGTAATTAGTTATTACTAAAGACTAAAGTTATTTATTAGATAGACATTCATTAATAATAGCCTGTCTAATTTAGATTTAAAATTAAAGTAGAACTAGATCTAGTCTACTGTCTAGACTAGAACTAAGATTATATATAAGAAATATTCACTAAACTAAAACTTATCTCATCGGCGTCATCGGTCTCCTAGGCCTATCTCATGTATTATATAAATTATATTCTATGATATTGATGTCTAATATAAAACCATAAATACATTTATGTATTTTATCAATAACAATATAACGTCGTACTTTTTTTGTATGGGCAAATAAAAATACAAGTAGACAGTCGTTTAGAGTTTAGAGTGTGCGTCGCTGAGTTATCCTTCTTTTCGTGGATTTGGTCAAATTAAGCACCGGAAAATGGCGAAAACAAATTAACTTATCAGTAATATCAGGGCTGACACTTGGGCAATTAATACAACCTATAGCCAGAATGCATATTAACTATTATAACATAATTAAGTACAAAGTTATGGTAGGGTTATTAATTTTGATTGCTTTAATTCCTTCTTTTACGATTTCAAATTATATAATAAGTCCGTGTACATCAGTAGCCTGACCTATATAACTGCTACTAATGCCGCCCCGATCGACTACTGCCTACTTTACTAAATCTAGCTTATTTATTCCATCTAAGGCCTCTTTTATGAATAAAAAGCAAGCTAAATTTTGTTATTTTACTTAAGTTACAAAAAGTTGATTATCGCCTATCGCGATCAGATAAATCCAATTTTTCATTATTAATACGTATTAATAGATTATGACCACTGATCTCTAAAAAGAATGGATTAGGCTCGGAAGTAACATCCTTGAGGAAATTTCCGTCATTTTGTTTCCATTGTCACTGATCAATATATATAATTACCGTGAGTTTGTTTATTTATTTAGATGTTTGTTTCTGCTCTATATTCTCCTAAGCCGTTTGACTAATCGGGTTAAAAGTTAAATGTATAAATTGGAAACATCCCCCAAAAGAAATTTTTATTTTATCAACAATATTGCTCAATTCGTTAATTTATTTTTAAAAATAAACTTAGACCTATTACTAATCACATTATGTTAAGGTTATAAAACGTGCGCCGTTTCCAAATGATGTCCCTTTGAAATGCTTTCAAATTTAGTGTGTTCGGGACTGGGTTTTCCCGTACTGCGAAATATTGCTGTCTACTTTTTTTATTATTAACTTTTTTATTGTTTGGTATTTGTTTTCTTTTTCTTTCCTTTTGATCGTATTATTGTTATTTTTATATTATTAATAAGAAGTCAGAAGCTTGACAGCAACAATCCATATGCATATTGTGTAAAATGGCAGCAACATAAATTCCGTTCCGATCTATTTATTTTATAGATCAGTGGCACAGTAAGTTTTAGACAAAATTTTGTTTATATCAGTAAGTGCAGTGGAAAGTTTTAGTTTTCTCTTTCTTCTATAGATCAGTGCCTTTCTTCACTTTGCTCAAACCAATTTATTAAGAAGGTGCAATCCATTCTTATAGATCAGTGATTATGACGTCAAAATAGAAAAAGGGTTTCGCAAATTTTAAAGACAAAGATTTAACAATAATAATAATAATTTGAGTTTGTCTTTTTCTTACTATATCTACTTTATGTAAATATGGTGTGTATTTTTATGAACAACTGTAATGAGGTTAGCAAATAGGCTGGTCCTGCGGTTAGTAGGTCTTACTCCAGACTGTCAACAAATTATAGACGGTTCTCACCCGTCTGCCCTGCAGGTGGTTTGGGCAATGCTAGCAATTTAGACTGAAGTCTGAAGGTTTCTAATTTAGAAGACATAAGAGAAGATAAGAGACTCAGAAAACATATCATTCTAGCCTGCTTCAAAAAACACCAATGACATTTTATCTCATTTTATCGTTTATTGAAAACTGAATTGAAATAAATACTTAAAGAAATATTTGTAGGCCTACCTAATATTATAACTATTATACTACTGGTATTACATTTATATTCTCATTTTCTGAACAAAGTTTTCCCAGAAAAATTGATTAGAAATAATTATTCTTAAATATATATAGGGCCTATACAAAAATGTCACAGCACTGACAAAGTAGATGGGTAGCCAAAAAAACAACTATGTTACATGGGTCTATATTCAAAACCATTTCCCTAAGTAAATTTTAAGTTATCAAATCTTAGAACTGCAGAACATTGTATTAATTTGTATTCTAATTTGAATTCAAAATGTATCCTACAAGTAGGCCCTATTATATTTATATAATTAATGTGAATGCTAATATAATAATATAAAATAACAAATATAACCTCTTTATAACTCTGTCTTAAGACAGAGATATAAACTCATTTTTCCACCCTTGTATTTTATATTAGATCATACCCAGTTTACAAAAAAGTGACACAATAGCAAAGTCTGCTATGGGCTATATTTAATATGCTCATTTATATATATTGTAATAGTTTGAGTCTTAAGTGTATTGAGCCTTTTTATACATTTAAATATCATCTAATATTCAATAAGTGCATTTACTTTTATGTTAAATGTTATAAATATGCATGTATAGTAGCCTACTATTTTTTTAAATTCTCATTAAAAATTATTAATATTGAATTCACAAATCTGAGTAAAAACCATAAGTAATATTGAAGATGTTCCTGAATACAACTAGTCAACTAGTAACTAGCTTAACCTAATACTTTTAAAATACTGGTACATTGTTTCTGAAACTGCTGGCATTTTCTTAAAGTGTATAAATATGATGATAAATATATACGGTACATACATTTACAAAGCCCAGGTTTTATTGGTGTAACAAGATGAAGCAACACTTGTTCTGCAAACTACGAATAAAATAATGCAAAATGTGCCTCTGCAAGACAGCTCCCAAAAATGTGGAAAAGGTCCTTCAAACCTGCCCCCTGTACCATTCTACCTGGTCAGCCATATGGCCGCAGGAAGCTACCTTCAATGACAAACTGTATGGTGGACTGGAGCTACTGACAGCAGCTGCGCAGTTCCTTACAACTATTGGACTTGTCTGAATCCTCCAAATCATAACTTTTGAGAAGAAAGAATAAATAAGAAAAAACTAAAAAGTTTTTAAACTACCGGGTACCAGTACCAGTACCAGTATATTAATTAGCAAGAAGAGACCTGGAATAGAAATATGGAAGAAATTCTTTTTCTTTTTATAATTATAGTTGATAGTCAAACATTTTATACAGTTTATGAATACCATATATGTTTGGAAATACATTTAAATTGAGGATGAACGGCTCACTTATTCACACAACTAGCTTTGTGTTGCTATATACTATTAGGTAATAGACAAATTTAAAACACATATCAAATATTTAAATACAAAGTCAACAAAAAAAGATTAGTAAAATCACAACTTTAATTATGCAAAATAAATGGTACCGGTATATTTCTCCATTATACACATGTATGTCACTTTGGTGAATGAAAATTGAAAGTATTTCATCATGGCGAACAATAATTCACTGACAAAATAGAATGTAACAATTAAAGGTAACTTATCAAACAAGTGAAATGTAACAATAAACTACAACAAATAAATTTTAAAAAAAAGTTAATGAAAAAAATGATCATTATTTTAAGTCAGCTGAATATATTCAGGCTTATAGATAAATATAATAATATGCATTATATGCTTCATCAGTCCTATGGATCAATTGGATATGACTGGATTACTTTCAATTGTAGTTTTAGTATATATTTTATTTAGTTTACTTACAGTTCAAGAATACTTGAATACATGAACAATGACAAAGGAGATGTAGTTAAAAGACAGGAAAGTAAAAAAAACTATTTTACAATCAGATTAAGTAATTAACTGGCTTGTTTTCAAAATTGCCTAACTTAAACATTAAAATTAAAAGTTGTAACAAAAAAAAAAAAGGATGCAAAAAACACCAACTAAATAATAAATGTACAGGTAACACAAATAAATAACCCTTAAACTAATTCACAAGTATCTTACTATGAATGTCTGTCTCCAAAGAATACATTTATCTTAAATTATTGAAACTTCTATGCTTGGAATACCGTAGACAGTTATTTAGGAAAAATCATCATCATCAGCTTTTAGGCACCACTTGAATGTGAAACTATCTTGAAGCACATATTTCTTTTCTTTTAACATGGAAAAGGTAACATTATCATGAGTTCCTCTACTTGTTACCAGACAAACAGTTGCTCCAATGGAGTATTCTAATGTGCCTCCAGGTTTAGAACAATTCTGTGGATCTATGCTCCAAATGGGTGTAAATTTTCTAGAACCTTGATTATAAATTTCACAGCATCCTGACAATTTGACAGGCCACTTTATATTTTCATCATCTTCACCTTTACTCAGTAGTACATTTACACAAAGGAAACCTTTGGCACTGAAACGCATCTGAAGCCGAACTTTACATCTTTTTGGTAGTGTGTAGTGGTAGGGAGTATAAAAATCTGTTTTAGAGCTTTCCCATTTTGAGCAATTGGAAACACAAATTTCTAGGTCATTTTCATACGTGGGCATAGTGGCTGAATGTTTAGGAAATTTTCCAAGGGCAACACCCTGATAAGGAATTACTTCCCTTTTTTTGGCTCTGGATCTGGATCTTGAGGATTGGCTGCTAGGAGAAGTTCTGCGTTGAGCCATTTGCTTAGATATGATTTGAGCAATAAACCCTTTTGCCTCCTCTGTATTGTAAGTAGACCCAAACTTTTGTACCTCTCTTCCATTGTGGCTATTATCAAAACCGGGTTTGAGCATTTTCCCCATTTCGTCCTTGTTTTGGAAATCTGAAGCTGCAGCTGCTGCATAACTTCTAGAAATAACTGGTGGATAATTTTCAGCTTTTGACTGGCTGGGCAATTCCCATCCAATATCTTGGTCATAATCTGTACCAGAACGTGAACTTTTTTGTAAAAAGTCCTCTGGAGACACTGGTTTCAATTCCTGGGGAATGTTTAAATGCTGAAGAGGTAAGTCTTTGTTAAGAGCTGTGTGTGGCTCATTCATAACAATATTGCTCATGAAATCACTCGATGCACAATCTCTACTATTCAAATCTGGTTTATTCTGGTAAAGTAGTTCAATTTCATTTTGGATATACACTTTCATGGAATCTAAATTTAGCCTACATTCTTCTTCCATTTGTTTTTTCAATTGTTCATGCATAGTCAACATCTCAGTTCGAAGCGCTTCAAACATTTGATGAAATTCTAATCGTAGCTTCTTGACGTCTTCTGCTTCATTACTGTAAGGCTCTTTCATGTTGTCTTTAATACACTGTTTATGCAAGGCCTGCAACAATAATAAAATATACAATTAAAATTCCACATATTGTTTAGTCATGTTTATGTTTTTATCTGAACTAACAGAAAAAAATTGCATAATGCAAACACAGACATGTACATTAAAGTGTAGCTGTAATTATTGAGCTGATTTCTTATAAAAATTGCACTATATATAGAGCTGCCATTTGTTAATTATGTATGGAGTTATTTTATACCGGTGGTGAATTATTTATCATTACAGTAATCTTTGTATACATTTTATATTAAAATAATAAGAGATTAATATGAACAGAAGAAAGCACAAGACCCAATCCCATCATTAAAGATTTGATAAACAAATTATATACTTGTCTAAAGGTCATTACCTCATCTATGTTACCACCAAGTTCTATAAGCTTGGCTTCTGCATTTTGTCTTTCAATGGCCATATTGGATTTCCAAACCGACATGAACTCTTCTTTGGATATTCCCATTTCTTTTGCCTTTGCAAAATGTTTTAAAAATTCCATTTCCCAAAAGAGCTCAAGTCTGTTTAAAATATAAAAAAAGAAAACTGATCCCCTACTGTTAAATCATAAATATTTGCTAGAAATTAATTAAAAATGCTTACTAGAAATAAAATAAAAAAGGCTTTTATTGTTATTCAAAGACACTAGGCCTACTAATCATAAATGCTAATATTTATTTAATAAATCATTTTATTTAATGGTAATTTGAAAGAAACAAGTTCTCAATCACCAAGGCTCTATTAAAGATGTTTTTTGGGCCATCTACTGAAAATTGGTAAATATATTTGTTAATATAAACTGAGCTTATTTATAATCATTTGACATAAAATAATTTTCATTTTACACTCTGAGACAGCTTGCTCCTGAGACAAAAGAGTCCTTTAACTCAATAGCCACCATGGCATTTTCCCCCGTATGGACCGTATGGCCAGCCCGTTTTCATGACCTTCTTTTTTTACCTAGGCCCAACGCAATCAAAGCTTTTTTTACAGCTTTGTTTATGAATGAAACCCTAAGTGTTACATATCAAAATAAGCAGAAATAAAAGCGTATCTACAATATGCTAATAGAAAATTTTTAAATTCTAGAATAAAAGTGATAGTAAAGGTGAAAGTAAGAATGTTGTTTTAGAAACAAAGACAAACAAATAAGAAATATTCAACTTACAATCTAATATCTCCGAAAATAATAATCCAAATAAAAAAGAAACTTTGCGATTCTATTCAGAATTCTATTAGAAACACTCGATTCAAATTTCATTAATTTTTGTTCACAAATAACAAAGATACACACAAAAAACTAAACACAAGTACAGTAACAATACTGAGAGAAAAAAATGGAAAATTAAACCAGACATCGCAAATAAATCACTTTTAAAGACAAAAAAAATTGTTTCCAGTTAATATTTACATTTGAGAAGAATGAATACGGAAGCAGACAATTCAAAACAAGGAAGTTAGTTTATTATTTCTAAATCTTGGATTAGATTTGGACAAAATAAATATATAAGGGTTTCTGAGCCGCTAAATGTGGCTCGTGGTCTTGCGGCACGGCTGGCTTGAGCCGCAAAATGGGGCTCATGGTAAAGAGTTAAAGAATAGTCTGAAGACATTTCTCTTTAGCTCTAAGTAGTGTTTATGTGCTTTCCCCACCCTATTATTGGCAACTGGATTAGGAAAAGTTTAGTTTTGTTTTTAAAATGTTTATTTTTTAAGCACAATGACTATGAGCATGCTAAATTCAATAGCATGGACAAATGTGCAATGAAACTTTCATTTATTACAATAGGACTACTAGTAAACTACTTACCAAAGAGTTCCATGATTACAAATTATGGGTGTAACAGTCACAATAATAATGAATTATAAATGATATAAATAGTAGGCCTACCATACTATGTATTCCTAAACTTAACATCAAATATAGGCCTACTATTCAAACTAAGAATTACTATGGCGCTATGTCTATGGACTAGCACTTTCATGACTTTCTATGCCATGCTATGTCTATAACTATGTCATATGTCGCCTATGCCTAAGTAGGTTTACCTACCTACTATCTATGATCAAGTAAGTGTAATTATGTAGGTCCTATTCAGGCTTTTACAAAAACTTTGACTATATGGAAACTGCTGTGTATAACGCACAGCATTATGTGCAGATAATTTGCGGCTGGTCACGTGGCGTCATGATGTTTATCTACCACAATTGGTTGTCGTTTACTGTCGTGCATTTAAAAAATGGTGATTAAGAAAGGATTGTGCTTTGCTTCGTTAGAATATTTTTGTGTTGAAAAGCACAAAGACGAGTGTGGTGGGCTGTTTGTCATCTTTTGTTCTTTTTAAAAAAATATTAATCATCTATATATATTTAAAGTATGTGTGTGTCTTATCTGTTACGTACTTTGCCCTATTTTCTCACCTTCCCCTTTTAGCTGACCTCTACTTTCATTGGTTGAGGCCAGTGATTGGCCTTGTGCGTGTGTGTCACGAGTGGACACTAGTTTATTTTTTTAAGTCGCCGTGCTGATCGGTTGTTCTTCTGTTTTATGTACATGTTGGTTTTTGAATTAAAGAGTTTTCATTGAAACGCAATGAGTCGACTTCGTCTATGAAATAAAGTTACAGCTAGAATCCATGAGAATCAAACTAATCACCATATCCCTAGATCCAACGCGTTACATATCCAATTACCATCTCGCTCTCTACATGTGTCCTCCCTAGCTGATTGGTTAGTGCCCCGGACTGAAATGCGGGTGACCTGGGTAACACTGGGTTGTATTCCACACTGTAAACTTTTTTTTTCTTTTTCTGTAGTAACAATAGGTAGGGTACTTTTTTTTACATTTCCTATAAATAATCTAACTTTTTTTTAAAGATTGTAAAGAATTTCAGAATTTAAAGCTTTCCTAAAATGTTTTCTGTAAGTTTAATCTAATTATTACCCTATAGGCCTATATTAGACATGCAGGCGATGGGTGTACAATTCTCAGCCAGGGATAGTCATTTTTAAATAAAATGACATACTGAGTTATTTGAAGTGGGAATAAATCTGTGCTTCACGTTATAGAAAGGAGGAATAAATCGCTAAGCGCTATGCAGAGAGTGTGCGCCAAACGCCTCCTTACTAGGACTAGCTATATACAAGACTATACAAGTCCCTTGGACTTCAATATTTAAAAGCTTTCAGTTTCTTATAGAACTAAGACTAAACCTTAACTCTAAATAAAATTAAGATTATAATCATTAGGGTGTATAATAAAAAACAAAAAAATTATAAAATGACATAAAAATTAGCCTATAGTGACTATAGGATAGGTAGGCCTATAGGCATAGCCGCATAGGGCAGTATTATGTACAATGTAAGTATAGTAGGTATTTAAATAAGCCTACAAGTTATGTTGTTATTATAATAGGCCTATAGCCTAAAATTATATATTATTCAATTATTGTATGTCATATAGGCCTATATCAAATATATGTCTTTTATATAAATACTTACGCCAACTTACGGTATACTGTATGTAGCCTAAGGCCTAACTATAGTTATAGTCTAGACATTAGTAGGCCTATACTATAGGCCTAGGTATTATTATTATATAGGATAGGCCTATTAACAATTCCAATTCGGTAATACTTTAGTGTAGCTGGTTCTAGAAATGTAGGCTTCTAAAAAATTCCAACTGAAAATTTGTTCGCGTGGGGCTATTGATAAGTGTCTTAAGAAGAGCGGCAGAATATTAAAAATGAAAAAAAAAATTTTTTTTCCAAAAAAAAATATAATTTGTATTGTCTTTACAAAAGCCTTGTGACGTCACAGGTCACAGGCTGATCAAACACAATACATTATTGTCTGCCGATCTTCTTAATTAAGACACTATCAATAGCTCCACGTACCAAAATTTTCAATCAGAATTCCTTAGAAGCAATAAAAAAATAAAATTTATCTTACCATATTTAATAAGAAATAGCACAAAAGAAAAAAAAAGAAACAAATCGTATTCCCTAGATCACGACACCATGCTGTCATGCTCGTCTCCAAAACCTAATACTTCCTGTCCCAAGATATGGCCAGGTTGGCTCTGTATAGCCAAATAAAAAAACTACAAAGCTCTCCCTAACCTTAGAAACTAACCGATAATAATGATTAACAAATACTTAGAAAGCTTAGAAACTTACAGATAATAATGATTAACAAATACTTAGAAAGCTTAGAAACTAACCGATAATAATGATTAACAAATACTTAGAAAGCTTAGAAACTAACCGATAATAATGATTAACAAATACTTAGAAAGCTTAGAAACTAACCGATAATGGCTACAAATCTGGTCCGATAAGCGTGCAGTGCATGTAATGTGAAAAAAATAAACAAACCAAAGGGACGTAACACAATAAAACACAAAGTGCTCAAGGGAAGTAAAATTATTTCATAAAACATGCAAAATTCACAAATATTCAACATTAAATATAAAATCACAGAAAAGGAATCTCACAATAAAACCAACGGATTCGTATTCAGGATAAAAAGATCTTTAAAGTAATATATGGGACTTAAAAAAAAAAATAGAACCAGTTATACCAAAGTATAGCCGTTTATTTATTATAATATATATTTATTTGGTGATCATGCTAGTCTTAGCCTCCTGCCTTAGCTTTTATTATAAATTATTATTAACATATAGGCTACATATTATCAAGCTTGGTATATAGTATAGGCCTATGTATCACTATCACTCAATATCAGATAGTATCAGATAGATTTGATATAATTTAGAATATTTCAATATATGTCATCAGATCAGTCATCATGAAATCGTGAATAAAATTATTTCGTGCTTTGCCAGCTGATTGGTAGGCTTACTACTAATATTATTAACAATTTGTTTAAAACAAAACAAAAGCAATAACGTATGTATTCCTGGGGAAATAGATTATGATGGTCTACGAACCTGTAGCTCAAAAATGTCGAGTTTATTTTTTCTAAGAAAATTTTTACTGCCAAGTTTTTACTACCTTCTCGCTCAGATCGAAATATAAAAAAAATGGAAATCATGCACGATTTAATTTTACGAAACAATTCAAATGTTTTACTACCGAGACTGCCACCTATCTTTTTTTTTTTGCCAAAGGAAACCCATACCAAAATACCCCCCCCCCCCCCCCCCCAAAAAAAAAAAAAGAGAGGAAAAAAAAGAAGTATTAAAGAGCTTGCTATGTATTTATTATTTATCATTACTAAACACGGGTAGGCTATAGCCAGGATTGCAGGGTCACGAGGAGTGTAAGATGAGTGATAGGCCTATGTTACCCTATGTAACTGCAAAGGTAAGGCGGTTATAGCCCATACCTATAAGGCAGTGTCGGCAACCTTTTGATAATAGTGTAGGGCTTAGGGCATACATAGGCCTGCACTCACTAGAAGAGACTTGAATTGCTTTTTAAGGGGCCTTCCGAGTGCCACTGGAAAAAGCTTTTCATAGGTTGCCGACCCCTGGTATAAGGGGTAGGCTATAAGGGGTAAGGGCGGTAAGTGAGGGGGGGGGGGGATTCTTCCTAAAAAAATTTACAGTCTAAAAAATAATATTATTTCATTGTAGAATAAAACTCAAATAATGTTCCAATAAAACTTCCATTGTCATATAGACTATCGGTAAAACGAGGTGACTTTGTACCACTTTTTTCATACTTCATAATATTTGTTCACAGTCTTTAATTATTTTGATGATGTTAATATCTCTAACTAGGGGGAACAACAACATAGAAAGGAATACATAAGTAAAAGACAATTATTTTGGAGATTTAAGTTTTATTTTAATATTTTGTGGGTTGGTCAAAGTTACCCCGTCATAGGGTTACTTTGGACCAAAAATATTAATTCAATAAAAAAAAAATTTTGACAAAAAATATTATTTTTTTTATTACAAGCCATTCAACATTAAATAACAAACTAGTCTACATGGCAAACTGAAAATGAAATATTACAATTTAAAATGAACATTTTTCTAAGTTATTTTTAGACTGTGTGCCTTTGTAGGTGGATTTGCGGTATCCATTTGTCAGCTGAACCGTAATTGACGATGTTTTCACCGATCATGTTTTGAATGGTGTAAAATAAATTTGAGAAATAGTTATTAATAACTTGTCGAGATGCAGCAGGAGCTTTTTTTAAAGTGTTCGGCAATATTCTCTTTCTGATTTTGTTCTTGTAGCGATAAAGAAAGAAGTCCAACCAGCAGTGGCGTAGCTAGAGTAAACGTCACCCGGGGCGGTCCGTTCAAATGTCACCCCAGTGACCCCACATGACCCTATGCTGAATGGTTTGGTGTAGCTAAATGTTCATACATACTCTACCTCTAGGCTCTACTTTACTCTACAGACCGGTTACGTTTCTGCTTACATGTATGATCCAAGACAAAATCCGAATCCAATACCACAAAACAAATAGTTCATATCCAAAGATTTTTAAAATGCAACTGTTCACTTTCAGAACATCGAAATGCAAAACACGGCAATGCACAGACCAAAAGAATGTCCTTCGACACTATAGTCCTAGAAGGAATGTCTTCTTGTTTTCATTGTGGCAAACAAGTCAATGACATCGTCAAAATCTATTTGTCTTTTAAGCTCGTGTTCAATGGACAAAACAGCCAAATCCGACAATCTCGACTGGCTCATGGTTAACCGGAGGTAATTTTGTATAAGTTTCATTTTGGAGAAACTTCTTTCACACGATGCCACAGAAACAAATATTGTCAGAAAGAATCTTAGAGTCAGCGTAAGATATGGCAATGATTCAACAAAGTCCCACTTGATGATAAACCGTAGCCATTGCAGTACAGTCCAGTGCTTGGCTTCATCCAAGATTATTTCGGCTGCTTGTAGGTTTCGCCTTAAACGTGGTATTTCTAGACAAAGGTCTTCTTCAGACTGCTCATCATACATGGCTGTGAGCTTGGTAACAGACAACTGTATTTCTTCGTCGTTGGCACAAATAATATGGTCTTGCTGAACGGCAGAAAAAGTCAGCAAAATGTCATTCACTGCCTTTCCTCTCGTATCTAACTCCATATGAAAACGGTCCAGACACTCTAACATTGCTCTCTTGGTATCTTGCTGCAATGACAATCCAGCATCTCTTGCCCCCTCTCCTGGTAATCTTCTCTTTCTTATGATTCTCTTCTCTGTAGGGATATCAAGTTCTTCACATTTCGCAAGTACCTGCTGGACGGCATTGTCAACAACCTTCGTACGCTGCTCTTCCAAAAAGACCTTGAGAGCGCCCTTAGTTTGGTTGCAAGTAATACCACGTGTTTGCATGTACTTCTGTGCTAAGTCGACTTCTTGTAAAACGTCACCCCAGAAAAACAAGAACGAAATGAAAGAAAAGTTGCATATAGCTGGCAACAGATTGTGCGCAGTGCCTCTTGTCTCGACGCTTTCTTCGACATCACACAGAGCTTCAATGGCTTCTACAAACTGGTTAAACTTCTGTGTCACTGGCTTCACCGTATCAGCATGTACACTCCAACGAGTTGTGGACAGTCTCTTCACTGTTAGACCTGTGTATTTCACTAGTACATCCCAGCGATGGGTCGACAGAGCAAAAAAAGTGTACAGCGCCTCAGGACTTCCAAAAAACGTTACACAAGACGGATTGTTAGCAAACGAATGTTTGCCACAAAGGTTCAAAGAATGATTGGAACAAGGTACAAAAATTGCCTTCGGATTAATGTCTTTGATCTTTTGTTGCACACCACCTTAGATTCCGGACATGCTTGCTGCATTATCGTACCCTTGACCGCGACATAACTGAATATCCAGTCCTTCGTTTTCTAGTTTCTCGAGGATATCGCCAGTCAATGCAGTAGCATACTACCTGACTGTCTGTTCTTTGCTGAAGTCTGACAAGATGTTCTTTTAACGCTACATCGTAGTGAGATAACAATTCAACAAGCTCCAAGAAGTTACCTTTGTTTAATGATAACATCCTCTCGATGTCCTCTAAATGACAGGTTCTGTCGTGCAAGGAAAAGTATCACATCTAAAAACTCTGTGCAGAATGTCTCTGAACTTCTTTTTCTCTTTCTCCTTCAGGGAAATGGTTGCTGCATCGATGGTTGTTTGCAATTGGAGTCGTGAAGCCAGTGTTTTCCACTTCTCCAAGCACGACAGATGATCCTTTGATTGTTCATGACTATTTCAGACTATTTATTTTCGCACCTTAGTCTGGCTGAAAAATTTAGTTGGAGGTGACAAAGTGTCACCCCCCATATGCTGTCACCCGGGGCGGTCCGCCCCCCTCGCCCCCCCCCCCTAGTTACGCCACTGCCAACCAGCCATAACCAGGCCAGTTGTTTTTAAACATATAAATAGACCTCCCTTGTTTGTCAAAGTATGTCTTGACCCTTTTTTATTATGTGTGAGTCATCATTAGTTGTCTTCGTAACAGGAGCCAAACTTTCTTGCCCCTGGTTTGGTTTGTATGTGCGGGCATTTTTATTCTGAAAAGATGGGGTCAAAATTAAAATGTATAGATAGCCTTTTGTTATTAAATGGATAAAATCTTATATTTAAAAAAGATATTTAAAAAAAAATATTTTTACTTATATTGACATTTAATAATTGAAAATAAAAATGTACATTCACATTATCAGATGTCATATTTTCATTTATTTTTGGTTCATACTTAATGGTCCAAAGTTACCCCGAAAAAAGGGGAGAATTTCAGGGTAACTCTGGCCACCCCCCTATTTTCCTTCTTAGGTTAAATAAAAACTTTACATAAAATCGTAACCATTCCATTTCTTAATTTAAAAATGTAAATATTGATATACTTACTATATTGGATGAATGTGTATACTCCTTATTTTGACGTATACAAATCTGACATGCAAATGGTGGTCATATTGAAACGATTAGCATTTAGCAAATAATGGAGCAGTGTAGCAACAAATGATCATTAAATATTTATTTTCCATGTAAGTTTCAAATTAGAAAGTTTGGCCTAGTTAAAAGAAGTACAAATTATTTAAAAAATACAAATAAAAACTTTTTTCTTCCTGGTCCAAAGTTACCCCGATGGTCCAAAGCTCCTATCTGTCTCGCAAGACAATGGATGCGCCCTTATGATTTCAATGAGTGACAGCGCTAGCTGTGACTGAACAGCCCGATCCTCGAATGACATTGTCTTGAGCATCCCTCGCATTTGAACAGCGAAGGTGGCTGTGTAGATGATGCTTATGCCTTCCTTTTTTTGCCCAGGTGGTGCCCAAAGTTCCGCCACAAGCAGTGTAGGTGGAACGCGTTTAAGCGACGTTCCTCTGACATATTATACGTACATTGTCCAGCTCTCACGGCCGTATAGCATTAAGGTACGTAAGATACAAGCTCTGCAGACGGATATTTTGGTAGCTAGTGACAACTTGCTGTTTTCCCATAGGCCTACTCTTTCTTTTTTAATGGCTTTGCCATGGCAAATATAAACCCAGGCTATATATTTATATAAGCTTATATATAACAAGTAGACCTAACAACATTTTAGACGCTGATTATCATGTTTAAAATAGAATTGAGATTGAATTGACCAGGTGTAGGCCTATATAATTTTAATACATTTCATAACTTGTTGAACAGATTACAAATTTACTATAACGCTCACAGGCGTAGCCACGAGGGGGGGGGGGGTAACATAGGCCTAGTTCCTCCCCGCCCCCTTCGTACATTTTTTTTATGATTTTCTCAATGAAAAAGTAAAATCGAAAGTTGTACAGAGCGGAAACATTTATAGATCAGTGTTGTGTGCGCACGGAAAAAGAATATAAGCTCTAAAAATAGAGCAGGCGGTCCATCTTATTATAGTCAATGATAATAGGATTAGTAGGCCTACAAGTATTCATTTAAAGTCGAAAAAAATGCGATTTAATAAAACGGAACTTGTATAACAATTACTTCATTTAGAATCGGGAATTGCAACAAAAAAAAAAAAAGAAGGTGATAGCATAATAAACTAAAACAAGCGGTCCATGTATATTATAGTCTATGGTCAGATGTAGACTTTCATATTGAATTTCTATCATTAATTATTTTATAAAAAGTAACATTGTTGACGTCAACTTTTCTTTACCCCCCACTTCCCTCCCTATTTAGTTGACGTAATTAATGAACGTCGCCCCTAGTATGCATAGATCTATTCAATTTTGTATGATGAAATTAAAAAAAAACAAACTAAAAACAAATCAAATGCAAAGGTGGGTATTTAATTAGGTTTAGAAATACTGAATATAAAAAAACATAGATCTTTTCTATATTTACTATATGTTTTATAAAGAGAAAATGCACGATTTAATGTAGTCTAAGTGAACATTATGGTGTTGAGGTCTATAATTCATTTAAGTTAGCATATGCATTATCCCTCTGAAGATTTTGCCATTTGTCACTCACATAGTAAGAACGAAAAAGCAATGTTAATATATACTTTTGAAGGCACATAATTAGGTTTATAAATGAAAATATCACTGAAGACCTATAAGCAGTATTAAAGTGATATTATAATGTCAGTAGATCTAAAATTCGAAATAAAAGAAACATATCTATATATAATATATAAAGTCGACTTATTGTCTCATATTTTATATTTGCAATCTCGCTCCCGGTATGTGTACTCCCTAGCTGAGTGGTTATCGTAGTTGCAATGCGTGCTACCTGGGTTCGATACCCCACCTTTATGTTTATTTTTCTACTTTTTAAAAGTTTCCATTAATATTACTTTAAAAAAAAAGATTATAAATAATTTCAGGAGCTTTCCTAAAATATTTTCAGTAATTAAAATCGAATAATTATATTTTAGACGTTCGCGGGAGACGGGTATGAATTATCAGCTAGACATCTAGGGATAATCAAAACTTTTTATTGAATAAAAAGAAATGTCCTTTTTTTTAAACCCGATTCCAATATTTATTTTAAATGCCTTTCCTAAATGTTTTGAAAAATGTTATTGAATATTCATTTATTTCTGTTCAATTTTAAAGCAAATGTTTCATAGTATATAGGCTATGTTTCTTCAGTGCATAGTAAAATGTGCAAATTAAACAGGTAACTTCTTACTGTAGGGTAACAAACAGCGTACATATTCTGTAAAGGATAAAACAGAATGGTCCAATGATATAGGGCTAATTGATTCAATTGTCCAGTTTTATTGCAGGCACATGAGAATGTAGCACAAAATAGTGTGTTACAGTGTTAGGCAAAGCTTAGAAATCACGCTTGATATTATTAGTGAAATATACCAGTGCCACTTTCCATTTCAATAATAGTCTATCATTTCTAACAAAACCTGCAGTCTTTAGTCTGTCTATCGTTACTCGAGTACAATGCTCATGAGAAGATAAGTTTAGTCTTAATGTAATGGGGAAATCGACATCAGAGCCTGACGTCATTGTTGTAGGAGGTGTTCTCATGTTCCATATACTGATATAACCACCAGTTTCAGTGTTTTGAATCATTCCACAAGAATTAAAGCTGACAGTGACATGGTTGTCATAAGTCATGTCACAACAGGTGACACTTAGACTGACACAAAGCTCGCCTTGTTTATCACAATAAAATCTCAATTTAGTTTGAAACCTTTCCTTGCCAGTGATGACAAAAGGAGAAGTGCATGCATATTTACATTTTTTCTTACTTCCACGGAAGAAAGCACTTAAAGTGTCAAATCGAAATATGGCACCATCTTCTGGCATTTCTGGAATCATCTTTTAAAATTTGAAAGAAATATTTGTACAAACGTCATATCTTTCTAGACATCAAGCTGAAGTCATCATACAGTACGAAAGTGAATCACAAGAACAATATTGATGTACAGATTTAATAAAGTTACTAATTCACGGAGAATTCCTTTTTGAAAGTTTCATTTCGTTCAACCGCCATTGTACCAGGAAGCACTCCAGGTAGCTAGAAAATACATTTTAAAATTATTTAGTTAATATTATGATGAAACTTCTTCACATACATTTCATATACATAAACAACTATTTTATATAATTGATTTCTACCAACAATTAGTTGACGTTTGCAATTTAAACGGCAATTTTTATACAATCTACCTGAACAATAGCAATTATAGGGCATACTAGGGAGTGTGTGGCTATCACAATGCCCAGCCACATTTACATTACCCCAACTAATGTCATGTAGCCATCAGAGATGGGTAGACTCAGGGACACCCTTCAGTCCCGGGAACAAATACTAGCATTCACCAGGATTCGAAACAAGGACTTTCAGTGAACTAGCAAAACGTGCTTTACTAGGCCATATTAGAATATTCTATTCCAAAACCGAATGCCAGCCGAACGAGCTGCCCATCGGCGACCGTCTCCGTTCAAAGTTAAGTACCTTGTCGGACCTGAATGATCCATCGGGCTGGTGAAGAAGCGTTCATAAGTTGGCCACTGCTTACTAGGGGATTGTGTGGCTAGCACAATGCCCAGCCGTCATTACTCTGCGCCAACTTAAGTCAGGTACCAATCAGAGCTGAGTAGACTCAAGTACACCCTCCAGACCCAGGAACAAATCATGGCCTTCACCAGGAATCGAACCAAGGACCTTCGCTACAAAAGCTAAACGCGCAACTGCTCGACAGCTACACCTATACTAGAATATGCATCTTCTGTATTAGACCAATCAACTGAATAGAACATAAACAAATTACAACAAATTTAGAAAAAAAAACCTGCAAGGTTCATTACTAGCGAATATTTACAACTGACAAGCGTAACACCAACAGTTAAATCAATAAACCTAGAAACACTTAAAGACAGAAGGGCAAAGAGTAAAGTAGTGAAAATACAAAAGGCATACAATACAATAACAATGCTCAGATAAACATAAGAAAAAAAACTTTTCTTATCCCATATGCAAGAACAAATACATATATGTACTCTTTCTTCCCGAGTGGCATCTGGGCAACGGAATGGGTTGTCTGAACAAAGCAGGAAAACCAGTAACTTTACATCATTTAAAATACTAATCAAAATGCTAGACTAGATTTAAGTATCGGATAAGCGTAGGACGCAATAGTCTTATGGAAGGAGCGTCTGCACCTCGTAAAAAAAAGATAGGTCCCTAAGCTGTAAAACTGTTGAATACAACTATCGAAACACAAGAATCCATAAGAGTACAGTAGAAATGTAAGATTGTTAATTACATCTTTATAAACAAATAAAAGTATAACTATGAAGTAGAATATTAATTTACTATTAGAATGATGAACATAACAGTAAAAACTTACGGAACGTTGAATATAACAGTTTTCTTTGTGTCGTGCGTGATACGTTTTTGTTTGAGACACATTGACACTACTGCAATACCAGAGACACATTGACACTACTGCAATACCAGTTATTCTCAATGAGTGTGTGATTACTTTTGAATCTGTGTGTCTGTGTATGTGTGTGTGTGTGTGCTTGTGCTAGCGCTAACTTACCTGGAGATAAATAGTTTTGAAGAGCTCTAAGACCAGGTACATTTGTTTCAATCAAGACCCGACAACAGAATATGAGAAGTTGAGATCAAGTTAAGAACGTATTCAAGAAATTTGCTGATCCATGTCAATGTCTGTAATAAGAGCTTATTGATAAGACGTTCTAGAAACGTTTTGTTTTCAGACAGATATCTTAGTAGAACAATTCTTCGACACATTCCATAGATCTAGTAGACTTCATTTTAAAACACAAAACTGAATTTCCAATTGCTTGATTTGGACAACAGCTAGACCCACATTTTGTTCTTAGTATACAATTTATTCTCTTCCGTATTGAGTCAATATTTGTGAACAAGTCTATAAGTCAGGTAATTCATTAAGTTGGTCACAATAACCAAGTCAGTCAAGTATCAAGATATGTTATTATAATTAAACATAGTTTTAAAACTTAATAGTAATATGAAATGTTCAAAGCTAAAAATAGATGTATTTGTCACCAATATGACCGTTGATGTTGATGCTCAAACAAACTTGAAATTTCCTTCAAAATTTATGCTTTGAAAGAATAATGACCATACATAGCACAGAAAAAAGATGGTGCGGCAGTTGGGTAAGGTGATGTCAGTGCTAGCTGTATGTAGTAAATGCTAGCTGTATGTAGAGCTAATGCTAGCTGTATGTAGAGCTAATGCTAGCTGTATGTATAACTAATGCTAGCTGTATCTGTATGTAGAACTAATGCTAGCTGTATTTAGAACTAATGCTAGCTGTATGTAGAACTAATGCTAGCTGTATGTAGAAGTATTGCTAACTGTATGTAGAACTAATGCTAGCTGTATGTAGAACTAATGCTAGCTTTATGTAGAGCTAATGCTAGCTGTATGTACAAGTAATGCTAGCTGTATGTAGAACTAATGCTAGCTGTATTTAGAACGAATGCTAGCTGTATGTAGAGCTAATGTTAGCTGAATGTAGAACTAATACTAGCCTAATCCGTGTCATCAATCATTGTTAGGCGTATTGTTAAGAATGTAATTTTTTTACACTCTAGCAAATCACTGTCTTCTGAAATAAAATGAGCTAGCGTAAAGAGCAGATTTACATTAGTGTCGTGGTTGTGTAGGTCTCCATTCTACTGGACAGTCAACCTTTATACACAACATAAGCTATCACTGGAATATATGAATCTTAAATTTTCTACCAATCTGACAACAATAAAACAAGCAAACGTCATCCGTCATAGACAGGCTTCACATGAGCTCCATAAGGGCTCAAAAAGGCCTCCGCGGGAGTTACACATTGTACAGTAGATACATACACAATAAACCCTTCAACAGAATGCATTGATTTATGATTCGTATTTCTCGTTTGTTTCGTCATTACAGTTTATATGTAATTGTTTATTATGGCAACTGTTTATTGATGTAAATCTACAGTATCAGCAACATTAATGATAAAATAAATAGTATTAACATATTTTAAATGTGAACTTTTGAGTAAATATACTAAACTTTTATCTAGCTCAATCAAAAGAATATGATTCTCCAGCGAAAAAAGTCAATGTAGGCCAATAAAATGTCACCACTTTTTAATCATATACAAGTTTTCAAAATGAGGACTTTTTCGAAATTTTAATTTACAGATTTGTAACGAAAACCTCAAATTAACATTTGATAACAAAGGTTTCCCACGCTGTCACTTGTTTTCTGCACAGTTCAATAATTGATGACATGTTCAATCCAGGCTCCTCTTCTGTAGATTACGGCTGGTAACATTTTATTGGCCCCCTACAAGTTGATATTGTACAACGATACTATAAAACTATGGCATCATATTGTACAACGATGCTATAAAACTATGGCATCATATTGTACAACGATACTATAAAACTATGGCATCATATTGTACAACGATAGTATATAACAATGGCATCATATTGTACAACGATAGTATATAACTATGGTATCATCTACCTGGGTGGAAGCATGTCCAAAAAGATGTGAAGAGCACTCTAACTGGAAAAAAAGTCAGCAAGAATGTATAAAGTATAGACCAACCATTAGGCTGTAGCTCAATTGTCTATTCTCTGCTCAAGAGAACGGTCGTTTTGTCCCAGTCAGATACTATGTCTCTTTGAAACATAGCGGACTTCTCTTATACACAAACATCTAGGCGGTGGCGTATTTGGGCATGTTCCATTGGAACAGGGGTCGCCACACAAAAAGGGGCTCCCACACATCACAAAAAAGATTTTTTTTTTGTAACATCCCCATTCTTTCGTTTAAAATGTAAAATAAAATTAATTTATTCCCAGTCCAACCAAGCTAAGTGCAACATAAAAAAGTATTTATGAACATGAATTAAGGGCGTTTTTCAGAGGTATGCCTATGTGGAAGGCAGGGGCGAGGCCACGAGGGGATCGACATAAATTTGGGAACAGGGCCAAGTCAGGGCCCCCACAATCCTAATTACGGCCCTGCATCTAGATCTTAATTATTTCACCAGGATTGATGAAGTAAATGCTGCTTATTGTGTGGGTATCATACTCATTTGTGTTGTGATAAATATTGTTTATGATATATGTATATCTTGTTTTAGTTATCTTCGACAGAATATTTAAAATGATATTATCTCACATATATATAAATTCATTATGAAGATTTCATTTTCGTAGAAATTCATTAATTCATAATTTTAAGATGTAAATATTATATTTAGTTACAGTTTCATAGTTGTTTTGTTTAACTGTATAGCATATTTCTCAAGTAACGAGAGTCATCAGCCATCAGCCATGTCAATGAAACCATTCATTACTCAAGTCTTGACCAGCCTGTCCAGTCAGCAGCTGTTGAAACATGTCGGAAGCGCCAGATTTTTACCTTCTCTAGGCTCATGTGGCATAGCTAGGGGAAGCAATCCTGACCTGGCTCATCAATTCTCAACTCTATAAAACTTGAAATGGCCTGAGCACTGAGGTGAATTACAATTTATATTTTATAAATTATGCTTACAAATATACTTTTATAAGTGAACAAAGGAATTACAAATATACTATGTTGAGTGAATACAAGAATACAAAATACAAACAAATATATAAAAAAATCTATTGAGTGAAAACAGGAATTACAAATAAACTTATATAAGTAAATAAAGGAATTACAAAAAAAAACGTAAATACAGGAAACAAGTTTATTTGTGAGTGAAAACGGGAATTACAACTATAGGCCTACTTTTATAAGTGAATACAGGAATTACACATTTGCTTTAATGAATAAATATAGGAATTACAAATATAAAATAAACATAAACATTACAATTTCAGAATGGTCAGGATTTATATTTTTAAGGTAAATTCCTTCTATTTATAATTTGTAATGTACAGGAGTTCTTGATAAAAGCACACCTTACACAGGTAAATATTCTAAAAGAACTTGTGTAATATTAATATATATTTTGTACACATTTCTTATCTTTATCCAAAATTTCACAGTTACTATTTATTATTCTGTTGAAAAATAATTTTTCCCCATCAACGTGTCCACATTATGTGCTGAAAGTAAGATGGTCAAGTAATTTCACACCTGGCAGACACCAGTAGCACTGACGCCTTACTGTTGAGTTTTATGACCACTAAATTATTGGACTCAGCAAGTGGTGAGAGAAAGTAATTTCCTTCAGCTGAGCAAAAATATATTTCTGTGTTGACATGTAGTTGACTACCAGTTAACATAAGATATGCACACTGAACACCAGTACATGAATAAGATTTAACAGTTGACTACCAGTTAACATAAGATATGCACACTGAACACCAGTACATGGATAAGATTTAACAGTTGACTACCAGTTAACATAAGATATGCACACTGAACACAAGTACATGGATAAGATTTAACAGTTGACTACCAGTTAACATAAAATATGCACACTGAACACCAGTACATGGATAAGATTTAAACAAATAGTATTCTACAAATATATTGACAACGGCGGGCTATGTATGAAACTACTTCCAATAATTTCATTTCCACTTTGAAATATAAACAAATAAATAAATCCAGAAAATAATGGTAGGGTTTAGCAGGAATAAGCCTAGAACAGGGGTCGGCAACTACGGCACGCGTGCCAGACTTGGCACGCAGAGCGTTTTTTATTGGCACTAGGAAGCTTTCAAAAAAAGCAATTCAAGTCACTTCTACAAGAAATTGAGTGCTAGAGCAGGATGACTTTTAGGCTGCTGGCACGCTGAATGAATTAGAAATCTCACTTTGGCACACTATTAGCAAAAGGTTGCCGACCCCTGGCCTAGAACATATCTTTTGGCCGAATATCGCGGGTTTTTTTTTTTGCCTCGGAATATAATGCACACAGGAATAGATCTTATTAATAATTACAAAAAGAAAAAAAGTTAAACTTGTTTGTTTCATTAAATAAGATACATTTTTTAAAAGAATACTTTAACCTGATCAGTTTTGCCAAAGTCATGAAATTGATGTAAATAAACAAGTTAACGAGTAAAGGGATATGGAAAGGTAGGAAGGGGACAATTATCAAGAGAATAAACTTTCCACATGATAACTAAACTCTGAAGTTGCCGCTACTACTCGGTTCTTAGTCCACATTCAGCAATAAATAATATATCCTAATGCTCGGATTCGATACTCGGTGAAAATCATCTTCTCGATTAGGGCCTTAATGTATATTTGTCAATTGTTTTATTAATTTATACTAGTAAAATACAAATAAATGACATGACTTTGATTGTAGGAAGGTTTCTGTTCTCTTCTTCATTGATTTTTTCTAGTCAAATAAAATTACTAGATCTATGTACTAGATCTCTTTAAAAAAATACTATTTCAATGTGTTCTATATTTCCGTTCACACGATTCACCCACAAGAGAAACGCATCAGACATCCGGCTCATTCTTTGTCTGCATAGAAACTCATATCTCACACAGACGCCGTCACGCTTGACGGCACATTCAGACATGACGTCATGGCAGGCACGTGATTGAAAGTGACAGTTGCTCTCTTCCTGCCTTCCTTCTCACAACTATTAGTTAGCCACGCCCTTTGACCTTTCCTGCACGCTTTAATGAGATGGTGTGAACAAATGGTCAGCAGGTTTGTGGTCCAGTTACATTTCACACTCTGGTCATTTAGAATTGGTCTGCATTTCATTATACTTTTTTATCCAGACATTAAACAATAAAGTATTAAAGATTGTATCAACCTTATGTTGAAGTTCCATTTTTTTAAATATATTATATTCTGTTCATTGAAATATTTAGGCAATTACAAATATAAACCAATAGACAATAAATCTTATTTATATTATTTATAGGCCCTATGTATTTAATCTTGCTTAACTTTGGCACACATTAAAATGGGAGGAAACAATCAGCTGGTGCACGACCCAAGCTTACCTCCCCTTTTCTTGACAGTTCCGCCCATCCGATATTTGAGCGCTGAGCCGTGCTGGGGTCAGTGGAAGTTGAATCTCAGGGGGAGGTAATTTGTCACTGCTCACACCACACGGGACATGCCCAGGCAAATTAATATTACAGGGCTGCTCAACTACTGTTGATATATTATGTCTGATGTTTAGCAGTTGGAGTTTCAGTTTCAGTGTACTTGTATGTACTAGTGTCATGTTGACATAGGCTTTCTTTCTAGTACTGCCCAAGCAGATTTACATTAAATATAGGTCTATGCAAGATAGGGGTGGACTTACATTAATTACATATAACCCCAAGAATTGACTTGACTTTTAAAAACACTATTCAAGTCAGTATTCTTTACCATCAACCATTCCCAATATTTTTCAACATTATTAATAACAATGAACAATTCTCAGTGACAGAGATTCGATCATGCCGGAATTGACTGACTGCAGTTTTCTCACATAGACAAAGTTTCGTTTTGTCAAGATAAAGAAATCTCAAACTTTTCAAAAGGCTAATGCATCGAAAGACCCTACAGAGACAGCTACTGCTAGATGAAAACCAAATTACCACATTGTTATTTCTTAAGGATCTTTTTCAGCTTTGAATGTGTTACAATATAAATGAAATAAAAAGCTGATTGAAACAGTCAAATTATAGCACAAGTCAATAAAAGGAACAAGCTTATTAATTAAACTCTTTATACAAAATGAAAACTTTACAATCAACTATAGACATGCATGCAAATATATTTATAAGTAGGCCTTTACACTATAGAAAAATTTATATATTTCTTTTGGTTTGAATTAAAACTATTCATTCAATTAATTGACATTAAAGTTTTTAAAAAAGTACTTGAACACACTTAATCATTCATATACTAGAGAAACACACACACAGGCCTAGAGTCTATCAATAAAAACAAAAGACACACAAACTTTAAAGCTTATATACAAACAGAACAAAAAATCAAACACTAACATAGACACAACCATAGACACATACAAACAGAGACACACACAAACATAGGTTGGCCTATACAAATATAGACTCATAGAAACATAGATATAAGCACTAAGGTAAATACACTTAAAGACACGTATGGTTTATGGATGTTCTAATATAAATAACTAGCAGATAATGTTTAAAACCAAGATTTACATTTCTTCACTTTTATTATCTTCCATTCCCCGTCCCGTCCCTTCCAGCGTACTTGTATTGTTTAGTTTCCGAGAGTCGCTATCACAGAGTACATCGCTGACGTTTTTCAGCCAGCCCAGAAAGCAGACAATTTGACACCTTGGTTAATGCCCCTGCGCAGACAACATTTTCGCGGTGCTGGGTACATCATGACTCGCTTGTCGTCTGCGAAAAATATTTACGAGAATTCCAAAAATTACAACTGGGCGGCTACGACCCTTGGCAAATTGCCGCTGCATGTAGAACAGGCAAAAAAACTGCAATAATAAAATAACTTTGCATCGTTCAGTTTTTTGTTTACTATTTGCTTGTTGAGAAAGTGGTATAAATAATATCTAGGGATTTGTAGGGATGAGTAATTACTCTCACCTTTACTATGTAGACATTGTTCTTTTTTTTAATACTACTTGTTGTTATTTCCGTCAAATATAATGGGTAAGGAATGAGGCAGTGATCAAGAGAGACAGATAGACATACACACATACACACCGAGAGAGAGAGAAAGAGAGAGAGGGAGAGAGAGAGAGAGATGAACAATGGTGAACATTCTGGAGCTAGTAGTAAATCCTAGTAGCAGACGATCTGTTTGAACTGGAACCTTACGTTTTGGTTGACTTATCGTCATTTAGATCCTTTGTAATACAGTTAGAACTTTGACGTTTCTACCAACCTATTCAATTTAGTCCTAAATTATGCTCCAGTTATCTATAAATATAAATTATTGATTTGTCACCAGATAACGAAGGCTAAATTAAACGGCTTCCATGAGCTATCTATATATATACAGAATTGTATCGATCTACGATATTTATATTTTATACTTTAAAGTAAGTTCGGAAAACGTTATGGCTTTCTGGCTGGCAAAAGCTGTGGAAGGCTTATTGACCCATTTTTCGTCATCATATTGAGCTGAAAAACTTGGCACTTGCCGTTGATAATACAATCTATCAAATTTTCACTTCAAACATTTAAAATACTTTATATTAACCCCTTGCTTTTACTGAGTCTAGAAACTGCTAGAAAAGAAACTCTGAATTTTGTTAATGGAGCTGGAACGACTGTGCTCATGTCATAATTTGAATAATTATTTGCTATAAAATATGTGTGAGTGAAGTTTTTTTTGTTTGTTATTCATTGGCCTTGTATGAGAAACATAATTTAATGAAACTTTTCATTCGGAATACTATTAGCCTACTTCTTTAAAGAAAGTACTGGAGAGAAAATGTTTGTATCTATTATAGTCTAATGACGAAAAAGGAATTTAAAAAATCTATGAAAAGCTATTGATTCAGATTTTATATATTTTTCATTTCGTTTTTTTGAGCTTTCTCTAAATAATTTTTGCTATGAACTTTCACAGTTAGATTACTCTTATTTGTTCTTCAGCTGACAATGTGTTGAATTTATTTATGCTAAGTCTCATCTTCTAAGTTTTACAGATTTCTAGATATAAGGTTATTACGTCTACTAGGCCCAAAACATCTGCAGAGCGACAGGGATCGGTTGGCGGCAGGGATAGAACCCGCGACGTGTCGGTTGACAGTCCGGTGAACTAACCACAGGACCAGCCGGCCTCTAGTTAGCTTTGTGTTATTTACAATAAAAACGCGAATAATTATATTTCTCAATGTTTGTACAAGTTTTGTAAAAGCATTGTAAAGATGCTGACTGCACTAGCGAGAAGCAAGCCATTTATACTAAACTTTAAACAAGAGATGATATTATTAATGGACGACACTCTTCTGCTTTGTACATAAACTGCATTCGATTTCATTTCCTCGACTCAATGAATCCACGATACGGTTCATTATCTTCAACTGTACACCGCTTGCAATCCCTGCACGGGCCATCATTTTTAACTGTACACCGCCGCCTTGCAATCCCAGCACGGGCCGTGAAGAACCGCTTTAGTAGGTGTATCGTGAGATATGAGCTTCTTGAAAACAGATCGACAACACCGGGCTGGAGTGGATCCTATTCAGGGCGGGACGGCCAATTCAACTTAAACTTGGAGAAACAAAAGACCAGAATCGGGTAATAGTCTTGGTTTACCACCCTAAGAAAAATATCCTAGACTTCTGAAGGGAAGGTTAAATTACACTTTCTCGACTACATCGCATCGTTTGTTCTCGATTCGTCTCCGTCATGGTTTTGCTTCCGGCGGAGAGATGTCAAACACGTGACTGATTCCTTAGCTAATAATATCCGTTTTATTCATACACTCACAAAATATTTTGACTGCGGAAACATTTCACAGATTTGGAGAGAAATTCTGTAGCGTGTGAATAGCTTAAGCTGTATAAGTCTAGATTTTTTTCTATGAGTGGCTTACAGTTGATGTTATATGGAGGGAAAACTTTATGTTTAAATATACATACATAAATACTTACAGACACACACACACACACAAATAGGCCTATATATACACACACACACTCACTAATCTGAAAGAGTTTTCCATTTTAATTTGTTTGTTTTGAATATTCATTAATCACGAAAAAAAAAATGTTTGTTATTAATTTCATTATAATGCTATATATAATCTTGATATAATTTTAAACTTGACGTATCATATAGTATTCAAATTGTAAATTATTTTCACAGTTTACCTTAGTTCACATATTTAGTTCTACAATATAAATCAAAATGGTACAATTTTTCAAATGTGAAAGCCATATTTCTTTAGGTACAAATAATTTGTTACTTCAAGATTAAACATTCAAGGACAATATGAACTTAAAGTCTCACTTACTATAACTGCATTAAAAATGGAGAAGAATAAGGAACCAATTATTTACAATTAGCCACCATCATTTCATGTTACATTTCTTTGATTCTTTTAATGATTAATGAAATGGTCAATTTCACACAATTGATCAAAACTTTCCGTTGAATAAGATCCATCTATTTATTTATCTCAGGTAATGCAATATTTAAACCTAAAGCTCGACACAGTCCAGCACCTTGTATTAAGGTTTTTGTGTAAGTTATAGTTTACAAAGCTTCTGACTAGTTTATTTGTTATAACCTTCATTGTTGATCCTGTACATATTGTATCACTATATATCTGTGTATGCCACCCAACTATTCAAGACATGGTTAACATGCCAACTTAGTTTCAAGTGTTGGGCTACACTCGTATGTACAAAGGTAAGTAACCTGTACTTAAGCTCTGACACTCCTGGAGTCAAGTGGCAGCTTCTCAGCATTGTTGGCAGCACTTTCTTTTTCTACCTTTAGAAAGTGAGAATTCTAAATGTGTTCGGAAATGCAAGAAGAAAGTCGATAGAATTAGTTAATGACATTAGAATGTGCTAAGTAATATTATGTATGTAGATGTATATAGATGTATATAGATGTATATAGATGCATATAGATGTATATAGATGTATACTGATGTATACTGATGTATATATATTTATTTATATATATACGTTTATATGGGATGATACACACATACTGCAACGGTGAGCAAGCAAGACTAACTGGTTTGGGGGAGGGGGTGATAAGAAAAAGTGAGAAAGAGAGTGAAAGAGAAAATGATAGGATGGGAGGTAGATGTATATAAAGAATGCTTAAAGTTATTCTACATTAATTCTACAACGACATAAAACCTTCCGCTAGTGTTGTTCCTTGTTTGCCTATGGTATCAAATATACATTATAAATAGATGAACTACATTGGAATGTAAATAAAGAGACGAAATGTCCTAAACAAGATAATATAACGATGGGGGCACGGTAGCCGAACGGCGTCGCGTTCGACTGGCGATCCAAGGGTCCTAGGTTCGAATCCTGGTGGAGACTACGATATTTTCCCCAGGATTTCAGGGTGTTCCTGAGTCTGCCCAGCTCTGATGGGTACCTGACCTTAGTTGGGGTAAAGTAAAGTGCATAGCTGTGCATAGTGCTGGCCACACAATCACCTAGTATGTCGTGGCCACAAACTGGTGAACGCTGCTTCACTGGCACTATGGATCAATTTGGTCCGACGAGATACAATTTTTATGTTTATTTCTTATAACTAGTTTCACATACATCTAATATATATAGGCATACTGAAGATAATTATAATAGACTAAAGCTAATAGTAATTATATATTTTTTTTTAATATGCACGTTGAACATCCAATATACACATTTAAGCGTTCTTTAACTTTACATTTATTCAATTGGATGACTATATTTGGTCCATTTTGTTGAGTTTATACTGTTATTGTAGCAATTGCTGACATTCACGTGATTGAGAAAAGTAAACATTTGGCTATTGTTTGTGAATGCAAGCTGTACGTACAACAATAAACCTTAGATATATTGTTTGTGAATGCAAGCTGTACGTATAACAATAAACATTAGATCTAGTGTTTGCGAATGCAAGCTGTCTGTATAATGCAAGAAAAACAAAGAGACATTGAGAGAACTAAGTGGATTTACTCAACTAGACTGGATGCAGTGTCATACTATTTGGTTGATTCACCAAGTCAGACAGCACTGCACTAACAGACCCTGGTTCAGAATACAGGATAGACACGGCGGGAAATAGCACGTGACGCAGAGCTATGTGTAACAATGTAAACCTTGAGTCTGCGACTCAGACCATGAAATACTTGAGTTTTTCCCGCTGCCCCAACAACCCACTTGTTTTGCCCATTGTTTCTCTTCAAGTCCAAAGTTACTTCTTGGAGTTCCAGGGAATGATGAATCTATCAGAAAATAAAGCGGTAAAACCCGTCAAAAATATTTTCCCAACTCCTCCCATCTGACCTTCCTATCTTCTCTTAGACTTCTGTGTTCCATCATCTACTCCCCACTCCCCCCATCCCCTTCTCGTCTGCTGACATTGATGCCACAACAAGAACGACTACTGTCAAAAGCTAATTTTCTAGTTCAGAAACTCTATATGGAAAGAATGTCTTCCAGAGAGCAGTTGACTAGAAGAACTATCCATCAAGTATGGGACTCGTGTCGCGGTGTGTCAGGAAGTTACAACACATTGTAGGCAACATTAATAACATCCACAATACATTCAAAAAAACATGTATCTACTCATTTATATAAAAACATTTCTATAAATTGTATTTACACATTTCTATAAATTGCACTTACACATTTCTATAAATTGCATGTAAAATAGTATTAAAATTGTATTTACACATTTATATAAATTGCATGTAGGCTACACATTTATATAAAATGCATTTACAAATGCGTCTACATATTTATAAAAATTGCATTTACAGATTTATATAAATTTCATTTACAAATGCGTCTACATATTTATAAAAATTAAATTGCATTTACAGATTTATATAAATTTCATTAACAAATGCGTATACATATTTATAAAAATTGCATTTACAGATTATATAAAATTCATTTACAAATGCGTCTACATATTTATAAAAATTGCATTTACAGATTTATCAAAACGTGTTTGTACACATTAATATTAAATTGCATGTACTCATTTATATTAACTAACATGTACACATTTATGAACAATTTGCGTGATAACATTTATATTAACTTTCATGTACACATTTAAATTAACGTGCATGTACACATTTATATTAACTTTCACGTATATATTTATATTAACTTGCATGTACACATTTTATAAACTTAGGCCTATATACACATTTATAAAAACTTGCGTCCTTACATTTATATTAGCTTGCATGTACACAATTATGAAAATGTGCGTTCTTACATTTATATTAGCTTGCTTGTGCACATTTAGATTAACTTGCTTGCACACATTTATAAAAAACATGCCTGTTCACATTTATATTAATTTGCATGCAAACATTTATAAAAAACTTGCGTGTACAAATTTATATTAACTTGCATGAACACAGTTTTATAAACTTATATGTATACATTTATATTAACTTACATGTACACAATTATATTAAGTTGCATGTACACATTTTATAAACTTATATGTACACGTGCATATACACATTTATTGGCACTTTTTTTTATTAACTTGCTTGTACACATTTATGAAAACTTGTGTGTACACATTTATAACATCACATTCAATTTTCTCTCTCTTTCTCTCTCTCTCTTTTTCTACCTCAATAATCTGAGGTAAATGTCAATTAGAAATTCGCCTTGTTGACATATAGTCTGATATAGTCCCCGTTTTAAACCTATTCTCCTTACATACGCCATGACTATGACTATAACGACATTTAATGAAAATTAATATTTAAGTATTACGACATTTCTGATATAATATTTACATTTAGCCTATATAACTTACTAATAATATGTAAGTATTTAACGTAATATTTTAGTATATAAAATAATGATTAACGTACAATATTTTAGCCGCAGTAGTAAATAAACCCAGTGTAAACGGTAGATTTTTATTATAACAGCATTTTACTCTGATATACTTACACATTCCATCTGATTTAGTAACTTAATTATTGGTCTTTAAAAAACTTCAATAGAAACTTTACAGTTTAAATAAGTTTGCTTGTTTTTATTTATAATTTGTTGAAACCCTAGACAAGTGCATACATTTTTCATTTGTACTAAAATGACCTTTGGTCAGTCGGGTAGCCCCTGACAGCTCGGCTCCAGAGAACGAGGGGAAAAGTAGACTGGCTAAAAGGTTTCAGTTACAGAATCCACTTCATCTTCCCATGGACTGTGGCCAACTTATCTCCTACAGGATCAAGGTCATCCAATACCTGGTACAAATTGCCAGTCCAGTGGCCGCGTGGATAGAGCGTGATCAGAGCTACCATTATACTTAGTCAGAGGTCTAGTGGCCGCGTGGATAGAGCGTGATCAGAGCTACCATTATACTTAGTCAGAGGTCTAGTGGCCGCGTGGATAGAGCGTGATCAGAGCTACCATTATACTTAGTCAGAAATTTCATTTAGCATTTTTTTGTTCAAAATTTCATTTAGCATTTTTTTTCACGATTTTATTTAGCATTTATTTTCACAATTTCATTTAGCAATTATTTCAAGATTTCATTGATCATTTCATTCCAAGATTTCATTTAGCTTTTATTTTCAAGATTTTATTGAGCATTTCTTTCCAAGATTTCAATGAGCATTTATTTCCGATATTTTTTGAACCTAATATTGACATCCTGTAAACTTTACGAATCATTTAATCTTTTAGTTAATAAATTGATGGCTTATAAATAAATATTTCTGTTACGGATCTGCAAGCATTTTTTTATAAAACATAATCAACAGAATATATATTTTAACATCTGCCTATCTTTAAAATATGTAAGGTTGAATTTGTTCTTATCTTTGTAATATATATTTTAACCTAATCATTTCCTTTCCATTTATTAACCACCGGTTATATACTCAAAGAGAATATTTCAACATTACTTTTATAGCAGGAAACTGACCAGTAGGTTTCAATTTGATGTCCACGTGGATCAAAGCCAAAATGACCAGAAGTTATGACTTTTGCTCTCTTGGTAGCATCAGATGTTGTCCGACTGGACGCTAATGGCCTAACGTGTCCGGCTTGATAGCGTGGGTGTTGATGGAGAAATGAATAGCCATTACTGCAGGCACGGCGCTTAGCTCATCACTTAAAAGGTGATAGTAAAAACAGGCTGGTCATTAAATCCTACGAGAGTAACTGACCAACTGACCAATTACGTCTAGTATTGGGTTCACTGCACGAGTTTCACCTGTTGCTGGTGGTAATGTTATCTAAAGACAATAGTTCTTTGTCAATAGCATCAACTATTTCATTAGTTTCGGCTTTGATAAGATCTGGTTATACACAACGCCAAATACAATACATTCATATGGAGTAACAAATAAACATAGACAATAAGATGGCGTGGGAGTGAGAGGGAGAGAAAGAGAGAGAGAGAAAGAGAGAGATAGGAGGATGAGATTGAGAAACATGGAGAGAATAGAGAAAAATAAACAGGAAGTGTCAAGGGAAAAATGCTAAATATGAATAGAAATTAAATAGAAAGATAGAGAGAGAGAGAGAGAGAGAGAGAGAGAGAGAGAGAAAGAGAGAGATAGGAGGATGAGATTGAGAAACATGGAGAGAATAGAGAAAAATAAACAGGAAGGGTCAAGGGAAAAATGCTAAATATGAATAGAAATTAAATAGAGAGATAGAGAGAGAGAGAGAGGGCGAGAGAGAGAGAGAGAGAGAGAGAGAGGGCGAGAGAGAGAGAGAGAGAGGGCGAGAGAGAGAGAGAGAGAGGGCGAGAGAGAGAGAGAGAGGGCGAGAGAGAGAGAGAGAGAGGGCGAGAGAGAGAGAGAGAGAGAGAGGGCGAGAGAGAGAGAGAGAGGGCGAGAGAGAGAGAGAGAGGGCGAGAGAGAGAGAGAGTGAGGGCGAGAGAGAGAGAGGGAGAGAGGGCGAGAGAGAGAGTGAGGGCGAGAGAGAGAGAGAGAGAGAGGGCGAGAGAGAGAGAGAGAGGGAGAGAGAGAGAGAGAGAGAGGGAGATATGGCGAGAGAGAAAGAGGAGTGAGGGCGAGAGAGAGAGAGGGCGAGAGAGAGAGAGAGGGAGAGAGAGAGAGAGTGAGGGAGAGAGAGAGAGAGAGAGAGCGAGAGAGAGAGAGAGGGAGAGAGAGAGAGAGAGGGAGAGAGGGCGAGAGAGAGAGAGAGTGAGGGCGAGAGAGAGAGAGAGAGGGCGAGAGAGAGAGAGAGAGGGAGAGAGAGAGAGAGAAAGGGAGAGAGGGCGAGAGAGAGAGAGAGAGAGTGAGGGCGAGAGAGAGAGAGAGAGAGAGAGAGGGCGACAGAGAGATATGTTTTATCTTCATTGAACAGGTTGCTTGCTATATCCAGCTCTATAGTCTACAGAGATGGACCTGATAGTATTTAAACATTTTAAGATACTTTTATAACAGTAGAAAATTAAAACAACCTTTCTATTTATCATTTAATTTACTTATATCATACCATTATATCATAGAAGCTTAAAGATCATAGATAACTATCACTAACTCTATTGTGCTCATTTATTTAGAACCAGTGGACTTGATAACTGGACAGATTTACTTCAGTAATGGCAATACTTTATCACAACCAATTATTTCTTTACAATTTTATAAAGGGAGGTACATATTGTTAATAATCTTACTTAATGAAGTTGTAATTAGCAGATATGTTGCTTACAACAAAACAATATCGTAATAGTGTATTGTTTAGTGTATTTACCTAGTTAGCTAGAGCTGTAAAACTACTAGACCTACCCTTGGGAAAACTTATCTTAGTGAATCACTTAATTGAGTGAGAAAAAAAAGCATGACTTGAGTAAATAGAATCGTTTACAGACAAGATTGACACAGATTGGTGAATAGAATCATTTCCAGACAAGATTGACACAGATTGGTGAATAGAATCATTTCCAGACAAGATTGACACAATGGGGTCGCTGGAGGCCAAACATTAATGTAAATAGCTGGCTATCTCGGGGATCAAATCATACTATAGTGATGATAGATTCATTATGTCGTCAGTTTTTCAAACCTTCATTTGGTTTTCGGTTATCAAGCCAGAACATCCTCTCCTTTCAGTTCGATGTTTATTTACAAAACCAATAATGAGATATATCATGGCAAATATGACACTCTCATTGATGTATTTAAATTATTCATTCATTGACATATTATTCATTCATTTGTTTCAATTTTAAAGTTTAACTTTACATATTAATGTCTGTTCTGTTTTCACATATAGTCTAATCATCTTTTCTTGTTTAAATATTCCATTATCTATATATATTTCGCAGTGAATTTTATTTTTTAGAATCTATTAACTTATGTTTTAATTTTTTTTTGAATGAATCAATGTAAATTATTTGGTTCAATAACAGTTTCATCTCTATATACAGATTAGATATCTACATATCTGCAACAGTTTCATCTTATATACAGATAGCTACATATCTTCAAGTTCTAGAAACTTTACTTTCCACTATCCACATGTTGAACAAGTTTCTGACATTGTTTAAATTTAACTCTGGAAAAACCCGATGTTCTAGGAGAGCGGTGAAATATTTGACTGACAACTCTCCGCTAGCAACTCTATAAGATCCGTGTTTTGAAAAGGAAAGCGGAAGTGCGTGCCGCCCAAGAGGGTAATGGAATTCTTGCCAGTTTTTTCCCTCCGAGAGTGTAAGTGGATCTCAGTGACATGCCAGCTTGTGAGTTCTGGTCTATTGTTTGTATAGTGAGACAAACGTGAGCATGATACTGCAGTAAAATAGGGGAAATAGAAAAGAAGATAATATGGCAGTAAAGAAAGTGAGATAGAAGTGAGAATATTACTGCAGTTAAGAAAGTGAGATAGAAGTGAGAATAATACCGCAGTTAGGAAAGTGAGATAAAAAGGAGAATAATACTGCAGTTAAGAAAGTGAGATAAAAGTGAGAATAATACTGCAGTTAAGAAAGTGAGATAAAAGTGAGAATAATACTGCAGTTAAGAAAGTGAGATAAAATTGAGAATAATACTGCAGTTAAGAAAGTGAGATAAAAGTGAGAATAATAATGCAGGTAAGAAAGTGAGATAAAAGTGAGAATTCTACTGCAGTTAAGAAAGTGAGATAAAATTGAGAATAATGATTCAGTTAAGAAAGTGAGATAAAAGTGAGAATAATACTGCAGTAAAGAAAGGGAGATCGAAGTGAGAATAATACTGCAGTTAGGAAAGTGAGATAAAAGTGAGAATAATAGTGCAGTTAGGAAAGTGAGATAAAATTGAGAATAATACTGCAGTTTAGAAAGTGAGATCAAAGTGAGAATAATACTGCAGTTAAGAAAGTGAGATAAAAGTGAGAATAATACTGCAGTTAAGAAAGTGAGATCAAAGTGAGAATAATACCGCAGTTAGGAAAGTGAGATAAAAGTGAGAATAATACCGCAGTTAGGAAAGTGAGATAAAAAGGAGAATAATACTGCAGTCAAGAAAGTGAGATAAAAGTGAGAATAATACTGCAGTTAAGAAAGTGAGATAAAAGTGAGAATAATACTGCAGTTAAGAAAGTGAGATAAAAGTGAGAATAATACTGCAGTAAAGAAAGGGAGATCGAAGTGAGAATAATACTGCAGTTAGGAAAGTGAGATAAAAGTGAGAATAATAGTGCAGTTAGGAAAGTGAGATAAAATTGAGAATAATACTGCAGTTTAGAAAGTGAGATAAAAGTGAGAATAATACTGAAGTTAAGAAAGTGAGATAAAAGTGAGAATAATACTGCAGTTAAGAAAGTGAGATGGAAGTGAGAATAATACTGCAGTAAAGAAAGTGAGGTAAAACTGAGAATAATACTGCAGTAAAGAAAGTGAGGTAAAACTGAGAATAATACTGCAGTAAAGAAAGTGAGGTAAAACTGAGAATAATACTGCAGTTAAGAAAGTGAGATAAAAGTGAGAATAATACTGCAGTAAAGAAAGTGAGATAAAAGTGAGAATAATACTGCAGTTAGGAAAGTGAGATAAAATTGAGAATAATAGTGCAGTTAAGAAAGTGAGATAAAAGTGAGAATAATAGTGCAGTTAAGAAAGTGAGATAAAAGTGAGAAAAATACTGCAGTTAGGAAAGTGAGATAAAAGTGAGAATAATACTGCAGTTAGGAAAGTGAGATAAAAGTGAGAATAATACTGCAGTTAAGAAAGTGAGATGGAAGTGAGATTAATACAGCAGTTAAGAAGTAAGATAAAATTGAGAATAATACTGCAGTAAAGAAAGTGAGATAAAAGTGAGAATAATACTGCAGTTAAGAAAGTGAGATAAAAGTGAGAATAATACTGCAGTTAAGAAAGTGAGATGGAAGTGAGATTAATACTGCAGTTAAGAAAGTGAGATAAAAGTGAGAATAATACTGCAGTTAAGAAGTAAGATAAAATTGAGAATAATACTGCAGTTAAGAAAGTGAGATAAAAGTGAGAATAATACTGCAGTTAAGAAAGTGAGATAAAAGTGAGAATAATACTACAGTAAAGAAAGTGAGATAGAAGTGAGAATAATACTACAATTTGAGAAATAAGTGAGAATTATACTGCAGTAAAGAACGTGATAATAATACTGCAGTGAGTCAAGTGATATAGAAGTGAGAATGACACTGCAGTATGTTATAGCTATATATTGTGTTATATATATTGTTAACAATTTTAGTTGTAAATAAATGACCGCATAGTGCATAGACCCTTCATTAGGCGTATTAGATGTAAAGGAATGGGGGAGATCTGACCTTCAAATTTGTAATTGTACATTTGAACTAATTACTTTGTCCACCCAGTGAAAGGTGAGCTTAAGATGTCCGTCGTAGTTGTCTGTCGCGGTTTGAATTATAATGCGCATTTTGCCCCCGTGGAAAACGTGATTCTTGCTTTCTTAATCCTAGAGATGAGGATCCCTTACTAATAAGAATTAAAATTCATATATAGATGCTGTTAATTGCACATATTTAAAAGCAATATTCCTGTTTAAATTTTTGTGTAAATGTTTTAAGAATTCTGCCTACGGTGTACAAGCACAACAACATAAAAAATATCAATAGTTAAAAAATCAAACACATACATCACACACATACATCACACACATACATCAAACACATACATCACACACACACATCACACACATACATCACACACACACTTACACAACGTGGAATTTTAATGACCAGCTACTTTTAAAACTTTCTTTCATCGAACTGACACTTTGGTAGACAGCTGTAGCTTGTCACTGACAAACTAGATTTAATTGTCTCCATATACACTGTGTGGTCTCAACACTCCCCATCATGGTGGCCACAGACAATCTTATTGAAAGTAGTCTATTGTTATTATCACATATACTTCTTTATGTAGTTCCAAAATGCAATCTGTAGGGTAACAAAATTACAACTATCTCAACTGTCTTCAATCTATGATGTATTATATATCTCAAGGATATTATGAACTAAGTTGATTATTACACAGAAGTATATTACTAGTTTACTTGGGTATGAAGATAAAATTGTCATCTAGTTGAACTAAATAAATAAAATATCAACATGTTCATTGTAGATAAAGTCATTATAAATAAAATATCAACATGTTCATTGTAGATAATGTCATTCTAAATAAAATATCAACATGTTCATTGTAGATAAAGTCATTATAAATAAAATATCAACATGTTCATTGTAGATAAAGTCATTATAAATAAAATATCAACATGTTCATTGTAGATAAAGTCATATAAATAAAATATCAACATGTTCATTGTAGATAAAGTCATTATAAATAAAATATCAACATGTTCATTGTAGATAAAGTCATTATAAATAAAATATCAACATGTTCATTGTAGATAAAGACATTATATATAAAATATCAACATGTTCATTGTAGATAAAGACATTATAAATAAAATATCAACATGTTCATTGTAGATAAAGACATTATAAATAAAATAGCAACATGTTCATTGTAGATAAAGACATTATAAATAAAATAGCGACATGTTCATTGTAGATAAAGACATTATAAATAAAATAGCGACATGTTCATTGTAGATAAAGACATTAAAAATAAAATAGCAACATGTTCATTGTAGATAAAGTCATTATAAATAAAATATCAACATGTTCATTGTAGATAAAGACATTATAATAAAATAGCAACATGTTCATTGTAGATAAAGTCATTATAAATAAAATATCAACATGTTCATTGTAGATAAAGACATTATAAATAAAATAGCAACATGTTCATTGTAGATAAAGTCATTATAAATAAAATATCAACATGTTCATTGTAGATAAAGACATTATAAATAAAATAGCGACATGTTCATTGTAGATAAAGACATTATAAATAAAATATCAACATGTTCATTGTAGATAAAGACATTATAAATAAAATAGCGACATGTTCATTGTAGATAAAGTCATTATAAATAAAATAGCAACATGTTCATTGTAGATAAAGACATTATAAATAAAATATCAACATGTTCATTGTAGATAAAGTCATTCTAAATAAAATAGCGACATGTTCATTGTAGATAAAGTCGTTATAAATAAAATAGCGACATGTTCATTGTAGATAAAGTCATTATGCTAGTTCACTCTTTTTTTGACATAGAACTCACGTGAGAATGTAGATAATTTTCCACGTGATGACAGCTAACGGAAGATCATGTGACCATTAGACCGCCTCGGCAGACGATAACGGTTGTCTTCGAACCACCCTTTGTCCACTGAAGCATGTCAGGCTAATCACGTGATGCTGCACCTGTTCTAACCAACACAAGAAATCTGTAACCACTCGTGCACCTGTACAGACTGCTCACCTAGTACCTGTAGACTTTACTGGGACATTTCAACACAATGGAGTCAGTAGAATTCAGACGAGTAGAACATTTTTCTGACAGATATAGTAGAAGGCATCAATGCCATTACAAAACTACTATTATTGAAAATATATATTATAGAAAAGAAACAATTATGGCGCACAGACTTTAAGCCCAATATGTAGTTTTTAATGTATACATTTTGGCATGCAAATTCTCAAAGCTACAGTGTTTACGTTCTAAAGCTTCTAGAAATGTGTATGTATACTTTTTTTTTTAAACCTAAGATTTAAAAAATAACATTAATTAGGGAAGTAAATTAGTACTTAAGACAGTTTTATAAAATGTGCATATTTTAACATTGTGTTAACATTCACGTTTTCATCCAGTTAAAAACCTATTTAAAAAATCTATTGAATTTTATAATTATTTCTGTTAAAATAAATATGCAGCCAACTGAGAATGATATGCCTTCAACCCCCCCCCCCCCCCCCCTGTGCCACCCGCCCTGTGATCCGAAAAACGTTTCAATTTCAGAGTATGAATAATATGTTTTATTTATTACTCGACTTAATAAAGCCTATACTTGAAGATTGATTTTATTAACCCCATTTTAGTTCTTTACCTGTTACATTTTATAGTAATTATGTTGGGAATAAATGAATATGTCATATGTCATTTATTTTACTTGTAACCCTTGTAGCCTACGGTAGCACAAACATTGGTAGAATAATAGTGACATTTAATATACTTCTAATACCTCTATACTGTGTACGACAAAGACCTGTAAATATATTATGTAGTTATTATAACTTTCATAAAGAACTTGTCCTTGATAAATTGTAGCTGTAAATATATGTAGTAATTATAACTTTGATAAGGAACTTGGCCTTGATAAATTGTAGCTGTAAATATATGTAGTTATATCTTTCATAAGGAGCTTTACCTTGATATTCTGTAGCTGTATATATATATGTAGTTATTATAACTTTCATAAGGAACTTGGCCTTGATAAATTGTAGCTGTAAATATATGTAGTTATTACATCTTTCATAAAGAACTTGGCCTTGAAATAGTGTAGTTTACTGTCTGGTAGAAAACGAGACGCCATGTTTCCCAAATTTTTTTTTCTCTTGTTGCTTCCAACAACAGATTCAGTCCCTGTTGGAGACTCTTCTAACCCATTTATGAATCAAACGCTCGACATTTCTCCTCGCGAGGCACCAGAAGACCACTGTGTAGAATTCCTGGAAGAATGCTTTGAGGAGGAAATTCCCCAGCATCCCTTGTCCTCGTAAGCTACACCGCCTTATTCCCTCCCTTTGTCCATATTTATGTAGCCTCACCTTTACCATGTAGTCGCTTCATATTCTATTTATTATTCCACACAAGTCGGTAGAGTACTCTGGGAAAGAGGAACATACGTCATTTGACGGAGGTTTTGTCAATGTTGTAAAGGGGCGGTTTGTTAAAACAGACAAAGAATCCAATAGGCTTATGCAGTTACATGTTTGTTTATAGCAGAAATTTATTAACTTAAGTTTACAGATAGCTCCTTGAAATCTACCCAATAAGAAATTATAGATATAGGGTTCAACTTTAATTTCTAATTCATGTATTTAATACTAGTTTTTATGCCCGTCAAAATGTTTGTAAAAGTGTAATTACCGGAAAATTAAATCCTACTGGAACTAACAACGATAATGACAATAGAAATGTCGGTAATTTTGATTAGGCCACCCTTGAAGTGCTGGAAAAAAAAGTGTCAAAATGTTCTTATCAAATAGATTAATCAGATAGGTTTTACCGCCATACAAAGAATTTCCACGAAACGGAACTATTTTGTTATAAATCTAATATAGGCTATTCGCAATTAGTGCATAGACAATCTGTTCACGGCACTCTGAATGCGTTTTAAAAATTATTTTTATAGTTTTCTAGATCTAAAGAACAACACCAATCCTTTAGTCACCATTACACTCGTTATACCTGACACACAAAAAAGAGAAGAAAATATAAAATAAATGTACACATATCGACTTTTTATTATTTTTTACATCATGGACTGACCTTATCAATTTTCTTTTAATAAGTGCCAAAACGTTCGGTGCCGAATCGGCGCCACCAAAACAGCCCCCGCACCAATACAATCGCGCTAAATCGATCTTTTGATCACGACCATATTTTTTTAAACATTTTTACAACCTATTTAAATATATATATATGAAAACTCCATTATTCAACATTAAACTCGTGTTACCCAATAGGCCCTATATAAAAGACAGAAAAAAAGATATAGTCTCTTAGACGTTACAAAAATTGTAATAATGTTATTGTAAATTTGAGTATAAGCCTACACACACGATAGAGTGAAGCGCTGAGAGGAAAGTGGTTACTGAATTTTACTTTTTACAATTAAGATGTCAATATCCACTTTATTATCGTCCTTTATAATTTGTATCAATATATAAATTCGCATATTAAAGATATTAATAGCTACGTATAAAATATATTTAATGATTTGGTTAGTCTACCGTTACATAATGATGAATTTAAGAAAACACACACTATAACGTCATTTTTTAATTTAAGAGTACAACATTTAAACTCTCCAAGCCAAATTGCTGGGTATCTTATAAAAAAAGAAGAGTAGATTACGCTGCGTTCATAAACAAATGATAGCAAGGTGAACAAGGGCTTAATATCAATAATGAAGTATATGCACAATAGAGCGATTGCAATAGGCGTGGCTTAGGTCTTTTAGTGACGTACTTGTGTAGATAGCGGCCATCTTGGTGATAATGGCATTAATGGGGAATAAACATTGTTCCTTATCATGTTTATTTTAAACCCAAAATATAAGAAATTAGTTTCCATAAATCTTGATATTTAACTGTGATACTAGTCCTTAGTAGTCCATCCATGAAATAAACAAGATTTTTGGCTTTTATAGTTTTTTAATAGCTCTTTTGAAACATTGTACATTCTGCCTTATGCTTTACTTTTAGATAGTAAGTTAAATAGGATAACTTTCGACAATTGACATCTTAAATTAAATATTCGGCACTTACGGAACCTTTTCCATTGATTTTTACATTTTTCAAATTTTACCTTTGAATGTTAATTTACATCGCTTGACAGGGTTTTATATATGTTTAAAGTTATACTGTGGAAATGATCAAATTTAAAAATAAAACCTTCTTACGGCTATAGTAATACGGCTGCCATTTATCACCACTAGACAAAGTAAATAAACAGCACGCGCTTTTTGTCACGTGATTGCAATCGCTCTATTCCTTAGAGACAGAAAATCGATCACGTGATGCTTTGTAAACTAAAAATAAAAATGACTCATTTTACATTGATCCTATCGGCACTTATGCTTTAAAAAAATTCTTGAATATTGTGATATTATTATAAATAATGCTCACGGAAGCAACAATGATTATAGACATACAATTATTAAAGGACAACACCTAGTTGTTGATCTTTCAAAGGAAATCGATGAAAATATTTTAGATTCTGTACATGATAATTTAGCGGTAGAATTTGCGCAGCCAACAGCAGCGCAATAAGCCATTGTTGATGTTTACAAGTGTATCTACTCAACATCACGTGACCGGGAAATCATTCTGCATAGACCTCATTGTATCTTCAATTTAACCAAAGACTATATTAAGATGGACCGCTTGCCTTGATATTTCTGCTATTTGATAATTTTGAAAACTTGATAAGTTTCAGAATTTCCGATCGCACTACGTCCTCTAGACTTCCGGTTTAGTAATTAGCTATGACTAACTCAAGGGAAAATTAATATTAAAATCGAAAGTTGTATACAGCGGAAACCTTTAATGCAATCGTAGGAGCGTAATTTAAGACAGCTTTATTGGTTTCGTACGGAAGAAATATTATAAGCTCTAAAAATAGTGCAAGCGGTCCATCTTATTATTGTCTTTGTTTAATTTAACTTGTGTGTGTGATATTTACCCCTTTATCTTTATGATTTAAATTTGACATCCTTTCAAAACATGAGTTTCACCTAAACTGAAACAACAACAGATATACACATTTTCAACCTGAAATACTAAGCTTACTAAAGTTTGGGGTGAAAGGTCACAGGTAAAATCAATTAAAAGGCGTTATTTTTTTTTTAACTAGAAAGATCAAGCCAAAGAAAACTTGTGTGCTGAGATGTATGACATGATGTACTGAAGAGATAGGTTAAAGGTAGACAGAAGATCATCTGTACTTCATCACCTATATGTCTTAGTACACAACATTACCAACATAAAGAACATGTTAGTACACTGAGATGATCGTTATATGTAATTAAGTAGTCAAGATTGTAAACACATTATGAACACACTGGAGGTCGCCTGTTCAAATATTAATTATTAGATCAAATTTTAATTCTATATTTAAATAATGATATAAACATATAAAGGACATCAAACTAACAGATGACTGTCATAAAGAAGTGGCTCGTTGTCTAATCAACTTGGACGTTTTAAGTGTAAACAAGTTTTAAGTTTGTATTCAATACTTATAGATCTTTGTATATAAAGCTTATGAACAGGAATTAATAAATGGTGGATTGTAAATTTAACACATGGTGGATTGTTAATTTAACACAAGGAGGCTTGTTCATTTAACACACGATGGATTGTTCATTTAACACACGATGGATTGTTCATTTAACACAAGGTGGATTGTTCATTTAACACACGATGGATTGTTCATTTAACACACGATGGATTGTTCATTTAACACACGATGGATTGTTCATTTAACACACGATGGATTGTTCATTTAACACACGATGGATTGTTCATTTAACACAAGGTGGATTGTTCATTTAACACACGATGGATTGTTCATTTAACACACGATGGATTGTTCATTTAACACACGATGGATTGTTCATTTAACACAAGGTGGATTGTTCATTTAACACACGATGGATTGTTCATTTAACACAAGGTGGATTGTTCATTTAACACAAAATGGATTGTTCATTTAACACAAGATGGATTGTTCATTTAACACAAGGTGGATTGTTCATTTAACACAAGGTGGATTGTTCATTTAACACACGATGGATTGTTCATTTAACACAAGGTGGATTGTTCATTTAACACAAAATGGATTGTTCATTTAACACAAGATGGATTGTTCATTTAACACAAGGTGGATTGTTCATTTAACACAAGGTGGATTGTTCATTTAACACACGATGGATTGTTCATTTAACACAAGGTGGATTGTTCATTTAACACACGATGGATTGTTCATTTAACACAAGGTGGATTGTTCATTTAACACAAGGTGGATTGTTCATTTAACACACGATGGATTGTTCATTTAACACAGGGCTGGTAGTTCATTAAGCACAAGGTGGATTGTTCATTTAACACAAAATGGATTGTTCATTTAACACAAGATGGATTGTTCATTTAACACAGGGCTGGTAGTTCATTAAGCACAAGGTGGATTGTTCGTTTAACACAAGAAAAAATGTTTATTCTCTTAGATTCTAACGTTATAGTGTCCGAGAACACTATAAGCAAAAACCTGACTTCATCTGTGCCTTGGAGTTAACAAGGAAATTCGATACATTAAAAAAAAAGTAAAAACTTAGATCCTGGTGTTGTAAATATGAGACCAGTAAACTACACAACTCCGTACACTTGATGGAAACCTCTGTTGAAAGCTAACATGGCGGCACTGAACAGCCAACACTATTAGATTTTTTTGTTGTTGTCTAGGGAGGGTCCTGAAATTGGTTGGGTGGGTTTAAACAATTACTATCAGCTCCTCCAATGTCTTATCTCCCTGCAGCATCAGAAAGTTCTCTGTAGTTTACGGCTTCATGTGCAGCTAACCGCGACCTTGTGCAGTCGCGCCAATACATAAATACACGTCAAAACCTGACTTGCCAGAGGGGGAGATTTCGGTGCAAAGGGAAGAAAACCACAAGTGAAAAGAAAGAAAAACTTGATTGAAATGAAAATCTGTCCAGTAGGTGAAAGTGTAGAGTCAAGTAAGAACACCAATAATTAACATGAACTTTTATCTTTTTCTCTGAACTGAACAATGTGGAGAAAAGTGGGTCGTATTGTTGGACGCTCTAAATATACTTTCACAGAAATGTTGATGTTTAACTGGACATATTGCTACATTTTAAAATTAATCATGTATTTATTTAAGTTTTTTTTTTTTCTCAGTGTAGCCTATTTATATAGTATTGAAATATTTATTTCTTTTTTTCTAAAACGTCCTAAAAATACTTTTAAAAAGATTCAATACACGTGTCAATACACAAAATCTCTATTACTTTAAATGTTTAATCTATTTATTGGTTAACACAAATCTATAAATATCTCAGTTAATTGTGTAATCTATTTAGTTGCAATAAAAAGTAATAATAATATTTGTATAGCGTTGCCAACAAACATAATGTAAGCTCAGAGCGCCTTTAACATACAACTAAGAACACGGATATAATCTCTAGGCTAAGAATAAAGCTAATTGATGATTTAAAACTTTACAAATATTGGACAAGTCAAAAAAATGAAAAATTAATAGACCTAACATAAATATCTCAGTTAATTGTGTAATCTATTTTGTTACAATAAATCTACAAATACCTCTGTTTGTTTAATTAAAGACTATAATAAGATCGACCGCTTGCTCTATTTTTAGAGTTTGAGTTTTTTTTCGCCGTGCGCAGCCAAGAACGCTTTCCTAAATGACTCCTAATCGTGCCTAAAGACTTCCGCTGTATACAACTTTCGATTTTTTTCTTCATTTTCCATTGAGAAAATCATAGCGAATTACTAAACCGGAAGTCTAGAAGACCGGGTGCGACCGGAAATTCCGAAACAGATTGTTTCAAATTCTCAAATAGCAGAAATATCAAAGCAAGCGGTCCCTCTTAATATAGTATTTGGTTTAATTGCGTAATTTATTTCGTTCCAATAAATCTATAAATAACTCTGTTAGTTTAATTGTTTAATCATAGACTATAATATACATGGACCGCTGGCTTTAGTACTTCTGCTATATGATGACTTGTAACACTGATTTTCGGAATTTCCTATTCTAAATAAAGTAATTGTTATACAGGAAATAAAGTTATTGCTATACAAGTTCTGTTTTATTTAATCGCTATGATTTTCTCAATAAAAAATTAAAATCGAAAGTTGTACAGAGCGGAAACATTTATAGATCAGTGTTGTGTGCGCACGGAAAAAGAACATAAGCTCTAAATATAGAGCAGGTGGTCCATCTTATTATAGTTAATGCTAATAGGATTAATAGAACTACAAGTATTCATTAAAAGTCGAAAAAAATGCGATTTAATAAAACTGAACTTGTATGACAATTACTTTATTTAGAATCGGGAATTGAAACAAAAAAAAAAGATAATAGCATAAAAAACTAAAGCAAGCGGTCCATGTATATTATAGTCTATGGTTTAATCTAATTAGTAATTATAAATCTATACCAGAGACTATAATAAGATGGATCGCTTGCTCTACTTTTAGAGCGTACATGTTGTTTTTATCCGTGCGAACACAGTAACGCTGTCTTAAATTACTTCTACTCTCCTTCGTCTGCCTAAATGTTTCCGCTGTATACAACTTTCGATTTTAATTAAATTTTTCTTTGAGAAAATCATAGCAGTTAAATAAAACGGAAGAGTACAACACTAAAGGGAATCGCGAATTCCGAAAAGATATTCCAGTCATCAAATAGGAGAAATATTAAAGCACGCGGTCTCTCTTTTTACAATCTTTGTCTATACATAGCTAAGTTGTGAAATCTACTTACTGGTATAGTATAGTATAGTATAGTATAGTATAGTATAGTATAGTATAGTATAGTATAGTATAGTATAGTATAGTATAGTACAGTACAGTATAGTATAGTATAGTATAGTATAGTATAGTATAGTATAGTATAGTATAGTATAGTATAGTATAGTATAGTATAGTATAGTATAGTATAGTATAGTATAGTATAGTATAGTATAGTATAGTATAGTATAGTATAGTATAGTATAGTATAGTATAGTATAGTATAGTATAGTATAGTATAGTATAGTATAGTATAGTATTGTATAGTATAGTATAGTATAGTATTGTACCCGTCGGACCGAATTAATCCATAGGTCCGATAAAGCAACGTTCACAAGTTTATGTGGCCACTAGGTGATTGTGTGGCCAGCACTATGCACAGCCGCCTTTACTTTACCCCAACTAAGGTCAGGTACCCATCAGAGCTCGGTAAAACTCAGGGACACCCTCCAGACCCGGGAAATAATCCTAGCCTGCACCAGGATTTGAACTCGGCTTGCCAGTCGAAACCGCTGCCGCTTAGCTACCGTGCCCCATTACTTACCGGTAGTTCCAATAAATCTATCAATAATTCTGTTAAGTTTATGATGTAATCTATTTAGTGGAAATAAATCTATCAATAGTTCTGTTAATTTTATGATGTAATCTATTTAGTGGAAATAAATCTATCAATAGTTCTGTTCATTTTATGATGTAATCTATTTGGTGGAAATAAATCTATCAATAGTTCTGTTCATTTTATGATGTAATCTATTTGGTGGAAATAAATCTATCAATAGTTCTGTTAATTTTATGATGTAATCTATTTAGTGGAAATAAATCTATCAATAGCTCTGTTAATTTAATGATGTAATCTATTTAGTGGAATTAATCTATCAATAGTTCTGTTAATTTAATGGTGTAATCTATTTAGTGGAAATAAATCTATCAATAATTCTGTTAATTTAATGATGTAATCTATTTAGTGGAAATAAATCTATCAATAGTTCTGTTAATTTTATGATGTAATCTATTTAGTGGAAATAAATCTATCAATAGTTCTGTTAATTGTATGATGTAATCTATTTAGTGGAAATAAATCTATCAATAGTTCTGTTAATTTTATGATGTAATCTATTTAGTGGAAATAAATCTATCATTAGTTCTGTTCATTTTATGATGTAATCTATTTAGTGGAAATAAATCTATCAATAGTTCTGTTCATTTTATGATGTAATCTATTTGGTGGAAATAAATCTATCAATAGTTCTGTTAATTTTATGATGTAATCTATTTAGTGGAAATAAATCTATCTATATTTCTGTTAATTTTATGATGTAATCTATTTAGTGGAAATAAATCTATCAATAGTTCTGTTAATTAAATTGTGTAATCTATTTGGTCCCCACAAATCTACAAATAAGGCTCAAACCTCACGGGCTAGGTCTTTTTTTTTTTTTAGAAACCATCATTAATAAGTGGAGGATTGTGTGATTTTTGTATGTTTCTAAGCTTATTTCTTACAATCATTATTAAAGTTTAGCTATTTAGTATTTTGTTTCTCGCGTTGATAAGATATAATACGGTGAAGAATCAAAAAACGAAAAAAAAAAATTAACATTACATTTATAAGTAAACATTCAATCCATAGGTCATTGGTTTCTACTTACGTTTGTGTCGTTAGCGTTGACCTAGGTTGACGTTATGTGTTTATACCAAGGACTACTGAAGACAGGACGTGCATGGTTGAATTTCTGACTTCCTAGCTAAGGATAGTTTTTTTAACAGTAGCGATACACTCCCTTGGCGCAGTGATATAATGTTAACTATTATTAAGTAACTAACAAAATTCTTTACTACTATGATTCATTGTATTAATGGTTTATGTCATTGTCATTAATTTAATGACAAAGAACGATCTAATAGCCATTAAAATGTCTTAATAATTACCAAGCATGAGCGCACTAATTTTTAAGGAGCATGAATAGAAGGCGCAGTTTGGTTCCAAAATGGATACTTGTTGTTGGATTTTACTTCACTGTGTTTGTTTTTTAATTTTTCGATCGTGTATTTTTTATCAAAATGCCTTATAAATGTGGTGTAGTTAATTGTAAAGGTAATTATAATGCTGCCGACAAGTGTCGTTTGTTTAAAGTGCCAAATAGTGCATGTATACCATTATTGAAAGCAGAAAATATGAGAGGAGAGCACAATGTTTGTTTATTTTTAACTATCACAGTCAATTTACATTCTTTATATTCCTTGGTCATGAAAACACATAAATTTTGCCATAGATATAGAAATCAAATTATCGTATTTATAATTATGGTATACATGTACCACTTGGCAAAATTCTCAACCCAAATAATCGACTTACTTCATAATCACTTATTTTAGAGGCTTTGCATTTGTCTCTTAATTATGAGCGAGATAAATTTTATGGGTGTGTCACGTTTTTCCCTTTTTAGGTCAAGAAATAACGATTTTTTTGAATTTTTTTTTCACTTTATTTTATTCCTTAGGTGACCCCCCACACGAAACCGTCAACACCAACCGCATATATATATAGGGTATCATGTGTACGGCCCTAATAATTCAATCATCTAAATAGATCTTAAATAATATTCAAATGCTCTATTAAACCCTCTCAATTCTAACCCCTCATTAGTAAACGGCCCTGCACATTAACATTATTGACATTATTGACATTAATTATGTTAGTTACTTAATAATAGTTTACTTCATATATAAGCGCGACAAAGGAAGTGTATCGCTACTGTTAAAAAAACTGGCCTTAGCTAGCTAAGTCAGAAATTCAAGTTTGCTTCATTTACTTTGACCTAGGTTAATGCTAACAAACCCCATACTAAACACTATTTGGACCTCCTCATTACATTTATATCCTGGCCACGTTAATGCATGCCATTGTTACGTCCAAAGCCCGAATTCCGGCGAAAGCCTGAAGTTCGGCCGATTCGCGAACTGGCCGGCCATTTCGCACTTTGGCCGAGGCGTGTGGCCAATGCCCGATGTGCTGGAAATTGCCAGTGCATACGCTACTTTGGCCGGCCACTTCCCCTAGTGTCCGGAAATCCTTGGCCAAAGTTCGATGTGCTGATGCAAGCCATGTCAGACAAAATTGTTTCATACCAGGAAAGGTCTAGTTAAGACCATATTTTTCAGCCCGTACTATTTAGCCAATATTGTTTAGCCAGTATAGTTTAGCCAAAATTATCTAGCCCTATTATTTAGCCCGTATTGTTTAGCCAGTATTTTTTAGCCAGTATTTTTTTATCTCGTATTGTTTAGCACGTATTATTTAGGGCGTATTGTTTTAGCCTGTATTATTAAGCCAGTATTGTATAGCCCATATTATGAAGCCAATATTGTTTAGTCCGTATTATTAAGCCAATATTGTTTAGCCCATATTATGAAGCCAATATTGTTTAGTCCGTATTATTAAGCCAATATTGTTTAGGCCGTATTATTAAGCCAATATTGTTTAACCCGTATTATTAAGCCAATATTGTTTAGGCCGTATTATTAAGCCAATATTGTTTCGGCCGTATTGTTAAGCCAATATTGTTTAACCCGTATTATTAAGCCAATATTATTTAGCCCGTATTATTAAGCCAATATTGTTTAGGCCGTATTGTTTAGCCCGCATTATGAAGCCAATATTGTTTAGCCCGTATTATTAAGCCGATATTGTTTAGGCCGTATTGTTTAGGCCGTATTATTAAGCCAATATTGTTTAGGCCGTATTGTTAAGCCAATATTGTTTAGGCCGTATTGTTTAGCCCGTATTATTAAGCCAATATTGTTTAGGCTGTATTATTAAGCCAATATTGTTTAGGCCGCTTTATTGAGCCAATATTGTTTAACCCGTATTGTTTAGGCCGTATTATTAAGCCAATATTGTTTAGACCGTATTATTAAGCCGATATTGTTTAGGCCGTATTGTTCAGGCCGTATTATTAAGCCAATATTGTTTAGGCCGTATTGTTAAGCCAATATTGTTTAGGCCGTATTGTTTAGCCCGTATTATTAAGCCAATATTGTTTAGCCCGTATTATTAAGCCAATATTGTTTAGCCCGTATTATTAAGCCAATATTGTTTAGGCTGTATTATTAAGCCAATATTGTTTAGGCCGTATTGTTTAGGCCGTATTGTTGATGTTTATTTGTTAGTTGTTATAAACACATTCAATGACAACAATGCTTGACAAACAAACAACATAACAATCAGATTTCGTATTTCAATTAACAACAAAAATAACATTTTAATACTGAACACGGTGTAGACAATGAACATATGGGCAAGTAAATGAAGATAATTTTAGGAATATATATAATACATTTTATGAATTTATAATTACAAAAAACATATTTTTTATATGAATAAATCAAAACAATTTGTATATACATTATAATAAAGGCAATCACATTTCATAAATGACTGTAGTCAACATCTATAATTGTAAACAATAATATATGTGTGAATCTTTATAAATTCACATAGTTAGTTGTATTTAAAAGAAGACCTATTAAATAGTGATAAAATGCTTTTTCAATATCTAACAACAAAAAAAACAGAAATTAGGACAATAATAAAGTTGTTGTTTTTTTGCCAATAATTCTATGTTTCAATGTTTGCACTGTTAATTGAGAAAAATCACGCGTTAGAATAAATTAAAACTAAATCACTTTATCTATGGCAAAAATATTATATATAGACGGACGATTTGAAATATAGAGTAGGAAATAGTGTGAGAGGGGAGGCAAAGCGAGAGAAGAGAAGGTAAATGGAGAAAAATATATAAAGAGTGCGAGATTGAGAAAGATAGAGAGATAGAGAAAAGCACACTTACAGACAGACAATGAGAAAAATGTGTAGAAAAAAAACAAAAACAAATACAATTGATTGCGTAACACTTAACAAACCACTATATAACCAACACATTTGATTCATGAACAATAAAATAAACAAAAAATCAATGTTCAGTAGACAATCCTAAACGTTAGGCCATTTCAGCTTCAAGGTCCAGTGGGCAAACGTTAAGCCATTTCAGCTTCAATGTCCAGTAGACAATCTTAAACGTTAGGCCATTTCAGCTTCAAGGTCCAGTAGGCAAACGTTAAGTCATTTCAGCTTCAATGTCCAGTAGACAATCTTAAACGTTAGGCCATTTCAGCTTCAATGTCCAGTAGACAAACGCTAAGCCATTTCAGCTTCAATGTCCAGTAGACAATCTTAAACGTTAGGCCATTTCAGCTTCAATGTCCAGTAGGCAATCTTAAACGTTAGGCCATTTCAGCTTCAATGTCCAGTAGACAATCTTAAACGTTAGGCCATTTCAGCTTCAATGTCCAGTAGACAATCTTAATCGTTAGGTCATTTCAGCTTCAATGTCCAGTAGTCAACCTTTTATGTAAGCCATTTAACCTTCAATGTCCAGTAGATAATAATAAACGTAAGGTCTCTTCAGATTCAATGCCATGTAGATGATCTCAAAAGATAGGTCATTTTTAATTACCTCTTGTAAGAGGTCATTGATTTCAAGTCTTTTGTATAACAGTTCCGACTTCTTTTCTGTGAAGCTTTCTCCAACTTTTAAACCTAGTCACTGTGCTGGTTCTATACCTAGACTTGGCCTAGTCACTGTGCTAGTTCTATACCTAGACTTGGCCTAGTCACGGTGCTGGTTCTATACCTAGTCTCGGCCTAGTCATTGTTCTGGTTCTATACCACTATACAAATCACTTGCACAGAATAATTAGGTAATAAACATAATTAAAGTCACTTCATCACTTCATTAAATATGATAATCTAGGCAAATTCACTTTTCCCCCTAAGTCAATAGTTAAATAGATCACCACCGAATTAGAACTATTGAATGGTGTTTAAATAGTACATCCCGGATGAATAATTGCACGCGGTTCAATGACACATCTATGGTTCATCGAAATTTCACCAGTAACGATGAAATAAATTGCCAGTGGTGTTACAGAAAACTTCATTTGTTCATTTTACAGCTCGGTGCAATAAGTTCATGAGTAACTTTATGTGCTGTATAGGTTCACTAGTAAGGCGAACTTATTTCTGTATGTGTTGTATAGGGTGACCATTTATAGTTAATTGTTTCACCAATAATGTTCTTTCTTGGCTTGTTGTAAAGGTAGATCTAGACCTATTAAAAGAAAAGAAAAAAAAGTATTCTGGTTAACCAGTTTAACCTACAGCCTAACGATTAATCAAGAAGCTGTATACATTGATACAAAGCCATAGTAAGAGTTATCGTAGTGGATAAATCTATCCTATCAGTCTATGTATGCTAAATCTATCCTATCAGTGTATGTATGCTAAATCTATCCTATCAGTGTATGTATGCTAAATCTATCCTATCAGTGTATGTATGCTAAATCTATCCTATCAGTGTATGTATGCTAAATCTGTCCTATCAGTGTATGTATGCTAAATCTATCCTATCAGTGTATGTATGCTAAACCTATCCGATCAGTGTATGTATGCTAAATCTATCCCATGAGTCTTTGTATGCTAAATATATCCTATCAGTGTATGTATGTTATATCTATCCTATCAGTCTATGTATGCTAAATCTATCCCATGAGTCTATGTATGCTAAATCTATCAGTGTATGTATGCTAAATCTATCCTATCAGTCTATGTATGCTAAATCTATCCCATGAGTCTATGTATGCTAAATCTATCAGTGTATGTATGCTAAATCTATCCTATCAGTCTATGTATGCTAAATCTATTCTATCAGTGTATGTATGCTAAATCTATCCTATCAGTCGATGTTTGCTAAATCTATCATATCAGTGTATATATGCTAAATCTATCCTATCAGTGTATGTATACTAAATCTATCCTATCAGTGTATGTATGCTATATATATCCTATCAGTCTATGTATGCTAAATCTATCCCATGAGTCTTTGTATGCTAAATATATCCTATCAGTGTATGTATGCTAAATCTATCCTATCAGTCTATATAGGCTAAATTATCCTATCAGTGTATGTATGCTAAATCTATCCTTTCAATGTGTGTATGCTAAATCTAAACTATCAGTGTATGTATGCTAAATGTATACTTTCAGTGTATTTATGCTAAATCTATACTATCAGTGTATGTATGCTAAATCTATCCTATCAGTGTATGTATGATAAATCTATCCTGTCAGTGTATGTATGCTAAATCTATTCTATCACTCTATGTATGCTAAATTTATCCTATCAGTCTATGTATGCTAAATCTATCCTGTCAGTGTATGTATGCTAAATCTATCATATCAGTCTATGTATGCTAAATCTATCCTGTCAGTGAATGTATGCTAAATCTATCATATCAGTCTATGTATGCTAAATCTATCCTATCAGTCTATGTATGCTAAATCTATCCTATCAATGTATGTATGTTAAATCTATCCTATCAGTGTATGTATGCTAAATCTATCCTATCAGTGTATGTATGCTAAGTCTATACTATCAGGCTATGTATGCTAAATGAATCCTATCAGTCTATGTATGCTAAATCTATCCTATCAGTGTATGTATGATAAATCTATCCTATCAGTGTATGTATGCTAAATCTATCCTATCAGTGTATGTATGCTAAATCTATCCTATCAGTCTATGTATGCTAAATCTATCCTATGAGTATATGTATGCTAAATGTATCCTATCAGTTTTGTATGCTAAATATATCCAATCAGTCTATTAATGCTAAATCTCTCCTATCAGTGTATGTATGCTAAATCTATCCTATCAGTCTATGTATGCTATGTGGAGTGGATATATAACATACAATAATTGTCCTGAAATTAAAAAAATGGGAATATTGAATTTTCGTTCAGTTAGATTAGTATTTTATTTTTAGTAATCTTTTCATATGTGTTCGTCATCAGCAAAAAACAACGGAAATGTGCTTTAAAATGCACACTGACCACTATATACCTATATACAAACACTATTTTAAAGTCTCACAATTTAGACAAGTACGTATCATTATCACTTTGTGTATTAGTACATGCCAATACACGTGTGGCCATCCCATACATTCCATCCATCCAAAGTTTATGTCCATCCATAGTTTATGTCCATCCAAAGTCTATGTCCATCCATAGTTTATGTCCATCCAAAGTCTATGTCCATCCATAGTTTATGTCCATCCAAAGTCTATGTCCATCCATAGTTTATGTCCATCCAAAGTCTATGTCCGTCCCATGGAGAGTACACTAACATTCCCCGCAGTGTCCAAAATGTTTCAAGATAGTTTCCGACATGCACTATAATGTCTAGTTATATTTGAGAAGATTGAACTCACCAGGTAAATTTGTTTCCATCTCACTACCAAAACGTCCCATTCCATAGTAACCTGAAAATGTATCGGATGATTTGGTCCATTCATACTGACTGTGATGTCTCGAATCTCCCATTCGAGCTGACAGCGAGGGTCCTGGCATCATGAGTGACCCGTAGTGTGATGAGAGCCTCCCTGGAGTGTCCATACCAGTGTAGGCCAGTGCGCTCTGGTGTGGTCAGACAAACATAGTCAATTATGGATAGAGTATATAGTGAATTATGACAGTTATATATAAATTAATATATATATATATATACATATATATACAAATGTCTTGTTTGGAGTTCAAAACAAATATAAAAGATACTTGTTGAATGTAATGGAGCCGGGTATAAATACCCAGATTGGTTGGTAGATACAAAAAGCCATTGTGGTGAATATTAATGATAAGCGTAGTGGGTAGGGGATATACATTTCATGCTTTGTAAAAGATTATGTCACATCTGATGATATAAATAGGAAATTATGGTTAGGCTTTTACCTGGAAACGTTCAAGGTATAAATAACAATAAAGTTTTTAACTAGACTTTAAAGGAAGTAATAGTATGTAATTACATAATATGTTTACCTGTAATTACAGCATAAGTTTACCTGTAATTACAGCATAAGTTTACCTGTAAACACTAGAACACTAGCATATAGTTTACCTGGTGATGTGGATATGTATGAGACTGCGTACTGTAGTGGTATGGCCATGTCTTATGTAAGTTATATAGAGATGACTGGAAGTATGCGGCGTCAGCACCAAGTGTAGGGAAGTTGTTGGCGTTGTTGTTGCAGGATACTTGGTAGCTGGAGTTCCAGAATGATGGCGGAAGTTTTCTGTGACACATTAGTGGAGTTTCTAGTAAACAAAATTGAAAGAAATTCATTGGTCTATTGTATGATTAAATATAATTAAATTGAGAAGTAGAAACTACAGTAATTAAAAAACAAACAAATATACAAATATACAACTATACAACTATACAACTATACAAATATACAAATATACAAATATACAAATATACAAATATACAAATATACAAATACACAAATACACAAATATACAAATATACAAATATACAAATATACAAATATACAAATATACAAATATACAAATATACAAATATACAAATATACAAATATACAAATATACAAATATACAAATATACAAATATACAAATATACACATATACAAATAAACAAATATACAAATATACAAATATACAAATATACAAATATACAAATATACAAATATACGGTAAGCCAAACAAATATAACATTTTCATGGTTTATTGAACAGTGATGGAAATTGTGTAGATTTACGACTGTGTACATTTTATCTGCTTCGCTCAGACAGACCCGTCAACAGTGGCAACAATTAAAGGTCGAGGAATAGCTATCTATATTAACAAACAATATTGCATTACAACAAAAAGAAGGATAGGCACACCAGACATAGAATTATTGTGTGTCAGCCTCAGTCCATACTGTCTACCATGACAATTTACACAAATATACAAAACAAGAAATATACTGTCGATGAAGTGTCAAGACTTCAGTCAGCCAGGATACAATAGCTGACTACTAGACTCTAATGAACTTTTTCTTATATGATAAATTGTGTGATCGTGTGCGTGCATGTCTATTTTTATAAGTATATTTCTGTGCTTGGGTACAAATAATTATTTTATATTATTTAAACTATGCTGAAAGACGAAACATCTGTAATAAAGACAAATTTCTATTTGTTTGGATCAATAAAGAAACTTATATTATCTTTTATTTATAACAAACAAATGTAACCTTTTCAGGGTTTATTAAACAGTGTTAGAAATTGTGTACATTATTTACAAAGAAGAGTGTAATGATCTGGTTGATCTATTCTTGTTGAATGCTTTATAATCAATCCAACAAAATACAGCTTATTAAAACTGTTTACCACACTTCTGTTATTAAAAAATCCTACATAAAATAACAAACAACAACTGTCAATTGAAACTGCAAATACATTAAATTTCTTTTCCCCTCCCCCCCCCCCCCCCCCCCCGGAAGAAGGCTTGTAGTGTCAGATCAAATATAGACGATTTCTGTTTATTCTATTGTATTCCGATTCATAAACATAAATGGCTTGTTAAGACAAATTTAGTCAAAATTCTTCGTTTTTACATCCACTAATTATTATGTTCTACATGTAAATCCAGAGTATGATATTTCTAAAATGGTCCATTAATTTATGTTCTACATGTAAATCTAGAGTAGGCTATTTCTAAAATGGTCTACAACTTTTAGCAGTTAGGAAAATTCAATCGCCATTATTTTTATTTGCTACAGAAGACAAGACTGATTTCCCCTTGTTCCAGTTTCTCAGTTGGACTTCCCATGAATCCCCCACAGAGAAGATTCTCCACATTTTCAGCTGGACCGAATGGTATGTGGGAAACCTGGCTACCCAGAGACCACCATTAGACTCACAGTACACTTCGTGATCGCTCTGGTATGTCGACGGAGTTAGACGGTGGGGCGAAGTCAGCGGACCTAGTCAGTGAGGTATTCACTACGCTAGACGTAGAGGTAATGGGTGAGATGTAGGCTAAAATAGATAGCAGGAGGGTCACCAGTATAGACTAGCATCAATTCTCCATTAAATCAAGCGTAGTTGAACGGACCATAAACTAGACAAAGGAAAGTAAAGGTTGAAATTGGAATTTTAAATACTAAGAATAATAACTAGCAATAAATGTATATAGAGAATAGACTATATTTAAATGACAAAATCATTTGGTTTTTTATGGCTTCTTTATATAAATCTCTACTATGGAGCCAATTAATTATATATTCTAATGCTAATTATAAGCATATAGTCTGCATTGACTTTAAAAATCATTTTAATACTTAATATAATAAAAATAATAGGAGCCATGCATTTAAACACATTGCATTAGTCATCTAATTCTTAGCCCAATAAAGCGGTACTGTTTAAATCAAAGGATTTCTCTTATTAAGTTTTTATTTTCATCTCCATGTTTTAGAGTGCGAAAAGAAAACTAAGTAACTGTATCTAACTACACTTATCATAATAGTTGATCCCCTCACACGATGTAATCTGCAACATTACTTCCCTAGATGTAAACTACAACATTACTTCCCTAGATGTAAACTACAACATTACTTCACTAGATGTAAACTACAACATTACTTCACTAGATGTAAACTACAACATTACTTCACTAGATGTAAACTACAACATTACTTCCCTAGATGTAAACTACAACATTACTTCACTAGATGTAAACTACAACATTACTTCCCTAGATGTAAACTACAACATTACTTCACTAGATGTAAACTACAACATTTCTTCATTAGACGTAAACTACAACATTACTTAACTAGATGTAAACTACAACATTACTTCACTAGATGTAAACTACAACATTACTTCACTAGATGTAAACTACAACATTACTTCACTAGATGTAAACTACATTACTTCCCTAGATGTAAACTACAACATTACTTCACTAGATGTAAACTACAACATTACTTCACTAGATGTAAACTACAACATTACTTCACTAGATGTAAACTACAACATTACTTCACTAGATGTAAACTACAACATTACTTCCCTAGATGTAAACTACAACATTACTTCACTAGATGTAAACTACAACATTACTTCACTAGATGTAAACTACAACATTACTTTACTAGATGTAAACTACAACATTACTTCACTAGATGTAAACTGCAACATTACTTCACTAGATGTAAACTACAACATTATATAGAGAAATATAGCAACTATAAAGGAAACGTAATTTAATTTAAGCGAGTCACGAGTAAATTCTATAAATTTTTTATCTGGCACATCGAGGGTGTTTCCTAGACTCACCTGTTCCCCTCATCTAGTAATGCCATTCTCTAAGCGCCCAACACTTTAAATGACCGCATTGGCAGTAAATAAAACTGTAATTTGTAGGCTACCTGTTTACTGCCGAACGTTCTGGAAGCAAAGTCCAGTTCACTTAAATACTGATCTACTTCTTCTCTCCCTTTCTTTCATTTGCTATAATGAATTGTCATCCATTTTGAGTCTTCTCTTTCTCTTTCTCTATTCCAATTCAACGGAATATTCGCCACTTAGGCTATGGTATTAATTGTTTTTGTTTTGGATATATTTCATTCATTATAGAACTTGTATAACACGCACTAATATCACGAGAATACTAGCTTCAAAAGTTCAACAATCTTGTATGTTAGTGACAGAGTTTTAATGAGGTCGTTAACTACCTCTAAAAAAAAACAGTGGTATTACTGTGTGTTGAAATAAATTGGGTTTATGTACACATTTTATCTTCATTGGTAGACCAGCCTAATGTATATTCTTAATATAGTATAAAATATACGTGAATTAAAGAAACAAAAATGTGTTCTCCCAACTTAAAAAAACAACGTTAAAAGCAAAAGATGACACTTCAGCTTGCTAGAGTTAAATAAATAAACGTTTGTGTAGGGATGAGTCTATTCTCATTAGGCCGGGTTGACTTGCTAGTAACAGGCATCAGGGTATTACTGTGATTAGCTGAATATGTCTGTGTAGAACATTTCAAAACTTCACTAACTAGCTCTACACGCTTGTCAGATGTACTGCCATCGCTAGCCATTACAAATGTAAGAACACAGTTCAAGTCTATTGAAACAAGTTCACAGTAATATATCTACATCTAGCTTACTAAATCTAGCTTACTACATCTCGCTTGCTAAATCTAACTTGCAGAATTAACCTTACTAAATCTATGTTGCCAAATTTACTTTACTAAATCGAATTTGTTTAATCTAACTTACTAATTCTGGCTTACTAAATCGAACTTGTTCAACCTAGCGTACTAATTCTGGCTTACTAAATCGAACTTGTTCAACCTAGCGTACTAATTCTGGCTTACTAAATCTAACTTTCTAAATCTATCTTATTAAATCTAGCTTAGGCTAATACATCTAACTTACTCAATCTGGCTTACGAAATCTAACTTTCTAAATCTAGCTTATTAAATCTAGCTTAGGCTTCTAAATCTAGCTTGCTAAATACAGCTTACTAAATCTAGCTTTCTAAATTTAACCTGCTAAATGCTAAATCTGACTTGCTAATGCTAACCTGCTAACTTTAGCTTTCTATTGCTGTCAGGTTACTACTTAGCTAATTCTATTCAATCAGATGTGCCATACAATCTCAATGATCTTAACACTATTATAAGATGCGGTTTGTTAATACGGTCGGAGTTTAATTATAGGCCTACTTTTATCTATAAATATTCCATATACTGTATTTTGCTTAAATACATGGTCAATGCTATACTAAATGCTTTTAATAATAATATTTGCTTTTTTGTACATGTAAAAAATAGCCGAAATCTTGTAGAGTATTCAAGTATTAAATAAAGCAGTAAGAGAAGTAAGTAATCCAATTAGTTCTTTATTGATTAAGTAAAATAAATACAATTAATTTAACATTTATACTGAGGCTAGTTTTTCTCTGTTTCTATTGTTGAATTAAACGTAAATATGTATAAATAGAATGTATTTACAGCTACAGTGTTCTTCAAACAGATACATGTATAAATAGAATGTATTTACAGCTACAGTGTTCTTCAAACAGATACATGTATAAATAGAATGTATTTACAGCTACAGTGTTCTTCAAACAGATACATGTATAAATAGAATGTATTTACAGCTACAGTGTTCTTCAAACAGATACATGTATAAATAGAATGTATTTACAGCTACAGTGTTCTTCAAACAGATACATGTATAAATAGAATGTATTTACAGCTACAGTGTTCTTCAAACAGATACATGTATAAATAGAATGTATTTACAGCTACAGTGTTCTTCAAACCGATACATGTATAAATAGAATGTATTTACAGCTACAGTGTTCTTCAAACCGATACATGTATAAATAGAATGTATTTACAGCTACAGTGTTCTTCAAACCGATACATGTATAAATAGAATGTATTTACAGCTACAGTGTTCTTCAAACCGATACATGTATAAATAGAATGTATTTACAGCTACAGTGTTCTTCAAACAGATACATGTATAAATAGAATGTATTTACAGCTACAGTGTTCTTCAAACCGATACATGTATAAATAGAATGTATTTACAGCTACAGTGTTCTTCAAACCGATACATGTATAAATAGAATGTATTTACAGCTACAGTGTTCTTCAAACAGATACATGTATAAATAGAATGTATTTACAGCTACAGTGTTCTTCAAACAGATACATGTATAAATAGAATGTATTTACAGCTACAGTGTTCTTCAAACCGATACATGTATAAATAGAATGTATTTACAGCTACAGTGTTCTTCAAACCGATACATGTATAAATAGAATGTATTTACAGTTACAGTGTTCCTCAAACCGATACATGTATGAATGGAGTGTATTTACAGCTAAAGTGTTCTTCAAACCGATACATGTATAAATAAAATGTATTTACAGTTACAGTGTTCCTCAATCCGATACATGTATAAATATAATGTATTTACAGTTACAGTGTTCCTCAAACCGATACATGTATGAATGGAGTGTATTTACAGCTACAGTGTTCTTCAAACCGATACATGTATAAATAAAATTCATTTACAGTTACAGTGTTCCTCAAACCGATACATGTATAAATATAATGTATTTACAGTTACAGTGTTCCTCAAACCGATACATGTATGAATGGAGTGTATTTACAGCTAAAGTGTTCTTCAAATCGATACATGTATGAATATAATGCATTTACAGCTACAGTGTTCTTCAAACCGATACATGTATGAATATAATGTATTTACAGCTACAGTGTTCCCCAAACCCATACATGTATGAATATAATGTATTTACAGTTACAGTGTTCCTCAAACCGATACATGTATGAATGGAGTGTATTTACAGCTAAAGTGTTCTTCAAACCGATACATGTATGAATATAATGCATTTACAGCTACAGTGTTCTTCAAACCGATACATGTATGAATATAATGTATTTACAGCTACAGTGTTCCTCAAACCGATACATGTATGAATGGAGTGTATTTACAGCTAAAGTGTTCTTCAAACCGATACATGTATGAATATAATGCATTTACAGTTACAGTGTTCTTCAAACCGATACATGTATGAATATAATGTATTTACAGTTACAGTGTTCCTCAAACCGATACATGTATGAATGGAGTGTATTTACAGCTAAAGTGTTCTTCAAACCGATACATGTATGAATATAATGCATTTACAGCTACAGTGTTCTTCAAACCGATACATGTATGAATATAATGTATTTACAGTTACAGTGTTCCTCAAACCGATACATGTATGAATGGAGTGTATTTACAGCTAAAGTGTTCTTCAAACCGATACATGTATGAATATAATGCATTTACAGCTACAGTGTTCTTCAAACCGATACATGCATGAATATAATGTATTTACAGTTACAGTGTTCCTCAAACCGATACATGTATGAATGGAGTGTATTTACAGCTAAAGTGTTCTTCAAACCGATACATGTATGAATATAATGCATTTACAGCTACAGTGTTCTTCAAACCGATACATGTATGAATATAATGTATTTACAGTTACAGTGTTCCTCAAACCGATACATGCATGAATGGAGTGTATTTACAGCTAAAGTGTTCTTCAAACCGATACATGTATGAATATAATGCATTTACAGCTACAGTGTTCTTCAAACCGATACATGTATGAATGGAGTGTATTTACAGCTAAAGTGTTCTTCAAACCGATACATGTATGAATATAATGCATTTACAGCTACAGTGTTCTTCAAACCGATACATGTATGAATATAATGTATTTACAGTTACAGTGTTCCTCAAACCGATACATGTATGAATGGAGTGTATTTACAGCTACAGTGTTCTTCAAACCGATACATGTATGAATGGAGTGTATTTACAGCTACAGTGTTCTTCAAACCGATACATGTATGAATGGAGTGTATTTACAGTTACAGTGTTCCTCAAACCGATACATGTATGAATGGAGTGTATTTACAGCTAAAGTGTTCTTCAAACCGATACATGTATGAATATAATGCATTTACAGCTACAGTGTTCTTCAAACAGATACATGTATGAATGGAGTGTATTTACAGCTAAAGTGTTCTTCAAACCGATACATGTATGAATATAATGCATTTACAGCTACAGTGTTCCCCAAACCGATACATGTATGAATATAATGTATTTACAGCTACAGTGTTTCTCAAACCGATATATGTATGAATAGAATCTATTTATAGCTACAGTGTTCCTCAAACAAACTCTACACGGATTCTACATACTTTTCTCCTCCGTTTAATTGGGTGACATTAACAAATATGGTAGACCTAGTCCACCCAACTGGAACAGAGATCATTGGCTTAGCAGACGACTTAGTGGCATCATGGGTAGCGGATTATAGGAGCTCGCGCTACGGAATTGTAGGCAAGAAAACATCTGATAGTGTTACATCAACTTTGGGAAGTGAACATATTTAATGATCTATTTCTTCACGGTAAATAGTGGTGTTAACATAACTTAATCCCCACTATATAAGATTACAGGGGGTTCGCAAAATGCAATCCCCACAATATAAGATGTCATGCTGTAAACAAGACTTAAATCTCCACTATATAAGATGTCACGATGTACGCAAAACGTAATGCCCACTATATAAGATGTCATGCTGTAAACACGACTTAAATCTCTACTATATAAGATGTCAGGATGTACGCAAAACATAATGCCCACTTTATTAGATGTCATGATGTACCCAAAACTTAATTTCCACTATAAAGAATGTCATGATGTAAACAAGACTTAAATCTCTACTATATAAGATGTTATGAAGTACGCCAAACGTAATTCCACTATGTAAGATGTCATGATGTACCCAATACGTAATCCCCACTAAGATGTCATAAGAAATCATGATGTATACACAACTAAATCGACAGCATATTCTTCTTGACATAAACCGCTCAACCTTAAGAAAATATTTTCAGTAAATATTATCAGTAGTTCTTATTAAATTGTAAAACTATATTGCTGTTTTTTTTTTTTTTAAGTTAAAAATCATTTTTTTATTCAATATCCAATAATAAATATATGTACATCAGTATCTGTCACAAACTTGTCCTTTAAAAAATGAAAATGTAGAAACCTATTTCCATATTCCCTTTTGGTAATATTCATGTTGTCTAGAGATGTACCTCTTAATTATTTGTGCCTTTTCTAATGCGGAGTATTTCTTTACTTGCCATATTTTACAACAACAATTCTTGTTTTTACTTCAAGTGAGTATACCGCGTACACCGTGGTACGCCGCTGAATTTGAAAATATAGTGCTACGGAGTTTCTCATTTCTTGCCACAGTCAATCATGGGCCCCAATCAATGTTTACTTAATGCACATCTAAAATCAGATAAGTAGAGTAGCCAATAGTCCATTGAGCTAAGTGAATTAGTCCATTACTTACACACACACGCCTGGTACTTGTTGCAAGAGCAGACCACTGGTCAGTTAAACAGCAGTGGGGAGGGAGGCGAAAAGTATCAGATCAAGGGCAGATAATGCTTTTAAAATCTTGAGGTGTAGGTATACTTTTGTAGATGCACAAGTTCCAAAATCTCCATGTGTCATGCTATTCAGACAATTTTAATGCCTTTAACCAGACAACTTTTGTTTTAGTAACTATGACTATGACCATATGATGTGATATAATAGTCATATATATATATAGCCCATTACTCTAATGGTATCGCATAGATCAGTGCGAAATTGGCGCTTATCTAAACCGTTAGTTTCATTTGATAGTCTAATAATATCTGGACCGAAATATGGAACTACTTCCCACTTCCCATACAACTCAGGCGAACAAGTTCTATCGTCAATTTTAAAAAGAACTTAAAAACACATTATTTTAATATTTAGCTTCGTTAAACATTTTTTAGACCTTTACTGTTTTAACTATAAATTAGGTTGGTAAATGCAACATTTATTGGCTTTGTCCAATGTTTGTTAAGTTTTAAATTATTAATTTGTAATATATTTTTAGTCTAAAGATTATATCCATGTTCTTAGTTGTTTCTTGTTTAATGTTAAATGCACTCTGAGCTTACATTATGTTTGTTGGCAGTGTGGCAGAGCTATATAAATATAACTATTCTAATTTACATTGAGAGCTAAGACAGGGTGTGTATTGTAAAGTTGTGAGTGAATCGCGTGGAATGTATGAATGGCGATACAACAATGTATTGTGGACATGAGTCGGGATATAAAAAGGAGTAGATGTGTATTGAAGGGCGACTGTTGGTCATTGCTAGTGTGAGTGTTAGCGACTGGTTGAAAGAGACTACTTGAGGAAGACTACATGTTGGTGTCACGTCAGGCTGTGTTAAATATTATGAAATGTTCTATTGTTGTTACGTCGACTTGAGTTTGTTTTATTGACTAAATTATTACACAAGATCCCACAGTCACCACACTTTACTTAAATTGAAGATTTAGTCCATAAAAAATTCACTGTTAAATATATCTCATTTTTGAAAATCATTTCTTAAAAGTGAGAAAATTATCAGTTTGTCCAAACTCCGGCGCCTGGGCGGCCATTCCTCCCCCTCCTCCCCCAAGCCAGTTAAACTACTTGATCAGAGGCTCGCTGTTCCCTAGTAAAGGCGCCACAAGGTTCAAATTAGCACACTCCAATAAGCTCAAAAGACATCTTTTTGTGTACAAATTGAGAAATCTCAGAAGTGACCGTAATGAGTAGCGCAGTTTATTTGACGGCACGTGCCCTGATATGTGATCTCTAAGATAAGATGGTGCAGTGTCCTGTATACAACCGTATTAGCGCATTTCATCATTAGGACCCAGTGTAGATTTTTAAGAATATTGTAGTGAATATTGTAGTGATGTGGTCAAACTTTTGTTTCCGCGACACAGTGTGTGCTGTAGAGTTTTCTGCAGCTCCAGGCTCAACATACAACTGTTGTAGTTAATCTAGCCTTGATTGAATTAGAGAGACTGTTACAGCATTGTCTGTTCTCTTAATACATTGAAGATGCAGCTGACACAGGGCGAATAGATGAAATGAATAAACCACGAGCACAATACTGATGTCTATCAATCAAAAAAATCCTGACTCAAACAGTAAAGGACAATGGTATCACAAATTGTATCCATTAAATAACGAACTTCTGAAGAGTGGTGTTCATGCCAGTGTTAACTAAGTGTTTAATTCTTCAGGTGTAAATTTGTATGTTTATTTCTGTATACAATTTATTGTATGTTTTTATTTGGGCATGTGTAGTTTGATTTATCTCTGTTCTTCTCTTCTATTATATTATGAATGTATTATGAATGTATTATGAATTATGAATGTGTAAAAATGTAAAAATGAGACTATAGATTATTTTAGTAGCACCATGTGTAAATGAGTGTACTTACCAGATCTAGTATACAGTTTATTGTTGGGTGTGGTCTTGTCTAATGTATAGCTGCTTGGTTGACTTAATGCTCGTGAGAAATGCTCATCTACTGCTGCTGCAGTTTCTCCGCCGAAGTAGGTGAGTAAAACACAATTGGACGTTATGTAATGAGTGGACTTTGGTTGAACTACACACTTATCTATCTCTCTACTTTCTTTCTCTGTGTGATGACCAGTGTCCAAAAAATTACTTGCTCCACCTCCAGAGAGCCCAGAATCATAGATAGAAGGCTGTGTTGCATATTTCTACAAGGAATACAAAATGTTTTAGAATAGTGATACTTGGTTTACTCGTGATTTTACAAGTAAGTAAGTAAGTAAAGTACCCTTTGGATCAAACTGATCATAGGGTTGGTGAAGCAGCATTAACCAGTTTCTGATGGGTACCTGACATTAGTTGGGGTAAAGTAAAGGCGGCTGGGCATTGCGCTGGCCACATATCCCCTTGTATGCCGTGGCCACGAAACTGGTGAACGTGATTTTATAACACTACAGTAAAATTATAAAATAAAAATAGATTACACTTTAAAAATTATTTTTAATACCGTTATTTACACTTTATATGTTAGTATAAGTCAGTAGTCCTATTATTTTTTAATCTTTTCTGAAATGGAAATCGAATCTTATAATAAACAAATAATAAGTTATAGCGAATATTGTTTCAAACTTTTTATCCACAATCACTAATTTATTGAAATTTATAATTATAAAGATGTATAAACAACCAGTTCTGTGATTTTGTTGAGTTCTTTGAAATTTCATGTTTGTTTTTTTCCTAATTCGTGATACTCCCCGCCCCTACCCCGCCCAACAATACAATAATTTTGTTGTGACTGTCCGAATAATAATCCACCAATGACATGACCATCGTATTGTAAACAAATTGGTTCCGTACTGAATAGTTCTTTGATACACTGTTTCCTACTAAATAGTTCCCTACTAAATAGTTGTGTACTGAATCGTTCTGTACTTTGTTGTTCAGATTAGTTTAAAGTGTTTTTTTCTATTTAAACAAACATTAATATAAAGTTATTCTAAGAAGGTCTTATTATTTTGATAGTGATAAGAATTCTTGATAGACTAGAAAGTCTAGACTTGGAATTACATCTCAATCTTTTTGTTTTATTCTCAGTACATTAACAGTGTTATTTTAATTTATACTTCTGTCTCTTACATAGATCATTATTATATTGAAAGATATAACAAATAACCAAGTACATGGATTACCATTCGTTGCAACATTCACAATTTTTTTTCTAGTCTACATTTTTTGAGAGTCATGTGATTTAGGATGAAGATGACAGTGTTGTCAGTTTTTGGGGGTTCCAATATCTCGTTATAGGATCTAAGGTTTCAGTTTTGTCGCACCTTTTTTTCTCGGATCTGGTGGTTAGAATCAACCTAGCTGTGCTAAGTAACCGATATAATTTGGGGGAAAAGTAAAGGCGGCTGGGTATTGAGCAGACCACACATTCCCCCTGGACAATCCTCTTCATTAGCCCTTTGCACACCATTGGTCTTCAAAAAACACTTTATACATATATATATATAATTATATAAGTCAAATGTATTGCTAAGTAATGTTAAGTGAGTTTGTAATAAATTGTGCACATTTTTCCTGTTATTGTGTAGGTCTGTCCAATGTTTAATGGTTGTCACAGTGTAAAGAAACAATAATAGCAACGATAAAAATAAACGTATGTTTTTATCCACAGAGAATTTGCTAACACTTGTGACTATACGAAATCACCACAAATACCTAACTCTTTCTCCAACACTCACCCTTTATAAAATTTGGAGTCCATTCAACATATAGGCCTAGCTGATAATACTTTGAAGTTGATCCATAGAAATTATAACATACTATAGATATATTATACAACTCGAAACAAACTATAGAAATATGTCATAATATAAAATTGGCTATTAAAACATTATTATTTATATAGTCATGATAGATTTATTGTAAGCGTTTAAATGATGAATGTGTGGAACCATCCAGAACTATCCACACACCTGGACTAAACGTGAAGACTACAAGCTCATGACACGCTGGGAGTAAAAGAATTCCATTTTGGAAGCAATGCTTGAAGGCATTTGTTTGTAATGCATAAAGAAATAGCAGGCTTATCTCTTCGTTTGCTCTGTGAGTTCACCTTCATTCTTGGACTATTTGCAATACATCACTTACTCATTCAAAGTTCACAAACTAAGAAACTTAGTCAAATGTCTCATACACAGGCGTAGAACCAATAATGTGGAACCATAAAGCTGGATTTAGATAATCGGAAGTGGACAGGGTCTAAACGATTAATTAATTAACCTTATAATATTGATTAAATATGCAGGAGCATGGGTCGTTCCCAGAATTCTTACCTGTGTGTCGTCTGCAGAAGATTTGTAAGAAAAATAAGGAGAATAAAACTGATACATAAAATCCACACAGCTCATGATGATGTTGTTTAGTTGAATTCAAATACAGATTTTACCAGTTTACATCATTCGACTATCTCCCATACCTAAGTTCCCCTAGGGCGGGCTTAATACGCAGCGTCCTTTCAATACCACACGTTCGTGACCACCTCAAGACTGCCATTCCAGAGATTTGTACTTGGCGCCGCCCACTCGAGGAGGAGGGGTCTTTTCAAAGGCTTACCCCCCTCCCTCCCCCGTCTTCCTTTCCTCTTTGCCAACCCGCATGCCAGCCAATCAAATGGTTGGGTTTATATTTCAGTCTGGACGGTTGCGGCACGCGCAGTGTGTGTGAGTTGATCTCTCGAGAATACATCACTTTAAAGCTCGGCTTGATTGTGGATTGTTCTCCACCGTCTTTGATCTGAGTTCAAAATGTGCCTTTACAAATTGATCCAGCAAACATAGCATCCAGTTAGTGGCCAGATATTGTCTGTTGCGTTGGCCAGCAGTGGAAGAAGTTGTGGGCAGAAAAAGTAAATTGGTTGATCTTGGGGACAAATTTGGTCAGCATGGGATCAAAGGCCAGAAGGTATTTTGCTTGGACCTTGGTTTCATTTGGTCAAACAATTGAGGATAAGGCTGAAACAAAGAGAGGTAGGGGAGAGGTGCGCAGACAAAGAGAGATGGGGGAAGAGGGTGCGCAGACAAAAGAAGCGTGCATACACAACGTAGGGGCAGACAGTAGTCGGTGTACGGCTGACAGAGAACAAGGGGAGGTGTGAATTCACACAGACATGCTATACATCTAGCACCGTGAACGTTTAGACAGGTCTTGTGCACGTGGAGCGGACAAGAAGAACAGTTTGACCACAGTTGACCACATGGGGTACACGAATGACCACATGGTACACACGCCAGTCGGCATTTACAATAAAGTTAGGGGAGATGGTAGTGGACACAACCTGAAACTACCTACATAAACTTTGAGCCACTTGAAATAAACACTCTGCTGGTCAGTGAGGACTGGACGTGATGTCCATCCTTGTAATGGACAGTTAGTAGAGAGACTGGAAACTAGCCAGCCCAACTTCTGTATAAGCTTACTCTATCATCTATCTATCTGTCTATCCATCTATCTATCTATCTATTTCTCCATCTATCTATCTATCTATCTATCTATCTATTTCTCTATCTATCTATTTCTCGGTTTCTCTATTTATCTATTTATCTATTTATCTATTTATCTATTTATCTATTTATCTATTTATCTATTTATCTATTTATCTATTTATCTATTTATCTATTTATCTATTTATCTATTTATCTATTTATCTATTTATCTATTTATCTATTTATCTATTTATCTATTTATCTATTTATCTATTTATCTATTTATCTATTTATCTATTTATCTATTTATCTATTTATCTACTTATCTATTTATCTATTTATCTATTTATCTATTTATATATATCTTTCTATCTATATATCTTTCTATCTATATATCTTTCTATCTATATATTTATCTTTTATCTATCTATCTGTCTATGTATCTATTGGTCTATTTATCTAATCTATCTATTATATAAGTATCTATTCTAATGCCACCTTTAAATAGCTCACCGTAAGCCTTTTTTTTTCAAAGAGTTTTGTACAAGAAAATAATAACAAATGAAGCACCTAATGCAAAAGTTATGTCTTTTGAATTTAATTCTTTTAAATTATTGTGTAATTTATTATAATTACAACTATGGTGAATTACTGAGTGTTATTCGTGTACATGTAGTTAGATACCTGTTTCAAGTTTAGCTATAAATGTTATATTCTAAGACATACATAATAAGTATATATGTCAGCTAAAACATTTCTTTGTAATAGAAATAGACGTATAATGGAGCCATTATAAAATAGGTTCTACTTTATATATGTTATACATTGTTTTGGTCTTAAAGCTGATTATATCCTAGTGAAATCAATCTATCAGATTTATAGGCATTGGGTTGTGTAAATATAAGACTACATTATTGTTTCCATCTTTTACAAGATTCACTGAAAGATAAAGGAGTAAGAACTACTGTAACAATTAATTATAATAAGAACAAGAAGGCTAGACATAATGTATAGAAATGTTTATAAACACAAGTACCTTTCTCTAAACATTGTTGCTTCTTAGAGTAATCAAAGTAGTTTTGATGTTCATTCAATGTTTGTCATTGTGAAGTATCGACATCTAAAAATGCTTAAAATGTTATTCAGTCTCTTTTGTATTGTTCTCTAGTATCTTTATCTCAGCGTGAATCTGTTACCTTCACTTAGTTATGTTGTGATCAGTAAGTTTTATGTATAACGTAAGTATGCTATGTAATATAAATTAAAGATAATACATAAATAAAATCGAATGTCCGAATTCATGTTAGAAACTTGATAAAATCAGACTTTACTCGAACAGATAAATGAAATAAGATTTTTGTGGAAATTTGTCACATCCTTGTTTCACGACATATTAATATTTGTTATTTTTAACCTCGAAAGTAAATCAAGGGTCCGACATCTCCCCCCCCCCTCCTTTTTTTTCAAATATGACGTCACAAAGCTGTGCACATTCCCATCCCCTAAAGCTAAAAATAGACCATATTTCCAATTTGAAAACGAACATGTTTCAATTGACTTTTATTGTCATTGTCGTAATCCTATAAGTATTATAATAAACAAAACAATTACTGGTGTAAATAAAGTAAAACTTATTCAAGGAAAAATGTCTTTCAAAGAGGCAACTTTGTTTGCTGTAACGTCACATTAACTTAAACACCCCATAGTTATCGTCCCCCAGGATTAAACAAACAAAAACATAGATCTATGTAGAAATACCAATGTAGTTACAACCATTTCATGCCTTTTGTATTGTCATAGTCATTTCACACTCGCCAAAGTCATTTTTCATGTTTTGAGAAAACTACAAAAAAATAAAGAAAAAAAAGTATAACTTTGGTTATGTTACATTTTGTAAAAAAAAAAAAACTGTTTTCTGATTGGTTTAAGATAGAGTTGATTTGCCATATAATAGACGACTTTGTAAACTATACATTTCAAAACTTAACTCAAAACCAACAAAAAATGACTTATTAATTAACTCAAAACCAACAAAAAATGACTTATTAATGTTGTAGTCGTCAAAGTTGTAGGGCCTTTAGGAGCCGATACATAACCGACTATATCAGAAATATAAACTAACGCTATTTCAGGATTTTAAGTAGAAGTTCATAAAAAGGTTTACTTAGGCCTTTATGATTGAAAGAAATCTTTCAAATTCTAAATTTAACCAGAAAATTCAATGATCATTGATTGAAGTTTCGTGAACAACACTTTCAGACTAATTTCCATTAAATAGGAGTAAATACCTATGTTTCACTTACATATATAGGGTAAAGAACAAAGGGTTATGGATATAGCATGCTGGATACAGGATGCTGTATACAGGATGCTGTATACAGGATGCTGTATACAGGATGCTGTTTACAGGATGCTGTATACAGGATGCTGTATACAGGATGCTGGATACAGGATGCTGGATACAGGATGCTGGATAATAGATGCTGGATATAGGATGCTGGATACAGGATGCTGGATACAGGATGCTGGATAATAGATGCTGGATATAGGATGCTGGATATAAGATGCTTGATACAGGATGTTGGATATAGGATGCTGGATATAGGATGCTGGATAATAGATGCTGGATACAGGATGCTGGATACAGGATGCTGGATATAGGATGCTGGCAGTGGTGTCAAAATTAAATGTTTTTTTTGTTGCAGCATGTCACTATTTTTGCCAACAGTTTTAACTTCTCATTTTTTCTTGGCTAGAATAGAAAATCTAAAGATTAGACAATCTATAATTGAACGAATGAAATAGAAGATTTGTAAGAACTAGAGATTTCAAAATGAAAACTAAACACAAGCGAAAATTCGATGTTTTATATAAACATATTCAAGCAACTAACAATAGCTTCACGTAAAAAAAACTTTCCAGAAGAAAAGATCGCAGCACGATTTTTTTTAAAACATAATTATTGTCTACAATATTTTATGAACCATTTAAATTGAGACTTCTGAATTTTAATGTTTTAAAAATAGTAGACATATTTGTTAAGGAAGTGGTTTCAAGTTTCAAAGTTGAAGAGGAAGGTGTTAAAACAACTGTTTCCATAAATATAGGCTGAAATAAACATATAGAAAAAAAATCTAAATTGTCTACATTTGTAAAACAAACAACAACAAAACAAAAAAAAAATTAAAAAAAAAAATACAAAATAGAAAACACTATCAGTGTTCATAGTTGGCCAAACTTGATACTATTTTACAAAACTGAACGTATTTTGTGACCTTGACCCGAAGCAAACAATAACTCTGTTTTGTTGGTGTTGAGGATCAGTTCTGTTGACATAAACCGTCAAGATGTTGTGAGGACTCTCCCCGCACTCCCCGAACACAGTTTTTGCCATTGAGCGGTTAAACACGAATCGATCATCTCTATTCATTCTACATGCATTCTACCTAACTAGCCATCTACCTACCTACCCACCCGCCCACCCACCTACCTACCTACCTAACTAGCCATCTACCTACCCACCTAAGCATCTACCTACCTTACCACCTTTCTAACTACCTACCTACATACCTAACTGTCTACCTATCTAACCACCCATGTACATACCTACCTTCCTATCTAAGACTGCTTATCGGTTGTTACCTTCGTTCTCAGTTTTCTTCTACAAAATAAATGAATTGCATTCGTAAAACATCTTATTGTATTCTTAATTTCTCCACTAGTGGTCTCAGCGATGCTCAGTAAATTTGGCAAGGGTATATTCAGGCAAGGTAATTACGGCAAGGTAATTTTGGCAAAAGGTAAATTCGGCAAACTCGCAAAGCGGTAAAATTGCCAACAGTAAAATCGGCAAACTTATAGCATCTACTGTTTTTATTGAAACTGGTGATATCATTACATTCTAGTCTACTAAATGAAGTTCATGGCTTGAAAAGAGGTGGCCTCCGTTGAAGTTATATGGGGTCCCTTAAGTAAAGTATTAGGGACACTTGCAAATAACCATTTTATTATTATTATTCCATGAGATAAAGGCGGTTTCTTCATGTAATTAATTGACGCAGTGGTCCACTGTTCTACCGAGACTACGCTTTATAGTGCCGTTTACTTCTTAGTAGACAAGACTGTAGGCCTAACTAATCCTACAACCACTTGTATATAAAACAAGTGGTTATTGTGTGTTTGCCTTTTTAACTGTGCTTTTGTTAGATCCACGGCCCAAGTCTGACTTTCTAAGTATTATACAACAAACACCCACCATAAAACGGTTTCACACTTTCGCCTATGATACATGGCTAGTTGCTGGGCATTAGGGAAAATTACCTATTTAATCCGTCCCCAGGCAATCGGTCAAGAAAACTCACGTAGCTCGGTAAAAGGGAGTGGGGGCTGTGTTCGCTTTTGCTAGATGTATAGGGTAGGAGTGTAGGAGGGTTGTAATGTAAGTTATATAATTGTAAGTTTGTGCTCTTTCCCGTATGATCTAAACACGCCAGAGTTTATTACGTAATGACTTTATATGGTTGTGTCAGAACGGAGCAAATCGCGCGTAGAGAAGGATAAAATATAACATTAATTTCCATACAATATAACGTTAGTTTCCAATGACTTAAAAAGCTGGTTAGAGGCGTGAGCCCTAAAATTCACCAATGCATAACATTTAAGTTTAGAATAAGTCTTTGACACAAGTAAAAGTTCATTGCAAATTACCTAATACTTTACTTAAGGGATATAAATGAACTATGTCACATAGTTGATTCTTCAAATGATCACTTAAAATGTAACCCCAGTTTTCTTGTATTCAAACATGGGTTAACTAAGGACATCACACATACGAAAAAAAAAGATACAAACCTACTTTAGATATATTTGTAGTATAGAACTTTAAGACAGCAACCAAAGTAGATACATAAAGGTGTTTATTTAAATTGTATCAATGGTCAATAACCTTCCATTACATGATTATAAATAGCATTAAACGTGAAGTGAATAACGTAAGTGGGAGAAAAGTCAAATGTCTGTGAAAGCCAACTGAAGATCAGGGGAGGTAAGCGGGTAGAGATTTTAATAGCTTGTTCATAGCAACAGCTCTGTAGGGGAGGCAACTAGTTCAATGATGAGCGAGAGTTATCCACAGGAGGGCAAAAAGTAATGGCAATATGATGAGACTACATAGAGTCTATTAGATCAAGTGTTACACATATCAAAGTAACGTACATGATAAACATATGTACATTTAGACCTTCAATAATTCACACACTTATTATTGTCTTTTCAAAAATTAAATACGAAATGAAAGGAAAACAAAGGAACTATTTTTATAAACTGATTCAGTTTTAGAGAGAAAGAAAATTTGGCACTTTTTACAATTTGGGATTTGAAATTTCAATTTAGTTTTATTTCTTTTTTTAGACATCGGGCGCTGCCATTGGGTGTCGAGAACAAGGTGCATCAATGGAGGGGCGCTGGCAGTGGTGTCAAGGTACAGTGTGCAGATCTTACGTAAATTCATTTTATGTGTGTTTCTATTAATATATCACCAATAGCAACTATAGTAAACATTGTAGACTGCAGCCAAGAAATTTTTCTTTTTTTTTTTTCTAATTCGTATATAATTGAAAATTTTTTTTTACTCACATACACTCACACATACAAACACACACACATGGACTTACTTTCATACACCGCTACACATACACATAAATAACACATTGAATTTCTCTCTAACACAATCACATTCATACACTTTTATGCAAGCCATAAAAACATAGTCCCTACATTCTTATGTAACAATTAAAATGTTTATTCACACACTATCGCACCCACTATCACATTATCACTAACATTTACACACACACATACAATTACATATATACATAACACTAACATAATGTCTTGTAGAAACATTCTATTTGCAATTTTCGTGTTTCAAAAATGGTTAAACCAGCAAATTGCATAATGTTGAACAACAACAAAAACACATCTATCTCACGATAAACTAAAATTGAGTTAAAATGAACTGTAAATCCTGGATATATTTTCAAGAGTCATTAAGAAAATACAAATAACATGTAACACATTTAGTTCAAGTCTTTTGATGAAAGTGTTTCCTACACGAATTCTATTGTACCAGAAAGGTAGGGCGGTAGGGGCCATGACAGCGTACTCACGCACTCACCCGTTCAGTCTATTTAAACCATGAAATAGGCAGTAAAGGGGAAACAAGCATCTGAGTATGATTACAAGGGGAGATTAGCCACGTCGACGGCGAGAGTGAGTGCGCCGCGAGATGTAGTTTTACAAAGTCGCTGGCCCATTTGATCGCAGCATGCTAACTATTGCTAACCTTACGGGATTTATAAAATTGTTCAAATAAGATGAGTAGGAGGGCGGTTACAACTGGATCACTTAGACCCATTACCTTACCATTTGACTCAAGTTATTTTCTCTAACCAGGAAAGAAAAAATAGTTTTGTTAACTTTTAACATTAAACCTTAATTTTGTTCTTTACAAAGAATGTGACACATAAATAAAACAATGGAATTATCAACCAAATATCTATCTATACATAAATAAAACAATGCTATTATCAACCAAATATCATCTATACATAAAAAATAATGCAATTATCAACCAAATATCTATGTATACATAAAAAAACAATGCTATTATCAACCAAATATCATCTATACATAAAAAAACAATGCAATTATCAACCAAATATCGCTGTATATCTATCTATCTATATCTATATCTACTTGTGTCAAAGTGACCACATTGAGAATAAAAGGCGAACTAGTACATTACCGTAAAAACAAAACAAAAACTAATATGAAATAAAAATATTTTAACGGAACTCATTCTCAAATCTCTTACTTTCCATTTTGTTTATTTATCTGTCTGTTTGTCTACATGTATCTCTTTCACTCCGTACATAATTCCTACCTGCCTATCTATCAATAATCTATCAATCTATCCATCTATTCATCTAATCATCTATCTATCCATCTATCCATCTATCCATCTACACATCTATCCATCTATCCATCTATCCATCTATCCATCTATCCATCTATCCATCTATCCATCTATCCATCTATCCATCTATCCATCTATCCATCTATCCAACTATCCATCTATCCATCTATCCATCTATCCATCTATCCATCTATCCATCTATCCATCTATCCATCTATCCATCTATCCATCTATCCATCTATCCATCTATCCATCTATCCATCTATCCATCTATCCATCTATCCATCTATCCATCTATCCATCTATCCATCTATCCATCTATCCATCTATCCATCTATCCATCTATCCATCTATCCATCTATCCATCTATCCATCTATCCATCTATCCATCTATCCATCTATCCATCTATCCATCTATCCATCTATCCATCTATCCATCTATCCATCTATCCATCTATCCATCTATCCATCTATCCATCTATCCATCTATCCATCTATCCATCTATCCATCTATCCATCTATCCATCTATCCATCTATCCATCTATCCATCTATCCATCTATCCATCTATCCATCTATCCATCTATCCATCTATCCATCTATCCATCTATCCATCTATCCATCTATCCATCTATCCATCTATCCATCTATCCATCTATCCATCTATCCATCTATCCATCTATCCATCTATCCATCTATCCATCTATCCATCTATCCATCTATCCATCTATCCATCTATCCATCTATCCATCTATCCATCTATCCATCTATCCATCTATCCATCTATCCATCTATCCATCTATCCATCTATCCATCTATCCATCTATCCATCTATCCATCTATCCATCTATCCATCTATCCATCTATCCATCTATCCATCTATCCATCTATCCATCTATCCATCTATCCATCTATCCATCTATCTATCTATCCATCCATCTATTCATCTAATAATCTATCTATCCATCTAATCATCTATCTATCCATCTATCCATCTATCCATCTATCCATCTATCCATCTATCCATCTATCCATTAATCCATTAATCCATCTATCCATCTATCCATCTATCCATCTATCCATCTATCCATCTATCCATCTATCCATCTATCCATCTATCCATCTATCCATCTATCCATCTATCCATCTATCCATCTATCCATCTATCCATCTATCCATCTATCCATCTATCCATCTATCCATCTATCCATCTATCCATCTATCCATCTATCCATCTATCCATCTATCCATCTATCCATCTATCCATCTATCCATCTATCCATCTATCCATCTATCCATCTATCCATCTATCCATCTATCCATCTATCCATCTATCCATCTATCCATCTATCCATCTATCCATCTGTACAACCAAGTAAAAATAAATATAAATAAAACACGTGAAAACGTTTAATAAATGAAGTGTGTGTGTGTCTCCGTGTCCAGACAACCTTCTATTCATCTTCGACTGGAGTAAAGTGTACTCTGCAGGTAACCTGTACAATGAAACATCATCAAACACTCCTGGCTAGCAAAAGTAGACTCAGGGAAAAGTAAGCCAAACGTGCTTTAATTTAAGCCAGGCCACGGTTTAATGTTCAATTTGGTCTTCACAGAATAGCTGGATTACCAACTGGCTAGAAGATACATAAACGCGAGACTACTCAGTTACGTGGTGTTTTCTCTTCATTACATAGCTAGGCTTCAAACAAGGGCTGAAGAAACTTTGCTGGCAGGGCATCAAGAACTTTTGCAAATGATATAATTATAGTGCGTTTTAATCGTGTATTTGTGGGTGTGTGAGAGTATATGTAAGTGTGTGTGTATTTGTGTGTATGGGTCTGTGAGTGTTCAATGCCAGGTTAATGTTATCAGATTGTTTAGTGTAGCGGTTTTCAACTTTTCTACCACTCGCGGCGCAGTTTTTGATGTAAGATTTTCCCACAGCGTTCTTCACTAAGTCCTAGGACAAAATGTCACATTTGACCACATTGAACCTCAATCGGAAGAAAATATCTCTATATAAAATGAGACTTTTGTCCCCATACGATTCCCCATTGGTTAATTTGAAATCACGTGAGTTTGTGTCACTGACCTATTTAGGCCTAGCCCTATATAATGTCTAATAATTTTGCACATGGTACATTTGTCTTCGATAGTACAGTGGTAACGTAGCGAACTGCTATACGGCGACCCTGGTTTGATTCTCCCGTTAGACTAGACTTTTTTTTTGTGTCGACAATTTTTTTTTTCAAGCTTTTTAAAACAAAAGTCATTGTAAATCTACAGGCAATTTAGATTTTGTTAAATAAAAATACGTGCCTATTTTTTTTACCCGATTACACTATTTATTTACTTTCCTACAAGCAGTGCTTTTTGTGACGTTACGCACCGGTACGGCGTACCGGCACCTTTTTCAATGTGGGGAAGAAATTATTACTTTTCTTGTATTTTAACGTTTATTATATTATTAATTTGTCAAAAAAAATTTTTTTTTAAATTGCGCGCAATAAGAATTAAAATATAAAATGCGAAACTGCTTTAAAAGTTAAACAATCCATCACTGAGTACCGGCACCTATTTTTTTTTTACAAAAAAGCACTGCCTAAAAGTATTCAGTAAAAAAATAATAATTTAAATATAAGATTTATAGCTTTCTTTTAAGTGCAGTTTATAAATTTTTATCTCCACCTTATACAGTCCTGTTTTTTTTTCACCCGGGAAACGCCGGACAATGTAGCTTGTATTTTATAAAAACCACGTGTAATAGTTCGTGATGTCCCTGTACAAACGCCTCAGCTCCAAAGGCACCATGACTCTGACAGTGAGAACCATTGATCTATAACATTTAACGGGGTAAGAGAGAATCTTGACTTTTACACTAAGTAGGGTGCTTATTGTAGATATTATATGTTTGCAATTTTTACCGAGCACCGGTGCTGATACATGTAAGACGTTTAGCAATAGGTGTGGTGATAATAGCCTACATGTAAGACAATTAGCACTAGGTGTGGTGATAATAGCCTACATGTAAGACGTTTAGCACTAGGTGTGGTGATAATAGCCTACATGTAAGACAATTAGCACTAGGTGTGGTGATAATAGCCTACATGTAAGACGTTTAGCACTAGGTGTGGTGATAATAGCCTACATGTAAGACAATTAGCACTAGGTGTGGTGATAATAGCCTACATGTAAGACGTTTAGCACTTGGTGTGGTGATAATAGCCTACATGTAAGACGTTTAGCACTAGGTGTGGTGATAATAGCCTACATGTAAGACGTTTAGCACTAGGTGTGGTGATAATAGCCTACATGTAAGACGTTTAGCACTAGGTGTGGTGATAATAGCCTACATGTAAGGCAGCTACCATTAGATATGGTGGGGATACATGTAAAGCAACTAGCACTAAATGTGGTGTGTAACACCCACTTCATACAGGTCTAGACACCTTGTGATAGTAAAATATTGTACCAACCAGATCTAGTCTATTATTCCTTTTTTAATTTATCGCTTCAATTTTTATCCTTTGAGTTTTGAAAAACATTGTAACCAGATCTATTAAATGGCGAAGATAGAATAAAACTAGAATGATAAGCAGATAGATAATAAGATACACATCTAATGAAGTGAAATCTTGCTATCATGTCATATTGAGAGGAAGAATGTTTTCTCAACAACCTTGAATCATTCTCCAATGTAAGCAAAAACCTGGCCATCATGTCTACGGAGAGACTCATTGAGTGTTGAATAAATAGAAGGCAGAGAAGAAATCTGTTCCTGCTCCGTGAGTCTTGGCATTTGTGACGTGGCTGACTAGCTGTGGCTCTTATATCCGTACAATAACAATTACCGACATGGGAGACAACCAATAACTCCACCACGCAAGGGTGTCACTCGTGTTTTGGTAGACGGCCTCTATGTTTGAATAAATACGTCTTAAATGTGGAGGTGTGGGACGCCGCTACGGTCCGGAGGTAGGGCGCCGATGCAGTCCGGAGGTATCTATAACGAACTCAAGAAATTTGAACTTGTCGGAAGTCAGGGCGTGTATATATAGGTCCTGGTATTCCAGAAGTAGGATGTGACCAATCAAATAAGCTGTTACGTACACAGGATACTGCACCTACATCGAAGTTCTGGTCCAGCTCCACCCTCCTCCCCTTAAAAAATGGAAACTCTATATATTGAATAGTATAAGAAGTTACAGTAAATTATGAGAACATTAAATAAAAGACAATAACTGGAGTCAAGGAATAAGTTGATTGAAGGAAACAGACTGAAGCATTTAAAAAGCTAATATAAACATCTAGAGTTATGTACCTTTAGACATTGTTCTTTTCTTGCTCTCTTACAATTTATTCATTTTCACTCTTACACGTATCTAGGCTATACCTTAGTAGAGCTGAGTGAATGAGTGTGAAATATATACACGTATCTAGGCTATACCTTAGTAGAGCTGAGTGAATGAGTGTGAAATATATACACGTATAGGCTATACCTTAGTAGAGCTGAGTGAATGAGTGTGAAATATATACACGTATCTAGGCTATACCTTAGTAGAGCTGAGTGAATGAGTGTGAAATATATACACGTATCTAGGCTACACCTTAGTAGAGCTGAGTGAATGAGTGTGAAATATATACACGTATCTAGGCTATACCTTAGTAGAGCTGAGTGAATGAGTGTGAAATATATACACGTATCTAGGCTATACCTTAGTAGAGCTGAGTGAATGAGTGTGAAATATATACACGTATAGGCTATACCTTAGTAGAGCTGAGTGAATGAGTGTGAAATATATACACGTATCTAGGCTATACCTTAGTAGAGCTGAGTGAATGAGTGTGAAATATATACACGTATCTAGGCTACACCTTAGTAGAGCTGAGTGAATGAGTGTGAAATATATACACGTATCTAGGCTATACCTTAGTAGAGCTGAGTGAATGAGTGTGAAATATATACACGTATCTAGGCTATACCTTAGTAGAGCTGAGTGAATGAGTGTGAAATATATACACGTATCTAGGCTATACCTTAGTAGAGCTGAGTGAATGAGTGTGAAATATATACACGTATCTAGGCTACACCTTAGTAGAGCTGAGTGAATGAGTGTGAAATATATACACGTATCTAGGCTATACCTTAGTAGAGCTGAGTGAATGAGTGTGAAATATATACACGTATCTAGGCTATACCTTAGTAGAGCTGAGTGAATGAGTGTGAAATATATACACGTATCTAGGCTACACCTTAGTAGAGCTGAGTGAATGAGTGTGAAATATATACACGTATCTAGGCTACACCTTAGTAGAGCTGAGTGAATGAGTGTGAAATATATACACGTATCTAGGCTATACCTTAGTAGAGCTGAGTGAATGAGTGTGAAATATATACACGTATCTAGGCTATACCTTAGTAGAGCTGAGTGAATGAGTGTGAAATATATACACGTATCTAGGCTATACCTTAGTAGAGCTGAGTGAATGAGTGTGAAATATATACACGTATCTAGGCTATACCTTAGTAGAGCTGAGTGAATGAGTGTGAAATATATACACGTATCTAGGCTATACCTTAGTAGAGCTGAGTGAATGAGTGTGAAATATATACACGTATCTAGGCTATACCTTAGTAGAGCTGAGTGAATGAGTGTGAAATATATACACGTATCTAGGCTACACCTTAGTAGAGCTGAGTGAATGAGTGTGAAATATATACACGTATCTAGGCTACACCTTAGTAGAGCTGAGTGAATGAGTGTGAAATATATACACGTATCTAGGCTACACCTTAGTAGAGCTGAGTGAATGAGTGTGAAATATATACACGTATCTAGGCTACACCTTAGTAGAGCTGAGTGAATGAGTGTGAAATATATACACGTATCTAGGCTACACCTTAGTAGAGCTGAGTGAATGAGTGTGAAATATATACACGTATCTAGGCTATACCTTAGTAGAGCTGAGTGAATGAGTGTGAAATATATACACGTATCTAGGCTATACCTTAGTAGAGCTGAGTGAATGAGTGTAAAATATATACACGTATCTAGGCTATACCTTAGTAGAGCTGAGTGAATGAGTGTGAAATATATACACGTATCTAGGCTATACCTTAGTAGAGCTGAGTGAATGAGTGTGAAATATATACACGTATCTAGGCTATACCTTAGTAGAGCTGAGTGAATGAGTGTGAAATATATACACGTATCTAGGCTATACCTTAGTAGAGCTGAGTGAATGAGTGTGAAATATATACACGTATCTAGGCTATACCTTAGTAGAGCTGAGTGAATGAGTGTGAAATATATACACGTATCTAGGCTATACCTTAGTAGAGCTGAGTGAATGAGTGTGAAATATATACACGTATCTAGGCTATACCTTAGTAGAGCTGAGTGAATGAGTGTGAAATATATACACGTATCTAGGCTATACCTTAGTAGAGCTGAGTGAATGAGTGTGAAATATATACACGTATCTAGGCTATACCTTAGTAGAGCTGAGTGAATGAGTGTGAAATATATACACGTATCCAGGCTATACCTTGGTAGAGCTGAGTGAATGAGTGTGAAATATTCATATTGAAATATGGAAGAACATTTCAGAGGGGATGAAAGAGACAAAGCATATGACAGAGAGAGAGAGAGAGAGAGAGAGAGAGAGAGAGAGAGAGAGAGAGAGAGAGAGAGAGAGAGAAGCGTATAAGAGAGAGAGGAAGGGATGCAGTTAACGAAATTAGTTTTTTGAAAAAATAGGCAGTTCAAGGCTGAGGATAGGAACGAAGTATGCATTAGAGAGAGAGAGAGAGAGAGAGAGAGAGAGAGAGAGAGAGAGAGAGAGAGAGAGAGAGAGAGAAGCGTATAAGAGAGAGAGGAAGGGATGCAGTTAACGAAATTAGTTTTTTGAAAAAAGAGGCAGTTCAAGGCTGAGGATAGAAACGAACTAAGCATTAGAGAGAGAGAGAGAGAGAGTGAGAGAGAGAGTGGGAGGGCATTAGGTCAGAACAAATATTTCAGAAAAGAAGAAAGTTAAAGAACTAATGTATTAGAAAGAAAGAAAGAGAAACAGATAGATTAGTGATCTAATAGTCACGTGAGAGAACATCAAGACAATACAATAAGACCATGGCATGAGTAGAAAGTAGAGAAAAAGAAAGATTGAGAGAGAGAGAGAGAGAGATAGGGAGAGAGAGAGAGAGAGAGAGAGAGAGAGAAGGGGAGAGTGAGAAGAAGTGAGAGGGTGTAGAAAAAAGGTCGAGAACTCCAGCTGTAACAATGATATCAGGGTGGTCTAGCCGCGGATGTGGTGCAACCGACATTAGAACAGGTTCAACCAGAGCGAGAAGTTACTCCCCTTGTTCCTTGTCTATTTGTATAATTCATGTCCCTGAAATTAAGAAAAGCCCGACTAGAGGACATTCCCCCCATAACGATGGCATTTAAAACTGTTATAGAAGCTATTTTAGTTCAGTTGTCAAAACGACGAATGTGGAACAGTATAACACCTCCCACTGTAGAGAACATTTCAGCGCATGGCGTCGTGCTAGATCTGTGCTTGATTTAAAGTATTTGTTGTATTTCCTTATTCCAAAACAGCAACCGCCAGACATGAGTTACACACTCACTGCTTTCCCACAGTCTTTAACCACAGGGGGGGGGGGGGGGTGATGCACAGTCACAGCTAGAGAAATATACCACAGTGTTTTATTTTACAACATCTTCAATTGTTCTTCTATTTATTCAAGACTATGTTATAAAAGAAAACTACGACCTTTATGTGCTGGATAGTTCTATCTAATATGTTGGGTTGTATTGTCTAGTACTGTTTTGTAACTAAGCTTTTTTCTATTTTTTAATATTTTTTTTTGTCAGTGACTAAAGTATAAACATAACACAAATACATATAATTAGAATGTAAAAGGAAACCATAGACTGTAATAAGATGGACAGCTTGCTCTATTTTTAGAGCTTATATCAACTTTTTTTCCGTGCGCAACCAATAAGGCTGTCTTAAATTACTTCTACGCTCCTCGTTGTTTCTTAAATGTTTCCGCTTTATACAACTTTTGATTTTAATTTTAATTTTTCATTGAGAAAATCGAAGCGATTCAATAAAACGGAAGTGCAAAGGAAACAACGAATCGGAAATTCCGAAAATCAGTGTTTCGAGTCATCATATAGCAGAAATACTAAAGCAAGTGGTCCATGTATATTATAGCCTATGAGAAAACCTTTTCGTTTCTTTTTAAATTAAATTATTGAAATAAATTGCTTCGTTATTTTCACTCTACAATTTTATTCTAGCATGTAAAATTGTATTATGAAATGCTATAGTTGTAAACATTTTATTAAGAAATGTTATAGTTGTACAAATTATATTATGAAATGTTATATAAATATATGTTATGATATTTAGTTTAAAGTGCGTAGAAAAAAAATAATCTAAACAATGATAAATAAAATGTTATTTTATCTTGATAAATATTTATACTTCACACAGTGTACATTTACTATGTAGTAAATAAGTCAACACCATACTCAAACTATTTCTACTTCGATAGTCTCTGGCTAAACTTATTGCTGTATGGAGATGGTGAACAAGTCAAGATGGTAGAATCAAACAATGGCAAATATCACTTCGTACTCTTCTTCTGGACTAGATCGCTCGTGTTTGTTTATCATAAGCACATCTTCACAACAGTTTCACCCTGAGTACAATCACTCCCTCCGCCACCTCCACACACATAGACGTGAACACATGTTAACACACACACACACACAGAACATGATCACACGCAAACAGACGCACAAACACACGTATATATCAACAAAGACGATGTTGGTGGCCACACAGTTTCATGGGGGAGAATGCACCATTCATGTGCACAAAATGCACAAAGTCTGACTCTCTTCCCTTGATCCGTTAGACTTGCTGATGAAGTCGTCTGCAACTACAGATCACTTAAAGACTTCCCAGCGGCTTTGGGAACTAGTGGGATCATTATTGGTGAAAGTTGGTGAATTAGTGGGATCATTTGGCAAATGGTTGGTGAATTTAATTTCACATTTACTTTCGTTTTGATTTATTATTTCTGTTGCTTCAACTAACTCTTTGGAATTGGTCCATTTAACGTGTATAACAGAGCATCAAAATTAAGTAACAATATTTGTAAACAACGTAATTATTGTACCTTTCACTTCAAATGCAGTTTCACCAGTACTATAGATTTATACAATTACTATAGAATTTAGACTCCGCCATGCATGATCAGTAAAATAATAGAAATACATTAGGGGAAAATTAAGCCTAGTAATATTTCAATAGTTCTATAAAGTTTATTATAAATATAGCCTACAGGCGGTCATACAGTAACGACCCTATTACAAATAAATATAAAGTTAAGTTGAAAGAAATAAAGAAAAAATCTATAGAAATAACTTATAGTGGTGAAAGAAAAAGATAAAAGATCATATTTAATTCCAGATGTATTTTTTTTTTGTTAAAGATAACTAACATATTAAATATATTTTTAAAAAAGCCAAGAAAGACAACCCAAATGCGCTGCCGCAAATCAGGTAAATATTTCATTTCAAACAGGTAAAGATCAAATATAGTAGGCTTCAGGTAAACATTCAAATATGGTATAGCAAAAAGATAAACATAGTACTGGAAAAACATTATATGTTATAGTATATGGAAAAGATGAAATATAGCACGGATATAAAATCGAATACGCCACAGATTAAAGATCAGATATATTAGAGATAAAAAATCAAATACGGTACAGATAAGGGATCAAATATAATACAGGTAAAAGATCATATGTTATAGTACGGGTAGAATATTTATATGGTACAGGTAAAAGATCGTATGGTACAGATAAAAGATCATATGGTACAAGCAAAAGATCATATTGTAAAGATAAAAGATCATATTGTAAAGATAAAAGATCATATGGTACAGGTAAAAGATCACACGGTACATATAAAAGATCACATGGTACAGGTAATAGATCACATGGTACAGATAAAAGATCATATGGTACAGATAAAAGATCATATAGTACAAGTAAAGATCATATTGTACAAGTAAAATATCACATGGTACAGATAAAAGATCACATGGTATAGGTAAAAGATTATATTGTAGAGGTAAAAGATCATATTGTACAGGTAAAAGATCGTATGGTTCAGGTAAAAAATTACATGGTACATGTAAAAGATCATATGGTACAAGTAAAAGATCATATGTACAGGTAAAAGATCATATTCTACAGATAAAATATCAAATGGTACAAATAAAAAAGCATATGGTACAATGAAAAGATCATATGGTACAGATAAAAGATATATATATATATATATATATATATATATATATATATATATATATATATATGTATATGTATATATGTAGATGTAGATGTATATATAAGCTTATATATATATATATATATTGCTACAGTATGAGTAAATGATATGTAAACCTACTTATTCTTACCTTGTGTCACGAAAATGTTTGTTGTTCTTTTTTTTTATGCTAATGAAAGCGGCTTAACAAGTTAATAAGAAATATAATGTTATAGGACAGTACTTCCCCAATCACGCCCCTTTTTTTTTTCTTTTAGGATTAAGTCTTCTTTTCTATATATAAAGTAACTCGTGTGTGTCGTATCCGATCCCCATCAGCTAATTTAAAGACGCGTGACCTTATTGTCTCATATCATACTTTTGCGATCTCGATACCTACATTTGTCTTCCCTAGCGTAGTGGTTAGCTTCTTCGACTGCCATGCGGACGACCTAGGTTCGATCCTCACTGATACTTATTTATTTCTTTTCTACTTTTTCTTCCACCATTAATATTACTTTTAATAAAAGATTGTAAATAATTTTACAACTTACAGCTTTCCTAAAAAGTTTTCAGTAAGCAAAATCTAATAATTATATTCTAGACGCACGCAGAAGACGGGTGTTCGGTTCTAATAGCCTACACAGGGATAGTTCTTCCAAGGGCAACGACGGGTAATTTTTCTTTTTGTTAAATAAAAAAAAATTGCCAAATTTTAACTTGATTACATACTTTATTTTAAATTTCTTTAGTAAATGATTTCCGTTAATAATAATAATATTTTTAAAATTATTTGATCTACAGCTTTCTATTTATTGTATTTTATCTGTAAAGGCTTTATTAATTTTCCCCCCGGGCGACGCCGTGAAATTTAGCTTGTATACAATATAGTACTATGTATACTCCTTATATACCATCTGGCTGACTAGGCTGACGATGTATCTTTACACAAATTATTTAAGTTAAGAGAAAAACAAGACGAAATAACTAGACATAGTAGGCCTACGGTACTTGGTAGAACCATATACTGTAAATAAAACAACAGTATACATAGCGGGTACTTGGTAGAAACATATACTGTATATAAAACAACAGTATACATAGCGGGTACTTGGTAGAACCATATACTGTATATAAAACAACAGTATACATAGCAATCATCAGTATCGGGAAAACACGACAGGTAGTTCAACACATTAACTAAAGGCATGTCCAAGGGACATAACTCTTGTTTTTAATAGACGCAATTTATTGGTAGTATTTTTGTTAAATGTTATATGTAGACATAGTTGGACATAAGTTTATCTATTTTATATATATAAATTCAGAAATATACTACATAAAATAACATATACACCTTTTTTTTTTGTAATTCAGAATATTATATTAATGTATTTAAAATGACTATATTGGTCGAACGACTAGAATTCTATAGCTTATAAAACAACTCAGCTCCCACACATACACATACATTATACATTCACACACGCATATACACAAATGCACACATACACACACACATATATATATATATTTATATAACACAATGACATTGAAATATATATAAGCTACTATTTAATATGTTGATAGTATTCATATATTGTAACGAACTTCGGACATAAGCGGCTAACAGTGTTAACAACATCAGATGACTGTATACTGTATGTAATAAAACACCAATAGTTTCAAAGCGTCAAGTGATCATTTTTCTCAATGTCCTTATTGTAAATGTTATCATTTATATAAACTATCCTGCATTTGTGACGTCTTTGCTTGTACAACCTTTGATATGGAGGATTGATAAATAGTTTGTTGTGACGTGTGTCTAGTTATATTTAGATTTTGTCATTGAATTAAGTAACACGAGTTATATGGAAGCTTTTGTTCACTAGAAGCGGAACTAAATCAATCAATGCATGGGGGAATCTAGGAATGCTGGGATATCGCATGACGTTAATATTAAGTACAAAGCAGCCAGCCTTACACATGGAGAAAGTGAATAAATTATGAGATGTGATAATTTATGGAATATGTTGATGTCTGGGGCAAACAAAAATACCTCTTTGACACCTGGTTGTCATGACAACTATAAGATACAAGCAGAAGTACAGACAATGTTGAAGTAGACTGTGGAGATAGTGTTTCAGATGCACGAGATATGTTTCAACCATCAACCAGGACAAGCCATTCATCTCTAAAACAGAAACCCTGGAGGCGTCTTCGCTCCGCCATGCACATCAGCGCCCCTTCGCATCCCTTGAATGCTCACGTGGTCCAAATGCCAGGCAGTAAGACAAGCCAGAGTGTAAAATGGTATCCGTTTCCAAGAAGACAAATGATTGCGTGGGATATAGTGGAACTGTGATAATCTGGAAACAATTTAATCTTATATTCTGTCTACATAACATAACTAAAAAATAGATTCATTCTTAGCTTTAAGGTAGAAACTTAAAAATAATTCTATAAACTATGCAGTATTCTGATGTGATAAACTAAGTTCAATGTATTTGAATAGACACAATCTCTCATGCTCGTCTAATGACAACACATGAAATAATTAACTAAACGTGTAATAATACTAGTCAATAATTAATTTAGATTCAACTCTAGTTCCGTTCCAAGGGAAACTATCTAGCGTTTTAGATTTTTCAAAACCGTACAGAGTATATTCCCCTGGCATGTAAAAATATCTCTTCGAGGAGGTATTGAGTTTGTTAGAAAACAAATGACATTTTGAAATAGACTTGAGAATCTAGTTATCAAACATGTTATAAAACGACGACATTGGGCAGGCGTCTGATCAAACAGTTAAAAAAAACCCATAAAAACCAAGTTTTTATTATACTCTCTTTCTTTGTAAACTAAGTTTACCATCATGTAATTAAATAATTGATTGACTTCTGGAAATGAAACATAAACAGAAAAATATGTGTCATAAATCTCAAAAATATCTCCTTACTCCGTATGAATTGCTTCGTTTCATTTTCTGTTATAAAAATAATCCCAGGGCATCCTTTTTTTTTCTAGCTTTGTGACGAAAAATCATAAAAAGTTTGACCGGCATTTTCAACGTAAAACCAAAACAAAGCGTTAAATAAGAAAAATAAAAAAATTATAGTATAATTAAGTTTTTTTTACTGAAAATTTGATAGAATGTATTGTTAGTCACCACAAGTCTGCTGCCCAAGTTTCAGCTCGATTGGACAGACAGACAGACAGTACGAGCTAAGAGAAAGGGAGTAAAAACAGATAAACTAATTTGAATGATTTAATTATTATAAAAGTTTTCTTTTTTACTCTTTATAAACATATTTGTCATGCATAAATTTTAGTCTACCAAAGATTTGTTCCGTTGTCACTCATGAGAAAAGAAAGAAAAAAATCAACAATATTAAGCCTATGTTTTTAAGTGAACCATAAAAAGACAATGTCATTTTATGGTGCATATTATAAATGAACTTCCATCTTTCATCTTCCCCATTTAGTATAGTATATGGAAATCGGTCAAATCTGATTTGTACAAGTTGGGATGAGGGATGTGGTTGAGCCAATGAAAGAATGTACCTATTGACTTGTCTATGTGCCAGGTCGCAGCTCGACAGAAACTAGGTTAACTAGCCTTCGGAAGATCGGGTTGGTCGCCAACAAGAAGTAAATACAATGTTAATGTAAAGGCTTTAAACATTATTTTTAAATCAAGTATTATTTATAGAACTAAAGAAATCATAAAATCAGGTTCAAATATGACAAAATATCCGCTTGGGTCAAAAGACATTATTAGGCTATATGTCACAATACATTATTAAATATCACAATATATCGTTAGATGTCAAAACATTATGATATGTTACAATACATCATTATCTGTCATAATATATTGTTATATGTGACAATACATTGTTATATGTCACAATACATTGTTATATGGCTGAATACATTGTTGCATGTCTAAATACATATTTATATGTCTAAATAAAAGTTATATATCTAAATACAGTTTATATGTCTAAATACATAATTATATGTCCAAATACAATGTATATATTTAAATACATTGTTATATGTCTAAAAAATGTATATGTCTAAATGCATTGCTATATGTCGAATTCAAATTTATATGTCTAAATATAGTGTTATTTGTCTGAATACAGTGTTAAATGTCTAAATACATTGTTATACGTCTAAATACAATACATTGTTATAAGTCTAAATACGTATTGACTAAATTAATTGTTATACGTCTAAATACAATTTATTTGTCTAAATGCATTGTTGTATGTCTAAATACATTGTTGTATGTCTAAATACATTTTTAATATGTCTAAATACAATACATTGGTATATGTCTAAATACAATACGTTGTTATGTAATTTGAATTTTCGGATTTGTATAATAAAGAAGCTTACTTTGGCCTAATATTATGTAGTTGTAAATAGGGTGGATCGATAATCAGTGCCTCACAGTGGAGGTAGTCAAACAGCCGACAATAGTAGAAAAGCTTACAAGGCATTAAGAAACCTTACAAAAATACAGCAGAAGCGAGCATCAGTAATCGAGGGCAGCAAAGGCTAGTTCCTTACTGAAAGCACATCAGTACTTAGACGTTGGATGGAATATGACACCGAGCTGTATGATTACAAGACCGACCCTGATAACTGTATACTACAGAACAAACAAGAAAGAGAGTTGAATGCATTACCAGTGCTTCTGAGCGAGGTCGAAGAAGCAATGCGAAGTTTAAAGGGGGACAAGTCTTCTCGGATCGACAACATTTCTGCTGAAACATGGGGGTGTAGTGGTAATAAAACACTTACAACAATCTGCCAGAAAATATAAAAAATGGCCCAAGGAATGAGCCCAGTCCATTGACCCACGTAGATGTAAGGAACAAGGCCTAACGAAAGAGCTGACACTTAGATGTAAGGAACAAGACCTAACGAAAGCGCTGACACTTAGATGTAAGGAACAAGACCTAACGAAAGAGCTGACAATTAGATGTAAGGAACAAGACCTAACGAAAGAGCTGACAATTAGATGTAAGGAACAAGACCTAACAAAAGAGCTGACACTTAGATGTAAGGAACAAGGCCTATCGAAAGAGCTGACACTTAGATGTAAGGAACAAGACCTAACGAAAGAGCTGACACTTAGATGTAAGGAACAAGACCTAACGAAAGAGCTGACACTTAGATGTAAAGAACAAGACCTAACTAAAGAGCTGACACTTAGATGTAAGGAACAAGACCTAACGAAAGAGCTGACACTTAGATGTAAGGAACAAGACCTAACGAAAGAGCTGACACTTAGATGTAAGGAACAAGACCTAACGAACGAGTGTAGGTGATGAAATATTGTAAGCCTACTTTCAATGAAAAAGCCAAAGTTTCAAAGGTAAAAAAAATAATTTTATTCTTAGTCTGGCATCATAACCGAATAGATTCGCCTCTGTCTTGTCATCATTCAATTTAATTCTGTTGACTACAATACACGAACTAAGCTGAATGTAGCACTCCTTAACAATCAGAACAGAGGCAGCGTAAAACATTACGTTAAATAAAAGTACAATGTTATCAAAACAATAACAAAAACTATATAAACTATTTCGCTTACATCAAAGTCTATAATAAAATGGACCGCTTGCTTTAATATTTCTGCTATTTGATGACTCAATGACTTCTTCGGAATTCCCAATGTCCTTTTGCGTTGTAAAATCGAAAGTTGTATACAGCGGAAAGATTTAGGCAGACATAGGAGAGTAGAAATCATTTAACATAGCGTTATTGGATGCGCACGATAAAAAGAACATATACGCTTTAAAAATAGAGCAAGCGGTCCATCTTTTTAAAGTCTTTGCTTACATTGACAGGTCTTAATGATTATGCATGTATAAAAGGTCGAAGAGAAAAACATTTCCGGTCCAATCCGATCATTTTCTTCGAAACATGTCTGTGTGCTACGTTACAGGTTTAGAAAAAGTTCTAGTGGATTACATTTTTATTTCATTTCCAAAAGATGTCGCCAAAAGATAATGATGGATTGTGAATGTCAGATTTGAAGAATCACCTATTTATAATCCCAAACTAATTGCTTGATGCTAAATAATTTTCGTCTTTTTGTTTTTATGAAACAATGCATTGTGTTTTTTTAATAACCAAGGACGCAACTCTTGACTAATTTATTTTGTAAACAAAGCTAAATTTAACCTAACGCGACTAAAACTATGAGTATTAATTATTGCCTACTCACTTTTGATGTTAAAAACGGATTCCTCATAACTAATCTTGTATCCTTTGAATATTTCTAAAAGACCAGAACTGGCCGTCGAGGTTGAAATCAATTGTCAGACACCACCAAAAGCATGTTTTTTTGCTTACGAAAACGGCGGAAAATGTCACAGGAAGCTCATGATCTCTTCCATTTGAAAAGGTCACACCTCATTAGGACTTGTCAATTGACCAGTCTTATATCTTATGCATGCATACGTTTTGGATGCAACTTTACTTCCGATCCTATTTGCTAAATTTGATTTAAAAAATGGCTGCCTTCTTCTATAAATTCTGGAATACTCACTTTTAATATTGAAGACATAATCCTTACAATAATACTTAAAGCCTCGTTTATTTGTAGTCAGCCTGAACTTGCAGTTGAAAGTGCAATGAATTTCTCAACATCCATGAATGTTAAGTCAGCAACAAGGCGTAGATCTATGCTTCCAATCGTAATGGTTGTCATTGTAAGCAAAACAAATTGAAACCGGAAGTTCCACAACTTGGAAATATAGCGGAAATGAATTTGCATCCAAATTGCCTATTTAAGACTCGTCAATAAAGTACAATTAATTTATTTCATTATTTCATTGTAATGAGAGAATAATTTAAAGATTACATCAAGTGTTGATAACACTCCGAACAAGAATAGCAAGCATAGTTAAACACGATTTAGTATACAGGATCATTGAAAGAGAATGAACCCGTTTCATGATGCATTGATGCATGCTAAAATAGGTTTATTATTTTTACTCCCTTTCTATTAACTTCTATTTTCTGTCTGTCTGTCTGCTTGCTTGCTTGATAGCAAAACTTTGCATCGATTTTTCGACCACTTCCCGTCGTCCAATCAAGCCGAAACTTGGCCAGCGACTTGTCCCCACTAACAATACATTCTATCAAATTTTCAGCATCGTAGCCTTTGGAATAGTCACGAATACCTTCCACCAATTTGCGAATCGAGGAACATATTATACGAAAAAACAAGGCTACCTTTAACGGAAGTAACTAAAGTTTTCGGATATGTTCGTTTTTACGAAAAAAATATGAATGAAAACGAAACAATGTATTTGTGACACAATGTAGCCGAAACAAAGCGAGTTATCTTTTTATGGTTTTTGCGAGCCAAAGCTATAAAAAAAAGGATGCGCAAAAGCAAAGCGACGATCGTGGCTTCATGCATTAAAAAAAAATTTGCAATCGTTATAATTAGATATGTATTTGCCGACATTACCGATTCGAAATTTTAGTTTTGTAGTGAAGTGGAAATGGTAAACTTAGTTTACAAAGAAAGGTTTTCTTGTTTTAATGATCATCTATTATGTAGAAAAAATATTAGATAAGATTTCTTTATTGATCCAGAATGGAAATTGGCTTGATTACATTGATATCAATTAAAACAATACAAACATTCCACACAGAAACACAACAACCAGAACAGATACAACACACCCGCACATACACACACACACACACACTAGTCATCTTCAAATCTGTTAAAACGCAACATCTGGCTCTTGATTATGCTTTACAGTCAAGGAGCAGCGTTGGTACAGTCTCACGGAGTTAGGAATAAACGAGTTTGTGTTCTAATTGACAGAAGTCGGCCACTACGTGTTGATTTGACATAGTTGCTCTGAAGTGTATGTATACTATCCTTGAGTATTTTCTCTACTTTGCAGAGGCATTGTTGTTGAAATATTTCGTCTAGAACATGCTCTATTTTTTTTAGAAGACAATCCAAGGGAAGTAATCTAAAATAAATACTGGCTTATAAACAATTGAATCAAAATATTGTTATTTCCCTTCGTTACTATAAATATATTGTGCTTAATAAAATTTCAGAAGTAATGTATTATAGAACTAGTCTACCGATTATTTATTATTTAACAATGTTGGTTTAAAATGTTCAATTTGTTCTATTTCTCTATATCAGGTTGGCCAATATTGTACTTGTGTTCATTTAAACAAGTACAAGTAAAATTGTAAATACCTAAACATATTAAAACCATTTTGTAATGAAATCATTAAAACTATTGAAAGAAAGTGTCGAACAATATTGAGACCATCCAAGCAAGTGAAATGAAAACATAAATATAGGAACTATTTCATTGGTGACATGCGTGATATTTAGTTCTTTTATAAATAATTATGATGACGAAATAATTTCAAAGTCACATATAATATTTCAGCTTTGTAAAAAGGGAATATTAAAACTAATGTAACGAAACATAGATCTAAAATCCATTCACCAACATTAATCCCTTAACCGTTATGATTATGAGCAATGAGCAGCGTTGATACAGTCTCTCAGAGTAAGAAACAAACGAGTTCTTGTACCTTTCAGTTCGTGCTCTAATTATTGACAGGAGTCTATAACTTGTCTATAACTACGTGTTGATTTGTCATAGTTGTTGTGAAGTGGATTTATGCTTTCCTTGAGTATTTTTTCCACTTTGCAGAGGCATCGATGCTGATATAGTTCGTCTAGAACAGCAAGTTTTTGCATACGATAAAAGGTTCTGCACTGTAAAAGTGATATAATTTTTTTACATTTATTCCAAAGAGGCAAACTAGTCTTTGTCTAATTTTCTTGGCTAAAGCTTCAAGATGGTGGCCCCACGAAGCTTGTTGTTTATTGTGATATCAAGATATTTGTAGGTATCGACTTGAAGTATCAATATTCCATTTCTTTTTATATCTTAAACTTGTTGTTTTTGTATTCTGAAGTCAATTATCAGTTTCTTTGTTTTTGAGACATTTAATTCTAAAAAGTTAAGAGCACACCAGTCTGTAAAGTCTTTTATTAGGCTCCGATACTTAGTTTCATTTTCTCAAATTAAGCCGACAATGGCGGTATCATCTGCAAATTTTATGAGACTGACTGAATCATGGTGGCTTCTAATGTTAATAGTGTGTAATATGTACAGAACTGGAGAAAGAATACAACCTCGAGGAGCACCTGTACTTAGTTCTCTGATTGCTGACAAACTAAGTACCATTGGTCAGGAAACTTAGAAATCCATGCCTGGATATTGGTGCTTACATTTCAATGCATTGTAGCCTAGGGTTACCAGATGCATTTTTCAGAAAGAAAATACCGGTACAAAACCGGACAACTTACCTTATCTTATACATTACATACGATCCTTCTATAAAGAAGATTATTGCATCCTACGCTCATCCGTGGTTTGAGTCTAGTATTGCATTTTTATTAATTAAATGTTTTAAATTATGTTAAGTTATTGGTTTTCCTGGTTTGTTCAGGCAACCCATTCCATGCCCTAATGCCACTCGGGAAGAAAGATTACTTATATGCATTTGTTCTCGCATAAGAACCAGGGAAAGTGTTTTTGTCTTTATGTTTATCTGAGCTTTGCAACAGGTTGTTATTGTGTTGTATTTCTAAATTAGAGTTTAATGCCTTATGTATTATTACTACTTTACTCTTTGCCCTTCTGTCCTCTAGTGTTTCTAGGTTTAGTGATTTTACTAATGGTGTTACTCTTGTTAATTGGGAATATTCACTAGTTATGAACCTTGCAGCTCATTTTTGAATGTGTTCTATTTTTTTTATGTTTTCTTTAGTTGATGTGTCCCATACAGATGCTGCATATTCTAGCATAGGCCTAACTAATGTGAGATAGCATTTTAATTTTATATTCTTATTACATTTGTAAAAGTTCCTTTTTATGAATCCTAATGTTTTGTTTCATTTTTTAATTACAACCCCCACTTATAGCGCAAGACAAATCTTCATTATGACCAGATACATTTTTACTACAGAAATACATTTTGTTCTTTATTTCTGTAATGAGTATTGTTGTTTAAATATTAGTATTTTGCTATAATAAATTTAAAAATAATGACGTCATATTTGAAAAAAACTCAATGATGATTGAAATCTCTAGCCCTAAAATAACATACAAAATAATTATTCCGTAAAAAATAAGAGATGCTCTTTTTTTAAAAAGCTTCCTGTTTATTTTTTGCCTTTATACAAAATGAATCCAGCATAAAATGAAGAGGAAGATTTAGAAATGAGTAAATGAGAAGATCCTAAAGTCTTGGTCTAATATGGTCAAGCCTTAGCAAGTAAGATGCCCACATCTTTGAATTCAGAACATTTTGTAGTAATTAAATGTCAATATTGGGTTGGGTGCCGCCTCTGTTCATCACACTTGTCACTATGTTCACCTACTACGCCTACGTGGTGGCCATGTGTATCTTCATCTCCACATTCCTGATAGAGAAAATTATTCTCATCTCCTTCTTCCACGTCCTGCTTGTTATGACCATGTGGTGCTTTGCTAGGAGTGTCTTTACCCGGCCACACAAGCCTTTGGACAAGTTTGCTCTGGAGGAGGCCGATTGGTCTAAGATGTCTTACGACTACAACTGGAAGAAAGAGAGGTCAGTCATGAACGACTTACGTCAGAAACTGGGAATACTGACCACAACCTCTGATACAGGAGAAGGTACATTTCTCATAGTCAGTTAATGATGTTTGATATTTTGACTGTATTTGTAACAGTCAATAGAAACTACATTATGCATAGACACCTGATGCATACAATAGAAAATAGATATTACATAATGCTTTTAATAGAAACTACATGATACATAGGCCTAATGCTTTGCAATAGAAAATAGACCATACATGATTTAAACAATAGAAATTAGATAGTACTTGATTCTTGCAATAGAAACTAGATAATACAAAATGCTTTCAATAGAAACTAGACCGTACATGATGTAAGCAATAGAAAATATAGGTCAATGATGTATGTATTAGAAACTAGACCGTACATGATGTACGCAATAGAAAAAAAGATGTTAATGATGTTTGCATTAGAAACTAGACCGTACATGATGTAAGCAATAGAACATAGATGTTAATGATGTTTGCATTATAAACAAGACCGTACATGATGTAAGCAATAGAAAAAAGATGTTAATGATGTTTGCATTAGAAACTAGACTGTACATGATGTAAGCAATAGAAAAAAAGATGTTAATGATCTTTGCATTAGAAACTAGACCGTACATGATTTAAGCAATAGAAAATAGATGTTAATGATGTTTGCATTAGAAAATAGACCATACATGATGTAAGCAATAGAAAATAGATGTTAATGATGGTTGCAATAGAAACTAGACCGTACATGATGTAAGCAATAGAAAAAGATGTTAATGATGTTTGAATTAGAAACTATACCGTACGTGATGTAAGCAATATAAAAAAATGTTAATGATGTTTGCATTAGAAACTAGACCGTACATTATGTAAGCAATAGAAAATAGATGTTAATGATGTTTGCATTAGAAACTAGACCGTACATGATGTAAGCAATAGAAAATAGATTTTAATGATGTTTGCATTAGAAACTAGACCGTACATGATGCAAGCAATAGAAAATAGATGTTAATAATGTTTGCATTAGAAACTAGACCGTACATGATGTAAGCAATAGAAAAAAAGATGTTAATGATCTTTGCATTAGAAACTAGACCGTACGTGATGTAAGCAATATAAAAAAGATGTTAATGATGTTTGCATTAGAAACTAGACCGTACATTATGTAAGCAATAGAAAATAGATGTTAATAATGTTTGCATTAGAAACTAGACCGTACATGATGTAAGCAATAGAAAATAGATTTTAATGATGTTTGCATTAAAAACTAGACTGTACATGATGTAAGCAATAGAAAACAGATGTTAATGATGTTTGCATTAGAAACTAGACTGTACATGATGTAAGCAATATAAAAAGATGTTAATGATGTTTGCATTAGAAACTAGACCGTACGTGATGTAAGCAATATAAAAAAGATATTAATGATGTTTGCATTAGAAACTAGACCGTACATTATGTAAGCAATAGAAAATAGATGTTAATAATGTTTGCATTAGAAACTAGACCGTACATGATGTAAGCAATAGAAAATAGATTTTAATGATGTTTGCATTAGAAACTAGACCGTACATGATGTAAGCAATAGAAAATAGATGTTAATAATGTTTGCATTAGAAACTAGACCGTACATGATGTAAGCAATAGAAAATAGATTTTAATGATGTTTGCATTAGAAACTATACCGTACATGATGTAATCAATAGAAAATAGATGTGAATGATGTTTGCATTAGAAACTAGACCGTACATGATGTAAGCAAAAGAAAATAGATAGATAGATCTTAAATTAAACCAGCTCAGTACGTCTGAGGAAACGAAGATGTTTTTTTTCCAATATATAAACAAATATTAACACAATAATGATTAAAAGGTAATGAGTTATAATTTACTCAACTTTGAATACACTTCAACCCATTAAGTTTCACCATTCAAACACATATCTAAAATTAACCAATATCGGTCAAGTTATTTAAAACATAAATGCGGTTTAGTACAAAATAATTCATTATAAATCCTTAAGTGGTTATCCATGAGCAACAACAGTAATATAATCCTAATAGATTACTTCTTCAATAAATCTTGTACACAAGACAAGGTAGTGAGTATAAAATACATCTCTTGTAGAAACACGTTTACTCTATTACCAGGTCAAACCCTCAAGTTGGAGTGACACAAGTGTAATGTGTAAATTGTGACATCTTTCCTTCATTTTAAAACTTCAGACTACTACTCATACATTCACGTCATTCATACATGCATACACGCTATAGAACCAAGAACAAGACACGTGCTATTTTTTTAAATGTTCATTTGCTGAATGATAAATAAACCATTCAAAGCATGTTTTTACCCTGTCAAACCCCCCCCCCCCACACACACACACGTACACACACACCTTGCCTTAAATATTAACTCTAAAGTTAAAATTAGAAATTTTTAAAGTTAGCTCAGACAGACAAGTTGCAGTATTATTTTTAAAAAAAACTACTTTTTAGTTTTTGAAAATGCACATGATCTTAAGATTCACTTTTCTGAAAGATTTAAGAGCCATCTGTTTTACTTTTATATTAAGTTAATAAATAAACACTAAACTCTTTCTGTCTTATGTTTTATAGAAATATTTTGGGATGATCAAATAGCACTAGTCTATATCCTTTGATGAAATGACAAAAATATTTTTAGTACGCTATTTTTAGACACATTTTTAAAACCAAATTTGTTTAAATCTATACGCCACCAGATTCTTCTTGACCGTCTTCATTTTTCTTTCGGACTTTCTGGTTCAGCTCTAAACTGGTTTCAGTCTTATCTTTCAGACAGAACTCAAACAGTCTCTTTTTCTAACCGCTCTTTCAAACCGTCAGCCCTGTCTCTTGGAGTTCCCCAAGGATCGGTCTTTGGGCCGGTCCTTTTCATTCTCTACACTAAACCTCTGTCATCCCTCATCAGCCTACACTCAGTTTCCAGTCAGTCATTTGCTGATGACACTCAGATCAGTGACTCTTGCTTTCCTGATCAACTCGATGCCACCGTCCTTCGCATGCAGGAGTGCGTAGACGACGTAAAGCGTTGGATGACTTGCAACAAACTGAAGCTTAATGATGACAAAACGGCAATCCTTCTCATCCACTCTCAAAACAAACCTCTCCCTCCATCTGCCCCTTCTTCTATATCTATCGGCAACTCTGACATCACACTCTCTTCCTCTGCCAGAAACCTTGGAGTCACGTTCACAGACACCCTCTCCATGGACAAACACGTTACGAACATCTGCAGATCAGCATACAACGAACTCAGAAAAATCAGCGCCATTAGACACCTCCTCGCCTTTGACGCCACAAAAACTCTCGTCTGTTCACTCATTCTTTCAAAATTTGACTACTGTAACACTCTCCTCGCAGGCATTCCTCAGCACCACATAGACAAACTTCAGAGGGTACAGAACTCAACATGCAGACTCATTTTCAAAGCAAAGAAACACGACCACATCCAACCACACATGCAGCAACTCCACTGGCTTCCAATATCCTCTCGCATAAAGTATAAGTCTGCCAATCTATGCTTCAATTCTTTCACTGACCCTCATTTTCCTGTCTATCTCTCTGAACTGTTGCTTCCTTACATCCCCACAAGACAACTACGCTCTTCCACTGACAATAGAACCCTCTCAATCCCAAGAACCAAAACCAAAACCATCGGCGACCGTTCCTTCTTCTTCCACGCCCCCACCTTCTGGAACCAGCTCCCCTTCCACATCCGTCATTGCGAAACCTCCTCCTCTTTCAAAAAGTCCCTTAAAACCCATCTGTTTAGGTCCGCCTATGACCTGTGATGCCTCGTTCCTGATCTCGGTTTGTTTTTATTATTATTACCAGTATGTACTAATGTGTCTTTGTTATTATAGCCACTTTACTGTGGTAGCTATTGTTTTTAAATATTGTAACTATCATTTTTTTTGTCACTTTTAATGTTGCACCTATTATTTTTAAAATCAATTTTATTGCTGTAACTATTATCTTTATAGCCATTTAATGATGTAGCTATTGTCTATTTATTTTAGTAGCTTAAATAGTTTATAATTTTAGTTCAAAAAATTGTAAAGCGCTTAGAGCTGTAAGGTAAGCGCTATATAAAAATGCCTCAATAATAATAATAATAATAATACGCCAACTGTCCAAAGTCTAAATTAATTAATTAGTTCACCAAATTATTTAGCTTAAAGATGAAACGTGCATATGTTATCTTTATGAAGAGCTAAAATTTAAAGTATGTGCCACTAGTTCTTTCAATATATAAAGCTAAAATTATTTCTTTTAAATAATAGTAACCCCGGGACTAGGGCTGATTACATTTAAAAACAACAAAAAAGTAATAAACGAATCCCAAAAATGGTTTAAAAAACTCAGACGATAAGAAGACTAAAAACTACCATACAGCAGCACGGAAGTATAATGTACAGTTAAGACAAGACATTACAGATTGCATAATGTATCATGGTGTATATTAATACATTTTTGTATGGAAATTTAAAACTTGAATCATTGTTAGACAAAAAGAAAAAGGATGACATATTAAATACACATTTCTAATTAAATGATTATCTCAATAAATATCTCCATGATTATCTCATCTCAATAATTATCTGAACAATTATCTCAATGATATCTATACTTATCTCAATATTTATCTCAATACTAATATTTTAATGATTATCTCAATAATTATCTCATTGATTATCTCAATGCTTATCTCAAGAATTATCTCAATGAATATCTGAATGGTTATCACAATTAGTATCTCAATGCTTATCTCAATGACTATCTCAATGAATATCTGAATGGTTATCACAGTGAGTATCTCAATGCTTTTCTCAATGACTATCTCAATGAATATCTGAATGGTTATCACAATGAGTATCTCAATGCTTTTCTCAGTGACTATCTCAATGAATATTTGAATGGTTATCACAATGAGTATCTCAATGCTTTTCCCAGTGACTATCTCAATGAATATCTGAATGGTTATCACAATGAGTATCTCAATGCTTTTCTCAGTGACTATCTCAATGAATATCTGAATGGTTATCACAATGAGTATCTCAATGCTTTTCTCAGTGACTATCTCAATGAATATCTGAATGGTTATCACAATGAGTATCTCAATGCTTTTCTCAGTGACTATCTCAATGAATATCTGAATGGTTATCACAATGAGTATCTCAATGCTTTTCTCAGTGACTATCTCAATGAATATCTGAATGGTTATCACAATGAGTATCTCAATGCTTTTCTCAGTGACTATCTCAATGAATATTTGAATGGTTATCACAATGAGTATCTCAATGCTTTTCTCAATGATTTTCTCAATGATTTTTCTTATTAAAACATAACATTAAAGTATTTCTAAGAGGATCATACATACATTTATTCTTCTATATCTTGAAAGTTTAGTCACTTTTAAAATACATGTAGGTCTATTTCCTTTGTTATGATATAATAGTTCACCACAATTTGTTAGGAAATAATGACATACATTATATCATGTACACAGATTGGTTTTAAATATAGAACTATATATTACTTGGGAAAACATGTTTTTTTTGTTTTGTTTATGTCGGACTTTTTACTGCAATAGTTTTACAAAATTAAGTACACATTTTTATAGAAGTGCTTAAAATTGTAGAAAATCAGGCATAAAATAATTTATATACAACTTCAGAGATATGCACTGTAGATATCTGAAATTATTTTATAAAAAATGTAATATCGTTTTTAACTTTATTTAAATGTCCTTTACAAATAATTTTCATCGAATGTTTACTTTGTACAGCTGTTTCATTTGTTTCTTAGAATTGTCTTATTGTTTCACTACACATTGAAAAGAAAAAAGAATTATTTCAATAACATATTATCTTTACTTTCTTGCTCAACAGGTATACTGCAATACTGTTTTAATTGTCACAACCTAAAGCCAGACAGATGCCATCACTGTTCTAAATGTGGAGTCTGTGTCCTCAAGATGGACCATCATTGTCCTTGGGTCAACAACTGTGTAGGCTTCCACAACTACAAATACTTCCTCCTGTTCCTGGCCTATATATCACTCAGTGTTATCTACGTCATCTCCACGTCTGCCCGGTTTGTCTTCCAGTTCTTCTATAACCTAAGTAACAATGGCATTGAGAAGACGGAAGTCAGTGGAAGTGACGTAGTCCTTCTGGTGATGATCTTAATTTACCTTCTGATTGGTCTAGTACTGCTGCCTCTATTGAACCTTCATAGAGATCTACTCATTCACAACGTCACAACTCTAGAAAATTCCAGACCTGTTGGATTGTGTGGTGCGAAGCCCACTTTCCAGACTTTTGACATGGGACTGAAGGCAAACTTTATACAAGTTTTTGGACACAAGAAACTCTATTGGTTTTTACCCATTTTTACCAGTGAAGGGGACGGGATGTCTTTTCCTATCTTCAATTATACACCAACACAAATACTTTAAAAAAAGCTCTTTATTTTGTAGTTTTTATCCTCAAAATAAACAAATAAACTGGAACATATTAAAACCTAAGCACACATTAGTGGCGATATTTGTTTTTTACTTTCTTACATAATTTTGTACAATAAAATATGTGACCTGGTTTACTTGCATGAATTTTTCTATTCAACATTTAATAATGAATTGACAATTCATATAATATACTTAGCCCTTCCATTTTAAAAACTGTTTACTCATTTGTACAATACACTAAGAAATGAAAAGACACACTTTGTATGATTCTTGTTCTAATCATTTAGAAATCTGTTATTTAAACAAAGAAATTTCAAAGGGAGAAAACCAAATAGAAAATCAAAGACCATAGTATAAATTGATAGACAAAATATAATCAAAGACAAATAATACATCAATATAACAAGCACGTAATGTTGTTCTAGGATTTAAGAATAAAAAAATAAAAGTACATTTTGGTCAGGGTGTATAAAAATAAGGTTTATTGATCCAGAAAGGAAATGTGGTTTGATTACATTGTTTTATATTATTAATTAAAAAAATAAAGACATTCCACGCACAAGCACAAAAATAAAATCAGATACAACATACACTATTCATTTTCAAAAATTAAAAACACAAACAACTGGTTCTTGATAATGCTTCATTGTCTATGAGCAGCGTTGATACAGTCTCACAGAGTAACGAACACAAGAGTTCTTGTCTTGTACCTTTCAAACTCGAATTATTGACATAAGTCGGCCACTACGTGTTGATTTGACATAGTTGTTGTGATGTGGATGCATACTATCCTTGAGTATTTTCTCGACTTTGCAGCGGTGTCATTGTTGAAATAGTTATTCTGGAACAGGCAGGGTCATCAGTGTGATTTTTGGCCACTCTTTTTATAAGACTATCCAAGGGAAGTGATCTAAAAATAAATACTGGCTTATAAACATATGAAATAAATATTGTTATTTCCCTTAGTTACTATAAATATATTGTGTTTTAAATTTAAGAAGTAATCTATCATAGAAATATTCTACCGATTATTTATTATTTAACAATGTTGATTTAAAATGTTCAGTTTGTTCTATTTCTCTATATCAGGTTGGTCAATATTGTACTTGTGTTCATTTAAACAAGTACAAGTAAAGTTGTCAAGACTTGAACATGTTAAAACTATTTTGTAATGAAATTGTTAAAACTATTGTGTTACGAGCGGCATTCATAAATATTCGCTAAAATTAGGAAAAACATGTATATAGAGTAGTATTTTCTTTTTTTTGTATACAGTAAGCTAGAGGAATTTTCTAAACAAGAGAAGATAATATTATACTGTGCAAAGAAATAAGAAACGTGAGCACTAATATCAGAATAAGTAGTTGTAAAATACATGTTAGTTATATTTGTATGAAACAATCATAATAAGAAGTTGTAAGAACAAACAAAGTCAACCCGAGAGAAATGAGGGAAAAAGAAAATGTCAAAGTCTAAACTCTTTCATATAATTCATATAGTTTCATATAGTTTCATATAGTTTCATATAGTTTCATATAGTTTCATATAGTTTCATATAGTTTCATATAGTTTCATATAGTTTCATATAGTTTCATATAGTCTCATATAGTTTCAAATAGTTTCATATAGTTTCATATAGTTAACGAAAAAACAAATATGAGTCCAATTAGGCACAAGGAAATGTGGAAAAAAATATAATAACCATTTTCTCAACAAAAGTTGTATTGGGCCTACTAACAAACTTCTAAATTCTTATTGAATGTTGACAAAAGAGAGCGTATGGTAAGTAAAGTGTTAACAAATACACAAAAACGAAAAATGGTTATGCTTGAGCGAGCACACGATATGCTAACAAAAATATGTTGACCTCCAACAACAGTTGGCAGAGAGAGCGAGAAAAATAAATTCGTCATGCTTGAGTAAACACACAACAAAAATGTAACAGTCTAACTAAAATATGCTGACCCCTCTTCACAAAAGTTGAACAGAGAGGGGAAATAAATTCCTGCCTGTAGGCATCTTTATTGACTTGATTTTAGACTTAACTTGCTTCACATCTATTCCCCCTAATAACTGATGTTCATACAGTTCACACATTAGACGTATAAAATGATTATCCATCAATGTTTTGTTGCTATACTCGTTATCCATGATGTTCAACAACAGAGGATATAGTCGGTATACTTATAGAGACAACGCAATATTATTTGCGTTCCACTTCATTTTCATAAAAATAAACACAATTACTGTTCAATTTGAAGAAAAAAAATTAGTTTCAAGGTTTCAACACACCAGCTAGTTGGCTATTGGGCTTGTGCAAGGCTCAATTACACGAGCGAGTCTACTAGCTGCTATCTCTTCACGTGTTCATCTCTTCACGTGTTCATCTCTTCACGTGTTCATCTCTCCACGTGTTCATCTCTTCACGTGTTCATCTCTCCACGTGTTCACCTCTCCACGTGTTCACCTCTCCACGTGTTCACCTCTTCACGTGTTCACCTCTTCACGTGTTCACCTCTTCACGTGTTCACCTCTTCACGTGTTCACCTCTTCACGTGTTCACCTCTTCACGTGTTCATCTCTTCAATCTATTCACGTGTTCATCTCTTCAATCTATTCACGTGTTCACCTCTTCAATCTATTCACGTGTTCACCTCTTCAATCTATTCACGTGTTCACCTCTTCAATCTATTCACGTGTTCACCTCTTCAATCAATTCACGTGTTCACCTCTTCAATCAATTCACGTGTTCACCTCTTCAATCTATTCACGTGTTCACCTCTTCAATCTATTCACGTGTTCACCTCTTCAATCTATTCACTTGTTCATCTATTCACTTGTTCATCTATTCATTTGTTCATCTAATCACTTGTTCATGTATTCACTTGTTCATCTATTCACTTGTTCATCTTTTCGCAAGGACAAATATATTACAGCTCTTTTTATTTTTTCTTAGTGCCATTCTAGCATATAATTAGTTAACTGAACTAGTTATCATTTAAGTTATGTATGAAAATTGAAGGCAGGACTTACACAAAAAATAAGGGTAAGGCGCAATAATATTCTCGTTATCATTCTGTAGCACGTAGACTACGTATGAACACAAAAGACATTTTTGCAAACTATTATTGAACATAAAAAAGATACAATTATATAAAACATTGTTTTAAAGGATTTTTTTTTAATTAACAAAACATCACAAAACAAGAGATTTATTCACAAATACATTTAATAAAACATCACAAAACAAGAGATTTATTCACAAATACATTTAATAAAACATCACAAAACAAGAGATTTATTCACAAATACATTTAATAAAACATCACAAAACAAGAGATTTATTCACAAATACATTTAATAAAACATCACAAAACAAGAGATTTATTCACAAATACATTTTCAACACGTAAAACCGAATACTATAATTATAGTGTTTGGTAGATTCAAAAAAATACTTTTGAGGCTACGGTTTCGTATTGAATAGATCAGCTACACAAGTTGGTCTTATTGATTAATTCGTTTTAGGGTTCTTTAGTTAGAATTTGAACACATCATCTACAAAACATAATACACAGACGAAATCAATAAAGTATAAAGACCTCATGTTCGTTTGAACAATGATCTCACCACAAAAGGTCATAGTGTTGAGGCTCATGTTTGACTGACCTGGATTAGCAGTGCACACTGTGAACAAAAGCCTGGATTCGGTTGTTGAAAAAACTGGAGCAGCTGGTTGTGGGGGAAGGTAATTTATCAGCAACACAAACAGAACCAATGGAAATCTGGGGGAACCTTTTCTCCGACTCTGAATGCTAGAAAAAAAGAAACTATAATCAGCCCATTGCTGCATGTAGGGAGTTGAACAGAAACTCCTATTGATCCTTTGACATGATCGATTCTCTTTAGTTCTTAGAGATTAATACAGAACTTTTGTCAAAGATTATCTCAAAGATGATCTGAATGATGAAATGATTGATTATGTCAATGATTTATTCAATGTTTATCTTAATGATTATATGAATGATTAGGCTTATGTCAAAGATTATATTAATAATAACATTTCCGTGTTTCTCTAGCGAAATATAAACAACATGTTTTACAGAATACATGCAATGATAGCAATAGATTACTTTTTCTTTTTTTTTTTTCAAACATAGTCTGTAGACATGATTGTGATTTATTCCGACCAAGTAGGCACTAACAATATCCATTATGACATGCGTATTTGTGTTGTTTTAAACATTTTTCTATACTATTTGTAAGTTTGTATCCACACAAAACTCCATTTGATGTTGTCATTACTTTTGTTCTTTTAACAATGAATCAATCTTACATAGATTTTTATATTTACATCACGGATACTAACACAGCTTATAGTATTCATAACTACACTACAATGTTTACTGAGTTGATGTGTGTGTGTATGTGCTAGTGTGTGTTAGTCTGTAACTAATTATATGTGTTCAGGCCTATTGATAGATGGAGGTAACATCTACTCATATCAGTTCTTGTCGCGAGATTTACCACTGAACTGAATAAAATATGAGTTGTTCCCCTTTGTCCATAAACATTTAATATTTTGTTCGTTTTCTTTATTATTGACTGTTTTTATTGCATTCTTTATTGCCATTTATAGGCCTACATTTTAAGAAATATTTTTAATTATTTATATCTGCTTAATATTAACTTCCCGATTAATAGTGAGTGTATTATTATCAATCAATTTTAAATAGACATTAGAATAAAACGTTTTTAATGAATTTCAAAATAAAAATAAGCATCTTTTTGAGGGCAGACTGCCATTCATTAAGTCTGTGTAATCTAGGTTTATAGATGGAACACACACACACACTCATCATTTAAACATAAACATTCAACAAAACCACACACAGACACACAATTCACTCGCAGCTACAGCGGAGTATAAAAAAAAGAATTCTGAACACAAATTATTTCTATTGCTGCGAACAATGACTCCAACTGAGTCATGGCGTCAGCTTTTTGGTGTGCTTACCCCACGCGGTGACACGTGCGACGTGCCAAGGTATCCAAGCGTGAAGTCGCTTTATCTAAAAATAGAACCAAACCTTTGTCCCAGTTGTCCCACAGCATGTACCCCCCCCCCCCCCCCCCCCCTAGAATCAACGAGTCTCTTTTCAAAATTGTCTTTGCCTGTAACAGAAACAGTCTAGCAAGTTTTAGTTCAATTACGTCACAATACCTTGGTTCTCATTTAATTTCGTCATACAGCTTTGGTTTTCATTTTGTGCAAGTTTCATGTTTTTATCTGCCCTAGTTATCAGACATAGGCGCTGCACACGTCAGTGTTATGGCTGTTGTAATATTACTCTAGATTTATGTAAACACGTCCCTCGTGCTATGTAGTTTCATATATCCATCTTGAATTACTTGCACAAGTAATCCCGTCCACCGGTTTACCTGGACATGGCCTACTAAACAATTGTGTGGTCAGCACAATGTTCAGCCGCCTTTACTTGGTCCCAACTAATGTCAAGCAGCCATCAGATCTGTGTTGACTTAGGGACACCTTCCAGACCCGGAAAATAGTCCTTGCTTTCTAAAGGATTTACTCCCAGGACCTTCAGTACACCAGCCGTGCGATACATGCCTAAACGATTTATAAATGTTCCCAAGTGGTCATTCTTTCTATGGACCAAATATTGTCTACTTCTTTTCCATTGTATTTTAGTCGATAATATTTACACTGTATCACGACAAGACCATTGAATAGATAGTGAAGTCGGCTGGTCCTGCGGTTAGTTCACCTGACTGTCATCCAAAAACCAACTGACACGTCGCGGGTTCTATCCCTACCACCGACCGATCCCTGCCGCTCAATAAGTATAAGATAAGATAAGATAAGCCATGCAGGAGTTTTGGGACTATATGACGAAATAATCTACTAGAGCGCACTGAGCATGCTAAAATAGCATGGAGAGAAGCGCTATATAAGTAACTATTATTATTATACTTTAACTAGTGTATGAAATCACGAATCGTAAAAGATGAATCTTAAATATTGAAATCAATTGAACTTGCATAAGGGGAAATAAATAAAGTCTACACTATAAACAGCGGTCTTATATCTTATAAGCTAACAGTTACAACTATGCAAAAATAAATATAGATAAATATTTTTGTACAAACTGTAACAAAAGACAACAATGAAAGTAGAGCTATTGATCGTCTGACTAACCACAAGCAGAAAATATCAGACGCATCGCATAAAGAGCTTCTGATTTAGTTTGGAATTTATGGTGTCCTGTGGGCTTACGCCTTCTACACTCCAGGCTTGAATCTATTTTTGTGTTGTTGATTGATTGAGTTCCTGCCTTCTATAGGGCAATTAACCCATGTTGCTCTGTTTTAGGCCAGTGTTTGTTTTAATTGTCAGAGATGGATGCTGCCGACACTGGCCTATTTTTGTCCTTAGTTTCCTACACAGGTTTCACACGTGCAACTATTGTGTAATACTTGGAAACACAACACGGAAATGGAGTATTGTTGGAACAATGCTAGGTTTATTGTTGGAACAATGCTAGGTTTATTGTTGGAACAATGCTAGGTTTATTGTTGGAACAATGCTAGGTTTATTGTTGGAACAATGCTAGGTTTATTGTTGGAACAATGCTAGGTTTATTGTTGGAACAATGCTAGGTTTATTGTTGGAACAATGCTAGGTTTATTGTTGGAACAATGCTAGGTTTATTGTTGGAACAATGCTAGGTTTATTGTTGGAACAATGCTAGGTATATTGTTGGAACAATGCTAGGTTTATTGTTGGAACAATGCTAGGTTTATTGTTGGAACAATGCTAGGTATATTGTTGGAACAATGCTAGGTTTATTGTTGGAACAATGCTAGGTTCATTGTTGGAACAATGCTAGGTTTATTGTTGAAACAATGCTAGGTTTATTGTTGGAACAATGCTAGGTTTATTGTTGGAACAACGCTAGGTTTATTGTTGGAACAACGCTAGGTTTATTGTTGGAACAATGCTAGGTTTATTGTTGGAACAATGCTAGGTATATTGTTGGAACAATGCTAGGTTTATTGTTGGAACAATGCTAGGTTCATTGTTGGAACAATGCTAGGTTTATTGTTGGAACAATGCTAGGTTTATTGTTGGAACAATGCTAGGTTTATTGTTGGAACAATGCTAGGTTTATTGTTGGAACAATGCTAGGTTTATTGTTTGAACAATGCTAGGTTTATTGTTGGAACAATGCTAGGTTTATTGTTGGAACAATGCTAGGTTTATTGTTGGAACAATGCTAGGTTTATTGTTGGAACAATGCTAGGTTTATTGTTGGAACAATGCTAGGTTTATTGTTGGAACAATGCTAGGTTTATTGTTGAAACAATGCTAGGTTTATTGTTGGAACAATGCTAGGTTTATTGTTGGAACAATGCTAGGTTTATTGTTGGAACAATGCTAGGTTTATTGTTGGAACAATGCTAGGTTTATTGTTGGAACAATGCTAGGTTTATTGTTGGAACAATGCTAGGTTTATTGTTGGAACAATGCTAGGTTTATTGTTGGAACAATGCTAGGTTTATTGTTGGAACAATGCTAGGTTCATTGTTGGAACAATGCTAGGTTTATTGTTGGAACAATGCTAGGTTTATTGTTGGAACCATGCTAGGTTTATTGTTGGAACAATGCTAGGTTCATTGTTGGAACAATGCTAGGTTTATTGTTGGAACAATGCTAGGTTTATTGTTTGAACAATGCTAGGTTTATTGTTGGAACAATGCTAGGTTTATTGTTGGAACAATGCTAGGTTCATTGTTGGAACAATGCTAGGTTTATTGTTGGAACAATGCTAGGTTTATTGTTGGAACAATGCTAGGTTTATTGTTGGAACAATGCTAGGTTTATTGTTGGAACAATGCTAGGTTTATTGTTGGAACAATGCTAGGTTTTTTGTTTGATTAATGCTAGGTTTATTGTTGGAACAATGCTAGGTTTATTGTTGGAACAATGCTAGGTTTATTGTTGGAACAATGCTAGGTTTATTGTTGGAACAATGCTAGGTTTATTGTTAAAACAATGGTAGGTTTTTTGTTGGAACAATGCTAGGTTTATTGTTGGAACAATGCTAGGTTTATTGTTTGAACAATGCTAGGTTTATTGTTGGAACAACGCTAGGATTTTGTCGGAACAATGCTAGGTTTATTGTTGGAACAATGCTAGGTTTATTGTTTGAACAATGCTAGGTTTATTGTTGGAATAACGCTAGGATTTTGTTGGAACAATGCTAGGTTTATTGTTGGAACAATGCTAGGTTTATTGTTGGAACAATGCTAGGTTCATTGTTGGAACAATGCTAGGTTTATTGTTGGAACAATGCTAGGTTTATTGTTGGAACAATGCTAGGTTTATTGTTGGAACAACGCTAGGATTTTGTTGGAACAATGCTAGGTTTATTGTTGGAACAATGCTAGGTTTATTGTTGGAACAATGCTAGGTTCATTGTTGGAACAATGCTAGGTTTATTGTTGGAACAATGCTAGGTTTATTGTTGGAACAATGCTAGGTTCATTGTTGGAACAATGCTAGGTTTATTGTTGGAACAATGCTAGGTTTATTGTTGGAACAATGCTAGGTTTATTGTTGGAACAATGCTAGGTTTATTGTTGGAACAATGCTAGATTTATTGTTGGAACAATGCTAGTTTTATTGTTGGAACAATGCTAGGTTTTATAACTTTCAATTCAGCTACTGGTGGAGAAATAAAAGTAAAAAAAAATAAATAGTTCAGTTATATTAACACAAATAATATCACAAATATACAATCGGCCTATTCCTTCGATATTAGAGTACAGTTGATGTAGTAACGGCAGATAGAAGTAAAATAGATATTGTACTGGTAGATATTAGTAAAGTTGATAGTGTAATGGTAGATAGAAGTAAAGTTGATATTGTAATGGTAGATAGAAGTAAAGTTGATATTGAGGTGGTAAACAGAATAAAATTTGATGCTGTAGTGGTGGATGAGGCTGACACGAAAAATAATCGAATTAATTAGACATCAATGTGAAATAACAACAACACCAAAAACAGCAAAAACTGTAGGCTTAGCGGCTACATGAATAAAATAGCATAAATATAGTATATAGATAAATAGATGTAGTCAAAATAAATGTCAATACATGCTGAATATTTTGTTTATAATGTTAGTATCTTATTTGTAAATTTAATAACTTCAACAAATTTTTTAAGACTATTTATTTGTATCAGTACTAGAAGTAACCATTGTAAGTTTATAACATTACAGTGGAGAACAATCCAGAGGAACATGAAGGTTTGAGAACTTTATATTTGAAATGAAACCATCAACAAAAAACAAAATTCTCTCTTGACCAGTCACAATATAGTCCAGGCTGTGGACTGTCTTTATGTTCACTGGACGGCAGGTGTTCTCAAAGCCTCTTTACTCTTCACGGATGAAAGCCTCTGGTCAGTTGCAATCTGCTCGGTGTCCAGATGTAAAGGCCTTCATTAACAATTTTTTAATATAATAATGAACTATCGAGACCTAAATATAAATGAGTTTGCGTGTTTGTATATTTGTACGTCTGTTTGTATATTTGTAGACTACGTCTGTTTGTATATTTGTAGACTACGTCTGTTTGTATATTTGTAGACTACGTCTTTTTGTAGAGACCGACCGAAATCAATTTTTTTTTTTCGGCCGAAAACGAAACCGAACCGAATATTATACATTGACTTTCGGCCGAAACCGAAGCCGAAACCTAAAGTTTAACTACAACTTCGGCCGAAACCGAAAAATAAACCGAAAATGCGAACCAAATTATTTCAAAAGACTGCACATTTATGTTTAATATTTACTAGATTATGGGCACTCTATTTAAGTAAACCATTCTTTGGAGTGATTAAATAATCCGTTATTATTATCTTCAGTCTTCTACTTAACATTAGGGATGTTAATATCCTTCTTTTTTTCTCAAAACCTATTTTCGGTTCTAAATATCATATTTTTACCCATTTTCTGTTCCCCCTCTCCGCCCTCGGGTAAAGTAAGTTATAGTTTGGAAAAGACAAATTTGCATTGATTATAGTAATTTATACTAAAAAAATAATACGAAGGACCATTGATCCTTAGAACGTGGTGAAATCTTTGTCAAAAAAAAAACAACCATAGTTGATTTTGGATTAGCAGAAGTCAAAAGCTGTAGTGTCATGAATTTAGACCTTTACAAACCAGTGGGTGTTAGATCTATATGTTACATGCGCTGCAAAAAGTTTTTTTAATTGCCCCAGTTGCTTCTCAGTCTACATTAAATAAATTGTTGGGTCAGTTTTACTAATATATAATTATTGACAGCTAATGTAATAAAACTGATCTGATTGTGGATTGTGAAACACTAAATATGTCATTCTTTTAGTCTCTCTATGTCCTCCGTTTGAAGTCCAAGTATCTCGCAACTTTACGCATATCGGTCTGTTTGTCTGTTAAAGGAGCGTTCAGCATCAATGTGGAAATTCAATTTTTGTTTGTTTTCGAATACGTAGATCAAATGTCTGTTTGTATATTTGTACGTCTGTTTGTATATTTGTACGTCTGTTTGTATATTTGTACGTCTGTTTGTATATTTGTACGTCTGTTTGTATATTTGTACGTCTGTTTGTATATTTGTTCATCTGTTTGTATATTTGTACGTCTGTTTGTATATTTGTACGTCTGTTTGTATATTCGTTCATCTGTTTGTATATCTATTTGTATATTTGTACGGCTGTTTGTATATTTGTACGTCTGTTTGTATATTGTACGTCAGTTTGTAGGCCTATAGTTGTATATCTTTTTTTTTTTCGTATGTTGATGTATGCTCTTGTGTGTTTACTTGTGTATAAGTGTGTGTGTTTAAAAATAGTATAATTGCAGGATGAACGTTTGCCACGAGGGAATTGTTTTTTCTGAAACCTTATGTTATCTTTGATTTTTAAATTATATCTTCAACATGTAGATTGCAAATTTTTAATATTTTAACCAAACAAAGGAAGAGATAGATCAAAAATGATCTATAACTAAAAATACAATTACAAAAAGAATGAATAAGCCCCAAGCACAACTACACAGAACATCCAATCAACGGGTGGCTATGATGTCACAGAATCAACCTGCATCTAGGAACAAACTGTCGACTCGGTCACGTGCTACACGAGATACGACGTCTGCCATGGTTGATAGGCCCTACCCATATTTCCTTTACCCCTAGTGTTCTCTTATTTGATTGGTGCCTTGCACTTCCTGTCACGTGGTCAGCCAAGCCAAGCTAACCATCTGTTTAGATTCTGAGTTAATGAGAAATCAGTTTAACACACGACACTAAAAACTAAAAATGACAATTCCCCCTCAGATTACTGTGAGGTTTAATTCCCCGGATTTAACTTTAGGTTTTTATTTTCTCTCTTTATAATAGTTGACCTTGACACAGATACTCAATGCACACCGACTATTCAAATAATATTTAAGACCAAGGTTTTGCAGCCGGGCTTGGGGCAGAAGTTGCGGAGCAGAGCGTTTATCGAAGCTGAAGAGAAAAAAAATAATTTCTTACTTGTCTGAGTTTTGAAAATAAAAATATAAAAATGAAATGACGAAGAAAATTGTTCAAAACGAAAACTTATCACATTCTTTGTTTCTTACATTTAAAGTCTTCCATCTTGACTGTTTTATATTGATTCGTTATTAGATACTTTAAATTAATTCTTTTATTTATTTCATTCCTTTAATTGTGCTTGGGGCGGAGCTGGAAGTGACAGAAATTTGACTGAAATAAATCTGACTTTCCACAATTCTGTTTTACTGTCAAGTCTGAACAAATTCTAGTGTTACAATAACTCATACACAAAACTCTGTGAACTTACATATATTATGATTCACAAAGACTCATGCAGACACTTACACACACACACATAGATACTCACATACTTAGCCTACTAACAGATTACGAAGACACACACCCAGACACATACACAGATTCTCACACAGACACACAAAAGACGACACAGATGCACAGAATCACATAGAAACACATACGTAGACAGACGCACACACTCGCACACACTCACACACACATACACACACATGTAACAAGCTGTTTAAATAATATCTACTTAAGAACTATATCAGTGAATAGAATAAACTAGCATCAATGTTCACTTTAACCCTATATTATAGTTGAAGTATTTGAGAGAGTCCATTGCTCACTTATCTCGTCTAGTATGTCTAGTTAGGTCTAGTATCAACATATCTTTGTAATGTAGACGGCTAAGTCGCAACTTCTATTGTCTGCTAAAACCAGTGGCTGTCTTTTGGCTAAGAGGGAAAGCCTGGTTAGAAGTAAGATATAAAAGGAAAGGGGGGGGGGGGGTAGCGCTTGAACTTTCACCTTTCCTTTAGCCGTACTGTCGCCATCTATTTCTTCTTTTCCTTTCCATGTTAACTACCCCCCCCCCCCCCCAACTTTACCCTTTACCATTTTCTAGTTCTATGCCATTGTCAGACATATCATGTCCATTGTTGGTGTAGGCGGCTTGTCTGGCAGAACACTTTGTTTCATTATACACAAATATATATATAGGCAAACAATATGCATGTTGTTTATATCCATATTCTTTAATTGTATCTTAGAGTATCGAGAGCATAAATGTAAGCCTACATATAATTCAAATAAACAAACATAAATGTAAGCCTACATATAATTCAAATAAACAAACATAAATGTAAGCCTACATATAATTCAAATAAACAAACATAAATGTAAGCCTACATATAATTCAAATAAACAAACATAGAAATGTGTTTTTACAGTTTGATATTGACTCACAAGTAAGTTTAGTGCGACTTTGATTCACGAGTAAGTCTAGTGTGACGTTGACTCACGAGTAAAATTAGGTTGGCATTGAATCGCGAGTAAGTTTAGTGTGACGTTGACGCAAGAGTAAGTTTAGTGTGACGTTGACGCAAGAGTAAGTTTAGTGTGACGTTGACTCACGAGTAAGTTTGGTCTTTTGAAACATCTACACAATCTAAATATGTTCCTACATGTGTATGTCTACACAATTTTGAATAAGCCCCCCCCCCCCCCCCAACACCCTCTTCACCCAACCGCATAAATTGATTTTGAAAAACTGTTTTATTGGAGGAGAAGTATAGATATTAAAAACATTTAACGAAAACACATCAGTTAAAGAACAGTAACTTAGTATCAAAATAAACATTGTTGTACATGGACTAATTGTAGCCTATGGCTACGCCTCTGGTTTTAATGTCTGGCATCACAGAAGCAGTTGTAAAGTATTCCCGTTAGACTAATTTGATCCATAGGGACCGTGAAGCAGAATTCACAAGTTTCTGTGGCTAAGGCATACTAGAAGATTGTATGGCCAATACAAGGCCCGCAGTGCCCAGACGCCTTTTCATTTTCCCTAACGAATGTCAGGCACCCATTAGAGCTTGGTAGGCTCAGAGACACACTGCAGACCCGGAAACAAACCCTAGTCTTCATCAGGATTCATACATACTCAGAACCTTCGGTACGCCAGACGAACTCTTGCTGCCACAAACAGTTGTGATAATGTACGGTATCACTCCAATTGTGATAAAATAAGACACCAATGGTAATAATATCTAACACCAAAGGAGATAATGTCTGACAGGAATGCCGATAATGTAATCATTATGCTTTAGAGAAATCCCAATCCAAAGATTGTTGTTGCAACGACAGTTGATTCCATGCAAGGGAAATACATCGCAATTTTAAAGACTTTAGAGATCATCTAAGAATGCAATAAAGCTGATAGTATTTTATCCAAATATATTAGGCCAACTTTGTTCATCAACACTAAACACTCTTTTTTTCTATGACGTCTACAACGGCCAATAATTCTCTCGTTTGTGATAGCAATGTAACAAATCTAAACAACAGACATTCGATCATGTCGGAGTTTTCTCATATGAACAACTTTTTCCGCCTCTTTTTACGGTCAAAAAGTCCCAAACGTGTAGAAAATAAACATTCAACAGACAACTACTGCATGGTGAACAAGAAATTACACTCAATATTGCTTGTAATGACATGTTTCATCATTAAATTGCTACAGTGAAAAAATTATGTTAATGTAAATTATGTTTATGTTTTATTTATCCCAGTAATTCAATCAAAATGTAAATATCATTTCTTAAATTTAAAACCATGACTTAGGTTTACTTTACTTTCCGCTACTGCGTCCCGACTTTTGAAAACGGGCATACCAAATATAGTAATACAATTCACAACATTATAAAAACACATTAAACAAAAATCATTAACCCCGTGGTTTCTCACGGGCTATTTCTAGTAATAGATATTGATAGAATGTTGTTCTTTTGTCAAGAGAATTTTTTTTTCCATTATAGTGGAGAAAGTACTTTCCAGAAACTATTGACATTTTAAAGTACTAGTAATGAGTAATGACAACAACAGACCTTTAAAAAAAATCTCAAAGTTATAGAAAAATATTTTTTTATGTATGGATGTAATTACATGTCAAAAATAACACTTTAAATAACCTTTTTGAACTTAATATTAACATTGTTTAGTGCATCAACTTTAATTGTCAAATACACCCAATATATTGCTGATTATTTTAAAAAGTTGTCCGTTATGGTCACACAAGGTCTGCCCATGATTGTCAAAAGTTGGCTATATATGTTGTCACACAAAAGTTGTATATGATTGTCAAAAGTTGGCTGTCTATGATTGTCACAAAATGGTTGTATATGATTGTCAAAAGGTGGCTATATAGCTATATATGTTGTCACAAAATGACTTATGAGCCGAAGCAATGTATACTTACGATAACTTACGATTTGTACAAATATACTATGAGTCTATTACAGAAATAATTTTAAATAAGTAAAACCTTTAGCTGCTATATGTATGTACTCTGACATTAAACATTTACTGACATTTTATAGTTTACAGTAATTTCATGTTTATTATTGTAATGCACTTTGTCGATTGTGAGAAACTGTAAGATTGACCAATGAAATCATGACATACATACTGTAGACTGTTTATGTTTAGTTGCATACTTTGAATTGATTCTTAGCTTGCGGCATTTTAATAGAACCTACTCTAATTGCATACATTATTTAAATCAATGGCTTGTTGTTAAATAAAACAAAATGGGACTTTGTTTGTTCTCTAGACTCTAGACTATAACAGTATCATTAGATTTATATTTAAATAAATCTTCATATACTTTCTTTTTTTTCCCTTCTATTCTATTGTTTAGAACAATAAGAATCGAATGAATGTCTATAAATACATCGTGTCGTCATAACAACGTTTGTAATTATAAACATAACACACTCAGTAATTTGAAATCTTACTGTTTTTTTATTAGGTTGCTTTGTTTAAATATAACATAAAATAGTACTTCAAAAATTGTTGTGCAATGTTTTAAATTGTATTATTAGTTTAGACACAAAATAACACAATGTCCTTATAACATGTATACGATTCGTCTATGTAAATGTTAGTGGCTCCATTTGTGAGTCTTAGAATAGGCCTACAATGTTCGTTGTTATAACATTGTTCGTTGTTCGTTGTTATAGCATTTCAACTTTTCTTTAAATGTTTTTTATAATCGAAATGTACACTAATATATTTATATATAATGTTTAAAAAACCCGTTGAATAGAGTGTATTATTCACTTGTGCATAGTTTTGTCTTTGTTCAAGTATTGAAGAGTTTACAGTAGTCTACACAATGTATAAAGAATACACAAACATATTTCCACTGGCCTATAAATATAATCTCTGAAGCCATTAACCTGAGTATCGTGTCATTGTTTAGCTTATTGACTTTCTTGTGAACGGTGATTGAACTTTCAATGGTTCATTTATTGCATTTAGAGACTTTCATGTCTATCAACTATTAGGTCAAGATAACTTGATACACACACACACACAAATAGAACCAGAGAGTGAGATAGATTCAGATTCAAGAAAACGAGAGAATAATAGAGGGATGTTGATAAGATGATTAAAATAGACAAGGAGAGAAAAATTGGGAGAGAGAGAAAAGAGAAAGAGGGAGAGAGAAAGATATAATATATGTATGCGTTAAAAGAGAAAGACAAAAAAGAGAGACAGAAAAATGGAAAAAGAGAGGAAGAAAAAAATCGCAAGAAAGTAAAGAACAAATAATAAATAAATAAATAAATAAATAAATATTAACGGTGCTTATATAGCGCATATCCCGTTGGTGACAGTTCTATGCGCAGACGACAGTTACAGAATACAGACAGACAACGAAATATGTAGTAATATGCTAATTCTACTGACGAAATAGGTGAAATAATAAAGAGAGAGAGAGAGAAAGCTAGATAAAGACAGAGATAGGCAAATACAGAGTGAGTTAAGTAAAGATAGAAAATGTGAAAGTGGCTTTACCATTAATTAGACTTGTTACTCCCATACAACATTAAGATCACATCCATATATAGAAAATATCATCACTTGGTGAGTACATGGGGCATTCAAGACACCCAACCCCATTAGATTCTGTCTACACATTTGTCTTGACTGTTACTCTGTTCTCTGTATGAATGCACTACCTGGTTAAGCCACCCAGGTAAGGTGGTTATAGTTAAATCAATCAAGTATGGTGGTTAAAGTTGAATCAATCAAGTAAGGTAATTATAGTTAAATCAATCAAGTAAGGTGGTTATAGTTAAATCAATCAAGTAAGGTGGTTATAGTTAAATCAATCAAGTAAGGTGGTTATAGTTAAATCAATCAAGTATGGTGGTTAAAGTTGAATCAATCAAGTAAGGTAATTATAGTTAAATCAATCAAGTAAGGTGGTTATAGTTAAATCAATCAAGTAAGGTGGTTATAGTTAAATCAATCAAGTAAGGTGGTTAAAGTTAAATCAATGAAGTAAGGTGGTTATAGTTAAACCAATCAAGTAAAGTGGTTATAGTTAAATCAATGAAGAAAGGTGGTTATAGTTAAATCAATGAAGAAAGGTGGTTATGGTTAAATCAATGAAGAAAGGTGGTTATAGTTAAATCAATGAAGTAAGGTGGTTATAGTTAAACCAATCAAGTAAGGTGGTTATAGTTAAACCAATCAAGTAAGGTGGTTATAGTTAAACCAATGAAGAAAGGTGTTAAAAGTTAAACCAATGAAGAAAAGTGGTTATCACCCCAACGGATCTGTTTGCCAGTCACGTTGCCCCTTTGAGCGCGCGCGGCGTTTCGTCGCGTGTGAGTGGTAGCGAGTTGAGAGTTGAGCGCCAGTGAGTAGGACAAGAATTCTGTGAGTTCACGTGATGGCGTACTCATTGAGACAAACCTGGGACTGACTTAGTGAATTGTTTGTAAACAAAGTGATAGAAAGAAAAGACAACTCTGATGTCCATCTAGAGACTAACAGTTTCATTCAAATTTATTTTATTACATTTCGACGGATTATTTCTGTGTATGTGATTATATAAACAATGAGATCATTTAATTCCAAAATATGTACATGAAATGTTATTTCGGTAAGTGATTATGTTATATAATTGTTATATTGTTTTATATTGTAATGTAAATTTCTGTCGGACTTAATTGGTCTATAGCGACACACACACAGCAGCGTCCACCAGTTTATGTGGCAACTGCAAACTAGGGGATTGTGTGGCCAGCACAATGTCTAGCCGCCGTTTACTTTACCATTACTAGTGTCAGGTATCCGCCAGAGCTGGGTAGAATCAGGGCCACCCTCCAGTCCCGGTAGAATCAGGGCCACCCTCCAGTCCCGGTAGAATCAGGGGCACCCTCCAGTCCCGGTAGAATCAGGGCCACCCTCCAGTCCCGGTAGAATCAGGGCCACCCTCCAGTCCCGGTAGAATCAGGGCCACCCTCCAGTCCCGGTAGAATCAGGGCCACCCTCCAGTCCCGGTAGAATCAGGGCCACCCTCCAGTCCCGGTAGAATCAGGGCCACCCTCCAGTCCCGGTAGAATCAGGGCCACCCTCCAGTCCCGGTAGAATCAGGGCCACCCTCCAGTCCCGGTAGAATCAGGGCCACCCTCCAGTCCCGGTAGAATCAGGGCCACCCTCCAGTCCCGGGATCGAATGTCAGCCTTCACCAAGATTCGAATCCAGAACATTCGGTACGCCAGCTTAACGCGCTGCCGCTCGTCCACCTTGTGTACAGAGATGACTTGATAATATGTGTATTATGATCACAGTTTCGAGTATAGTTTATTATTGTGCTAATAGTACACTAAAGTGAGAAAAGCTCTAAGATGTGTTGTTGTTTATATCATAAAAGAAATATTTATTGGACGAAAAGCTAGAGTGCATATTGCCTATTGTATTTCTCTATCACACACCACTAACATGCTATAAATCTAGTACTATATCAATGACTGCATCGTTAATTACACTAAAGTTACGCTAGACAAAAGACGTCCATTTTGGCCAGAAATCAATAATGCATCATTTAGATTACAGTGAAATGCGGTAACTTTGTACCACTTTTTTTATGCTTAATGTTTGTTTCACACAATCCTTAATTATTTTGATGATGTTAATAGCTCTAACTAAGGGGAAATAAAACATAATAAAGAATCAAAAAGAATTATGTTGGAGATTAAAGGTTCATTTCAGTATTTGTTGTGGTGGTCAAAGGAGATTAAAGGTTCATTTCAGTATTTGTTGTGGTGGTCAAAGGAGATAAAAGGTTCATTTCAGTATTTGTTGTGGTGGTCAACGTTACCATGACATGAGTTTACTTTGGTCCAAAAAATGAATTCAATTAAAAAATGTTTATGAGAATATAATAATATGTAAAGGTATATAGTTATATTACACGCAATGCAACATTAAAAAGCAAACTAAATTGCAAACTAAAAATTTAAAATATAAATTAAAAATGAACAATTTCTAATCTATCTAAACTGTGTGCCTTTGTTGGTAGATTTGCAGTATCCATTTGTCATCTGAACAGAAATTGACGAAGTTTTGAATTAGCAAAATAGTCACTAGATCAAATAGCTTGTTGAAAGACAGCAGCTTCTTAAATCATTTTTTAGCCACATTCTATTTCTGATTTTGTCCTTGTAGCATTGAAGAATGATGTCCAACCAGTCAGAATGTTTGTCTATGTGTGTATATATGTGTGTGTGACAGTGTGTGTGTGTATGTGTGCGTATCTATGTGTGTGTGTCTAAGTATCTGTGTGTGTGTCTGTGTGTGTGTATGTGTGTGTTTTTGTGTGTGGCTGTCTGTATTTCTGTGTGTGTGTGTGCATGTCTGTATGTATCTATGTGTGTGTGTCTCTGTGTGTGTCTGTGTGTCTGTTTGTGTGTGTGTGTATGTGTGTATCTGTGTGCGTGTCTCTATGTGTGTCTGTGTGTGTGTTTGTGTGTGGCTGTCTGTGTATATGTGTGTGTGTGTGCATGTCTGTGTGTATCTATGTGTGTGTGTCTCAGTGTGTGTCTGTGTGTCTGTTTGTGTGTGTCTGTTTGTATGTGTCTGTGTGTGTGTGCCTATCTGTGTGTGTCTGTCAGTGTTTCCCAAGCATTCTCTTTGATTGAATTGACTTATAGTCTAATTACAATGATACATATCTGCAGTATCTAGGTTTGTAACATTCGGTAAACACAATAGAACGAAACATTCGTTAAGGATGTATAAATAAAAAGTAACTCTAATTTAGTTATTGTTAGTACTCTAAGTAAGTTGTTATTCGATGTGAGTTCGTCTTCTTCCTCGTGGTCTAAATTTGTGCTTGTAGTTGTTTTTTTGCATTGTTTGCTACGTTGTATGTATATGAATTATGCTTGACATTTTTGTGTTTATCTCCCTTGTGTTTGTCCTAGTTGTACTTGTCTTACATAGGAGCTGTAAGAAATGATGATGTAGATTATAATGATATATTATAATGTTTTTTTAGATTACTGCATTATTTTTTTTTTTAATCCATAACAGAAATTTGAGTACAACTTTTAACAGTTTTTCTTTTATTTGTACAATAATTGCTGGAGTACTCATGATTCATGCACGGATAAACTAGACTCGATACTTTGTTTAGTGAAAGCGATTACTATTATCTTAAATCGTAAACACGAGCACGTGTGTTTGTTCGCGCATGCGTGGAGTTGTGAGGCGGCGGGCAAAAAGGAACTGATTTTTATCATTGGCCGAATCATGTTTGACAATATCACGTTATGAGATAGTAGCACATGGTCAAGTTGTCTACACATTCCATCTGTACCTAGTTAACTACTTACATTCCATCTGTACCTAGCTAACTACTTACATTCCATCTGTACCTAGTTAACTACTGACATTCCATCTGTACCTAGCTAACTACTTACATTCCATCTGTACCTAGCTAACTACTGACATTCCATCTGTACCTAGTTAACTACTGACATTCCATCTGTACCTAGTTAACTACTGACATTCCATCTGTACCTAGCTAACTACTGACATTCCATCTGTACCTAGTTAACTACTGACATTCCATCTGTACCTAGTTAACTACTGACATTCCATCTGTACCTAGCTAACTACTTACATTCCATCTGTACCTAGCTAACTACTGACATTCCATCTGTACCTAGTTAACTACTGACATTCCATCTGTACCTAGTTAACTACTGACATTCCATCTGTACCTAGCTAACTACTGACATTCCATCTGTACCTAGCTAACTACAGACATTCCATCTGTACCTAGTTAACTACTGACATACCATCTGTACCTAGTTAACTACTGACATTCCATCTGTACCTAGCTAACTACTGACATTCCATCTGTACCTAGCTAACTACTGACATTCCATCTGTACTTAGCTAACTACTGACATTCCATCTGTACCTAGCTAACTACTGACATTCCATCAGTATCTAGCTAACTACTGACATTCCATCTGTAACTAGCTAACTACTGACATTCCATCAGTATCTAGCTAACTACTGACATTCCATCAGTATCTAGCTAACTACTGACATTCCATCAGTATCTAACTAACTACTGACATTCCATCAGTATCTAGCTAACTACTGACATTTCATCTGTACTTAGCTAACTACTGACATTCCATATGTACCTAGCTAACTACTGACATTCCATCTGTACCTAGCTAACTACTGACATTCCATCTGTACCTAGCTAACTACTGACATTCCATCAGTATCTAGCTGACTACTGACATTTCATCTGTACTTAGCTAACTACTGACATTCCATATGTACCTAGCTAACTACTGACATTCCATCTGTACCTAGCTAACTACTTACATTCCATCTGTACCTAGCTAACTACTGACATTCCATCAGTATCTAGCTAACTACTGACATTTCATCTGTACTTAGCTAACTACTGACATTCCATATGTACTTAGCTAACTACTGACATTCCATCTGTACCTAGCTAACTACTGACATTCCATCTGTACCTAGCTAACTACTGACATTCCATTTGTACCTAACTAACTACTGACATTCTATCTGTATCTAGCTAACTACTGACATTCCATATGTACCTAGATAACTACTGACATTCCATCTGTACTTAGCTAACTACTGACATTCCATATGTACCTAGCTAACTACTGACATTCCATCTGTATCTAGCTAACTACTGACATTCCATCTGTATCTAGCTAACTACTGACATTCCATCTGTATCTAGCTAACTACTGACATTCCATTTGTACCAAGCTAACTACTGACATTCCATCTGTACCTAGCTAACTACTGACATTCCTTCTGTACTTAGCTAACTACTGACATTTTGGTATTTATGGTGGAAACCTTTCTTTGAAGATACAAAGCGTTAAAATTTTAGAACAGCGTTAAACGGCCAAGAATTAATATTACAATTAATACATAGATAACTTACTCATATTTTTTTTAAAAGATTTAGTGATGATAATGTTAAAAAAAGACCCTCTTTAGAATTATATTAATCTTTAAAAAATGTCCTCGTGTTTCAAAAACGATTTTTTTCTGGGAGGTAAAAGCCATCCTTTTTTCTCCAATCTCTTCTTGTGGCTACACCTATGGCTGCTTGTAATGATACAAATTTAGACTTAGGCTACTGTCTTTAGTCTGTTTTAAAAAAATGCATGAGTTTATTCTAATTTTTAATTGATATATTTATTTACAAATAACATTTACTTTACATTTTGTCAGGTAATATATCTTAATACGTGTGTTGTTTGGGTCTGTTTGTGTATGAATAAACTATTGTGTGTGTCTGTATGTCTATATGTAGGGCACTTATGTGTCTATGTGTGCTTAGCCCATGTGTGTATGTGTACGCATGTGTTTGAAAAACATACATCGGACTACAAAGTTTTATCAACGTATTTTTCATTTTCGTCTTGTATTACACCGAAAATTGCTGATTTCGAACAAGTGGCATCTGTCTGTCTGGCCTTCTTAGATTCTCTTTTTACACACCCACTCACACACAATCATTCTCACTTGCACACAACTCTTCAAAGAAACAAACACACACGCTTCCAGCATGAATCAACGATTCTTGAAATCCCAGTAAACTCTCACATTTCTTTCATTCAAGGCAATCAAGTGACACCCTAAACACTTCATCGGACATTACACACATACACTTTCAACACACACTCATAACACAAATACACAACAAACACACACACACACACACATAACACACACACTCAGACAAACAGAGTAGCCCCCCATGTTTTGTTTATTTCCAGAGGTTCTTTGGCTCATTTCTACACTGCATTCACATTATGGCAGCAATCATAGGCAAGGGATGGGGGCACGGGGAGGAAAGGGGCGTGAGGAAGGGGGATTGGGGAGGGGACATGGAAGGGGGACAGTGTTATAATGGATTGTATGCATACATAACAGGCTTTTGTGTTTGGACTATGATTTTGATTATAAAGAAACCTGAGAAATATCAGTTTAGACTCAGGTTTTCCAACATCTGGTTTGGTCCCATGTTCTGTAACTTCTAGTTTATTTTCTTGTTCTGTGCTAATTGATGTAGCCCCATATTCTAAAACATATAGTCTAGTTTATTCCAATTTTCTATAACATCTAGTTTAGTTCTATGTTCTATAACATCTAGTTTAGTTCAATGTTCTATAACATCTAGTTTAGTTCAATGTTCTATAACATCTAGTTTAGTTCAATGTTCTATAACATCTAGTTTAGTTCAATGTTCTATAACATCTAGTTTATTTCTATGTTCTATAACATCTAGTTTAGTTCAATGTTCTAAAACATCTAGTTTATTTCTATGTTCTATAACATCTAGTTTATTTCTATGTTCTATAACATCTAGTTTAGTCGAATGTTCTATAACATCTAGTTTATTTCTATGTTCTATAACATCTAGTTTAGTTCAATGTTCTATAACATCTAGTTTATTTCTATGTTCTATAACATCTAGTTTAGTTCAATGTTCTATAACATCTAGTTTAGTTCAATGTTCTATAACATCCAGTGGTGTATTTAGGCATGTTCCACATGTCCCACACAAAAGGTGCCCCCACACATAACCATAATACATTTTCTAGTGACATCACCATTCTTTCGTTGAAAATGTAAAATATATTCTTTTAGATCTATTCACCTACAATTTTAAGCGCTCCAGTCCAACCAAGCTAAGCGCAACAAAAAATTTATTTATGATTTTACAGAATGTAGCATTAATTAACCTCACTTTTCTGAAGTATGTGAAAGGCAGTACGTGGCCACGGGGACCCCCACATAAATTTGGGAACAGGGCCCCCACAACCCTAAATATGTCCCTGATAACATCTAGTTTAGTCCAATATGCAATAATATCTAGTTTAGTCCAATATGCAATAATATATAGTTTAGTCCAATGTTCTATAACATCTAGTTTTATTCAATGTTCTATAATAGCTAGTTTAGTTCCAGGTTCTATAGCATCTAGTTTGAATTAAAGTTCTTTTATAGCTAGATTATGTCAATGTTCCATAACATCTAGTCTATAGTCCAATATTCTATTATAGATAGTTTACTCCAATGTTACAATGCAATTTGTAGACAACATTACATTGGTGTTTCTTGTCTTCTTTTGACTCTGATAACTAACAACCAATCAATTTGTGAGACGAGAAAAAGGCAACAGTCGGATTGGTTGAACTTGTGCAATCTGTTCATCCAATCAGATTGACCTTGAGGGTTGTGTCAGTAAGAGTATAGTCTGAGCTATACATAATTATTATTGTGTGCACATATAATATATTTCTTATGTATTTGTTTAATACATCCATATTTAAAAACTAAGAGAACACACAATTCATGTATGATGATATCATACAAAGTTCTTTGTCAATGACATATAGAAAGAAGAATTCTAAGTTATATTTATATTACATGAAAAAAACAATAACTAGAAAACTTAAGGAATCTAGTATTTCAGAAAATAAAATGTTAAAATATACATCAGACAATTATTTAAATTTGTTTGTTAAAGAACTTGAAAAAAAGCTCTTCTATTACTTGAGTGTATGTCCTTACAAACATGTCCTGCTCATCTATTACTTGAGTGTATGTCCCTACAAACATGTCCTGCTCATCTATTACTTGAGTGTATGTCCTTACAAACATGTCCTGCTCATCTATTACTTGAGTGTATGTCCTTACAAACATGTCCTGCTCATCTATTACTTGAGTGTATGTCCTTACAAACATGTCCTGCTCATCTATTACTTGAGTGTATGTCCTTACAAACATGTCCTGTTCATCTATTACTTGAGTGTATGTCCTTACAAACATGTCCTGCTCATCTATTACTTGAGTGTATGTCCTTACAAACATGTCCTGTTCATCTATTACTTGAGTGTATGTCCTTACAAACATGTCCTGTTCATCTATTACTTGAGTGTATGTCCTTACAAACATGTCCTGTTCATATATTACTTGAGTGTATGTCATTACAAACATGTCCTGCTCATCTATTACTTGAGTGTATGTCCTTACAAACATGTCCTGCTCATCTATTACTTGAGTGTATGTCCTTACAAACATGTCCTGTTAATCTATTACTTGAGTGTATGTCCTTACAAACATGTCCTGCTCATCTATTACTTGAGTGTATGTCCTTACACACATGTCCTGCTCATCTATTACTTGAGTGTATGTCCTTACAAACATGTCCTGCTCATCTATTACTTGAGTGTATGTCCTTACAAACATGTCCTACTCATCTATTACTTGAGTGTATGTCCTTACACACATGTCCTGCTCATCTATTACTTGAGTGTAATTCCTTACACACATGTCCTGCTCATCTATTACTTGAGTGTAAGTCCTTACACACATGTCCTGTTCATCTATTACTTGAGTGTATGTCCTTACACACATGTCCTGCTCATCTATTACTTGAGTGTAAGTCCTTACAAACATGTCCTGCTCATCTATTACTTGAGTGTAACTCATTATAAACATGTTCTGTTTATTTATCACTGAGTCTATTTACTACACTAACTAGTTCCGCTGTTATCATGTTGGCACTACTCCCTCCGGCTATCTAACCGGCTACTGGACATTTCCCTAAACCACGATCTAATCTAAACCGTCATCTTAAATCAGCCGTAATGACCACTGGGCTAGAAAAAGTCATTCTCCTCCATTGCTGTGATACCTGAAACTGACCTCGGGGTGTCAGTTTTCTAATTGGATAAACCAACAAGCATTCACCCGACCCTAAGTGGACACAGGAAGTAGTTGTAGTAAAGATAGTATATTATATTGTAAGAAACCTTGTAGAAATTGAGTGACGGCTGCAGGATTCATCAGAACAACATTCTTAATGAAGTTATCTTTAAATGGAGTTATCTTTCAATAAAGTGAAGCCGGCTGGTCAAGCGGTTAGTTCACCGGACTGTCTACCAAAAACCAACTGACAGGTCGCGGGTTCTTGCCCTGCCACCGATGGATCCCTGTCGCCCTGCAGGAGTTTTGGGCCTAGTGGACGTAATAATCTTCTATCTAGAAGGGACGTCTGTAAACTTATAAAATATAAGTTATCTTTCAATGCAGTTATCTTCCAATCAAGTTATTTTTCAATGAAGTTATCTTTCAATGAAATTATCTTTAAATAGAGTTATCCTTTCAATGGAGTTATCTTTCAATGAAGTTATCTTTCAATGAAGTTATCTTTCAATGAAGTTATCTTTCAATGAAGTTATCTTTCAATGAAGTTATCTTTCAATGAAGCTATCTTTCAATGAAGTTATCTTTCAATGAAGTTATCTTTCAATGAAGTTATCTTTCAATGAAGTTATCTTTCAATAAAGTTGACTTTTAATGGGGGTTCTCTTTCCTTCACACTGAATAAGGGTTAGGGAAGGGAAAGGTAGGGTTAAAGGTCAAGGCGACAGATGTCTGTGGTTAGTCATGCGTGACATTATAATTCAATGTTTTTTTTTACTTGAATGGACATTTTATTTATAGATTTCTCGTTCATTCAATTTCGGTAAAACGCTGCTGAGAAGAGGCACATCGGCTTTTGAAAATTAGAAGAAAAAAAAGTTCACTTGCTTTTGAAAAAAAAAATTCTAGAATCTTAAATGGAGAGTCAAATTCAAATGGTGCGCAAAGAATATATTTTAGAAATAAGTTTTTATTCTGGCAATTGTAAGAGATATGTTTTGTTATTGATATGCCATATACATTGTATCTTTGTAGGGTGGATGAGTTCCAATAGTTTAACAGGGTAAGAGATACACAGGAAGAAGTAATTATGTCTTTAATTGGCCACCTGATTCTTTGACTTGGCTTGTTTTTATGTTTCTTGCGATTAGGTGTGAATACTTGGCATTTAGAGCTATATACTATATCTTTTAGGAAAAATACTTTCTCTTTAGGAATAAGTACTAAATCTTTAGGTGTATATAGGTCTATTATATCTGTAGGGATATATACTATATCTTTAGGAAAATATACGATATCTTTAGGGATATAGGCCTATTTTATATTAGGGATAAATACTATATCCTTAGGGACATACACTATATTTTTAGGGATATATGCTTTATTTTAAGATTTCTATACTCTGCCTTTCGGGATATTTACTATATCTTTAGAGTTATATACTATACCTTTAGGGATATATAATATATCTTTAGATTTATATAATATACATTAGAGATAAATACTATACCTTTAGGGATATATACTTTATCTTTATAGCTATAACTATACCAAAAGAACTATATACTACTAAACATTGACAGGTATAAATGAAAGGTTTAGATAGTATAATCATCTACCGACATAATGTCAATATAAATACAAGCCCCTCCCAGACAACAACAACAAAAACACATGAAGGGAGGGTACAAACACACGAAGGGAGGGTACAAACACATGAAGGGAGGGTACAAACACATGAAGGGAGGGTACAAACACATGAAGGGAGGGTACAAACACATGAAGGGAGGGTACAAACACATGAAGAGAGGATACAAACACATGAAGGGAGGGTACAAACACATGCAGGGAGAGTACAAGCACATGAAGGGAGGGTACAAGCACATGAAGGGAGGGTACAAACACATGACGGGAGGGTACAAACACATGAAGGGAGGGTACAAACACATGAAGGGAGGGTACAAACACATGAAGGGAGTGTATAAACACATGAAGGGAGGGTACAAACACATTAAGGGAGGGTACAAACACATGAAAGGAGGGTACAAACACATGAAGGGAGGGTATGAACACATGAAGGGAGGGTACAAACACATGAAGGGAGGGTACAAACACATGAAGGGAGGGTACAAACACATGAAGGGAGGGTACAAACACATGAAGGGAGGGTACAAACACATGAAAGGAGGGTACAAACACATGAAGGGAGGGTACAAACACATGAAGGGAGGGTACAAACACATGAAGGGAGGGTACAAACAAAATGCTGGCACTGTCTATAGACACCAGGTCTGATCTTGCCTTGGCATACACCCAATAATCTGGGCCATGTTACCTTGACATTCATTTATTTACATCCATGATCTGGAGTTAGGGTTAACAGAAAACAAGTAATGCCAGGGTAGGTTGAAGTAAATGGAGAGAAACAGAAACAACTATATTATATCAACTATACCATTATATCAACTATATATTAACTATACCATAATATCAACTATACCATTATATTAACTATATATCAACTATTGCATTATATCAACTATTTATCAACTATACCATTATATCAACTATATATCAACTATAGCATTATATCAACTATATATCAACTATAGCATTATATCAACTATATATCAACAATACCATTAAATCAACTATATATCAACTATAGCATTATATCAACTATTTATCAACTATACCATTTAATCAACTATATATCAACTATACCATTATATCAACTATTTATCAACTATACCATTATATCAACTATATATCAACTATAGCATTATATCAACTATATATCAACTATAGCATTATATCAACTATATATCAACAATACCATTAAATCAACTATTTATCAACTATACCATTTAATCAACTATATATCAACTATACCATTTAATCAACTATATATCAACTATAGTAACACAAGAAGCTCAACAATTTTATATCAACTATCTATCAACAAGCTTTCTATTTCAACTTATTGATTAGAGTAACAAAATATTTGTTGTTGAAAAACAATGAGGAAATACATTAGTTTATAGTGAAATAAGAAATCAACTCTTAAGTGGATTTGGACGAAAGCCATTTTATCATGTCAACAGGTCTATGTCATTACTGGTTCCACTGTAACCGTTTGTTGATATATATTTAAAATTAAACATGCTCAATTGTTTTCTAATCGCTTCCGTTATAATCTATTCCATTCCATTATATTAAGCTTTCTAATCTGTTTCATACTAATTTATCCTATTCTAATTTTATTCCATTCTAATTTATCCCATTGTAACTTATTCCATTCTAATATATTCCATCATAATCAAATCTATTCTAATGTATTCCATTCTACTCTAGCCAATTCTAATCCTTTCAATTTCAATCTAATTTTTTATAAGATTTAATAATCATTTCTTTTCTGATCTATTCCAGTTAAATTATACTCGCGCCCAGTTTTCTCTCTCTCTCTCTCTAGAACCGTAGAATTTTGGAAAGATAATACTGATTTTTTCTCTTTTCATCGTTTTTGTTTATCTTAGCTGAGGCTTTCTGCCATCAATAGTTTTGTAGAGCTCGCTGAAAGATCACGTGTTTTATGTACACGAGTTACTCAAGCGATACCAAGTTCGACAATCCACCTTTGAAAAGTGGGTGTTCAGTTTTCTCCCTTGTGTGCACGGCATCTGGCAAGTCTACACAAGGACGCACTCACCTCTAATGCTGTTAAAAATGAGCAGAAAAAAAAAAGAAAATATTTGCGTCTATGCTAATTCTGTTTAATCTCCAGCTCAGCTCCCGTCCCTACCCCACGCCCCTACCCCGCCCAGACAGCGTGCTTAATTCCTTTTATTTGTCATTCTTATCCTTTATCCGGCTTCCCCCCCCCCTCCCCACACAGCCCAAGCCCATTCTCTCCTTTGAATTCTCAGTGGGGAGGGCATGTGGACACAAGTGGTTCTGTCATTGTTGGATTGAGACAGCACGTGGCCATGTGTTAATGTGTGTCTGTGTTCAGCTCACTGTGTTTATGTGTGTCTGTGTTCAGCTCACTGTGTTTATGTGTGTCTGTAAACAGCTCACTGTGTTTATGTAGGTCTGTGTTCAGCTCACTGTGTGTTTTAATGTGTGTATTTATTGTTGAAATGTCTAGCCCTGTGTTTGTATTTCAATGTGTATTTAAACAATCAAATGTATATTTGAATGTATTTAAATGTATATGATTGAATGTATACGTTTAAATGTCCGTTCAGAATACACTTGATTACAGATTACGCATATAAGCCACCCAGTGGGAATAAATCTAATGGGCTAATGCTTCTAATTATAGAGTATGGTCTAATTTAAATATATGCAAATTATCATCCAACTTTACCACGAAATTTTGATCGATGTAACATAAAACTTTTATTGTTGTGGAAAAGTCTACACCGACCAAAAATTCTACTCAGACCACAAAAGTCTACTCAGAGCACAAAATTCTACTCAGACCACAAAAGTATACACAGACCACAATCGTTCAAAATCGATGACATTTACATACATGATCACTTCGCTTCACTAATGGACAAAGTATGTTCTGTTATATAGTCACTAGCTATGTAGGTCAGGGTCAATTATGTTTTGCGAGAGGATTCGTATAATTGAGAGACTTAAAGTTTAATCTCCAGTCTATCAGTACTTGATGCAGATGTTGTTATGTTGGTATATTTCTACTTGTATTACAATTAATTAACTTCCCTGTGTCTTTAAATACACTACAAACGAAATATTTAGTAGGCTAATGAAACACGTTTTTAAAGTAAATTAACATTCAATAATTTTAGATCACTGGCCACATTTAGTGTTTGATTAATTGAGATTTACAATAATTCTCTCTCTCCCCCCCCCCTCCTTTTTTTTCCTCCAGATAATAATGAATTTACATCAAGTATTTTAATGACAGAAATGCACGGGAATGTTTGCGTGACTTCTGATTCCGTTGGTACTATGGTACTGTTCCAATAATCTACTTATGTACTTATACAATAAATAAAGTTAATAAATTGATCATTTTGTAATTATTAAATTTAGGCTATAAAAATTATTATTTGTATCATTATACTTATTTATATAAAGACCTATGTTAACATTAGAATTTACAGATAAATAGGCCTATTATCATAGTGAGTACTTAAACATGTTCTTTTATAATCTAGATTTACGTCAAAGTTCAAAATAAACAATTTATATTATTTATTTAACTTCTTTTTCTTCTGATAGTCTAATACTTGAATTAAAGTTACCTGGAATAGAATTCGATAAAATATTTAGCTGTAACACCCTTGACAATTAGCCTTTACAGTTTACAGTAAAACCTCCTAAACACCTAACGACACATACACAACACGCACGCACTGAAAGTAATCTATCAACACACCACCCTTTACACAGGCCTATAAGGCCGCTTAGTGAGATTCATTGAAGCGTGTCAGCCAAATCTGTTGCAGCAGTGAAAACGACTAACTCAACAAAGCCACTTCATTCTCACAATGAGCTCTGTAGAACTTGGAGTCCTGTATTCTAGAACTATCTATCTAGATTCTAAAGTACCTAGTGGCTTTGTCTATATAGAATATAGACCATTGTCAAAGAACCTGAAAACTATGACACAATTGAAACATGTGAGGTTTTGATTGTCGACATCTCCTTTTTCTAATAGTTTGTCTATTTATGTGATTGCTTAATTAAAGATGTGATAATGTTTGTCCCCAACCTGTAGACAATTTCTGTTCACTCCTCATAGTTTCACCAGTTTCCATGGCCACGGTATACTAGGTGATTGTGAGGCCAGCACTATGCACAGCCGCCTTTACTTTACCCCAACTAAGGTTAGGTACCCATCAGAGCTGGGTAGGTAGACTCAGGGACACCCTCCAGACCCGGAAGAAGATCCTAGCCTGCCCAGTATTCGAACCCGGGACCTTCAGTACGCCAGCCGAACGCTGCTTCACCAGCCCTATAAATTAGTTTGGTCCGACGGGATACTTTACTTTTTTTTTTTACTATCCTATAGTATCCCACCATGAAGACTCAAACTTTGAATAGTCACACAACAAATAATGGACATTTAATTAGTCTGTCAAGCTTATACATACATTAAAATAAAGTGTGGTCCAGTTTAAACGCACTGGTGGCTCTGTCCTGTCTATAAATAATGTTGGTACTGTTCACTGTTTAATAAAGATATTTTCCTCTTTATAAAATACATCTTTAGCTCAATCATTTTGGCCTTAATATAGACAAATTGACAGTCTACAACAGTCACTTTCTGATGGTCTCTTGTTATGGTGCATACAAGATATCAACATTGATTGGAACAATGAATATTTACTTTTGATTGGGAACATTAGAAAACTAACATCCTTTACGAATCGAAGTCCAACATCTCATTTTAATCTAGAAAGAAATCCATCATTCAATGAGAGTTGTAGTCACATTCCAAGCATCCATCTCTTCCCCCTAGTGCCATGTTGACAATAGTTATTTTGTATTAGACTCTGTTAGAAGCCAGAATTCTACTGGGAACATTTACAATCACAAATACGTTGTAGGTTTATATTATTATTGAATCGTTTAATTAATAGGTAGGGAGTTTAGCTGTTAGAATATGTGTATATATATTAATGTTTTCTTGTGTATATATATAATATGTGTGCGCGCGTGATAACACGTTTGTGTCTAACTTGTTATAAGATGGGGATATTGTCTCAAGGGATCTATATATCACTAGATGAAATAGATAATTTAGGAGTATCTGACCAGGTCCAATGCTGACAGGGGAATATAATTCCATATTTCTAAAGACAATGTGACCCAGTAGCTCCACCCTCCATTGTTTTAAATGACGTCATATAATGTCCGTCAATTCTAGTGTCCATGAAGTTTTATGCGGCACTATATGTTTGACGCCATGTGTGCCACTCAGTTTTATTGTATCAAACACATAGATCTATATCTCATGTATTGACGTATCCAACACATACATCTCATGTGTTGACGTATACAGAACATTACATCGCAAGTGTTGACGTATACACAACATTACATCTCATGAGTTGACGTATACACAACATTACATCTCATGTGTTGACGTATACAGAGCATTACATCTCATGTGTTGACGTATACACAACATTACATCTCATGTCTTGACGTGTACACAACATTACATCTCATGTCTTGACGTATACACAACATTATATCTCATGTCTTGACGTATACACAACATTATATCTCATGAGTTGACGTATACACAACATTACATCTCATGTGTTGACGTATACAGAGCATTACATCTCATGTGTTGACGTATACATAACATTACATCTCATGTGTTGACGTATACACAACATTACATCTCATGTGTTGAAGACGTATACACATTATTACATTTCATTTTTTTAAAATTCATTTCGGCTACACCATAAATATGAGGACCATACATGCAACAGTGCCCATATACATTACTGATTTATTTCCATTTCTAGTGATGAGAATATTGCTGTGTTATCAGAAAGCCTGCATGTAAACATATTATGTTATTGAAACTTTATCTCAAGTTTAAGAACAACATGATTAGAATAAACAACACCCACCAAACTGCATGTTTTGAAGGAAACATTAAAGTACTCACCACTCTTCACATTTAGCTTCACACACACCCCCTCCCCCCCTTTCCCACAAAAACAAATTCTAATTCGTTTCTAAGCACTTCACGTAAAGAGTTGATAGACTGTCTAGCATAAAAACAGCAGGCAGGAACTTTAGGTAAAATAAATGGTGAGAAACATTGGATGGCACTAAACGTGAGATTTACAATTCTAGTAGTCCTTGACATTCCACAAAGTTTGGCGGGATGCCATTCTACCTTTACGTATTACCACCTCCAAATTCTCCCCCCCCCCTCCTTTTGAGTGTGTATATAAGTGCAATGACATAAATGACCTTTTTTCACGGTAAAACTGTAATATTTTGTAAAAAAAATAGTCTGTTAAATATGAGAGTGTATAAATTACACGTATTTAAATTGTAGACTTCGAACCAATATAAATTGTTATATTTACAATCTGCCTTATTATCTAACGTGTAAATAGTCATAACAAGAGATCCATGTGAAATAAAATATATTCTAGAGTATTTATTTACATATGAAGATGGAGATTTTAAACCTTGTTACCGTTTCATTTGATGTGTGTGTATGTTGCATTTTCAGTGTGTTGTTCTGTGTGTATGTGTGTTGTTTTTGTGTTAAAACGTATATGCGATGTTCTTAGAGCGTTTTGTTGTGCTATATGATGTTCTTGTGTGATTTACTATATGCACATGTATTGCAACTAGTAAATCAAATGTAATGTACTCTTATATTTTCATTACATTATTTATAATTGAACTCTACTGTAAATATCAGTAAAAATGTCTAATTACAAAATTATGTTAAAAATATATGAAGTAAATAAAGACTAGACTAATGAGTCTAAATATAAACTATAAAACTGTCAAGCGTTAAGATGAAACAGGAAACTTGGCGTTTTCCACATTCGTTTTTATAAAATTAATTGGAAATTCCAAGTTCTATAAATAGACTAAAAGCACTCATGGAAACCCTTTCTTTCAATAAATTAACTACGTTTTACATTGGAAAGAAAGGGCTGTTTTTTTTTTATGAATGGTAGAAACGAAAATTACAATAGATTTGGTAGAAATGTTGTCCTTATTGTTATTGTCACAATAGAGTCGTTGGGACAAGTTGATGTTTTTGGATTTAAAAATCATCTTATAAAAAGTGTGTATATTGTTTTATTATAATTGCGTACCAAATGTAATGTAAAATATTTGTTAATTGTAATTGTATCTTAGCTTATATATCTTGTATCTTAGCTTATATATCTTGTATCTTAGCTTATATATCTTGTACCTTAGCTTATATATCCAATACACTCCAACTTTAACACTCCATTCAATTATCGAGTCGATGATTTTAACACTAGACTTGTTCAATTGTAGAAACTTTATCACTAGACTTGTTCAATTGTAGAAACTTTATTAAATTAACACTAGACTTGTTCAATTGTAGAAACTTTATTAAATTAACACTAGACTTGTTCAATTGTAGAAACTTTATTAAATTAACACTAGACTTGTTCAATTGTAGAAACTTTATTAAATTAACACTAGACTTGTTCAATTGTAGAAACTTTATTAAATTAACACTAGACTTGTTCAATTGTAGAAACTTTATTAAATTAACACTAGACTTGTTCAATTGTAGAAACTTTATTAAATTAACACTAGACTTGTTCAATTGTAGAAACTTTATTAAATTAACACTAGACTTGTTCAATTGTAGAAACTTTATTAAATTAACACTAGACTTGTTCAATTGTAGAAACTTTATTAAATTAACACTAGACTTGTTCAATTGTAGAAACTTTATTAAATTAACACTAGACTTGTTCAATTGTAGAAACTTTATTAAATTAACACTAGACTTGTTCAATTGTAGAAACTTTATTAAATTAACTTTAGACTTGTTCAATTGTAGAAACTTTATTAAATTAACACTAGACTTGTTCAATTGTAGAAACTTTATTAAATTAACACTAGACTTGTTCAATTGTAGAAACTTTATTAAATTAACACTAGACTTGTTCAATTGTAGAAACTTTATTAAATTAACACTAGACTTGTTCAATTGTAGAAACTTTATTAAATTAACACTAGACTTGTTCAATTGTAGAAACTTTATTAAATTAACACTAGACTTGTAAAATTGTAGAAACTTTATTAAATTAACACTAGACTTGTTCAATTGTAGAAACTTTATTAAATTAACACTAGACTTGTTCAATTGTAGAAACTTTATTAAATTAACACTAGACTTGTTCAATTGTAGAAACTTTATTAAATTAACACTAGACTTGTTCAATTGGAGAAACTTTATTCAATTAACACTAGACTTGTTCAATTGGAGAAACTTTATTCAATTAACACTAGACTTGTTCAATTGTAGAAACTTTATTAAATTAACACTAAACTTGTTCAATTGTAGAAACTTTATTAAATTAACACTAGACTTGTTCAATTGTAGAAACTTTATTAAATTAATGAATAGAAAAGTAGAATTCATTTTTTTTGGTTGAGATTTAAAAAAAATATTTTTTTAATATGGATACTAAATTAATTGTTAATGAAACAAAATTAGTTTTTTTGTGGAAGTTGTATGTTGGATGTTGTATATTTGACATTGCATGTTGGATGTTGTATATCGGATATAGTATGTTGTATGTTAGATTTTACACATTGGATGTGTAAGTACGGTTAAATGTAAATAAAAGAATTTTACAAATGTTCGTTAATTGAGTTGAAACTAAAAATGAAAAGGATCGAAAGAAATAAAACATAAACAAGTGTTTGTGGTATTTAATGTATTTATGATGGTACAGATGTTTTATTCTAGTGATGGTATTTATGATGGTACAGATGTTTTATTCTAGTGATGGTTAGCAATGGTAAGTCAATGACTCTAAAATAATTGCATGGATCAAGAGTATTATTTATTGTTTAAAGGCCACGGAAGTGTCTCTTTTAGTTTCATTTTACAGATGTGTATATTTTTCTTTTTCAGCACAGGTGAATGACATGAAAGATTTGAGCTGCAAGAATCAAGGTGACCCAGTGTAAAATGCACCACATCAACCCTTTAAGCCAACATAACTCACCACAACAAACCTTTAGTCCCACATAACTCACAGTGGGTGAATTCTATGTGAGAGCATCATTTTCAATTTTCAAAGCTATCAGTGAAACTTAGATCTTGGTTACACTACAAACTGGAATAAAAGAAATAGGTCTATCACAGACGACGTGTGTTCTTCACAAATTCTAGAACATTAAAACTCATTCAAGTTCACATCTGTATTTATATAAGGAGAAAACTACAGACAACTTCTCCAACATCTATACATACAATAAAGATGGAATTTAGAGAGATACAGACTTGTTTTCTCTTGTTTCAACTTTTTCTTGTAACAGGTAAATATTTAGATTGCTCTATATTCTAAGTTAAATGTCGCCATCTCTAAACATCATTTTGACTTTTTCTTTATACTGAATTCAGTTTTACAACAAACAGTCCAAATAAATGAAATGCTTTATTTTTTTTCCCATTCAAAACTTACATCGCCATTACTTACTTTCTCATGTCTATTCTTTTCATGACATAAACACGATATCAACATGACATTAACACGATATCAACATGACATAACAAGGTATCAACATGGCATTAACACGGTATCAACATGACATTAACACGATATCAACATGACATTAACACGATATCAACATGACATTAACACGATATCAACATGACATTAACACGATATCAACATGACATAAATACGATATCAACATGAAATTAACACGATATCAACATGACATTAACACGATATCAACATGACATTACCACGATATCAACATGACATTAACACGATATCAACATGACATTAACACGATATCAACATGAAATTACCGCGATATAAACATGACATTAACACGATATCAACATGACATTAACACGATATCAACATGACATTAACACGATATCAACATGACATTAACACGATATCAACATGACATTAACACGATATCAACATGTCATTAAAACGATATCAACATGACATTAACACGATATCAACATGACATTAACACGATATCAACATGACATTAACACGATATCAACATGACATTAACACGATATCAACATGTCATTAACACGATATCAACATGACATTAACACGATATCAACATGACATTAACACGATATCAACATGACATTAACACGATATCAACATGACATCAACATTTTAAAAAAGTATCTCTTTAAGACCACGTTGTTCCATAAGACTTATAAAATTGCGTTAACCAGTTTCAGTGGTTACGCCATACGAGGACATTGCCTGGCCAGTACAAGTCCCTTTCGCGTTTACTTTCTTTAACTATTGTCATGCTCCCATCGGAGCTGTGTAAACTCAGTGAAACTTTTCAAAATAAAATATCAAACCTCGATTAAAAACAACAGCACAATAACACTTTATTTTGTTTAAAAAAATATATTAACTGTATCTTATACATTTTGAAATCTTCATCTTATATTCATTCAATATAATTGAACATATAGAAGAATGCAATCAGATTTTTCAATATATTATGTAAGGATATACCGTACATAAACAGCATAAAAAAATAACGGTGAAGTTGAATTTAGAATCAGGAAGAGCAATAGACTGTATACAGGAGCCAATTGGAATCAAGCAATAGACTGTATACAGGAGCCAATTGGAATCAAGCAATAGACTATATAGCCTACATGAGCCAATTGGATTCAAGCAATAGACTGTATACAGGAGCCAATTGGATTCAAGCAATAAACTGTATTTGTCACTGTATACAGGAAGTCTCAAGTGGGAGGCAATTTCTTGTTGTTTTCATCTGAAGGCAACTAAATTGAATGACATTTTTTTACACTTACATTTGAACTAAATATATGGTGATATATTTTTAATAGACAAATTAAACACCATTGTTGTTTATCTGCTTTGTCTGTATGTCAGTCAGTCAGTATCCTTAACGGTGTTTTTGTATTATCATTAATTTACTTTATGTAAACGTTAGCATATAACATGTCATACTTTGTCAATTATTGCATACCTTATATACTAGACTTGTGTTTGGATGTATTTGATATTTATTCGCATAACACGTTGTTTATTTCAATTCCAGCTCTAAATTTAAAACTTTTGTCTTTTTGTTTCCTCATGTATATCATCTCCATCTATCTAACATGCCCATGAGCTATACATCATAGCCATGCTTTGAGAAAAAGTCAACAATGTAGCATTCTCATTTGGCATAAACAAACACAAGGAAAGCCATGTAATACATAACGTTAACATGGGTGAAGGTCATTGAAAACGTATTCAGTAGCCGTGGGATGCCCATGTTATAATACTTTTTTTGTTGTTATTCATATTTGTGCAGGGCGTAAATAGAATTATTTTTAACAACTGTGTTAAAGTCTAATATTAGGTAATGTCCAAGTCTATATAGGCCATTTTATTCTATCTGTGTATTATCAATGGCTCTCCTATAATAAAGCTTTCTCTTGCCCGATTCTTTATTCTGGTTATGTTTCCCTATTTATTTTCTTACTCTGCTATTTAGAGTAAAACACATTTCCTAGAAAGTAATATTTTTAAAATATTATAAGATTTGAAAATTATTCATTCAAGAAATATTTAACGAAACGAAAAATTGAAACTACATTTAAAATTTAGAAAACATTAAAAGAATCCCATTTATTTGTTAGGAAAAATCCTTACAGTAGAAACAAACTCAAGTAAAGAGTGGCTAAATAGTTGATTTTGTATTCATTCTCTTTAACGAATAAATGTTGAAAACCAACACTGTCGATTTTCACTGAAATTAATTAGGCTCTTTTTCTTACCTTATATATTTATATACATGTGTGTATATGTGTGAATTTGCGTGTGTTGTTGTCGTGTGCACAAATCTGACTAGTACATAAATAAAGCTTTTGTTGGTTATTAAAATGTGTGAGAATAAATAATGCATGCAGGTGCGAGTAGCCTTGAGAAGGAACCAAACTACACACCATTTAATGCAGGTGTGAGAAGCCTTAAGAAGCAACCAAACTACACACCATGTAATGCAGATGTGAGAAGCCTTGAGAAGCAACCAAACTACACACTATGTAATGCAGGTGTAAGAAGCCTTGAGACTGAATCAAACTACACACCATGTAACGCAGGTGTGAGAAGCCTTGAGAAGGAATCAAACGAAACACCATGTAATGCAGGTGTGAAAAGCCTTGAGAAGGAACCAAGCTTCACACCATGTAATGCAAGTGTGAGAATCCTTGAGACGGAACCAAACTACACACTATGTAATGCAGGTGAGAGTAGCCTAGAAAAGGAACCAAACTACACACCATGTAATGCAGGTGGGAGTAGCCTTGAGCAGGAACCAAACTACACACCATGTAATGCAGGTGGGAGTAGCCTTGAGCAGGAACCAATCTACACACCATGTAATGCAGGTGGGAGTAGCCTTGAGCAGGAACCAAGCTACACACAATGTAATGCAGGTGTGAGTAGCCTTGAGAAGGAGCAAAACTACACACCATGTAATGCAGGTGTGAGTAGCCTTGAGCAGGAACCAAACTACACACCATGTAATGCAGGTGTGAGTAGCCTTGAAAAGGAGCAAAACTACACACCATGCAATACAGGTGTGAGTAGCCTTGAGAAGGAACCAAACTACACACCATGTAATGCAGGTGTGAGAAGCCTTGAGAAGCAACCAAACTACACACCATGTAATGCAGGTGGGAGAAGTCTTGAGAAGGTATCATACTACACACCATGTAGTTCAGGTGGGAGAAGTCTTGAGTAGGTATCATACTACACACACTGTAATGCAGGTGGGAGAAGTCTTGAGAAGGAACCATACTACACACCATGTAGTTCAGGTGGGAGAAGTCTTGAGAAGGTATCATACTACACACCATGTAGTTCAGGTGGGAGAAGTCTTGAGATGGTATCATACTACACACCATGTAATGCAGGTGGGAGAAGTCTTGAGAAGGTATCATACTACACACCATGTAGTTCAGGTGGGAGAAGTCTTGAGTAGGTATCATACTACACACACTGTAATGCAGGTGGGAGAAGTCTTGAGAAGGAACCATACTACACACCATGTAGTTCAGGTGGGAGAAGTCTTGAGAAGGTACCATACTACACACCATGTAATGCAGGTGGGAGAAGTCTTGAGAAGGAACCAAACTACACACGATGTAATGTGCCAACAACAGCATCAACAAAATGGCTTCTTTTCTGTAAAAAAAAAAAATTACTTACAAATTGAGTTCGTTGCTTAGAGGTGAATTTAAAACTAGTGCTTTAAATGAAGCCATTGTAACATTTCTAACAAAATTATCTTCCTTTCCTGTAGGCCCATGCCTGCAGCTTTAGGATGCACATAATGATGTTAAATGTGCTGATTTAGGGTTAGATATTCTCCTTGATGAATGTGCTGTATAAATCTTAGTTAGGCTTATCATTTGAACCTAGTTTCTTTTTTAAAAAAAGATTTGTAAAGACTTTTTACACGAATGTAATATGTCTGTGTGTGGCTTGTGATTGTATAAACTGATGTTTAAAAATAACTATTTCCAACATGCCAGTGTGTCGTGATGTTTCTTAGAAAACATAAAATGCATTTTATACATTTATAAGGCTGGCTATACTAATATATCTTTATACTTTGACCACTGTAACAATTTCAATAACGTACAAGTAACATATTCTACTACAATGTTATGACTGACTAAACTAAATGTTTACACAACATTAAACGTAAAGACAAGGATGATATCTCTTACAATAAATTCATGGAAATATTAAAATATAAAGATGTCTTACAGTCACTTACATTTCAATCCATTGCTTCTTACTTACACATAGACTCGTGTTTCTTTATCTTTACACAACCTTCAGTTGTCACTGACACATATACTTGTGTTTCTTTATCTTTACATAACCTTCACGTCTTATTTACACAAATATGTTCGTTAATGTAAATTTCTACCTCAGCAACTCTATGGTGTCTCATTCAATCAAAGAAAAGAATCACCTCCAATTCACATTTTCTTTGCAATTAATCGAATTAATTGCAAGAAGCCAGAAATTGCATCGGAACCTGAGATGGGGCCTGGAAAGTAAAGGAAAGAGGACGGGGGTGGAAGGGGGAGACACATATTTCAGCTGTAAGGCAGTTTACTGATTTATTGGGATACCTTTTCTATATCTCTTATGTGTATTTCTCACTTTCTCTGCTCTAGTATCTCTTTATCACCCCCCTCCTTTTTTTTATTATTCTCTTTTTGTCTCTTATACCAATAGCAATTACACATATAGGCATACACAGAGATCTATCCATAATCAGTAAGAAGTATATACTTATCTAACCAATGAATTCTATAAGAAACAGAATACATTTTTGGTATCAAAAGCGATTAGAATCTAATACTACAATAGAAAAAGGATCATGTTTTGTATTAAAATATTAACATATGTGATGACTTCGAGGTGAATGAATGTTCATCCATGATTGTATACCTTTGTCTTGTGGCTAGTCCTGACAATGTTTGAGAAACATTTGTTTTTAATTAACTGGATAAATAATCCAACAAAACAATAATATACAAACACATTTCTTTATTAATATTTTATCTATAAGAGTGATTATTCCTTGAGGAACTCATAAAACATAAAATGAATACATTTTATTTTAGAAATGTTAATATTTCCTAATGATCCACGTATATAGTATATATTTTAGAAATGTTAATATTTCTTAATGATCCACGTATATAATATTGTTACGTCCACAATCCCCTTGTGGCCAGAGCTGTGTAGATCTTGCTGATAATTCTCGTTAGTCCTAGGGGAGACTTTAATTATTAGTATTTATGTTTCAGTATTACACGAACTCTTCTTATAGTCCTGGGCACAAATTCAGTATTTGTATTCCAACATTTCCTTTCTTGTACATTATAGTAGTAGCTAAATCTTATAGTAATGTGTACAACACCATAGAATAGTAACTTGACAAGGAAGCTTCAGTGTAACTGTTGTTGATAGTTTATTTCAGGTGGTATGTTCAATATATACAATATATCTATTATGTACAGTTAGAATAAAATAGTGCAAACACAAACGTTCTCAAAGGAACATATTTTGAAACTCTCTGTCTTTCAGACAAAACAAATCATTAAATACTATCCGAGTGGTGCAAGGGACAGACCCACTACCAGTAGGGGTGAAAATCATGGTAACATTACAAAACTCATAACAAAACGATAGGAACTTCCCCTATTAAATAATGAGTCGTTCCCAGACCCTGAGAATTTGAGATCAACACAGAATCCCAACATTACCTAGAACCTTTTGTTTTCCTACTAAACGTCCTAATATTGTGTGTAGTAAGAAAAGAGAGAGAGAGGGGAATAAACATTGCGTGTTCCAATTCTTGGAAAAACAATATACATGACACGCCCCCACCCAATGAAAGAAATAATGTACCATAATTACCCAAGTAATACTCAACATGGTACATTTTTCGTACTTAACACTATCGTTTTAACAACCATCAATCAATGGAAGATTATAAGACAATTTAAGCAAACATGGCTCACTGGCACAACTAAATTATAAAAAGTGTCACTACCCAATGGTAATTGTGATTATAACGTGATGGACAAATATTTCCCCGTTAATATTAATATTAACTAATGTCTCAACAAGTACAAATAATTCAAAAATATTCTAGTCATTCTTATTTTAACTATGTACAGTTGTGTGGATTTCCACCAAAAATTTGCAAAAAGTCTTAATCTATTTAAACAAATATAACATTGCTCAAACTCTGTCAATTTTCAACAGTTTACTTCTAATATACAAACCAAAAGATAAGTAATACGTAACTCGAATCAAACTATAGGCTACTTCCCCTTTAAATTACAGTGTCAACTTGACATTAACAGGGTTCATACCTAAGATGATGATACTTCCCCTTTTCTCAAATATGAGGAGAAAATACACTCTAGTTACGATTACTACAGTAATCTAAATATTAAAATGTAATCCACTATTATGCGTTTTTGGCAAATTTAAAAGTTTAATATAAAAGATTGTTCAGGGTTGAATGAGTGCACACCTTTAGGTACCTTTGTTTCCCTCCATTCCCGGATATATGGAATATATAACAACCTATACAACATAGTGAATATCCACTAGTTTTTCTCATTCTATTACCATGATATAACAATTTAGCAATAGATTTCCAATATTATCTATTAATTTATACCAATTAAGATTACATCTCTTTCTAAGATAAAAATTGTACATATTATTATTTAGTTCCATTCATTAACTAAAATAAAACAAGATAATAAATCAACTAGCTCAAAGTTTTCCCACTTAATTGCATGTGATGACAATTACTTTTATCCATCCATATCAAGTAAATACGTGCATATGTATATATTTATTGCATCATGCATCAACATTTAAATGGAATTTCTTTTCCATAATCAAATGAATTTAAAATATATCAGAACATCAATATTATACATGATTATAAAAATTATTAATACTTTCAAAAGACTTGACTTCTGTATGATACAAGTATTCTATAGGTATTCCATAATCAAAATTCAAACGAATGATAGGTTATTATGACACATTCTTAATGAATAAATGAGATGATCTGAAAAAGAAGTATAGGGTTATTCAGTCAATCATGTAGCACCCGAGATAGAGTATCAGCTATGACCTTGTCTCTATCTTGTCGATGATACGGGGAATGGGATACCAGTCGGTCTTTGTCAAATTACTTCATTTCCCAAGGTCTCTATAAAACTGCAGTGTGTGGTCGGCTTTTGGTACCATCACACAGGGTGTAGACCATTTGCTATCACATTTTCCTCCTATGTCATCTTCTAACATATACTTTACATCTAATTTAATATGCTCAGGTCTGATGGGGTCAAATGGATGCTGTTTAATAGACCTGGCACTATTGGTCAACACTACATCGTGCTCTATTACATGTGTCCTACTGGGAACATTTGTAAACATTGACTTATTTTCATGTACCAGCTCAATAATCTTCTCCTTATCTTATACCGGAAGATGTTCTAGCCTTGTATCTAAACTCTTAAGGGCATCTGTATTATTAAGTTTACTTTCTGCAAACTTATATTCTAACCTAGATAAATCCGTCGGGACTCTAGCTAATGAAATCATGGGGACCTCCCGTGGTTTACTCTTTTCCCTGGAAACATAGGGCTTAAGTAAATTAATCTGTTTTTGTCTCCGGTCAGGAGTCTTTATCAAATAATTGACCTCGCCAAGCTTTGACTCTATCTCATAGGGTCCACTAAACTTTGCACTTAAAGGCTGATTTTGCAAAGGTAGAAACACAAGAACTTTGTCACCTGGTGCAAAAGTTCTAGCTGTAGCTTTACGGTCATAGTTCTGTCTCATACGCTCCTGCATCTGTGGAAAATGAATCTTCACATGGTTAAAAGAATGATAAAGCCTATTTTTAAATTTATCTACATATGACAAAAGTCCAATCGGTTCACTGTCCGTTAGCCAAGTTTCATGTAGAAGTTTCAACGGACCTCTGACTGAGTGTCCATACACAAGTTCGAATGGGCTAAACCCCAGGGATTCCTGAGTGGCCTCCCTTGCAGCGAACAGTACATAAGGCACACCCTTATCCCAGTCTTTCTCGTTTTCATAACAGTACTTTTTAAGCATCGATTTTAATGTCTGATGAAACCTTTCCAGAGCTCCCTGGCTCTCAGGATGATAGGCACTTGATAGCCTATGGCTTATCCCTAATTGTTCCATGACTTGTTTGAAAATGTTCGAAGTAAAGTTAGTCCCCTGGTCGGACTGTACTGTCTTCGGTAGGCCATAACGTGTAAAGAAATTTGTCAGGGCGTCTACCACCTTCACTGTTGTTATGTTCCGCAACGGAATGGCTTCCGGGAAGCGAGTGGATGAACACATGACTGTGAGCAGGTATTGAAAACCGGCTTTTGTTTTCGGCAACGGGCCCACGCAATCAATGAGTATATGACTGAATGGTTCGTCGAACGCTGGTATCGGCTGGAGTGGAGCGACAGGAATTCGTTGGTTAGGACGTCCTACCATTTGGCATACGTGGCAAGTCTTGCAGTATTGTTCGACATCTCTTCTCAGTCCTGGCCAGTAGAAGTAAGGGAGGATACGGTGGTGCGTTTTTCGGACTCCCATGTGACCAGCGAAAGGAAGATCATGCGCCATACGCAGTATATCTTGACGATAGCACTTAGGTATTACAATCTGGTGAATACTGTCCCACTCGTTTGTACCTGAGTTGAGCGGTTTCGACTTTCTCATCAACACTTCATCTTTCATGTAAAAACATTCCGCCATTGCATCTGCAGTCTTTTCATCAACAGCTTTCATTCTGAGTTGCATTATTACTTCGTCATTCAATTGTTCTTTCACCAATTTCTGCTTTGGTGACAAAATGTTATCGTTCTCTGTTGCATCACCAGTTGTTAGTTCAGCAAAGAACGTAGCACTTAAATCGATGTCAGGTGTTTCTGTTATCACTGTTTCATTCGCATGTGTGTCTTCAGAACAGACAAACACATCTTTCGTTGCACTACACGGCGTAGCAGGAGTCTTTACCGACTTCTTTTTCTGCATTGCTCTTGTCAGTGCACATGTTGGGCGTCCATTGGCAGGACGTAGGTTTTTGTCCTCCGCCATCTTTGTCTCCAACACTTTAACCATGGGCTCGACAGTGACTCTGCCGCCCATAATGTCATTTCCTAATATCATGGAAACGCCTTTGACGGGTAGTGCGCGCCACACTCCCACTACGATGTTACCTGTAAAAATATCCGACTCGAGTTTTATTCTGTGCAGTGGAGCTTCCACAGCCTCCATACTAGCACCTCTCAGCACAACAGACTCACCGGTACTGGTGGCATCTGTTAACGGCACACTGCCCTCCAGGATCACGCTGACAGCAGAACCCGTGTCACGTAATATCTGTATTTTCTTCTTGCTGAGTACATCGACTTCTGTCGACACTGTCCCCTCGTAGACAAAGGGTCGAAAATCGGATAGGTCGTCCTCTTCCGGGACTTCAGGAACCATCTGTTCCTCACGGCCTTCTGAAAGCATAATAGATTGAGTACAGCTATTCTCTTTTACCTTAGATAGACTGTTCTCAAAAACCATCGACTCCACAACTATGGGCGATGCCGGCCGCATTTCTTTTGAGTTTCTTGACCCTGTGTTGCACACTTCTTCTGTCTGCTTGCTGTCTTTCTGCACTCTGGCACAGTGTAGAATAGCACCTTGCTTCTTGGTAAGGATCCAACAATCTTTCTTCATGTGGCCCTCTTTCTTGCAATTGAAACATACCACCTTTGCTTTATTTACATCTGTCTGCTTCCTGAAATGAACTAAGTTACTATTATTATTTACACCACTCTTCTTATTATTGTTTTCACTTGTCTCTTTTGGTTTACTAGCCTCCTTGGGCTCTGGTTTGTGCACTTTGGGTTTGTCAGCATAATATGGCTTTATGCTGGCGTGAATTATGGCATAGTTATCTGCCAATCTAGCAGCTTCATGCACATCTTCAACCCCTCGGTCTGAGATGTGGGTTTTAAATATCCACTCGAATACAATCATTGAATTCCTCAAACAATATTAGGTTCTTGAGTTTATCAAACTCACTTACATTCTGTGACCTTAGCCACTGTTCTAACATTTTCTCCTTTTGTCTCAAAAAGTCTACATGAGTTTGATCATATGCCTTCTTTCTGTCTCTAAATAGCTTTCTATATTTTTCTGGTGTCAGGGAATAACTTTTGAGCACCCTATCTTTGATTACTTCATAGTCATTTATTTCATCGGGTGTTAAACTCAACACTACGTCCAATGCTTTTCCTTTGTTGAGAGTTGACCTTAACAATAAAGCCATCTTATCATCAGGGAACTGATAATCTACAGCTATCCTCTCAAAAAGCAAAAAGAAATCTTGAACATCTTCTTCTCTGAATATAGGCAAGTGTTGCTTCATTGCGCTAATATCCATACCATTGCTGTCCCTACGATGGTCAGGTCTGTTCATGCGTGCCATCTCTATCCTTTCTCTGCTTTCAATCCTAATTCTTTCATTTTCCCTTTCAATTTCAATCCTAATTCTTTCATTTTCCCTTTCAGTTTCAATCCTAATTCTTTCATTTTCCCTTTCAGTTTCCATCCTAATTCTTTCCAATTCTCTCCTTTCCATACTTTCTAATTCCATTCTCTTCATAGCTAATTGGAATTTTAGGTTTTCACTCAACCCTTCATCTTCATCATTGTTTGATGATCTAGATGACATATTTCTTACCTCGTCTCCGTGGGCAATTACCTCGCCCCCACTGGGAGCTACATAACCTTCATTGATATCGTTCTGTCCCACTTCAACTACATTAACAGTGTTCATGGCATTCTGCCCGTTCAAACATGTCATAATTTCTTTGATCAAACGATTACGATTAGGTCTTGCCTGTCCTGCCTCAATCCCAAAGGACTCAGCAAATTCTTTTAGTTCAGCAAATGACATGGCCTTAAGTTCCTCACTTGATATATTCGAAGCCATAGTATAGCGTTCGAAATATTTGTGATAGTAGAGTAGTATATATTGTATAATAAAATATAAAGTTCCAACTTACGATTTGTCCAGAAATTTGCACAATATAATATTAAACACTTCGTGGAATCTTCACACTTCCCAAGGAATAAATGCGCAAACCAGTTCTCTCCTCTTTTTAAAAAAGAATAGTTTCACAGTCCTAGAAAACGAAACACAAATATGCCGCTCTCAGTACTACTAATGTCACAAAATATTTCTAGGTCAGGAAAAATATAACTCAAATTTTCCAGACGAGATCAACACATTTTTTTCCAATCCTAGATCAGGAAAAGTAGAACTCAAATATATCGAACGAGACCACTAAATTGTGTTAATCCTAGGTCAGGAAAAGTAGAACTCAAATATACCGGGCGAGACCACCAAATTTTGTTACGTCCACAATCCCCTTGTGGCCAGAGCTGTGTAGATCTTGCTGATAATTCTCGTTAGTCCTAGGGGAGACTTTAATTATTAGTATTTATGTTTCAGTATTACACGAACTCTTCTTATAGTCCTGGGCACAAATTCAGTATTTGTATTCCAACATTTCCTTTCTTGTACATTATAGTAGTAGCTAAATCTTATAGTAATGTGTACAACACCATAGAATAGTAACTTGACAAGGAAGCTTCAGTGTAACTGTTGTTGATAGTTTATTTCAGGTGGTATGTTCAATATATACAATATATCTATTATGTACAGTTAGAATAAAATAGTGCAAACACAAACGTTCTCAAAGGAACATATTTTGAAACTCTCTGTCTTTCAGACAAAACAAATCATTAAATACTATCCGAGTGGTGCAAGGGACAGACCCACTACCAGTAGAGGTGAAAATCATGGTAACATTACAAAACTCATAACAAAACGATAGGAACTTCCCCTATTAAATAATGAGTCGTTCCCAGACCCTGAGAATTTGAGGTCAACACAGAATCCCAACATTACCTAGAACCTTTTGTTTTCCTACTAAACGTCCTAATATTGTGTGTAGTAAGAAAAGAGAGAGAGAGGGGAATAAACATTGCGTGTTCCAATTCTTGGAAAAACAATATACATGGCAATATATATTTTAGAAATGTTAATATTTCCTAATGATCCACGTATATAATATAACCAAAATAGTTCTCTAGACACGAAACTTAACATTTATCTTTTAAGGCTCTAGACTATATTCAATTAAAACAATGTTCATATTTAAAAAAAAAACACTTTCGATATTTTTTTTTGTCATTGTATAATTTTGTTTATACATAATATTTATTGAACAATTCCCTCTGTTTCTTTTTCAGTTTCTCCATTTCCTCAAATCTCCCTCCCTCCCTCCCTCTCTCTCTCTCTCTCTCTCTCTCGCTGTTTCTCTCACTTTCCCACAGTCCTCTACAGTTAATTTTGTATTGTATATCCATTGGCTGCAAACTCTAGAAATACTTTAGACTATTGTATGTAGCACAAACTAAGGAACAAACCAGGTTTTCATCTTTGCCAAAAACATTAAAAAAATAATTTCTGCATGAGTTTATTTTGGCAAATGGGGCGGGAATGGTTTTGCCTTTTTTTTTGTGTGGAAAAAAGGGGGGAGAGGGTTGTTACATGGACAAAGAATAAAGAACTCTACCAGAGTGACGCCATACACCTAACACGGAAATGCAATAGTGCTCCCCACCTGCCACCACCAGAATATCCCCTGCACCTCACACTGCACGACCGAATAAACGTTTCCCTATCGCACGCGCAACCCCTCTCCATCCATCTCTTCCACACACACACACACACTCACACACTCACACACTCACACACACTCACACACACACACTCACACACTCACACACACACACACACTCACACACACACACACATCCGTTTACCGGGTATATCTTGCACAGAACAAGGTGGGACAACTCATGCTAACAACCTATTTATCAGGAACTATAAAATTTATACTACTATTCTTAGACACCATTCCACGATCATCATTTGTTTAGAGGTTGTAGTCTTGCTGTTATATTAGTCATTAGTTAACTAAGACATCCATTAACAACTCACAAAACCTAAGACACCTATCAACAACTAAAACAACCTAAGACATCTATCAACAACTCACACAACCTAAGACATCTATCTACAACTCACACAACCTAAGACATCTATCAACAACTCACACAACCTAAGACATCTATCTACAACTCATACAACCTAAGACATCTATCTACAACTCACACAACCTAAGACATCTATCAACAACTCACACAACCTAAGACATCTATCAACAACTCACACAACCTAAGACATCTATCAACAACTCACACAACCTAAGACATCTATCTACAACTCACACAACCTAAGACATCTATCAACAGCTCACACAACCTAAGACATCTATCTACAACTCACACAACCTAAGACATCTATCAACAGCTCACACAACCTAAGACATCTATCTACAACTCACACAACCTAAGACATCTATCAACAGCTCACACAACCTAAGACATCTATCTACAACTCACACAACCTAAGACATCTATCAACAGCTCACACAACCTAAGACATCTATCAACAACTCACACAACCTAAGACATCTATCTACAACTCACACAACCTAAGACATCTATCAACAGCTCACACAACCTAAGACATCTATCAACAGCTCACACAACCAAAGACATCTATCAACATCTTACACAACCTAAGACATCTATCAACAGCTCACACGACCTAAGACATCTATCAACATCTTACACAACCTAAGACATCTATCAACAGCTCACACAACCTAAGACATCTATCAACAACTCACACAACCTAAGACATCTATCAACAGCTCACACAACCTAAAACATCTATCAACAGCTCACACAACCTAAAACATCTATCAACATCTCACACAACCTAAAACATCTATCAACATCTCACACAACCTAAGACATCTATCAACAGCTCACACAACCTAAAACATCTATCAACATCTCACACAACCTAAAACATCTATCAACAGCTCACACAACCTAAGACATCTATCAACAGCTCACACAACCTAAAACATCTATCAACAGCTCACACAACCTAAAACATCTATCAACATCTCACACAACCTAATACATCTATCAACAACTCACTCTAACTGTATGAGAAATCAAGTAGCTTATGACGAAATATACATTACAAAATAACTTCTCATTTAACTATGGGACGATGTAACTTCCAACCTGATCAGTTTCATCTTGTTTTATTTCAATGCTGTTTTAGTGACTGGTAGCTTAAAAAAGAATTAATTAGATAAACACTATATAAAAAGTAAATAAACAGAATGTAGAAGATATAGTGATTGCATGAGCTTTACAATATGTAGTTTTAAGGATGGATACATAGTCAACAGTGAGTTCTGCTTTACAATATGTAGTTGAAGGATGGATACATAGTCTACAGTGAGTTCTCTCAACTACTCTAAAGCCTGTTTAAAGCATTTGAACATTCGAATAAATATATTTTTCCCCCGCCCCCACCCCACATCAAACCAAAGTTTAATTTGTATTCAAATGAAACCAGGTGATTTTCAATAAACAAAATACAAACGTGTAACACATAGAGGCTGTAAGTTCTGCATGATTGGTTCCAATCACACGCTGAGACAACATTATAATGACATTCTTTGTGTTTCTGCAGACAGCTAAATTACATTTGGTTTTAAGGGGAATTTAATTTTTGATTAAATACAATCAAGGCATCTTTTCTTTTTTTCTTTTGTAATAATATTTTCAAAATAGTTTATTTTTAATTAAAAAAAAGTACAGTGCTCTGCCATCTTTTTCTCTATCTTTCTATCTATCCATCTAACTTTCAGTCTATCCATCAATAGACCTATTTATTGCTTTTATGTCCTTCTATCTATAAGCCTATCTATTTATCTCTCTACCTATCTTCTATCTATCGCTATATCTCTATCTATCTATCTATCTATCTATCTATCTATCTATCTATCTATCTATCCATCTATCTATCTAGCTATCAGTCTACCTACCTAACTATCTATTTATTTTTCTATCTATCTAGTACTCTGTCTAAAAATATATCTAGTTTATCTATTTATGAATTTCTTTATCTTTTTCTATCTATCTCTCTATCTATTTATCGGTCTATCCGTTCTTTTGTCAATATGTTTATCCATTTTTCAGTCTATCTGTTTATTTCACCTCCTTGTGCAATACGACCTATACATATCTTTATAAATACATACATATATGTCTTCAATAACTGATTCCAGCTGCTCCGTGTATAACTGAATGGGGAGAGAACTCACACAAAACTTGGTCTATTCTATTACTTCTAACATGTTCCCAGACTATCTCACTTCAAAGTACTTCCGGTCCTGAAGTTTCTGCCATGGGCGCTACTCAACTTTTCATGATAGTTTTCTCCCCTGTCTTGATGAGCGCTCGTTCCTAGAACTTTCCACTGGAAGGCTGTGTGGGTATTATATCCTTACCTGGGTGTCTGAAAGTAAGGGTGGGGGGCGGGAGAGGGGTACTGGCCGGGGCGGGGCGGGGGGGGGATGGGCGGACTGGAAGTAATAATACGTTCAGACTGTAAAGACCGAGGTTTATAGCGAGTGCATGCTGTTTCATTACTCCACCCCCAGTATAAGTCATAACAGTGTTTATCATACATAATTCATTTAGGCATGACCTATATATTGGTCATGTGTCTTACTATACATCTTCACTCTTTTGTCATGGTAATAATTTTTGGATTGTAGTTTATTAAAACGCGTTCTATTGTTTCATTGTAAACCTTAATAAAACATTTTCACCGAATAGTTACGTAATTATTACGTATTAGCAAACCCGCATTTCAATTATTCATTTTTATTAGATACATAAGAATTGACATCAAACTACACACGTCAATATTTTATGTACATTTCATTACGTGTAGTTCATGTACATTTCAATACGTGTAGTTCATGTACATTTCATTACGTGTAGCTTATGTACATTTCATTACGTGTAGTTCATGTACATTTCATTACGTGTAGTTCATGTACATATCATTAGGCCTACGTGTAGTTCATGTAGGCCTACATTTCATTACGTGTAGTTCCTGTACATTTCATTATGTGTAGTTCATGTACATATCATTAGGTGTAGTTCATGTAAGCTACATTTCATTACGTGTAGTTCATGTACATTTCATTACATGTAGTTTATGTATATTTCATTACGTGTAGTTCATGTACATTTCATTGCGTGTAGTTCACGTACATTTCACTGCGTGTAGTTTGTGTACATTTCACTGCGTGTAGTGTGTGTACATTTCACTGCGTGTAGTTCATATACATGGAGAATACACCACCTTTTTTTCCGAAAATTTAAATGATTGTTAAAATATGTTTTCTTTGTATTGTCTGGGTGTTTGCGAGAAAGGAAGATTGAGAGACAGGGAGATTGAGAGAAAGGGAGATTGAGAGAAAGGGAGATTGAGAGAAAGGGAGATTGAGAGAAAGGGAGATTGAGAGAAAGGGAGATTGAGAGAAAGGGAGATTGAGAGACAGGGAGATTGAGAGACAGGGAGATTGAGAGACAGGGAGATTGAGAGAAAGGAAGATTGAGAGACAGGGAGATTGAGAGACAGGGAGATTGAGAGACAGGGAGATTGAGAGACAGGGAGATTGAGAGACAGGAAGATTGAGAGACAGGGAGATTGAGAGACAGGGAGATTGAGAGACAGGGAGATTGAGAGACAGGGAGATTGAGAGACAGGGAGATGGAGAGACAGGAAGATGGAGAGACAGGAAGATTGAGAGACAGGAAGAAAGAGAACTCATGGTATAGATAATTCAATATTACAAACCTTTTTTAAAAACAAAACTAAACATTTAAAAAATAAATCTGTTACTAGTTTTTGTTTTGTGTGTGTTGGTGTGTGTGTTGGTGTGTGTGTTGGTGTGTGTGTTGGTGTGTGTGTTGGTGTGTGTGTGTATTTATAAAACTATCCTTGTATACTGAATGATTCTTTTTCTTGCATTTTGTTTTCGTCAATCAAAGAAAAAAATAAAAGAATTATATATATTGTATTTTTCTGTGAGTTTTTCTTGAACGCCTATTGGAACATAAGTGTTAATTCTATCAGCAATTTCCAGGACTTCCCACTCAAGACTGAATCTGTTCGCTGTTGTTTCTTTTCGTTAGACTTTTATTTCAGGAACATATTTTCCCCAATTGTTGATTTTTCTAAAAGGCCAAAATAATAGCTTTATTTCCAAGACATAATTACAATAACAGATGTTGATTTTTTTTTTTACAGAGAAAAATGTAGTGTAGTGTATTTAATGTAGTCACTGTAATGTATTCAATATTTTGTTCTGTAGTTTATGTAATGTAATGTACTTTATGTAGTGTAATGTAGTTTATGTAATGTCATGTAATTTATGTAATATAGAGTAATGTGTTTGCGACTAATTTGAGAAAAAAAAACGACTACTCAACTATGTATATTGTGTATGTATGCAGATTATATATGGTAATGTGTCTATATGTGTATAAATGTGCGTTAATGTACGTGTAAGTATATATATATATATATATATATGGATAATTAATTCTATAAGTTGAGAGAGTACATTGTGTGTGCGAGTTTTTTTTTGTTGTTAGATTGTATGTAGTTGCTGAACACAACTATAGCACGTATACACATACCCACCCACACACACTTACACCCACACAGTTACACACATCCACCCACACTTACACACTTACACATACACACATCCACCCACACTTACACACTTACACATACACACCCACACACACTTACACACAAACCCCAGATCGAGCGTCGCACAGCGATGGTATGACGTATTACATCTATTTTTAACCACCGCCAATTTCAATGCTAAAAATAGAGCTACAGGCTACAAGGAAATATATTGGTAATAATTTATGTTTGTAGTAGTATGGCTTCCAAAGAAAACACATTCTGTCTTTCGATCTTCTGTTTCTTCTTTGTCATAATCTTAAACTGCTCACCTAGCATTACGAACCTAGTAAATTACTTGTGAGAGATGATATCCACACCTGTAGGAAGTTGCGCCATCACTTTCTATTCCTCAACTAATCAACAGGTAATAATATTCTATTTTAAAAAAAGAAAGGCGCCACGCCAGTCACAGGGTTGAAACGTACGAGGTTACAAGAAAACAAACTATTGCCAACTTTGAATTTTTTCTTCAAGAATACTATCAATTAATGAAAGAAAAAGGAATATGTTTTTTTTGTTGTTGTTGGTATTGTCATAAGCATCTCTTTAATATCATAGAAATGATCAATTTTACAAACGAAATAGAATCTATCTTAAATAAATGAACGCGAGCTTCTATTTACATAGGAGTGTGAATGCTAGAAATATGTGAGACAATTACAATATAAATTATTTCTACAACAGAGGGAACTAGCTAGTCGAGTCTTTGATCTATCCATCTTTAGTTATAAGCTGCGCATTTTGCCCTACTTACGACAAGTGTATACCATACATGTATAAGTATAGGGTCCAGTATTTTGCCCTGTTCAATAGATTGAATGAGCTATGCTGAAAAAGAAAAAAATATGTGGACAACTTTGATGTCACCCTGGCGACTTTATGTAAAAACCTCTGTAGACTTGTCTATAATATTACATCGTGAATCTATAGAAATTTTTTATTATCCCCCAATCCAATGAATGACCACTGTCCACCAGTGACCGTTTGCAGGAGTCTTTTCTTAATCAATATTTCTCATCTGTAACAAGATTAACGGAGATCCCCGAATACACTAAGCAGGGTAGACAACCCCTACTTACACTACCGTTATTCTGCTACAATTACCTCCCCCTTCCAAGTCCCCTTACTGTAACGACTCTACCAGAATAGCTAGCCTGGCTGGCATCGGTCAAGCTGTAAGGTTAACGATTAAGCGTTTTTCTTTAAGTCGGTACTAATGTATGGCAAAACTTTGCTTTGGGAAATTGAAAGATGCGGCAAGTAGGTCACCTGGATATGGAGTTACTCCCCATTAATTCTAATCACGAGCGGGGAAAAGTTCTTTTATTTAAAACTTTAATTCTGTCCATTTCAACGACTTCATAAACCTATTGACCTATTAGTCAATATTTTTTTTTGTGAACAAGCCAATTACAATTGAACAAACGTAGTAGCGGGATGTAAAAAAAATAAGCTAAACATAAATAAAGGGAATAGTAATAGCTGCCTGTGGGATAGGCCTACTGTTAGCCTTGATTATTGTGTCTAGTATTTCAATCGGGTATATTTAATGCTATTGTTTAGAAAGGAATAGTTTAGTTTACATTATATAGATTTACTTATATTTGACATAACTTTTATTCGTTGTAGCATTGTATTGGTATTATTGGTATTCAAGTAATTGGCATAATTTGAATAGTAGTAATTATATAGTTTACATCATTCCTTAACGTTATCCACCAGTGGCGTAGCTAGGGGAGGGAGGGGTTCCAAATTCGAAAGTCCCCCCAGGCCCCTACTTGAGGGGGTCACCAAAGGAGTATCCGAATTTTTTTTCTCGTGTCATAATGTCCAATGCCAAAATGCAGGGGCCCCTAAAGAGGCCAACCCCCCCCCCCCGGGCCCCCAAATCCCTAGCAACGGCACTGTAATCGACACTTTATACTGTTCAGTAAAGAGTTATCTGATACATGTTTTATACGTGTAGCTGATATTGTATACGTTTGTTTACTTCAGCTTAATATTAATTCCGTATATTTAGTATAAGTTTACTAAAGCATTATATTAATTCCTTATATCATTCAGTATTATTGAACTTCAGCTTTATATTAATTTCTCATATTCAGTATTAGTTTGCTTCAGCTTTTTAATACTTTCTTATATTTTTCAGTATTGGCTAACTTAAGCTTTATATGAATTTCTTATATTTAGTAATAGTTTACTTTAGCTCTATATGAATTCCTTATCTTCAGTATTAGTTTACTTTAGCTTTATATTAATTTCTTACATTTAGTTTTAGTTTACTTCAAATAGTCTTCTTTATAAAGTTTAAGAAATTCAGGTTGGCTAGAAGTATTTATGTAAAAACGTGAAACAACTTTTTTTTCAAATCCTGCTGGAGTGAAGGGAGAAAAGAAATCTGGCCAAGCAGAAAGAAAGAGGACACTAATCCCACGTTCTTAAACTTACAATCGGATTAAAATGTTTTCTTAACACTGTGTAAAATATTTGCAAATTAAGGTGGAGAATTTCAGTAAAACTCTACAAAATTCCAAGGAGGTTAATTTATGAATTATATTCAGCAAAAGGGTTTTATTTTTTTAGTGTCTGTGGTAGTATGTAACACCTGTAGCGTCCCGGAAATTCCTGGTAAATATTTTGATCCCTGCAGCAGCAAAGCAGGTGAAATTTCCACATGGTGAAGTCTATACTCTAGACTCTAGACTAACATTTTGTGGCAATTTAAAACACTGCGATGAAAAATAAGTGGAGAGAGGATATTCTTTCTTTATCCAAGCTTTAGACTTTACATGGGTGGCATTTGGTAAGAAAGGGCAAACACTTTTAGAAACATTCTTTAAGGTGATCATCGAGTTATTTTATGGAGATTCTAAAAACATAGTCAAACATAAGCCATCGGAGTAATTTAAATGAACGATGAGCCGGTTGAGTAAATCATCAGTAAAAAAACAACACATTGAATTAAAGTAAAACATTGAATAAGAAATGTACAATATAAGAAATTGAAATAGACTTGTACAGAGTTAGTCAATAGTCGAGAGTCGGATAGAGTTGTATATAGCACTAGGTGAGATGAAGAAGTATCAGGCAATATATTATAGAGTGTTATACAAAAGCAGTTCCCCAGCCTTATAGTTTAAAGTTCCATTCGTTTTTTTTTCGAATGGGATACGCTGAGATTAAAATGTTTGAGATGTGAAGAGTGGCGGGCCGGGGGTGGGGGTGGGGGGGAGTGGGGGAGGTCAATCTGGGAGCACCCAGTAATGATTCACGGATAAATTGAGAAGTCTTAATAGTAAATAATTTACCTGGACAGGTGCTAACTGGCGCCAGTAGTCAGACTTGTTAGTCCCTGACAGGATTTCTTGGGAATTTCCATTTAAGTAGTTTCTTCTTACTCATTTGAAGACAACTGGAACATTTGGTCTTAGTGGAGACATTTATAGTTACTTTTATATTATAGTTTTTTAGTTATCCTTATATTACAGTTATCTTTTATTTTAGTTATCTTTATATTATGGTTATTTTGATATCGTAGTTATCTTTATCTTATGGTTCTCTTTATATTATTGTTTTCTTTACACTATAGTTATCTTTGTACTATAGTTATCTTTACACTATAATTATCTTTATACTATAGTTATCTTTATACTATGGTTATCTTTACACTATAGTTATCTTTACACTATAGTTATCTTTACACTATAGTTTTCTTTATTCTATAGTTATCTTTACACTATAGTTTTCTTTATACTATAGTTATCTTTACACTATAGTTTTCTTTATACTATAGTTATCTTTATATCATAGTTATTTTTATATCGTAGTTTTCTTTGTATTATGGTTATCTTCAAATTTTAGTTTTCTTTTTATTATAGTTATCTTTATATAATAGTTACAAGACCATTTACTTCAATCGTTCTTCCTGTTCCTACACAAAATACATATTGTATAATGAAAATTATTTTGTTCAAGGATAACAATAATAACACAAGTGACGGTTTTATTTATTAACAAAAGTTATTCACAGAATTTCTGATACACTTTAATGGTAAAAATAGATTGTTATCTTATATATTGATATAAAAACGGATAGAATGACTGATAGATAGACAGTTAGACGAACAGTTATAAAGATTAATATATATATATATATATATATATATATAGTGTATTATTTAGCTGTCAGCAAGATGAGTCTTCTAAATTCATTCCAAAGTTAACCCAGCTCTTGTTGTATGTTCATGTGGATGAAACAAATATTTATAATGTAATCTGTGGCTTGTATTTTACTGTATGTGGACCAATCAAGAAACTGCCTCTTCAGTGTCTAGCCTCAATGGGCATTTAAATGCCACTACACATCCCGCTTGCTCCTTCCAACTCGACCGATGTCTCGTTTTGTGATGAATCGAGTTAACTATGACACGTGAACGTAACTGTTTGCTTGAGCTTTGTGAGGGCCCAACGGAAAGCCCACGAGTGCTGGTCAAGCCCAAGAGAAAAAAACATGTGTATGGAGAAAACAAGAGATCATTTCTTTTTCTGCTCGTGTAGAATGAATCACGTTTTAGGAAATAACGAGAGTTTGTGTTCAATCTCAATGAAATCAATACAGTGAAGATTCAAATCATTCTTTACATAGAAATAAATAAATGATTTCTACAACAAGTCTTAAACAGCAAAACAACAACCAGCAAAACTATACATTGGCCCACTATTTACCACATGTTGAAGATTGGAATTATACGGAGGCAAATGACAAAACTTCTGTAGTGTAGAACAAATTGTATAAACATAAAAGGCTATTTAGAAAACTGTTTTATTTCAAGTTTTTTTTTCTGGAATCATTATTTGTTTTCAAGACCCTTTTTAGAGTCTTTGGGAATATCAAAATAATTGGTCGTTGTCCAATCTATTACAAAATCCAAACTATTACATTGTACAAATTATTACCTTGTCCAAACTAAACTATTACATTGTCCAAACTATTACATTGTCCAAACTATTACATTGTCCAAAATATTACATTGTTCAACCTACTACATTGTCCAAACTATTGCATTGCCATTGCCAATTTTTTTTTCAAACTATTATATTGTAGAAACTTGTGTAACCAATCAATAGATTATGTTTTTTTTTTTTGTGACTGTAGAGAAAAAGACTTTAAATGTAATTAATTAATGAAAACCTTGGAAAAGATGGGTCTTCTAAGTAAGTTACTGAAAACTAAAATACAATTTGTTGACTATACTATATATACTATACAAACATAAAAACATATAAAACATCGTAAATCCGAAATAAACCATATATAATATTATCTATGAATATGTTTGAGTGTGTATAACTGTAGTCATTAATGTGTCTTGATTCCTTTACCTCCGGCTGTCTTAATGAATGTATTAAGGAAAGAGTCAACTGACTTCTTTCTCAAACATGACTCCTGAATGTCTGCCAGTGAAGAGAAGTGGAAGAAATGAGAGGATTTAATACATTTACTTGTAAACTACACTGTCACTGATAGCTGAGGTCACGGCGAGGGCTTTTATTCTGGTCTATGTCCTAAGGGGAAACGTGTTGAACGTTCTTAAATACTTAAAATGAACCAGCACTGACAAAAACATCTACATGTCAACTGCATCTATCAAACTATCTTTCTATCAATCCATCTATATATTTATATATTTATCTATCTATCTATCTATTTATGTATTTATCTATCTATATTTCTTTTTCTTACCCATCTTTATATATCTTTATATCTATCTTTCTAGCTTTCTATTTATCTAACCATCTATCTATCTATCTATTTATCTATACATCTATCTATCTTTCTATCTGTCTCTCTATCTTCCTGTCTATCTATCTCTCTATTTATCTAACCATCTATCTATCTATCTATCCATCTATCTATCCATCTATCTCTCTATCTTTCTATCTATCTATCTATCTATCTATCTATCTATTTATCTATCCATCTATCTATCTTTCTGTCTATTTCTATCTGTCTTTCTATCTATCTATGTATCTATCTTTTATAGCTTCATATCCGTCTATCTGTGTATCTATCATACAATCTCAATAAAAATCTATCCAACTATTCTAACAGTAATATAAAAAGGTACAAAGTAAGCTCACTTATAAGGTCAGAAAAGGCAATGTAATCATGTCCAGGGTTATTCAATGACCATTTGACCATCTCAATGACCATATCTGTCCCAATGAATTATCTCTTCCATTTCCTATCTGTAATTAGTTATCTCTGGCTCAGTGTGCACAACATTTCCGTCTCCCTATTTGTTGATTATTCCCTTGGTTCAAGTGTTCAGTACTGACCAGTTTGTCAGAGAACGATAGCGCCCCCTTTTGTTTTCTCGTTGTTTAGTTATCATTTAACGCTCATCTAAAACTATTTAACCCCCTCTCCGCCCGCCCCCCCCCCGCCCCCCCCCCCGCCCGCCACAGAGCCCAAGTAAACACAATTACAGGGATATACGTTACAATAACATTATTTGTCCAGGGACCTTAATAAGCCGTATTCTCGTATTGAGAGAACAACTATTTTTATAAAGAAACATACAGAATGGCTGCATACACTTGCTACAAACACACATTGAAACATACAGAAAATATGTTTGAAAAATTAGTTTAGTATATTCAGTAATATCTAAAAACTATTATATTACTAGAAATGTAAGGTCAAGACAATCAAATTTAACCTTATAGAATATATAATAATTTACCAACAAAACATTAATTGTGTCTAAAAAGACAAACTATGCAATAATTACATGTTAATGTTTAGTTATTTGACGTTTGTTCAGCTTACGTAGGTCAGTTATTATAAATAAACCATTTACGTGTTATAGTTGATGAACTGAAAAAAGGGAGCGTATTCAAGTTAAAACTATAAATAATTATTGATATTATGATAAAGTAAATATTATGTTTTACAATTTGATATATTTACAGCGACTGTGTGTTTGCGAAAGAGAAAGAGGAGAGAGAAAGTTAAATATATATATATATATATATATATATATATTTAAAAATATATGTATATGTAGTTTATTAAATAAAAATTGAACATTATTTTTTTAATAACGCGAAATGTAAAACGTGGGCACCACTCTTACTTGAATAGAACCGGAAGTTGCCCTGATGATTTTTTGTATTGTTCGACTAATGTCTTTTAAATGTGTCTGTTGAGCTCCATCACTAAGCTATTAATATCACAGGATCGCTTAAAGACAAATTCAATTTCCGGTATCCATAACGCATCTCTCTCTCTCTCTCTCTCTCTCTCTCTCTCTCTCTCTCTCTCTCTCTCCATCTATCTATCTCTCTATCTATCTATCTATCTTTCTTTCTTGTTCTCCATCTCCATGTCACCCTCTTTCTCTCACTATATCTGTGTTTTTGACCACGTGTATGTGTGGTTAACTGTGTGCAACTGTTCCCACACTTTCCCTAACAATCCTCCCCCCCCCTTCCCGCCAGTTGTGAAAAACACACAATTATAAGTTTTTATTTTATTTATTAAAGCGTGGCGTGGCAATATTCAAACTGTAAGAAAGTGTTTAATACTGATTGCTTCCCCTGACTCCACCCTCTGAGTGTATTCAATGAAAACAGAATATGTCTACATATCAGCTTTCGCTGCACTGGAGATCGATACAAGTTATAATCATGCCTACATACTTGTGAAGCATTAGCAAGGGAAATAACCCTTCATACTTTGTGCCTTATTCATGCATGGTCTCGTTAGAAGCTGTCAATGGCACGACCTATATTTCCTCTGGACGCTGCGCAACATTCTGGCTTTTGACTCTTGGACTCTTTAGTCTAGTGACGTTGATAAGCAGACGCATTAAGTTCAAAGACATCTATGATAGAACTGACATCTTGAATTGAGAGCACTTGTCTTTCAGCATACACACATCTCTGGGATTCGGGCAAACTTGTACTTTTGTAAGATGCAGTAGGAAACTTCTAGTGATAATAATTTAATTTATATTGCAACATGTCCTTATACTTATAGATGTAAAACATAGTGCCACTAGTCCCAGATATATAGCAACATATTAGGAAGCAACAAGTTAAGATACATACATATGTACATTTATATTTAGTCACACGTTACATTTGACCTATTTCATTTGTACATTTTCCATTGTTTGAAGTTTGAAGTTTGGGATATCATAATGTTTAGTAAATAATGTTGTCACCTGAATAATATGTTGCATCAATATATAAGAAATAAATGTTTGGTTTGTGATATTAAAAGATGTTGCAATTAAATATATAAGAAATAAATGTTTGGTTTGTGATATTAAAAGATGTTGCAATTCAATATATAAGAAATAAATGTTTGGTTTGTGATATTAAAAGATGTTGCAATTCAATATATAAGAAATAAATGTTTGGTTTGTGATATTAAAAGATGTTGCAATTCAATATATAAGAAATAAATGTTTGGTTTGTGATATTAAAAGATGTTGCAATTAAATATATAAGAAATAAATGTTTGGTTTGTGATATTAAAAGATGTTGCAATTCAATATATAAGAAATAAATGTTTGGTTTGTGATATTAAAAGATGTTGCAATTCAATATATAAGAAATAAATGTTTGGTTTGTGATATTAAAAGATGTTGCAATTCAATATATAAGAAATAAATGTTTGGTTTGTGATATTAAAAGATGTTGCAATTCAATATACAAGAAATATATGTTTGGTTTGTGATATTAAAATATTTTCTTAGTGGGTCCGGTTCATCTGTTTCTGAAACATTCTCTAAGGATTTGAATTTGAATTAGCATATTTCATGTTTACACATTGACATACAACTTAATATACTTCTACATCTCTACATTATATATGGTCCACTTGTTTAACCTAGCAGTTATCTTTACTTTAACTACAATTACATTGTATACATTTTCTCTTTAATTTTTACTCCCTTTCTATTAACTCTTACTATCTTTCTGGTTGATTGCTTGTAAAACTTTGCATCAATTTTTCGACCACTTCCCGTCGTCCAATCGAGCAGCTGAAACTTGGGCAGCAGACTTGTGGCGACTAACAATACATTCTATCAAATTTTCAGTTAAAAAACTTAATTATACTATAAATATGATTTTTTTATTTTTTGTTTAACAAACACTTCATAGATAAATGGTATAAGGTTTTGTTTTACGTTGAAAGTGCCGATCCAACTTTTTATGGTTTTTGCGGGTCAAAGCTAGAAAAAAAAGGATGCGCAAAATTTTTGTGTGAAAATTCATAAGGTATGATATCACTTATATTTATTTTAATCTATCAAAATATAAATTAAATATAAACTTAGTTTACAAAGAAAGGGAGTATAATAAAAACTTTGTTTTTATGGGTTAGTTTATTTCATCTTTAAACAAATATTTTCTTTCAAAGTTTAATTGGTGTGCAAATGGCGAGATGCCATGTTGAAATCTCTTGGAGCCAGTATTAATTTCTGAGATAAGAGTTCTTAGTTGAGGTCAAGATTTTCAGATATGTCTGTCTTATACGTTATCGGAAACTGTTAGCTTTTCATGTAGGGTTGAGTGGCGTCACATCCGGTCAGATTAAAAGCAGCGAATGAATTCAGGGATGCTATATAATGAGAAGAAGAAATGTGTAGAAATAAAAGCTACGACCAAATTTATTATTATTTATTTATTATAAGTTCCTTATATCAATAAGATGTATTAACTATGTTAAATTCTTTCACTAACTAGTACTATATATTTAACGTTAAATGTCTTACGTGTATCATAACTTAGCAGAACATCGACTACAGTCTTTATTTTTATTACAGTCATAGTCAATTATTTGCTTACTTCACCAAGTATTTGACTATAGTAATCATATTTATTAATTTTTTTTTACATTTTTAAGAAACTTATTCTTTTTGTATATATTATTGAAGCTCCTTCTATAAAGAGGATTATTGCGTTTTACGCTTCACCGTGGTCTAAGTCTAGTCTTATATTTTGATAACTGTTTTAAATGATGCTGTTGCTGATTTTCCTGGCCTGTTCAAGTAACCCATTCCATGCCTGGAATTCACTTTCTTTAAATCTATTCATCTATTAGCTGTATATATTTTTCAAGCCAAAAAAGGAATTTAAAAAAAGTGTTTGAACAATATTTAAATATTACTTTAAAATCCGAAGAGGAGAAAATTTCTTGTACGATCTATTTCGCTAGGCTGAGCTTTGTCTAAAGGATGACCTTTAATGAAATGATGACCTGTTTCTGAAAGGATGACCTGTTTATGAAAGGATTACCTTTTTATGAAAGGGTCACCTGTTTATGAAAGGAGTACCTGTTTATGAAAGGATGACCTGTTTATGAAAGGATTACCTGTTTATAAAAAGGACGACCTGTTTATGAAAGGATTACCTGTTTACGAAAGGATTACCTGTTTACGAAAGGATTACCTGTTTATGAATGCATTTACACATGCTTTCAGTACAGTTGTTCAGTTCACTGTTGTATTTTGTTTCTAGCAGTCGAGACTGTTGTGTTATGATCTTTAAAGCAAATCATCACTTTGTTTGTTTCAGACGCCATTTTGTTGAGTAAGAAAAGATGTTTTATTTTGTCTCCCATTTCGACCCAAGCTGAAAGCAATATGTTGTTTGGTTGTTTTATTCTTTAAAAGATACAAAACATGGGTTAACTTTTGTTGTTGTGAAGAGAAAAAAATTGGATTATGTTTCGTTGTTATAAAAATATAAAACCCTTAGTAGTTATGGTTTTTTTAAAAGATAAGACCTGTATTAGGTTTTTTTGTTAGACAAATAGAATTCCAGGATTAGGTTTTGTTGTTATAACAAGAAAAGATTGATTTGTTATATATAAAAAAACATGGATTGAGTCGTGTTTTTATAAAGACGATACAAAACCTGGATTAGACTTCGTTCTTAAAACGATAAAAACCTTAAGAAGGAGCCCTTTTGTTATAAAGAAATCTTTGATTAGTTTTTTTTTGTAATTAGAAGATAAGTTTTACCAGTTGCTGTTTGTATGGTAAAAAAATATTTGTTGAATAAATGTATCTATTGATGCAATAAAACTAGTCCATGATCATATTGGTTAAATAAATGTATCCATTGATGCAATAAAACTAGTCCATGATCATATTGGTTAAATAAATGTATCCATTGATGCAATAAAACTAGTCCATGATCATATTGGTTGAATAAATGAATTCCATGATGCATTAAAACTAGACCATGATCACTTCTCTGTGTACTACCTCTTCATACTCTATTGCAGCCTAGCCCAAATTAATTCACCCAGTTCATTGTGTGTGTAGACTTCTGCTTTGCGACCGACCCATTAAACTGTGAACTGCCAATACTTAATAGTACATGAGTAGCATATTATAGATGTGAATCTTCATACCACACACTGTATCTTATACATGAATATAATTAATATGGAGGCGTCTCTATCCTAGAATTCTGGTTTCAATATCTCTAATGTCCGATTAATTTAAAAATATATTTTTATAGGTCTCCCTCTAGTACTTTAATAGTATCTGATTAGTAGTTGGAATATGTTAAATTATTTTCTCTAACCGGTAAATTCACTTTCGTGCCACCAGCACTGTCTATTCTCTATATTAAGAACTCTTTAAAGTGTCCATTAATACACACATATAGACATAAAGCCATAAAGCATAAGAATACCATATATTAGACTAGCATTACATACTTTCTTCATTTCCAATTGGAGAGAGGGAAAACGGGGGAAGGGGGGAGTAACGTTTACAATAATTACTTTATAATAGGGCTGTGAAAGTTCACTAGAATACACAGGAGACAATTACCTGGTGAACAGCTGCTGTTGGCTGTTTCTTGTACCGGTGGGTCGTGAGCATACCTTCCTTATTCGTACGTTTAGGTTGAAAGCCCCCACCACCCCCATACACCAACAGAATAATTAACACAATGTGACAAAAGAAGAAATGATTGTAATAAATAATTGTCCTTCTCAATTTGCCCATGAACAAAATATTGTATAGATCACTTACACATTCACATTCACTTTCAAATTTTGTTGTAAAGAATTCTTATAGGCTCCGATTGCAAAGAAATCCTGCGGCTAAAAGTATTTTAATTGCAATTCTTGTGTGCTGGATTTGTTTAAGACATTCGCCTAAACACAAATATAGTTACTCAATAATGTATACATTTGTTTATCTAATCTATTCTATATATTTAAACAGTCTATATATTTATTCTATCAATACATAGTTATTCATTCAATCATTTATTGCACATATTTTTTTTTCTATAATTCCATTTTTGTTATTTATTCTATCTATGTATTCAATTCTACAATATTAATTGCATGCATTCTTGTGAATCTGTTTGACGAATGTATTCTAAACTTACTCTATCCTTTCTATCATCCCATCTTCTCAATCTAACCTGTACTTTATTCTTCCATAGATTTAAACATTGATTGCCACTTCTGTAATTGTTTTTTTACCAACTCCTATAGCCACAGGTCAGCAACAGGTCAGCTATTGCGTGGATAAGCACGATATTTTCAATAGGACCAGAAATTAGGAGCTGGGTATGTGTGGATGGTTGGCTTAGTGATGCTGCTAAACTTTATAGATGTGTCAACAAACATTGATCTAAAAATACTTTCATTATGCACTCCAACAACATTAGATCTGTTATGCGATCTCGCTATTTTCCACAGCTGTGAAATGAATTCAATCGAGCGTGTTCATAACTGCATTCCTCTTTTATAGTTCAATCTATGCTAGTTGTTCTTTCTCTTAATACTGAGTGAGGATGAATAGCAATGCAATTACTCTCCATGAATGAACTAGGGGAAAATGACTGGGAATAGGAAAACATAAATGGGAGTGATGGGCTTAATGGTATTGTTTGATATGACGCCATCAAATGTTGTGCTGTAATTATATGTTGTTCGACATGACGCCATCAAATGCTGTGCTGTTTTAGCGTAACACCAGTGAGCTTCAGTACTATAAATAAACCTGTTTTTTTTTCTACATGTCTCAACAATGTGTACATTTTTACAGTTGTAGAGGTCCGCTTCAACTTGAGACTTAGTTTAATTTGACCTGTGTTAACCTTGGCCTGATTAGATTTACTAGAATAAATGAAATATAAAAACAGACATGCACTTGAAAGTTGGGAATTGTGTGTGTAAAACAAATACATGGTCAGTATTATCTCCATGGGAATGATCTTACAGAATGCAACCTTTATCCATTGAGGATCAATTTATGCATTTCTTTTAACAAAGGGAAACATTCGAAGAAAATGATCGTAACATTCCCCTGAAGGACAGACACGAGAAAAGCTGTTTAGAAAAACTGTACTAAGTATTTATAGACAGCATTCCGAGACTACGGAATTGTAAGTGTATAAATTGACCAACTAGCAGGAAACAAGAAAAACCTAGCTTGGTGAATGAGAGACTAACAAATGGATAGGAGTTATTTCCCTTGTCAATGTAACGGCTATGTGGGGGACTTTAATATGAATTTATAACAGACAAAAGTGCTATCGATCAATCTATAATATATTAACACTTTTTGAAAGTACTTATTCTGTATTGGTGCCAATGTGGTGTTGGGGCGAACATGAGCTTATGATAGCTAAATAGAGTTGTATTAGACTGGCTGGGGATTAAGGCAAACAATGGCAGGGTAATGTGTTGCTCCCTCACAACAAAACCAACAAATTGGTTCTCCCCTATACACCCCTCCCACACAACTATCACTGATAGCCTGCTTGTGTATTTACTTTAACTAGAAACAACTCAACCTGCTCATCTATTGGTCTGGAGCATAGGTTCTCAACCTTTTTCGGCTTACCGCCCCCTTTTACAAATTTTTTCCGCTCATCGCCCCCCCCCCCCCCCTCTGAAAGTAGACTACTTTTTTAAAACTACAATAACAATCCACAATACGCCATACCATCGCCGCTGCAGGAATTTCTTTTACCCTAAAAAGTCGTTTAATTAAAGGGAGATAATTAACCCGTTTCAGTTGAACTAATATTTCTAATATGTTTTTTTTCTTGTATAGAAATATTAATGGCTTAGAATTTTTAACTTTCAAAGGATAAAACTGTAGCTTTTTGAAAATTATACAAATATTATCTGACTAAAGATATTATATGCATATTTGTTTACATTACATTAACTACCCAATCTGTATTATTACTACGTATTTATTTCTATATTTAGATATTGTAAAAACAATTATATGTCCTAAATACATTAAATTACATCTCAGATCACTCTGAGATCGAAATATTATTAATATGAGCATATGTTAGGGTGACAGGGATCGGTCGGTGGCAGGGATAGAAACCGCGACGTGTTGGTTGACAGTCCGGTGAACCAACCACAGGACGAGGCGGGCCCCACTGACCATATTTATCTAATACTGACCCCTACTTCTTCGAAAACTCATTTAGATTCCTATTAGTATAATAATATGTAGGCCTAGTGTTGGGGATATCAGATATTTAGCAATACATGCGTTTAAATCACATTTCATTTAAAAACTAATCGATTCAAATAGTTGAGGTGTTTAAATTATATCAGGTTCTTGTACCGCCCACATACCCCTCACCGCCCCCCAATCGCCCCCGGGAACGTCAGCGCCCCCCTAAAGTCTCCCACCGCCCCCCCCCCCGAGGGGCGATATCGCCCCCGTTGAGAACCTATGGTCTGGAGGAAAGAAGAACTAAACCCATAATCTTGGTATTCTGCACATCTAGAAAACTCAAGAACCATCGGCAGATTTATCAGTAAAATGATTCAGAAATACGATGCTGTGAGTAATTGAGTTTATAAATGTACTTCTGCTGAACACAGTGAAAGCTTTCTGTAATAAAGTCTACGCCAGTAGAGTTTATCAATACACGGGATAAAAAAAGATATGTTCTACGACATATTAATTGATATCTAGTTAATTACCAGTTGACATTTCCCAACAAAAATTATAGTTTTTTTTAGAAACACTTGACTTGTGTCTACTCAAGAATGTCTCTTCATTCTCTAGCTCTGTAGCTTTGAATAAACGCTGCCTACAGAAGAGTTTCAATATTGAACATTTAACAAATGCGAATTAAATTATTTAAAATTTATTGTGTCATACATAGCAATCTTGTATAAGACAACATAAAGAAACTCACAGAGTTTTTAACATAGTCTACCAATATGCAGAGCCTTTACAAGCTAATGTGGCGCCCCAGGGCAAAAGTTTCAGCGCCGCCCCTTGGCATACTGTAACTGCTTGTTTATCGCTATATTTGCTATATTTAGACTACATTTGCCGCCCCCCTGGAAGTGCCGCCCCCGGGCATATGCTCTTCTCTGCCCTCCCCTATGTGAGGGCACTACCAATATGTAGGTATAATTGGGCATTTATTTATTTCGTACAAAATAAACTTTTCTATTTAATTTATCAATAAATCTATCTATCTTTCAATGTATCAAATTAGCTATTTATCAATCAATCAATCAGTCAATCAATCAGTCAATCAATCAGTCAATCAATCTATCAATCTATCAATCTATCAATCTATCTATCTATCAATCTATCAGTCTATCAATCTATCTAGTCTATCAATCCATCAATCCATCAATCCATCAATCCATCAATCTATCAATCTGTCAATCTATCTATTAGACTTGTTACAAAAGTTATTATTATTAATAAGGTACATTTTAAAAATCTTTCAATATTCCAATCCTTCTGTTTGTAAAAATTGACTCAACTTTATTTTTCCATCTGTGAAAGAAATAAGTCCAGGGTTATTGCTGTGTAAAGACGTGTGTGACTGTGTGTAACTATTTCTACATATTATTACATCATATTACTGTCAGTTGTTCATTGTCTATTTGGTACGATACCTTAATATCTACTATTCTATATTAGATTTTTTTTTCTAGACTTTTCCAATGATTATATTTTTAACTTAGCCACCCATTATTAAAAATAATTTTTATTTCTTCTTCTAAAGAACTGCTTGTTAATGTAAAGGTAAAGAGACGATTATAAAGCACTTTTACAAATTATTTGAACAACAAGGGCATCATTAAAGTTGGCGGCAAGTTTTTTTTTTAGATGTCGTTTAAATGTAGACGAGCCTTTCTTACTATGCCAGGGACCTTAGATTGGGCCCATCATCACTTTATAAATAGAAATAATTTTTTTTTCAACAAAAAATTATACAAATTCGTTTTTTTTTAATGTAAATATATTATTGAAAGGATACATTATTTTAAATGTATATATTAATGAAAGGATACATCATTTAAATTCGCATGTTCGAACTATTGTATTTTCACTTTTGAAATAGATTTATTTTCCAAAATGACTGCAGGAAGAACAGCTTGTGCTAGGCAGAAAGTGGCTATCAAGCGAACTAACAGGGGCAATCATTCTGACGTGGCTAATTATAGGAGAATATCATGGGCACGCGTCTAGTGCTAGGGCCTTCACTAAAGTGTTCTATACTCATGCTAGTCTGGCCAGTGATAGAGAGAGAGAGCCATGCTAACAGTATTTAAAATTTAGATTTCTAGTTTCCACAGTCAAGCACTAGGTCTATAGCACTCGCAAACAAATGAATATACAGAATGACCTTAAACGTATGAATATACACAATGACCTTATACGTATGGATATACACAATGACATTAAACGTATGAAAATACACAATGACCTTATACGTATGGATATACACAATGACCTTAAACGTATAGATATACACAATGAATTCAAACTTATGAATATACACAATGACCTTAAACGTATGGATATGCACAAAGACCTTATTAAACGTATGAATATACACAATGACCTTAAACGTATACACAATAGCCTTAAATGTATGGACGTATACAATGACCTTAAACGTGTGTATATACACAATAGCCTTAAATGTATGGATATACACAGTGACCTTAAACGTATAGTTATATACAATAGCCTTAAATGCATGGATGTATACAATGAACTTAAAGGTATGGATATACACAATGACCTTAAAAGTATGGATATACACAATGGCTAGTTTAAACCATGTATACATTGTCACATAACTTCTATCAGTCATCTATGTTGAAATGTGGTTTAAAAAAAGGTGGGTACAATGGTCACTGCATGAGCACGAAATAATTAATGTTGACAAAACAGTCTTAAGAACAAATTTAATTTCCCACCTTTCAAATTCAACTCAAAAGTTCTTGATTCAAAGTGTGGGTGTTAGGCTACTCATATGACCTACAACCTTTGATTTTTGCATACGAAGGACGAAGACAAAATGTCAAAACTTGTATTTATTGAATGAGGATTTACATTTTCAAGAACAGTAATAAAAAGCAACAATAAATTGTAATGAATGACAACTTTCATTCTATATAACAAAAAACTCATCATTAATTCTACTGAGTTATTGTAGACAGAGTTGACAATGAAGTCCTTAGATTCCTGGACAGAATTAATGATCTTCTAAGACCAAGGCTTTTACATTAACATTTTATGTGAATTGAAATTTTGAAAAATAACAAACGCATTAATATACAAAATATTGATGTACGTTCTTTGTTTCTGTTTGAAAGAAAGTTTGGAACAACTGCAATTTCAATCAGCATTGGAAATATGTTTGTTCTTGGCCAGATGATTAATAATGATAAGAAGCAGAGAGAGTATGGCTGTCCGCCTACACAATATGATGATATTTGATGAGATAAAAAAATCAATTCCAATATTTTTTAACTTAAGCTTTGTTTAAACATTGTAACGTTGCACTGTGAGGATATAAAAGTTACATATTTTAAAAAGCCAACAAAATTAAATTTAAATGTTACAGTGACATCACTTTTTGTTATCGAACCCTTCAACATTTTTTGTGAAGAATGACTCACCCGTTTTGTTTGTCTACGGCATACTAGGGGATGGTGTGGTCGTAGATACTTTGCTCACCGAATTTTAGTGTCTCTAAACCGGACGCACCATCTAGTTCTTTGGTCAGGAGGGGAGGGGGAGGGGAGAAACGTCAGAAGAGAAGTGTCCAAGACATGTCTAAGATACGCGGTATGCTAGGCATCCCCTTGGCACATTATGCACTAGGCCTACAATTTGTCCATGCTAAGAAATTCTCCTGGATCATTACCGTGTTGCACTTTCGCCTGTGGTACAAACAAATACCAGACTATAGGCTATAGACCTGGTTATCCGGACATCGGGCTTGGCGATACTGGTATATGTTGCGCCTATTCCTTTCTCCCCACCGAGCTTTGGTGGGCTCTCGCCTGTGCAATGATTATCAAATACGCAGAAAGGGACGTCCCGTGTGCGTTAGCCCACGGGTGCACTCTGAAATATCGGTAGTTTGCACACTTTGCGAGCTTTGAGGCCGATTTAAACTGCTACTGTCAAAGCATAGACTCATAGACTGAGTAAAATTAATGCATTAGACAAATATTTGATTTAAACATGTCTACATTACCGTTTTACGTGTATGTGACAGCATGTGACAGTGTGTGACAAATTGTAACAGCTGTTGACAGTCTGCGACACAAAGTGACAGCTTGCGAGAGCAGTTGACAGTAACTCATAGTATGTAACATCATAAGACAGCTATTGACAGTATATGACAACATAAGACAGCTATTGACAGTATGTAACAACATAAGATAGCTATTGACAGTATGTGACAACATAAGACAGCTATTGACAGTATGTGACAACATAAGACAGCTATTGACAGTATGTAACAGCATAAGACAGCTATTGACAGTATGTAACAACATAAGACAGCTATTGACAGTATGTGACAACATAAGACAGCTATTGACAGTATGTAACAACATAAGACAGCTATTGACAGTATGTAACAACATAAGACAGATATTGACAGTATGTGACAACATAAGACAGGTATTGACAGTATGTGACAACATAAGACAGCTATTGACAGTATGTGACAACATAAGACAGCTATTGACAGTATGTAACAACATTAGACAGCTATTGACAGTATGTGACAACATGAGACAGCAATTGACAGCTTGTGACTGCATATGAGAGTCTGTGACAGCCTTGTGACAGCGTGTGATTTCAAGTGACAGTGAACACAGATATTTCTAAGAACAACAAAAAAAAAAGTTCATAAAAACAGCAACATAATATATACTATGCTGGTGTAAGATAAAAAAACAAAGGCAACTATTGGTTATACTAAATTTTTAAATAATCTTCACATAAACTGGTGTAGAGTCTAGTTGATAGTATTACTTTCAGTGAAAAAATATAAAGCTAAGAAAAAAAAAGTCATTCTTTATTTTAGACTATAGACTGAAATATGAGAAAAGTTTCATGCGTCTAAAAATAGCCCTGGTTATTTCAAAACATTTGCTGCATTCTGTGTATAATTACAGTGTGTTGAAAGAACTAAAGTGCTGGCGGTTGCTAGCGAATAGCTTCAGTTTATATACGGTATAAATGAGAAGTAGATAAAGTGTTTAAATGTTACTTGTTGCGCAAGCGTTCCGCGCTAATACACATCCATGTTCAATATACACCAGTTCATTAAAATATATTTCCTTTATCCTAGCGAGATATTGAACTTCAACATTGATCTTTATTTTCTCATTACATAGACTTTACTCTAGTAGTAGAGTAGAACAACGTGTATACAACTGAAACAAAAAGTCGAAGCTATTTCTTTAAAACTTTGATAAAGTAAAACAAAACCAAGTATTTTATATATTGCTGCTTTTATTGTAAGTCTAATTTACTGAACTAGAAGAGATGTTTAGAGGTCATGTAAACAAAGACTCACAAGGCCAATAAAACTATCTTTAAAAAAACATTTCCTTCATCATGACAGCCTTGTCTGACCTTCACCAGACACTGCCACTGGACATTGCTCTTCTTCTTTGCTTATCGTTTTGTTTACACCTGGAGTGGGACTCTAAATGTCAAGGCCACTGAATGCCAGATCGCTAAATGAAATACGTGCCCTGACCTATATGTAGCTTGTACCTTTCTTTATTTGTCATTTAAACGTTTCCAGAAACTCAGAAATATCCTACTTTGGCAACAATACGTTCTTAACTGTTGGATTCAAACACACATTCATACTTGGTTTAGTTGGCATCAGAAACAAGTTCACTGTTTGTAGTAGTAGCTATTTAATTATCACCTATCTATAGATCTCTTCCATCTATTTATCACCTATGTACTTATCTGTCATTTACCTATCTATTTATCTATCTATGTACTTATCTGTCATTTACCTTTCTATTTATCACCTATGTACTTATCTGTCATTTACCTTTCTATTTATCACCTATGTACTTATCTGTCATTTACCTATCTATTTATCTATCTATGTACTTATCTGTCATTTACCTTTCTATTTATCACCTATGTACTTATCTGTCATTTACCTTTCTATTTATCACCTATGTACTTATCTGTCATTTACCTATCTATTTATCTATCTATGTACTTATCTGTCATTTACCTATCTATTTATCACCTATGTACTTATCTGTCATTTACCTATCTATTTATCTATCTATGTACTTATCTGTCATTTACCTATCTATTTATCTATCTATGTACTTATCTGTCATTTACCTATCTATTTATCTATCTATGTACTTATCTGTCATTTACCTATCTATTTATCTATCTATGTACTTATCTGTCATTTACCTATCTATTTATCTATCTATGTACTTATCTGTCATTTACCTATCTATTTATCACCTATGTACTTATCTGTCATTTACCTATCTATTTATCTATCTATGTACTTATCTGTCATTTACCTATCTATTTATCTATCTATGTACTTATCTGTCATTTACCTATCTATTTATCTATCTATGTACTTATCTGTCATTTACCTATCTATTTATCTATCTATGTACTTATCTGTCATTTACCTATCTATTTATCACCTATGTACTTATCTGTCATTTACCTATCTATTTATCTATCTATGTACTTATCTGTCATTTACCTATCTATTTATCTATCTATGTACTTATCTGTCATTTACCTATCTATTTATCTATCTATGTACTTATCTGTCATTTACCTATCTATTTATCACCTATGTACTTATCTGTCATTTACCTATCTATTTATCTATCTATGTACTTATCTGTCATTTACCTATCTATTTATCTATCTATGTACTTATCTGTCATTTACCTATCTATTTATCACCTATGTACTTATCTGTCATTTACCTATCTATTTATCTATCTATGTACTTATCTGTCATTTACCTATCTATTTATCTATCTATGTACTTATCTGTCATTTACCTATCTATTTATCTATCTATGTACTTATCTGTCATTTACCTATCTATTTATCACCTATGTACTTATCTGTCATTTACCTATCTATTTATCTATCTATGTACTTATCTGTCATTTACCTATCTATTTATCACCTATGTACTTATCTGTCATTTACCTATCTATTTATCACCTATGTACTTATCTGTCATTTACCTATCTATTTATCTATCTATGTACTTATCTGTCATTTACCTATCTATTTATCTATCTATGTACTTATCTGTCATTTACCTATCTATTTATCACCTATGTACTTATCTGTCATTTACCTATCTATTTATCTATCTATGTACTTATCTGTCATTTACCTATCTATTTATCTATCTATGTACTTATCTGTCATTTACCTATCTATTTATCTATCTATGTACTTATCTGTCATTTACCTATCTATTTATCACCTATGTACTTATCTGTCATTTACCTATCTATTTATCACCTATGTACTTATCTGTCATTTACCTATCTATTTATCTATCTATGTACTTATCTGTCATTTACCTATCTATTTATCTATCTATGTACTTATCTGTCATTTACCTTTCTATTTATCTATCTATGTACTTATCTGTCATTTACCTATCTATTTATCACCTATGTACTTATCTGTCATTTACCTATCTATTTATCTATCTATGTACTTATCTGTCATTTACCTTTCTATTTATCTATCTATGTACTTATCTGTCATTTACCTATCTATTTATCACCTATGTACTTATCTGTCATTTACCTATCTATTTATCACCTATGTACTTATCTGTCATTTACCTATCTATTTATCCCCTATGTACTTATCTGTCATTTACCTTTCTATTTATCTATCTATGTACTTATCTGTCATTTACCTATCTATTTATCACCTATGTACTTATCTGTCATTTACCTATCTATTTATCACCTATGTACTTATCTGTCATTTACCTATCTATTTATCCCCTATGTACTTATCTGTCATTTACCTATCTATTTATCACCTATGTACTTATCTGTCATTTACCTATCTATTTATCACCTATGTACTTATCTGTCATTTACCTATCTATTTATCACCTATGTACTTATCTGTCATTTACCTATCTATTTATCTATCTATGTACTTATCTGTCATTTACCTATCTATTTATCACCTATGTACTTATCTGTCATTTACCTATCTATTTATCCCCTATGTACTTATCTGTCATTTACCTATCTATTTATCACCTATGTACTTATCTGTCATTTACCTATCTATTTATCACCTATGTACTTATCTGTCATTTACCTATCTATTTATCACCTATGTACTTATCTGTCATTTACCTATCTATTTATCTATCTATGTACTTATCTGTCATTTACCTATCTATTTATCTATCTATGTACTTATCTGTCATTTACCTATCTATTTATCACCTATGTACTTATCTGTCATTTACCTATCTATTTATCACCTATGTACTTATCTGTCATTTACCTATCTATTTATCACCTATGTACTTATCTGTCATTTACCTATCTATTTATCTATCTATGTACTTATCTGTCATTTACCTATCTATTTATCACCTATGTACTTATCTGTCATTTACCTATCTATTTATCACCTATGTACTTATCTGTCATTTACCTATCTATTTATCACCTATGTACTTATCTGTCATTTACCTATCTATTTATCTATCTATGTACTTATCTGTCATTTACCTATCTATTTATCACCTATGTACTTATCTGTCATTTACCTATCTATTTATCTATCTATGTACTTATCTGTCATTTACCTTTCTATTTATCACCTATGTACTTATCTGTCATTTACCTTTCTATTTATCACCTATGTACCTAATCTATCTCTATATATATTTTCTTATTCGCAAACCGTATTAGTTTGAATTACTTTTTTTTATTCCAAAGCTATTTAAAAAGTATAACTCACGTGTATTTAACCAGTAGGCCTGTACCTTTTATTCGGACAGTAGTCCTACATGTTTGTTTAACCAAATTTTTTTACAACACAAAGTAAATGTTATTTTAGATTGAATGTATAGTAAACAATAGTAACCACTAGTTTAAAAAAAAAGTTTCAGTTATTCCTAAGTTTGACCAAAAGTATTTCACGTCAATCTTTATAATTATTATGAATTGACTTTGTTATAATGACTAAATTCCAAAGGGAGTATTTTGTTCTATACTTTAGACACATTGAATCTAATTACTCAGAGGATTAGGAGGGTTGAAATTCTATAACATTTTAACTTATTTCCATACTCTCTCCATATCTCTACTCGCTCAATTTTCCTACTCATTTTTTCCCTACTCTCTACATTTCCCTACTCTCATTTTTTCCCTACTCTATACATTTCCCTACTCTCATTTTTTCCCTACTCTATACATTTCCCTACTCTCATTTTTTCCCTACTCTATACATTTCCCTACTCTCATTTTTTCCCTACTCTATACATTTCCCTACTCTCATTTTTTCCCTACTCTATACATTTCCCTACTCTCATTTTTTCCCTACTCTCTACATTTCCCTACTCTTATTTTTTCCCTACTCTATACATTTCCCTACTCTCATTTTTTCCCTACTCTATACATTTCCCTACTCTCATTTTTTCCCTACTCTATACATTTCCCTACTCTCATTTTTTCCCTACTCTCTACATTTCCCTACTCTCATTTTTTCCCTACTCTATACATTTCCCTACTCTTATTTTTCCCTACAATCTACATTTCCCTGCTATCTCAATTACCCTTCTCTCTTCATGGCTGAATAAAATTTTCTTTAATTAACCTTTACTTCTAAGTCAGAAACTGTGAATTATTCGTAATTCGAACTAGAAACTGTTTCATATTGTCTTTTGATACGATGGTTTGTGGTTTGTATTGTGTACTTAAAACTTAAGTAAAAATTATGCTGTTTAGTTCAATGATGCCAATGTCATTCAGTAGGCCTATATTTATTAAAATGTCATTCAATAGGTCTATCTTTATTCTGTTTTCAGTATGTCTATATTTATTATAATGTCATTCAGTAGGTCTATATTTATTATAATGCCATTCAGTAGGTCTATATTTATTATAATGTATTTATAATCTATTATTCTACCTAACTCCATATCTGTCTTCATGTCCGTATCTCCAGCCATCTCAATATCTGCCTGCCTGCCTATTTATCTTTCTTTGGTAGTTAGCGAGCCGTCTATTTAGTGCATGTCTATATTTTTATATTATTATCTGTCTTCAACGTCTCAGTCTACTATATAAACTATCAGTTGGGGTGTCAAAGTTATCTCACGATTTGTTCAAGTTGTCTTGTAGTAATGGTATATAATCGACATTGTGACGCTGACAAGATCTTAAAGCTAAATAGACCGCCGCTAAGTGTTATTATCTTTTATCTACCAATGTCTAGGGTTGTTCCCCTTGTAGCTCACGTCTGCTCTGTCGACAACACAGAAAGCATGCCAGTATTTTTACTATTCATCTTTGGATGATTTATTTTCTTGAACATTTAACAAATATTTTCTTCATTCTCAGCATACAGTTTACTTTTAAAATATACCCTAAAAATAGTTGTTATAAAAATAGTTGAGTAATTAAAAAAAACAACAGTTGAATAATAATTCAACTTTCGAATTCCCGTAGCGGCGTAGCGCTGAACTAAAAAAAAACCTTTTTGATCTGCTGCTGACGGTGTTCTTTATCAAGGTTCTAGGACTGTCTAATCACTTGGTATATTTCATGTACAGGATAGATGTTATACGTTTTGGAATAATCAAGCAAAGAAGGTAGCACATTATACTAGCACTAGTATACAGACATTTACTATATAGTTGATGTTTTTCTGAATCCAGTTTGTGCATAGCAACCGTTTAATCAATATAGAACAAAGTTCAAGTATCTATGTTTAAGTCTTTCCACTTTGAATGAATACAGAACATAGAACAAGAAATCTGAACAGGCTGTACTTTGGAGAGCTTTGGAAAACTTGATACATGGAACATGGATGTGAAGCCCTAGGCAACACATTATATTTAAACGTTCAGACACATCCCCGACCCTCACCAATTCCCCAAATCAATTTTTAACTTAAAAAACAACACATTATAATATTGTTAAATACAATGTACTTCATGTTTCTTTCTTTCTTTTAAATAATCCTACGTTTATTTTATTTATAACTATAGGCAGTATAATATCGTTAGGGCATTAAGGTTTTCAATGATATTTTTACCTTATTACCTTTGTGCTTTGCTTTTTACTATATGAGTGGCACAGAGCAAAATATTCAGATGGCTAATACACAACACAAAAGAATATAAACTTTGATTTAGTCTTTATAAAATATAGTCAATACTTTAGTTATGTTTTCAGTGATATATTCATTTAGACATATAAGTCAAACTTTGTGCTATAATATTAACTTGGTTTCGTATTTCTCTTCTTACTTTGTGGTTGGCGTTGGGTTATATATTCGGAAAGATAAATACAAATGTATAAAACGATTTATACAAAAAACTTTTAAAATAAGTGTTGTTATATTTAACAGACGCACCAAATATTTTATCATACATTTACTGTCACTCCTTTTAACTTCTTAACATATGTTACAGACACTTCTAATAAAGTATATAGTTTTATTATTCACAGATGCTAGTTCTTTCTTCACTTAATATTTCCTATGTTATAAACTTTACATCTATACAGAAGATTTTGATTAATTGTAATTTGAGTGTAGTTTTTCATTTGTAAAAGAGTTTAAGTGATGTGGATGTCCTTCTTTACTTAAAGGCTAGACTGTATTCTCAACCCAACCTGTCTTTTTTTTTACTTTAAAGGTGTCTTTTCACCATAACCTGTCTTTTTTTTACTTTAAAGGTGTCTTTTCACCATAACACGTCTTTCTTTTTACTTTAAAGGTGTCTTTTCACCATAACATGTCTTTCTTTTTACTTTAAAGGTGTCTTTTCACCAAAACCTGTCTTCCTTTTTACTTTAAAGGTGTCTTTTCACCATAACCTGTCTTTCTTTTTACTTTAAAGGTGTCTTTTCACCATAACCTGTCTTTTTTTACTTTAAAGGTGTCTTTTCACCATAACTTGTCTTTCTTTTTTACTATAAAGGTGTCTTTTCACCATAACCTGTCTTTCTTTTTACTTTAAATGTGTCTTTTCACCATAACATGTCTTTCTTTTACTTTAAGAATGTCTTCTGTCTTTCTTTAGACTAGTCATTCTTCATGTCTATTACCTGACTGCCCCATGGGGTGAAAAGGTTGGTAAAGACCACTCGACATATAACAAACTACGAAGTGCTACAATTATCTACAAACTATATATAGACTTGCACAGAAAACGTTTTACCAACGATCCAGTAGACGTTGCAAGTAGAGTTCTGTATTGTTCTAGTATCCTGGTTACTGAAGTGTTGGAGACCATTGAATACAATGATGGAATTGTCTTCTTCCACTTACTAAGTTTGAATGTCAGGGATGGAATTCTGGGTAATGCAATAAGCTATAGAGAACTAATGGTTTCCAAGTGACTGACAGATTGTTAAGTGTTGACTAAAGTTTTGGTGGCCTCCCCTTTCATAGAGATTGTAATACATGGCCGTATTTAAGGGAGATAAAAAAAGATGTTTATTTGATGTAAGTGCAGCAAGGATGAAGGCTTAGAATTATATATCCTGTTTTGATATGTAAAACCTCACAGGCACCAAGAAATGATAAAAAAGATAACTAGACTATTTTTTTTTTAAAAGCTAGTTTGGGTTAATGCCTTAGTAGGCAAGCGGTAAAATGGAAACATTTAAATCTCACAATTTCTCGGCATGAAACACACTTTTTGTTTATTTAATTCAATATTTTATTATGTAAATTACTGGTTTATCGTCTAACACAATAGTTTATCTTCTTACATTATTTAAGTTAAATTGCATTAAAATAAAGAAAAATTAAAAGATAATATAAAAGATAAAAAGTGAAAATATGTTCTTTATGTTATATGCCGAAATCCACAATTTGTACAGTAACTATCTGTACAGTAACTATGTGTTACATCAATTAGGCCTTCTTCTTCTTCTTCTTCATATTACTGTTGAGACCCCGTTAGGACCGAGGAAAGAGTCCATAAATTAAATACACATAAAATAAAAAACATCACAAACAACACTTATAAACAGATGACAGAGTGTCACTTTAGACCTATTTGTGCATGAACTGATTATGGGTTGAAATGTTGTTCAAAGAAGTTAAAATATAAGGAAAGAAAGTTACTCGATAATCTAGTGGATGTAGTGGCCTACACAAGCAATCCTTAAATAAAAATCCATAAGGTTGATGAATAGAATTCAGTGTGGTATAACGCAGCCATTTATTTAGGCTTACACATGACATTACATGGGGTAAAGGGCCGGCCGTGGAGTGATAAGGAATCAGAGTAGAACGAAGGATTTTGGTGATGACAAGATGTTCTTGTTTTTAGCCACTCGGAGGAATATTCGTAACATGTTATATAGTGTTTTTTTTTATAGTCTCTTCTGTGCGTTTTTCTTTTTTTAGTTGAGCGTGGTAGCGAGGGTATCATACAGGATGTTGGCTCTTGATAAGGGTGATAACCCACCATATTACGGGTAACAGTGAGAAGGAGTTATGGGTAATGAGAAAAGAGGGTCGTCTTATCTCTAAGCTGTTCTACGAGTCTTGAGTTTGTATGTATGCCATCAAAGTCTTATCACGCCGACCAAGAGCTAGAGAGAGGAGCCTAGTCTAAATATAGATCTAGAATGACAAGGCGGTGATCTTGGGTTAAAATGAAGTTGAACCCAATGTTTTATGATTGACATTTTGGAAATAAGGGCTAAGTTTATTGGTACCGCCAGATATAAAACTAAATACGTTTCTGAATTTAAAAAAAAATCAAATGCGTGTGAGTAATATAAAAAAATAAAATACTTTAAGTATGACGTCGTGGAAGATTGGTCTTAACTCTAATTACAATTTGTAGTCTCCGTTTCCATTCTGTCTATGTCACGTAGTACAGTAGAATAAAAAACTTAAATGTCTCATTTCATCTTTTCGTTGTTTCTTTTATATTTCATTATTTCTGAAAAAAATATGTAAGGGCATACATTTTAAAATAAAACTGACGTTCTTCCTGAAAATGTGAAAAGTGCAAAGTGTAGGCAGAGTTAAGTAAAGTGTAGGCAGAGTTAAGTAAAGTGTAGGCAGAGTTGAGTAAAGAGTACACATTAGGTCTAGCTCTAGATAGAACTATCTGCAAGTCAAGTACTCACTTCTAGCTCTAGATATAACTATCTGCAAGTCAAGTACTCACTTCTAGCTCTAGATATAACTATCTGCAAGTCAAGTACTCACTTCTAGCTCTAGATATAACTATCTGCAAGTCAAGTACTCACGTCTAGCTCTAGATATAACTATCTGCAAATCAAGTACTCACTTCTAGCTCTAGATATAACTATCTGCAAGTCAAGTACTCACTTCTAGCTCTAGATAGAACTATCTGCAAGTCAAGTACTCACGTCTAGCTCTAGATATAACTATCTGCAAGTCAAGTACTCACTTCTAGCTCTAGATAGAACTATCTGCAAGTCAAGTACTCACGTCTAGCTCTAGATAGAACTATCTGCAAGTCAAGTACTCACTTCTAGCTCTAGATAGAACTATCTGCAAGTCAAGTACTCACTTTTAGCTCTAGATATAACTATCTGCAAGTCAAGTACTCACTTCTAGCTCTAGATATAACTATCTGCAAGTCAAGTACTCACTTTTAGCTCTAGATAGAACTATCTGCAAGTCAAGTACTCACTTTTAGCTCTAGATAAAACTATCTGCAAGTCAAGTACTCACTTCTAGCTCTAGATAGAACTATCTGCAAGTCAAGTACTCACTTTTAGCTCTAGATAGAACTATCTGCAAGTCAAGTACTCACTTCTAGCTCTAGATAGAACTATCTGCAAGTCAAGTACTCACTTCTAGCTCTAGATAGAACTATCTGCAAGTCAAGTACTCACTTTTAGCTCTAGATAGAACTATCTGCAAGTCAAGTACTCACGTCTAGCTCTAGATAGAACTATCTGCAAGTCAAGTACTCACGTCTAGCTCTAGATAGAACTATCTGCAAGTCAAGTACTCACGTCTAGCTCTAGATAGAACTATCTGCAAGTCAAGTACTCACTTTTAGCTCTAGATAGAACTATTTGCAAGTCAAGTATTCACTTCTAGCTCTAGATAGAACTATCTTCAAGTCAAGTACTCACTTCTAGCTCTAGATAGAACTATCTGCAAGTCAAGTACTCACTTCTAGCTCTAGATAGAACTATCTGCAAGTCAAGTACTCACTTCTAGCTCTAGATAGAACTATCTGCAAGTCAAGTACTCACGTCTAGCTCTAGATAGAACTATCTGCAAGTCAAGTACTCACGTCTAGCTCTAGATAGAACTATCTGCAAGTCAAGTACTCACTTCTAGCTCTAGATAGAACTATCTGCAAGTCAAGTACTCACTTCTAGCTCTAGATAGAACTATCTGCAAGTCAAGTACTCACTTTTAGCTCTAGATAGAACTATCTGCAAGTCAAGTACTCACTTCTAGCTCTAGATAGAACTTTCTGCAAGTCAAGTACTCACTTCTAGCTCTAGATAGAACTATCTGCAAGTCACGTACTCACTTCTAGCTCTAGATATAACTATCTGCAAGTCAAGTACTCACGTCTAGCTCTAGATAGAACTATCTGCAAGTCAAGAAATCACTTCTAGCTCTAGATAGAACTATCTGCAAGTCAAGTACTCACTTCTAGCTCTAGATAGAACTATCTGCAAGTCAAGTACTCACGTCTAGCTCTAGATAGAACTATCTGCAAGTCAAGTACTCACTTCTAGCTCTAGATAGAACTATCTGCAAGTCAAGTACTCACTTTCAGCTCTAGATAGAACTATCTGCAAGTCAAGTACTCACTTCTAGCTCTAGATAGAACTATCTGCAAGTCAAGTACTCACGTCTAGCTCTAGATAGAACTATCTGCAAGTCAAGTACTCACGTCTAGCTCTAAATAGAACTATCTGCAAGTCAAGTACTCACTTCTAGCTCTAGATATAACTATCTGCAAGTCAAGTACTCACTTCTAGTCGGTTACTTTTCATAAAAAAAATTATACGCACTCCCTTTGGCCGACTATCGCACACTTTGTATGTAGACCACAACAAATACACCCAAATCATACTGTTTTATAATATGCACACATGTACATTCACCAATGGGCCAACTTGGCCAATCTGCTTACTGCTCATGGTACATGGACTATACATAGAAAACCCAGATGTACGTAATGAAGTAATTTATGCATAAAACTTCTTACCATAAAACCATTCTTTGCCTGTCTGTCCACCCTTGCCTATCTAGATAACAGTATAGCCCCGTTTTCTCCAATGTCACAGTTTATTTACTACAACATAAATTCCCATTGTTACATAGGAGGCGAACACCATATCTGTTCGGGTTTCTTATGTTTCTACCTAGTCCATAGTTTTATCTTGTTTCACTGTGGACCTAGATCCCACACCAGGAGCGCCACTTACAAAGTCTCTAGATGTAGGCCAACAAGAAATGTTTACAAATAAACTACTTTATGATATCATGAAAAAATGTGTATAAAACAATAGATGGAGAAATACGTATTATATGTGTTTGTGGAGAAAGATTGCAGGGATATATAATATTATCAGCAATTATCAGAACAGAAATTTTATTTGCGTTAAACTCTCTATAATTCACTGCTTTTCTGTATTTAAAGAAGTAGTGTGTTTGAAAACGAACTATGTTTAAAGTGTGCTGGTCATATAACATAATATTTTCTAAACTCTGCATTGACGCATACAATTTTAGAATGTTGCTATAACTATGCAGAAATTTATATAAAGAAATGTTTCCTGTATTTATATAACTGTATAGCTATAAAAAGAAATGTTTCCTGTATTTATATAACTGTATAGCTATAAAAAAGAAATGTTTCCTGTATTTATATAACTGTATAGCTATAAAAAGAAATGTTTCCTGTATTTATATAACTGTATAGCTATAAAAAGAAATGTTTCCTGAATTTATATAACTGTATAGCTATAAAAAGAAATGTTTCCTGAATTTATATAACTGTATAGCTATAAAAAGAAATGTTTCCTGTATTTATATAACTGTATAGCTATAAAAAAGAAATGTTTCCTGTATTTATATAACTGTATAGCTATAAAAAGAAATGTTTCCTGTATTTATATAACTGTATAGCTATAAAAAGAAATGTTTCCTGAATTTATATAACTGTATAGCTATAAAAAGAAATGTTTCCTGTATTTATATAACTGTATAGCTATGAAAAGAAATCTTTCCTGAATTTATATAACTGTATAGCTATAAAAAGACATTTTCCCAGTATTAAATAACTGCATAGCTATCTATACAAAAACATGTTTCCTTTATGTATATTTCAGTTTATTCAGAGGCAACTTACAATATCCATGCTAGTGGATGCAATGGCCAAAAGCTGGAACTTACCTGTCCACAGTACCACAAGATTGCCATCAAAAGAATCTTCTATGGGGTCAAGAGTTCTAGCTGTAGTTCCACACTTCCTACATATAAGAATATCAACAGACCGGCTTCTGAAAGAAGGTCAGTTAGCACAAATTCACTTTATTAATTAAGATATTAAATAAATAAAAAATTAGAAAAGGATTTTTATATATATACTCTATGTATTTTATATATATACTCTATGTATCTTAGATATATCTTGATAACAATTTTTTTATATAAATTGTATATATTTCTTTGCCAAGTCAGAGTTAAGCGATTGACAACTCTAGACATTTGGGTATAAATTAGACTGACTTGACAGTAACATAAAAATTGAAACTAATGCTTCGTGTAATATTAGTTGAATTTTAACATTTATAAAATTGATGAAATTGTAATATGTAATATGTCAGTCTGAAGTTTCTTTGGCAAGTAATTTTTATGAATCAAATATTGTATATGAGAATTTTTTTTTTTACTTCTTGTTTAATGATACACAAAGGAAAATATACTCTTTATGATAAACATTTCATTTTCAAGCAAATATTTTTTATGCATTTGATAAAAAGTACAGAAGAAATGTTACATATTACGTTTTGGAACTAATGGGCAAATAAAAGTAAGAAATGTCAAAACAAATATAGCTTTCTCAAGTATATAAAGACAACAACAAATACTCTGCTATTCCCTAACAATACACTTTAAACAGACCAGTAAGCATTATATTAGTGCGAACATAAGCAAATATAGATGGAAATAATATTTCCATAAATACAAGCTCTATTATAATACCAAGCCCCATACACCCACACCTACTATACTATTTATACTTTGAACCAATGTTGGCAAAACATTCATTTGAAAGAACACGTGGGTGACGAGGCAGGTTTCAGCAAACTTCACCAGTGTCAGTTTATCTTATTTGTTATCAGAGTTGCTTCTCTTTCTGTCAGTCGCTTCAATGTCAACGTGACCTCAGGCGAGTGCTGCCGGACCACCCACAGAGACTGTTTGATGGATGACGAGGGCATGTATCCGACACTGAACACAAAGTGCTCAGGGTACCAGAGCTGTGTTCTGGAAGTACAGAAGATTCAAACTCGGGACAACTGCCGCATGAAGTCATACACTGACCTGATGACCATTGTGTACGACTGTATATCTGGTGAGGCTTGAACATGTATAATGAATGAATGTTCATGCGTAATGAATGAATGAACATGTGTAATAAATAAGTAAACATGCGTAATGAGTGAGTAAACATGTATAATGAATTAGTGAACATGTGTAATGAATGAGTGACCACGTGTAATGAATGAGTGAACATTTGTAATGATTTAGTGAACATGTTTACTGAATGAATGAACATGTGCAATGGATGAGTAAACATGTGTAATGAATGAGTGTACACGTGCAATGGATGAGTGAACATGTGTAATGAGTGCTCTTTGCACAAAGCCGGTCTACGTTATAGAGGTTGCCAATGGCCTTAGTATGGATAACCACCCCCTCAGGGCCTTTCAGAGTATAACAGGAAATAAAAATATACCAAAGAGTCTTAGTGCCAGGACTCACAACTGTTAGATCCCGCCACTCACTGGACAAGGTTATGAGATGGTGCCATCGAGGAGTACTGTACTATGCATGTTGTTCTGCAAAGTCTTAAAAAGTATGCCGGGATGGACATCCGATTTTTTTTTCAGAATACTGAATTGTCCGTTGCGGCGTACTAGGTCAAACCTTCGGGCAGTGCTTACTATAATGTACTATAATGTTCTATAATGTACTATAATGTAAAAATTATTGTTCATTTTGTAATCAAAGAGTAATTTGCAAGAAATTACAATCTATTTCAATTACGTTTGATTGGGGCAAGATCATCCCCATCATATCGCCCTTGCCCTACATCCAGTGCAGTGTCTTGCTATCTAAATGTAAACATTAACATCCACCTCCATTCACAGCTGGGGACATTGTAAACTTTTGCACGGACGACTCCAAGAGAGGCAAGAGTTTGTACCTGTCTAACAAAGAGTACCCATCAGCTATCAAACCACAGGCAGATCGGACAGACTGTCAGTGCATCATTAGGTCTCACCATGCACAGGTAGGTTTGCCTGGACAACAATCTACTGCATCAATATACAGGATGCAGCTCGCGGGAGATCATAGTAAATAAAGGGATTAGAAATAATCTACTGTAAACTATTTCATATCAGTATTTGTAAATAGATTACAGAGATCATAAATATGAATCTATTGACCGGCAATGGCAGGGCTACTGACAGCAAACTGAAACTCGACCAAATGATGGTGTTCCTAGAAATTCTCACAGTGTGTAAACATGTATATATGAAATAATCAAATGATTCAAATACTAATTATCTATTTATAATGAATACTTTATATATATAACATAAGTATAAAAACATTTATTTTGTTATTTTCTATTATTATATTCTTTGTTTAAGGTATAAATATTCACACAATTGATATTTTTCTTGATCTTATTCTTTGTATAGGGTATAAGTATAAACACAATTGATATTCTACTCGCTTGGGCTGATGGACCCCAGTGCCGCAGGTCTCTAACAATTCAGGATCCGATGGCTTACTCCAAAACGATTCAATGTGCCCATACCGGAAACTATGGCTTTAAGTCCATGTACAGCAGACCTGTCGATAATGTCACGTTGACTCTGACTAGTTTACCTGGTCATGGAATGGGCTTTGTGTGGCTTCAAGCTAAAGGTGTCATTTATTTTTATATCATTATGTTGTCCTCTTTACTATTATTGTAGGCTGGTAATAAAAAGACATAGGCTATTCCTCGCGATAATTGATTATGATTATGGCAATTTATATGCTATAATAAATATTTGGTTTTCTTGGGGAGCTCAGTGATTTTGAGGTTCACAACATATAAAAAAATTCATATGGATTAGACTCCGAACCTGCTATATGTTTTCTTAAACTTGGATAATAATAATGTAAATAAATTGATAAAGACATTGTGTTAAAATAAAATAAATTATTAAATGTTTTGAATAGTTTAAGTCCTGTAATTATTTTTCACTAAATATAATTGACATTAATTTTCTTTATATTTTCACTACAGACCATGACATGTATACAATTCAACCAACATATTAGTATTGCTTGAACGTCTTTAGTTACGTCACGGTGATAATCTCTGCCTTTACCGTCGCCTCAATTTTAAAATGATAACATTTTAGAAAAGGGGGACAACTACGTTTTTTTTTAAAAACACATTTTGCTTACTCCATTAACTCCCTTATTTCTTAAGCAATCCAAAATAGTTTTAATGTGTTCAACCATAGACTATAATATGCATGGACCGCTTGCTTTAGTATTTCTGCTATATGATGACTAGAAACACTGATTTTCGGAATTCCCGATTCGTTGTTTCCTTTGCACTTCCGTTTTATTGAATCGCTTCGATTTTCTCTATGAAAAATTAAAATTAAAATCGAAAGGTGTATAAAGCGGAAACATTTAAGAAACAACGAGGAGCGTAAAAGTAATACAAGATAGCCTTATTGGTTGCGCACGGAAAAAAAGTTGATATAAGCTCTAAAAATAGAGCAAGCTGTCAATCTTATTATAGTCTATGGTTCAACATTTGCCTTCAGTGGGTTGCGTTTGACATTTGACACAACAGGATGGGTCACATATTCTGGATATTTAATTAAAATTTTTTTATATCATAAATACAAATATTGTTCTTAAATACTAGAAGCTCTCTGGGGAAACCTGAATAATTTTTGGCGGGCTGCATTGTCACCGCGGGCCGCCTGTTGTACAATCCTAATCTAGAGGATACAGTTGTATTGAGTTACTGTATCCCTTTTTATCCTTCATTTGGTGAAAGATACTTTAATATTTGTAATATTGCTAATGTTTTCCAATATCCATAAATATTGAAAACAGAATGAGCTGAAAGCTGCAGAATATAATTATTAATTATCTAAGCATATCATAGTAGTTTGATTTAATGCATTTAACTTCTCTCAGCGAACGATGCTGATGGGCTAGTGGAAATATTTTGTGGCCAGTCCTTACAAGATCTTCTTAACCGACTGAGGCATCAGTCCGAATCAATGAACAGAGAAGTGACCAAAACTACTTCTGTGGTGGAGAACGTTACCATAGCAGCAGATAATGACCCTTCCCTGCGTGACTCCAACGTGACTGTAGGAGCCAGTGTGGACAATATGAATTCAGATATAGGTTAGTGTACTCATTCTTAACAGCATAATCAAGTTGTATCATACAAAGTAAAGTGTCCCCGTTAGAACAATATAATCAATTTGTATACCATTTAAAGTGTCCCCGTTAGAACAATATAATCAATTTGTATACTATAATTTAAGAGTTTGTTAAATGACCAAAATGTCGTACTATATAGAAGTAGGAGAAAGCGGGTCTAGTGTTCAAGATCAACTTGTTTATTTACTTAGGTCTTAGATACAATTTAATGTAAGATTTAATATAATTGAAGTAACTTTAAAGAGTAAGCTATAGGGTAACATGGGGTAAAACGCCCACCCAAATTAAAAAATAATAATTTAATGTTTTACTATAAAAACTAGTAATTGTAGGTTTTTTCAGACCAGCAAGACAGAAAATGTTGATTATAAAGTGTGGAAATAAAGTTGAAAACAATTTTTTTGTAATAAAAAAAAGGGGGTTTTTACCCTGCATCGACGGTAAAAGGCCCACATAGATGAGACAAAAGACCCAGCGGGTTATATTAACTTTGTCACTGTCATCACTATCACAATTTTGACACACATCAAACTGTACATCTTCTGTGCATTCTTTATGTGCCAGGTTATTACTAATGGGGCATCTGATCAACTTTTATCCTGGCTTGTTTCTGAACAATTCTTCCCCGGTAGCGGAGTATCAGATTCAGCGATTTGAACAGTAGAATCTATGTTAACTGAAGTAATGGTTTAGTTGGTTTGCTATAAAATATTAGTCAAAATAAAAGTCATGAAGTCTTCATTGTAAAAATTTACGGATTGAATATTAAAAAAAATGACCAAACTACTAAAACTCCATTTTATAGCAATGTCAACAGTGACAGTGACTGCTCGCTATCAGACTACCCATTATTAGTACAGTGATGTGTAATAGCTTCTTATTCTAGCTTGGCTCTGATTAAAACCAATTTCTCTGCAAATGCATCTGGTGTCTTTATGAAAACATAATATGTATTTCTCTTTAAAAAGCCTAACAGCTAGATATAGGCTGAGAGGGACAGTTTTTTTATTTTAATCAAATTAAATGTTCTTCCTATTTAAAAAATATATAAAATAGAGATTTTTTTCTCTTTCACTCATTATTTATTACATTGCGTATGGGCGTTTTACCCAGAACCCAGTGGGCGTTTTAGCCCTAATCAAGCTAGAATCTTTTATAAAAAAAATATCTTTGTTATGCCCATTCCATTTAACCCGTATTGATAGTTAAAATAGGCCCTACGTGTAAATGAATACTCATAATGATATTTGAAGAAAAAAAAAATATTCATAAGAAATTACTTGTTCGCTAACGAATTAAGAATATTTTAGACAAAAAAGCTGGATTGAATTTACGTAAATTTTGACATATTTGAGGGATGGTATTTTACCGTAGGGTGGGCAACTTACCCCGTGTTACCCTATGGTTACCCCATGTTTATACTTCATAGAACTATACGTTTATATTTGTTAATGTTTCAGCTGCCATAATCATTGGCATTGTAGCTGCTGCCTTTGTTCTTATTGCCATGGTGATCATTGCAGTTGCTCTACACTGTAGAAGGTAAGACGTTTTTTCTAGTAAATTTCACATCCCAATACATACTGGATTACTAGCTATATAATGAATTACTAGCTACATAATGAATTACTAGCTATGATTAAAGGTTTACTAGTTATATAATGGATTACTAGCTATATAATGGATCACTAGCTATAGTATTGATTACTAAATATAGTATTGATTACTAGATATAGTATTGATCACTAGCTATAGTATTGATTACTAGATATAGTATTGATTGCTAGATATAGTATTGATTGCTAGATAATATAGTATTGATTATTAGATATAGTATTGATTATTAGAAACTTAACAATGGATTGTGCAGGTCGAAAAAGCACAAGTGGTCAGCCATTAATTAATATCTGCAATTATATAGGCAATGTTAAATACCTCATGTCGTCTGCATGGGATAGTGTTAGGGCTGTTTAAACAATTATATTTCTCTTCAATTGTATATAGTATTGTCCTAATAGAAAGACCACAGATCTAGAATGTACATTCAGGTTTTAATGATATCAATAAAACATTTAATCAACTTTCTATGCCTGGCTCTTTACGTCTAGCTCATAGTATTGCAAATAGATCTCATTATTTTTTTTGTCAAAATATGTCTTTTATCTATAACCAAAAGCAATTGTTTGAAATTAAAGATTAATGAAAATAATAATTTCACAATGTAAAATCTAAGTAAATCTATGTTTTTTATTTTTCAAATTTACTTTCAGAACTCGAAGGGATAAATTACTAAATAAACCCCTAGAACTGTACCCTGCTGTCAACTCAGAACCATTGGATCTTTCATCTTATTGCAAATATGACTATGATGATGAACATGTCTCCTCTATAAATAGATCTACTATGAAAATGTCGGTCATGGTGGACGATGCCCATGCCATGAATCATATCCGCCCCAACGGTTTCACCACCATGTCCAGAACGCCTGAGAACCGCATTTACAGGGACCTTACGCCCAGCCCACCGCTTCCCGCGGGTATATCAACGCCCCCGCCCTTCGCCCAGAATCAGCCATTGTTGTCACAGAGGGTATACAGGGAGGTGTATTACCCTGGTGACTTATCCCTGAGATTTGTTAAACCACTGGTCAACAAGAACAGAGAAAACACGGGCAATCTGCAAGACACAGATCACTATGAGCCGCATTTACAGCATATCAACGGTCATTCAACCCTGCCGACCAACAAAAAAGCTGTGCTAATTAGCAATGGACCGAAGAGCCCACTTGGAAAACGAAGTAAGAGCGTGACTTTTTCACAACCTGTAGCCATGGTCACGCCCCTGAATACTGAGATTGATGAAACAGTGGACTTGAAGACTGAATGGTGTGACGATATGGACGACTCTAACTACGACAACCTCAGCAAGTTATCCATCCCTGGTCTGACAGACAAAGCAGACCATCCATTGCTGTCTAATAAGAGCGAGTATAAATCTTCACTGGACGCAGACCAATATGCCGTCATTGACCATGGTAAGCCGGAGGTGATCGCAATCCCCAGGTGGGAGAAAGATTACAGGGAAGAGAGCCCAGGTAGAGCCATGTCAACTTTCACAAACAGCCCGACATCACCAGATGAGCTCAAGGTGTTCCCACCTCCACCATCAGATATGAGATTCTATTCCGACTCTGATGACACAGCCTACATGTCCGACTCCTCATCAGCATTCTGGTCTCCGTCAAGGCAGATTAGCAAACCCATCATCATGCCAAAACCACAAAATGCTGAGATGTGGGAGAATGGGGTTTAAATTCACTACCGTCCTATGTAGTCTAAACACCTCTCTGTGTTCACATATTTCGTTTTTCCACATGTACATCATATAGGTGAACATGTATTGAAGCAGAAACATCCGTTATAAAAACTTTTCACTATATACTACCATAAAGTCAAGTGTTCAATATTTTGCAGATAAACAAAAACATACACACACTATTCGAGTAAAATACTATACAAGATACTATTTGACTAGACGTGGCGATAAATCAATTGTTATAACTTCTCTATTATCTGTCTCTTTGCCTTCCTCGCGTTGCCTTATATAGTCACTACCATTACATGGATCTGTATAATAGTATAACTATCATGAAGTTTCATTTCCAGAAATAGGTTGCTTATTATTGTGTTACATATCATTTTTATCTAAACATTATAACCAAATTACATTAATTTGTTTTCGTCGCTTTGTTGTACAAACCTAATGTATATTTTAATTTAGACTTTTGACACCATTGATTTAAACAGTAGATTGATTCAGATACAGATACAGATATAAACTATAAAGTTTTATTTCATTGTTTAAATGTTTGGTGCAATGTTTAATTTATCTAGATTTCTAAGCAATATTTTTTTACCATTACACTGACTTGTTTAAAATTCCGGACCTAAAAATGTTTTATTTAAATTTTTATTGTTGAAATCAGCATTATGTTACCTGGAAAAGTGGAATTTTTCAACAGCATTTCTTTATAAAGTATCAGTTTTTTTCAGAGTTGTTTTCTTTTCATAATTCTTACATGGTAAGTAAACTGAAAAGTATTTTTTAGAAAAGACTATGGTACTGGTTCTAAACAACATGGTACTGGTTTTAAACACTATGGTACTGGTTTTAAACACTACGATACTGGTTCTAAACAACATGGTACTCATTGTTTGTTCTCAAAACCAATATACTTATTGTTAGTTTTGTAAACTCTATGTTACTAAGAGCTATTTCTGAAAAACATGCTATTGATTGCTCTCTATTTTCACAGATATTATTATCTCAAGTTATTCTTATATTGTTTGAAGCTGTGTAGCTCATACATCATAGTCTTTTTGTATAAGTAATTACGTCTCATTTCTTCTTCCTTATTTCAATTTAACCCAGCAGTTCATATAATATGTATTATCATCACAATACTACATTTAATCTACTATTGTCAAGTTTCTAGGCATTGTTCGGCATACTTTTTAAACTAGTTGTTTTTTTAACCATTCTTTTTTGTTAATCAAAAGTATAACAATATATTGTCGATAACTAACTATACTATTAAAATTATGTAAAACAAATGTAATGATTTTCTGTACATTTTAACCTTCCCATTATTTGCTGAACTGGTCAGCTGATATTTTTGGTTCCATTTAATGTAAATCCGTAAAGTGTCCGTATTTATAAATTGTTAATGTATGCCTCATGATCTGCTCATAGATAATATCAGTTATCAACATCAACATCTTCGAATGTTTATTTATCAATATTTATATGTGTGCAATAATGTGTTTTTGATACCTTTTCCAATGTTTTATAACTATTCATATTTTATTAATATGCTTAACATTTCACTGACTAGAACAGCTTTTAATAAGTGCAATTTGTTTACTTGAATCATTTGTAATGTAGACATCTATTAATTAGGTTGTATGGTATTGGGTTTAACTATTGATGTTATTAAGTTATGTCTGAGTTGTTGAATTTTTAAATAATGCAAAAATGTATTCAAATTTGAGTGTCCAAACAATCACATTAAATATCGAGATAACAATATACTGATAAATACAGAGATCACAATATACTGATAAATACAGAGATCACAATATACTGATAAATACAGAGATCACAATATACCGATAAATACAGAGATCACAATATACTGATAAATACAGAGATCACAATATACTGATAAATACACAGATCACAATATACTGATAAATACAGAGATCACAATATACCGATAAATACAGAGATCACAATATACTGATAAATACAGAGATCACAATATACTGATAAATACACAGATCACAATATACTGATAAATACACAGATCACAATATACTGATAAATACAGAGATCACAATATACTGATAAATACAGAGATCACAATATACTGATAAATACAGAGATCACAATATACTGATAAATACAGAGATCACAATATACTGATAAATACAGAGATCACAATATACTGATAAATACAGAGATCACAATATACTGATAAATACAGAGATCACAATATACTGATAAATACAGAGATCACACTATATTGATAAATACAGAGATCACAATATACTGATAAATACACAGATCACAATATACTGATAAATACAGAGATCACACTATATTGATAAATACAGACATCACAATATACTGATAAATACACAGATCACAATATACTGATAAATACAGATATCACAATATACTGATAAATACAGAGATCACACTATACTGATAAATACAGAGATCACAGTATACCGATAAATACACAGATCACAATATACTGATAAATACAGATATCACAATATACTGATAAATACAGAGATCACAGTATACCGATAAATACACAGATCACAATATACTGATAAATACACAGATCACAATATACTGATAAATACAGAGATCACAGTATACCGATAAATACACAGATCACAATATGTGTATAATCTATAACTGATAGATCTTTCTATAGAAGACTAACTTAAGGCGAAGTGACCAGTTGCAGTAATATTTTTATTCATTTAATCTGAATAACATGTTAAATACATTTCATCTTAAAATGATACTCCTGAAGATATTACATTACTTGCCTACACTCATACAAATAAAGTTATTACATTACTTGCCTACACTCATACAAATAAAGTTATTACATTATTTGCCTACACGCATACAAATAAAGTTATTACATTATTTGCCTACACGCATACAAATAAAGTTATTACATTACTTGCCTACAATCATACATCTAAAGTTATTACATTATTTGCCTACACTCATACATCTAAAGTTATTACATTACTTGCCTACACTCATACATCTAAAGTTATTACATTATTTGCCTACACTCATACATCTAAAGTTATTACATTATTTGCCTACACTCATACATCTAAAGTTATTACATTACTTGCCTACAATCATACATCTAAAGTTATTACATTATTTGCCTACACTCATACATCTAAAGTTATTACATTACTTGCCTACACTCATACATCTAAAGTTATTACATTATTTGCCTACAATCATACATCTAAAGTTATTACATTATTTGCCTACAATCATACATCTAAAGTTATTACATTACTTGCCTACACTCATACATCTAAAGTTATTAAATTAGTTGCCTACATTCATACAAATAAAGTTATTACATTATTGGCCTACACGCATACAAATAATGTTATTACATTACTTGCCTACAATCATACATCTAAAGTTATTACATAATTTGCCTACACTCATACATCTAAAGTCATTACATTATTTGCCTACACGCATACAAATAAAGCTATTACATGATTTGCCTAAACTCATACATCTAAAGTTATTACATTATTTGCCTACACGCATACAAATAAAGTTATTACATGATTTGCCTACACTCATACATCTAAAATTAAAACATGATTTGCCTACATTCGTAAATATAAACAATAAATTAAACGTTATACCTACTCAAATTTCTGACTAAAATATGTCGTGTCTCACTTTTAGCCTAAATTACATTAAAGGGGGTGGATTACATATACATATACCAGCACTGGTTACACATCCAATCAGGACTGACCCCAATAAAATTTAAATTTATGAGTTATCTAATAATCTATTTATAAATTTTGCTAAGACAAATACAGATAATAAAATCTGTAGACTTTTTATATACAATATCTACTTTAAAAGCTTTTATTCTATCAACAGTCACCTAAAAATACTCACTTTTTATTATTTCACTAATTCTATGTATATAGTCAGTTTTCACTATTTCACTAATTCTATGTATATAGTCATTGCCATTCCATTTTTTATTATTCAAACATAGTTTACCTGTTCTAATTATTGGACAATCAATACTTTTCCCCATTAGCCCGCGATATTTACTTACACTTTTTAAACATTTATTGAAAACAATGTTTAATCAAACATTTTGCTCTAAGTACACTTTTAATGGGAAGTACTTTAGAATTCTTTTCTAAAGTCATATAAATAGCCTACTTAACATTTTATTTTGGCTTCACAAATAAAACATATTTAGAAAATTGTTTACGTCAAGTTATTCAATCCTAGTCAATAATATTTGTACATTTTGTTTACATGCAATCTTCAAACATAAGAAGACTGTCATCTGATATGATGTTGTATGTTGTAAAACTGTTGTATTATTTATGCAGGTCACGTGGGTTATGGTCTCATTTTCACATTTTATATTCTTTCCTTTTGTTTTGAAATGTGCATTTTATTTTTCAATGGAAAATTTTAATATGACATTAATATAACTGTATGATGTAGATCATTTTAAATGAGACAATTGTATGATTGAATGTTATAGAGATTTTTGAAAGGTGACAATGTTATAACTGAATGGCATAGTGATGTTTTAATGTGTCAATAGTAGATATATAGCTGTCTGTTAAATTTATTGAAAAACCATCCCTAATCTTTGAAGTGAATCATGGGATATAAAAGAGTCTATGCATGGTCTGTGAGCTCTATGAGCCTTCGTATGATCCAATAATCCCTGGTTTAGGAATTACTGATTTATATATAACTCATGGTCTGTGAGCTCTATGAGCCTTCGTATGATCCAATAATCCCTGGTTTAGGAATTACTGATTTATATATAACTCATGGTCTGTGAGCTCTATGAGCCTTCGTATGATCCAATAATCCCTGGTTTAGGAATTACTGATTTATATATAACTCATGGTTGAAAGATATAAAAAACAACTTTGTATTCTCTATGTATAAATGCTCAAAGCAATCGCACTATTTACTGTACTCAACATTAAGTATATTCTATCCTAAACTATGTATACAATATTATATTCTTATAATCTCTATATAACGTACTGACGAAGACCTTGCCTGCAGTTATCCCATTCTAACAAAACTTAACCCACTCTAGCGTGCAAATAATTAATTTTTAAATGACTATATATATTCCAGCTTCAGGAGTCAAGTTTCATGTAACAAGACCCGATAGTAAATTAGTATTAAAACATCTTAAGATTTTTGTTTCAAATATATCTTTAGTGATAGAATTGTGGTGGGGGTGGGAGAGGAGAGTCAAAATTAAATTCTTATTACGTTAATCTGTTATTCTTAATGTTTGATCTTTAAATTTAATTTTACAAGGGTTTGTTTCTTAATTTATAATTGTCTTAATTGAATGAACCACTTTCAATCTTCTATCAATACGTTCAGTCTATATTATATAAGAAGAACTACACGGTTTGCCAAACACGACAATGTACTTAAAGCCAAACTGCAAGTTAGTTTCGTATTCCATTATTTTTCTTAGCCAAGGTTTCAGTGTACCAGACTTTTTGGTCATCTATTTTGTTTAAAAGATTTATTCTTGAAAAATGGGTTGTTCAAAATATTCAAGTATTTTAAAGTATTCATTTATAGTTTGAAAATTCAGAAGTATTCTGCAGGCAGGTCTAACATAAAAAGCCAACATTATATTATTTTTGATAAAGAAAATATTTTGAAGCTGGGACAACGTAACTTCCAATCCAATTGGAAAATAATTTCTATAGTTTTTAACGAACATTGGGCACTAAAAGGTTTGTGCAATTTGATATTATTTGACACATTTAATAATATATTCATGAAAAAAATCAATTCGGCACGTCTTTGTAACAATACATTATTGATCCATAGAACTTATTTGTTGTATTTAACTTGTGAAGAAATACATTCTATGAATTGGACTCGGTGTATGTTGTTTCATTCTTCTTTTTTTTAAAACATAATTTACATTAAACTTACGTTTTAGTCTAAGAATTATTTTTAATGTGCCTTGAATTATATTTTATTGTTGTGCTGTTATATATTATTGTTATATTTATTCTAGGTCTAGTTTATCAAACATACAAATACGTTTTCTGTAACTATCTGAACGTCAATTAGATACTAGTTAATGATGTATGTAGTTAATGATGTGTGTAGTTAATGATATATATAGTTAATGATGTATTTCTTTCTTATTAGAAAGTGCAAGAATTCTATGTTTAATAATAACCAGAATTCATCATTGTTTTTTTTTAGACTCAATAAAATGTTCAATTTGAAAACAGATACAAAATAAAGATTTTAGTTTAATTAAAATGTAAATTGTATTATTTCATCATAATGTGATTTGTCTTTCAAATAAAAATAACACCATTATGTTATACTGCAACAAACCGAACCTACAGTAAGTAAGTAATTCTAGTTAATTAAAGTTAGTGTGATCGAATATAATATAGACAACCAAGTATTGACCGTGGATAGGTTTCTCTAAAAAGAACATTATTGAGTTACGCCCCTTGTGTTCCTTACACGAAGCTGGTAAGGAATATTCCACATTATTTAACTTAGTGGTTGATAAAAAAAATTTAAAATTGGATAATTGGATAGATAGGTTTATAGAAATGTAATGAATAGAAATATCTACAGCCTGTAGGTTGAGAAAAGAATTATATACAGCCTTTAGGTTGAAAAATGAATATTATACTTTCTGTAGGTTGAAAAAATGAATTATATACTTAATGTAGGTTGAAAAATATACTTCCGGTAAGTCGGGGAATTGATTCACTTTGATATGAAATAATTGTACTTTAAATAGACGCGCAGATCTAATCGTCTTTCGGGACTATGGAACCAATGATGATGATGATGAAATACAAGAAATAAGCAGCTCCGTGACATTTAAGCTTGCGACAGATAAACACGCGACACTTAAACACAGACACTTAAACACGCGACACTTAAACACAGACACTCAAACACGCGGAAAGTTAATCATAGCGATAGATAATCCTACATTATAATATAACAATACCTGTTAGCTGTCATGCCAGCTCTAATGGTAGTGAAAAGTAAAGGAAGGAGGAATATCGAGAGGTATATTTATTGTGTCCATGTATTTTTAATGAAGATAAAATATCTTCAGAATTATTGACGGCGATAAGAAAGATGAAGAGACAGAAAAAGATGGAATAAAAGACGATGTAAATGGGGATAAGATTGAGACCTTAAAGTGTTTGTCTGTATACATCCACTAAAGTGTGTGTCTGTATACATCCACTAAAGTGTGTGTCTGTATACATCCACTAAAGTGTGTGTCTGTATACATCCACTAAAGTGTGTGTCTGTATACATCCACTAAAGTGTGTGTCTGTATACATCCACTAAAGTGTGTGTCTGTATACATCCACTAAAGTGTGTGTCTGTATACATCCACTAAAGTGTGTGTCTGTATACATCCACTAAAGTGTGTGTCTGTATACATCCACTAAAGTGTGTGTCTGTATACATCCACTAAAGTGTGTGTCTGTATACATCCACTAAAGTGTGTGTCTGTATACATCCACTAAAGTGTGTGCCTGTATACATCCACTAAAGTGTGTGTCTGTATACATCCACTAAAGTGTGTGCCTGTATACATCCACTAAAGCGTGTGTCTGTACACATCCACTAAAGCGTGTGTCTGTACACATCCACTAAAGCGTGTGCCTGTACACATCCACTAAAGCGTGTGTCTGTACACATCCACTAAAGCGTGTGTCTGTACACATCCACTAAAGCGTGTGCCTGTACACATCCACTAAAGCGTGTGCCTGTACACATCCACTAAAGCGTGTGCCTGTACACATCCACTAAAGCGTGTGTCTGTACACATCCACTAAAGCGTGTGTCTGTACACATCCACTAAAGCGTGTGTCTGTACACATCCACTAAAGCGTGTGTCTGTATACATCCACTAAAGTGTGTGTCTGTATACATCCACTAAAGTGTGTGTCTGTATACATCCACTAAAGTGTGTGTCTGTATACATCCACTAAAGCGTGTGTCTGTATACATCCACTAAAGCGTGTGTCTGTATACATCCACTAAAGCGTGTGTCTGTATACATCCACTAAAGTGTGTGTCTGTATACATCCACTAAAGCGTGTGTCTGTATACATCCACTAAAGCGTGTGTCTGTATACATCCACTAAAGCGTGTGTCTGTATACATCCACTAAAGCGTGTGTCTGTATACATCCACTAAAGTGTGTGTCTGTATACATCCACTAAAGCGTGTGTCTGTATACATCCACTAAAGCGTGTGTCTGTATACATCCACTAAAGCGTGTGTCTGTATACATCCACTAAAGCGTGTGTCTGTATACATCCACTAAAGTGTGTGTCTGTATACATCCACTAAAGCGTGTGTCTGTATACATCCACTAAAGCGTGTGTCTGTATACATCCACTAAAGCGTGTGTCTGTATACATCCACTAAAGCGTGTGTCTGTATACATCCACTAAAGCGTGTGTCTGTATACATCCACTAAAGTGTGTGTCTGTATACATCCACTAAAGCGTGTGTCTGTATACATCCACTAAAGCGTGTGTCTGTATACATCCACTAAAGTGTGTGTCTGTATACATCCACTAAAGTGTGTGTCTGTATACATCCACTAAAGTGTGTGTCTGTATACATCCACTAAAGTGACTAAACGGAACAAGAAAATAAAACAAGAGAGAAAGTTGTAATACTAAACCTTATAACACAAAAAAAAGAATGAGTGAGAGCGTAAGACATTTTATATGTATGTTATTAACAAGTCTTACATATTATGCATGCAAAAAAAAAGAAGTGTAAAACCTTTCCGGTCCCATTCGTTCATTTGCTTCAAAACATATATGTGTGTCCTTCGTTACTGGTTTTACAAAAATATGTAGGGATTAAACTTGATTTTATTTGTCTAAAAGATGTTGCCAAAACGATAACGATTGATTGTAATTGTCAGATTTGAAGAATCACCTATTTATAATACCAAACTAATTGCTTGATGCAAAAGAAGTATCGTTCTTTTTTTATTTTATGAATCTACGCATTGTGCTTTTTAATAACCAAGGACGCAACTCTTGACGAATTTATTTTATAAACACAACTAAATTTAACTTAATGCGACTAACACTTTGAGTATTAATGATCGCCTACTCACTTTTGATGTTAAAAATTGATTCCTCATAACTAATCTTGTAGCCATTGTATATTTCTAAAAGACCAGAACTAGCCGTCGAGGTTGAAATCAATTGTCAAACTCCAGCAAAAGCATGCATTTTTTTATGGAAACGGCGGGAAACGGCACCGGAAGTTCATGATCTCTTCAATTTAAAAGGTCACGCCTCTTTAAGACTTGTCGATTATATGAAATATATGTAGCATACACTAAAAAAAATGACGGAGCCTGAAATGAAAATTAGAGAGTTTGGGAGATCATATTTTTGACCATATTATTACCTTAGCATGATATCCGTCAAAATGTAAAAATAGAGAATGAGAGAGAGAGAAAGAGAGAGAAAGAGAGAGAAGGAGAGAGAAAGAGAGAGAAGGAGAGAGAAAGAGAGAGAAAGAGAGAGAAGGAAAAAAAGAAGAGAAGAAGAAGAGGGAATGGGAGATATATTCGTCTATATTCTATATTATATTATTATATTTTTATACCCGACATAATGATATTGAAAAGAATGAGAAAGAGAACGAGAGTCCAAGAGTTATAGTTTTTATGTATATAGAAGTATTATTAAAATAGGGAGGGGGGATGACGTTTTCGTTTTAATTTTGTTTAAGCAAAAAAGGGTGAAGGGGAAAAAGATGTCCTGAGGGCATCACTAGGCCTACTGGAACACATGTGTCCTACCCACCTCTAGGCCTACTGGAACACATGTGCCCTACCCATCACTAGGCCTACTGGAACACATGTGCCCTACCCATCACTAGGCCTACTGGAACACATGTGCCCTACCCATCACTAGGCCTACTGGAACACATGTGCCCTACCCATCACTAGGCCTACTGGAACACATGTGCCCTACCCATCACTAGGCCTACTGGAACACATGTGCCCTACCCATCACTAGGCCTACTGGAACACATGTGCCCTACCCATCACTAGGCCTACTGGAACACATGTGCCCTAACCATCACTAGGCCTACTGGAACTCATGTGCCCTACCCATCACTAGGCCTACTGGAACACATGTGCCCTACCCATCACTAGGCCTACTGGAACACATGTGTCCTACCCATCACTAGGCCTACTGGAACACATGTGTCCTACCCACCACTAGACCTACTGGAACACATGTGTCCTACCCACCACTAGGCCTACTGAAACACATGTGTCCTACCCACCACTAGGCATACTGGAACACATGTGTCCTACCCACCACTAGGCCTACTGAAACACATGTGTCCTACCCACCACTAGGCCTACTGGAACACATGTGTCCTACCCATCACTAGACCTACTGGAACACATGTGTCCTACCCACCACTAGGCCTACTGAAACACATGTGTCCTACCCACCACTAGGCCTACCGGAACACATGTGTCCTACCCATCACTAGGCCTACTGGAACACATGTGTCCTACCCACTACTAGGCCTACTGGAACACGTGTGTCCTACCCACCACTAGGTCTACTGGAACACATCTGTCCTACCCATCACTAGGCCTACTGGAACACATGTGTCCTACCCACTACTAGGCCTACTGGAACACATGTGTCCTACCCATCACTAGGCCTACTGGAACACATGTGTCCTACCCATCACTAGGCATAATGGAACACATGTGTCCTACCCACCACTAGGCCTACTGGAACACATGTGTCCTACCCACCACTAGGCCTACTGGAACACATGTGTCCTACCCACTACTAGGCCTACTGGAACACATGTGTCCTACCCAATACTAGGCCTACTGGAACACATGTGTCCTACCCACCACTAGGCCTACTGGAACACATGTGTCCTACCCAATACTAGGCCTACTGGAACACATGTGTCCTACCCACCACTAGGCCTACTGGAACACATGTGTCCTACCCACTACTAGGCCTACTGGAACACATGTGTCCTACCCACTACTAGGCCTACTGGAACACATGTGTCCTACCCACCACTAGGCCTACTGGAACACATGTGTCCAACCCACCACTAGGCTTACTGGAACACATGTGTCCTACCCACCACTAGGCATACTGGAACACATGTGTCCTACCCACCACTAGGCATACTGGAACACATGTGTCCTACCCACCACTAGGCATACTGGAACACATGTGTCCTACCCACCACTAGGCATACTGGAACACATGTGTCCTACCCACCACTAGGCCTACTGGAACACATGTGTCCTACCCACCACTAGGCCTACTGGAACACATGTGTCCTACCCATCACTAGGCCTACTGGAACACATGTGCCCTACCCATCACTGGGCCTACTGGAACAGATGTGCCCTACCCATCACTGGGCCTACTGGAACACATGTGCCCTACCCATCACTGGGCCTACTGGAACACATGTGCCCTACCCATCACTGGGCCTACTGGAACACATGTGCCCTACCCATCACTGGGCCTACTGGAACACATGTGCCCTACCCATCACTAGGCCTACGGCCTACTGGAACACATGTGCCCTACCCATCACTAGGCCTACTGGAACACATGTGCCCTACCCATCACTGGGCCTACTGCAACACATGTTCCCTACCAATCACTGGGCCTACTGCAACACATGTTCCCTACCAATCACTGGGCCTACTGGAACACATGTGTCCTACCCACCACTAGGCCTACTGGAACACATGTGTCCTACCCACCACTAGGCCAACTGGAACACATGTGCCCTACCCATCACTGGGCCTACTGGAACACATGTGCCCTACCCATCACTAGGCCTACGGCCTACTGGAACACATGTGCCCTACCCATCACTAGGCCTACTGGAACACATGTGCCCTACCCATCACTGGGCCTACTGCAACACATGTTCCCTACCAATCACTGGGCCTACTGCAACACATGTTCCCTACCAATCACTGGGCCTACTGGAACACATGTGTCCTACCCACCACTAGGCCTACCGGAACACATGTGTCCTACCCACCACTAGGCCAACTGGAACACATGTGCCCTACCCATCACTGGGCCTACTGGAACACATGTGCCCTACCCATCACTAGGCCTTCTGTAACACATGTGCCCTACCCATCACTGGGCCTACTGGAACACATGTGCCCTACCCATCACTAGGCCTACTGGAAAACTTGTGCCCTACCCATCACTGGGCCTACTGGAACACATGTGCCCTACCCATCACTGGGCCTACTGGAACACATGTGCCCTACCCATCACTGGGCCTACTGGAACACATGTGCCCTACCCATCACTGGGCCTACTGGAACACATGTGCCCTACCCATCACTAGGCCTACTGGAACACGTGTGCCCTACCCATCACTGGGCCTACTGCAACACATGTGCCCTACCAATCTTTGGGCCTACTGGAACACATGTGTCCTACCCACCACTGAGATAATAAGTATATCAAGATTGTCATGGATTAGACAGTTTTCCTTATTGTAGTGTTATTGTTTATTTGTATATAGATTACATGTGTGTGTGTTTGCGTGTGGTTGACGGGGAAGGATGGTTGCGTGCTGCACCACTGTTCTTCTTAGTTGCTGTCTGGTCCATCTCGGACATCTAATAAGTGGCGAAACTTCACGCTTGACGATCGGGCAACAAGCGTCAGGGCTTACATAAACCACTTATCACTATTCACGCATTTTAATGTCTTCACTAGCCATATACCTAGTTCGTGTCTTAACTACAACGTGGGTCAAAATGACCCATATACCTTTTCTGAATCAATGTAAATTTGGCAAGGGTAAATTCGTCAATGGTATTTTCGGCAAAGTAATTTTTGCCTAGGTAAATTCGGCAAAGGTAAATTTGGCAAAAGTCACAAAGCGGTAAAAGTGGCAAAAGTAAAATGGGCAAGCATATCATCTCCACTGTTTTTATTGAATGTATTGTTATGACTACACTCTAGTCCATGGATCGGTAACCTACGTAATGCGCGCCGACCTTGGCACTCAGATCGGTACACGAAAGACCACCAAAAAAGAAGTTTCAGTATCTTCTGCATGAAAATAGCAGGACAACTTTAAGGTTGTTGGCACACTGAATGATATAGAAATGCTTATTTGGCACATTATTATTAAAAGGTTGTCAAACCTCCTGCACTTGTCTACTAAATAAAGCTAATGGCATGAAACGAAGGAGCATACTCTGGAACACAGGTCGGCAATCTTTTGCCAACAGTGTGCTAAATTAGGATTTCTTAATCATTCAGCGTGCCAACAGCTAAAAGGCAACCTGCTCTATTATACTTTAAAAAAAAATTAATTAAACTCCGTAGCAAGACAAAGATCAAAATCAAATATTATTTATATAGAAAATCGTTAAAGCGTTTTTTTATATTGAATATAAAATAAACGTGTTTGTTATTATCATCCTTTTTATTTGCATTTATATCAAATAAAATATTTTATTACTAGAGTCTAACCTTTCACATTTTGTGGAAATTATTGACTTAACATTATCATTTGGTAGTCAAGATGAGGATCTAACACCTACTTATATTAATTATATTTTGATCTCAGTTTAACAGAGATGTCCTTTAATGTGTTTTGCTATTTTGATTTTGAAAATGTGCACACCTACTATCGTTGAGTGGAATAGATCCGCAGAAATCATACAAACTGGGTAGTTAATGTAATGTTTGAAAATATACATATAAATTCTTAAAAGTCATATAATATTTATATAATTTTCAAATACGTTTTACAGTTGATCATTTCAAAGTTATAAATTGTAAGTTATTTATTCTTTTATAAAAGAAAAAAAAGAAACATATTAGAGATAAAAGGTTAAAAAAACGGGTTAACTATCTGTTATGTTTTTAAAGTTTAACTAATATTACTGACTAATTATTATTTCTTTATATAAATACAACATCATGGTATTCATGATCATATTAATTATTAAAGGATTAAAATAATTTACGTTAAACAGTTCTATATAAATATTTCATGCATTAATTGTTTGTACATTTAACCTTAAGTAGTTTATCTATTAAACATTAAAAATTATAGAAATTACTCAATATAGTACTAGTACTATTAAATAAGTCTCTTATATTTATTAAATTAATTTTAAAAATGCGTTTTAGAATTACTTCTATTTATCTTTAATTAAAGAAGATGAGCATACAAACTGTTTTAATTAAATGTAATTAGTCTGTATCAATTAATGAGTGGTCAAATGTAGGTGACCTCTTTGTATGCTTATAACAGCTTTCATGTGCGATAGAAATCTATTCACAAGTGTAAGTAGAACCAAAAGCTGAAAGTAAAAGAGCGAATGCATAGCAGTTAGCAGTTGAGAATAGCAGACGACTTGCCTAAGCAGCTTCCGTCCAGATTTTTTCCGCAAAGGGGCACATTAAAATTTGGATTTGATTTCAACTTGCTGCATTATAAAATCGCCAATATTCCTACTCTTAAAAAAGATCTACATCTAAGAAGGTTGTACTATGATTAGTAAGATCAAGACATTCAGTCTCGATGTGGTTTGAAAGAATGAGTCCATCAATTTGAAAGTCTTGTCTTTGATTAGAAAACTCCGATTTCAGTGATTCGATGTACCGTATATACTCGCGTATAAGTCGCACTGGTGTATAAGTCGCACCCCAGTTTAAGATTTTTTTCTTATATGTTGTCATTGATCCACGCATAAGCCGCACCCCGACGTCCGGGGTTACACTGCCTTTTAATATCTCAAGAATGCATACCTTTAAACATAAAAAATACTAAATATTCTCCCTAATTTGGAAACTTTCCTTAAAAAATGGTTTTAATCGTGCATAAGGCAAACATAATCAAATAAAGGCAGGGCTTCATTTATTTTAAACAACCGATCAATAGGCCTACAGACATTAGTGTTATGGGAAAGTAAGGTATCTGTTTCTTCATCTAAATCCCTTTCCCTACTTAAGTTCCTATCCCTATAGTAACTCTGCACACAAAATGTCTTTGAAGTTCGTCATTAGACTCAATGTCGCTTAGACCAGAGACTCGGAGGCGCCAGCATTTATGACGCGCTATACATGTTTCCTAATTACCATTAACATTGTTTGTAATGATTTCAAGTGTGTCTGCGCGTCCGACAAATAAATAATAAGCTATGTTTTTTTTACTCTAAGTAGGCTATAGCTTATAAGCCTAGATCTTAAGTAGGTCTACTAAAAAAACGCATCTTTAGCTTATTGGCCTACCTACATTATAGGCCTAGACAGGCTTTCACACATTTACGATTCTTTCCATTCTATAATTTGCGTTCACTAAGCCTACCAAAAATACCGCCTTTAAACTTACGCTACGTTTTGGCAATACAAAATCGATCGAAAAGTTCAAAAGAAAATCTAAAATATTTGACGATCTCAATTTCAGTTATATAAAGATAGTAATACCTACGAAAGTCATCTAAATGTAAAATGTAGGCCTACGCATATCCTAGTAATCCACCACTACAGTCAACTATACGGGCTATGTAGCAAACTGTATGACAGAATAGTGATGTTTTTCAAATTTTTCAAAAACAGTGTTGGGTGTATAAGTCGCACCCCTACTTTTTGTCGAAATTTTCGGTAAAAAAAAGTGTGACTTATACGCGAGTATATACGATACTTCTGAAAAAAAAACACAAACAACGATCAATCTTAATAATGCCTTCATATAGGGATGTACATGTAGTTTTTTTTTTTTTTTTTTTTTTATTTCACGCCAAGATATGTCCAGTTTCAATGCTAATTCATTCCAGTGGTTCTTGTAAATGCAAGTTCAACTCAATAAAATGTATCTCTATGTCATTCAGAAAAACTAACCCATAAAAACAAAGTTTTTATTATAATCCCTTTCTTTGTAAACTAAATTTATATTTAATTTATACTTTGATAGATTAAAATAAATATAAGTATAAACTATACCTTATGAATTTCCACAATACAATTCTGCGCATCCTTTTTATTTTCTAGATTTCGTCCGCAAAAAAATATTAAAAGATACATTGTATCGTTTTCATTCTATTTATTTCTTAAAAACAAACATATCCGAAAATGTAATTTACTTCCGTCTCTTTCGGTAGAGGCAGCCATAATTTACGTGAAATATACTCTTTGATTCGCAAATTAGTCAAAAGAATTCGTGACTATTCCAAAGGCTATGATGCTGAAAATTTGATAGAATGTATTGTTAGTCGGGACAAGTCTGCTGCCCAAGTTTCAGATCGATTGGACGACGGGAAGTGGTCGAAAAATTGATGCAAAGTTTTGCTAACAATCAAACATCCAAGCAACCAACCAACCAAGCAGACAGACAGACAGACAGTGCAAGTTAAAAGAAAGGGAGTAACAAACTAACCCATAAAAACACACTTATTATTATACTCCCTTTCTTTGTATATTTAATTTATATTTTGATAGAACAAAATAAATATAGATCTAAGTGATATCATTCCTTATGAATTTCCACACACAAATTTTGCGCATCCTTTTTTTTTCTAGCTTTGGCCCGCAAAAGCCATAAAAAGATAACTCGCTTTGTTTCGGCTATATTGTGTCGTTTTCATTCTATTTATTTCGTAAAATCGAACATATCTGAAAAGTTTATTTACTCCCGTCTCTTCCAGTAGAGGCAGCTATGTTTTTTTTTCTTCGATTCGCAAATTGTTCGAAGGTATTAGTGACTATTCCAAATGCTATGATGCTGAAAATTTGATAGAATGTATTGTTAGTTTGGACAAGTCTGCGACCCAAGTTTCAGCTCGATTGGACGACGAGAAGTGGTCGAAAAATCGATGCAAAGTTTTGCTAACAACCAAGCAAGCAGACAGGCAGAAAATACAAGTTAATAGAAAGAAAGTAAAAATAGCATTTAACACTCATTCTTGCCTCATTCAGAACCGGAAATTATTTTTTTATAAAAATAAAAACACTTTTTGGAGGTCTTTCGCGTGCTATTAAAAATCGCCAGGCTTGGCACGCGTGCCCTAGGTTGCCGACCGCTGCTCTGGAATATCAAGTTAACGTGGGGCACCTGAGTAAAGTATTTATGGAAAGAGTCTGTTTCTGGACGTGTTGGCAATAGCGTAGCCCGAGGAGGGCGGAGGAAATGAGCCGCAGGCGCCGTGTTATAAGAGGTGTTAAAATTATTATTTTTAATCATGCAAATTAGGTAACAAAATGAGTTACTAGTTCATTTGAGTTCAAATGAAATTAAAGAAACACATTGAATAAAAATGTTACAATGTCTTACCATCTACGTTATTTAATTTAACGTCATCTAATGCACGAAAAAAACACATTTATTTCTATAGGCGCCCTACATACCCCCTCCCCGCCCCAGGCGCCCAGCCCCAAGGCGCCCCCCACCCTCAAAGTTACGCCTCGGCAAAGATATGTGTAATAGGTAGCCCAACTGACTATCCCTTGTTAGTTTTTTTTTAGATCTTTACGCATCAAATGCACACCCTCGTCTCCCCTACGCATAGTTTCTCTCTTTATTACAAATTGGAAACATTACGTAACTCAGACTACTTGCCCTCTACCCCTACACCAGTATAATAATGGTTGTGTTTGCAAGAGCAAACGTAGACTCCCCCTCCCCTCCAGTGGCGTAGCCAGGTTTTGACGCTAGGGGGAGCGAACTTTTAAGAAAAAGGCCCCCCCCCCCCCTTTTTTTTAGCAATTTTTCCACAATAATAGAAGAACTAAGAATTTGTACGTATCAAGTGTTATGAGAAAATCCTGTGCCTCAGGATACACACACTGTATAATAGTGCAGTTTTTATTTAACCATCCAAGATTCTTTTTCTAGCAGCTAATAATGATGGGAATTTCTTCAAAAAATGATTGCATCTACTGCTCATTTTCGGGATGAACATCTAGTGTCAAAAAGTATTTATAGAATCAATGCGAATGCTTCTATAGGACTACATTCTTCTTCTTTTAATTTTGAAAGACGAGATAAATCGCCAATAATATTATAGACATTTTAAAAGAGATTTTAAAAAAAAATAGAGTTTCAACATTTTTTTTTAACTGTATAATGTGTCAATTACATAACACTGTCTCTATGCTACGTTATAGGAACGCTTTATTCTTCTCTAATTTTTTCCTCTCAACTACTAAAACACCCCGCCCGACTTATATATCCTTAACAAACGGAATTTCTTTTTTTTTAAAGTTATTTCTCTTCTTTTTTTCTTTCTTTTAAATTCTGTGGGTATCTTCTTTATTTTTTTTTTTTTTTTGTTTTTTTTTTTTTTTTTTTTGCGAAGTTCATGTAACCATGTTTTTGATCACTACATGTAAATGGCCGAGAAGGAGAAAGCCAGCGCGCTTTAAGTCACATTAGTACTTTTCGGTGAGTACACCAGAATTGAACCCCACCTTTTTTGAGAATGCGAGCGAGCGCACTCTTTCGGGCTCGGAGAACTTACTCTGCTGTATCACGAACCACTGATACATCACCGCAAAAGTTAGGCACAAACGATTGGCCGTTCCTGTCCACTCTAAGTTCCTGCTTATGACCTAATATCCATTAGAGCAGAGTACGGCAACCTAAAGCAAGCGTGCCAAACTTGACACGCAGAGAGATTTTCATTGGCACGTGAGAGACCTCCAAGAGATGTTTTATTATTGATGGAAACAAAAACAACTATTTTTTCCAGTACTATTTATATTGAATGAAATGAATTTCACAACATTCAACTATATGTACTTCCTTTTACAAAGACATATATTAAGATATTTGGGCTTTTTCACAAGCACATCGTAGCACTCAAAGCGGAGTTTCAAGACTTTCAAATTGATTTTTTCATACCTAATCAAGCATAACTGGCTTAATATTACTACGACCTTTTTAGATGTAGATACTTTTTTTTTTTAAGTGTAGGGGTATTGGCGATTTTAACACGTAGCCAGTTGAATTTTAAACCTTTAATGAAATGTGCCAAATTGTATTAAGAGATATAAACTCCTAAAGGCTGAATGGATAAATAATTAATGCAGGAAATGTTTACTTACAACTGTTTAACGTAAATTAATTTTATACCTTTTATAATTAAACCTTGTAAAATATACCACAACGCTAGTTTATGTAAAGAAATAATAATTAGTCAGTAATACTCGTTATATTACAAAACATAACATGTTTGGCATCACCATTGAATCAAATTTAGAATATTTATTTTAATTGAAGGGAGATTATTAGCTACTTTTATTTCCGAAAATTTCTAATATTATATTTTTAAAATTTGTATTTATAAAAGACAAAATGGTCTACAACTTATAACTTTATAATGACCAAACTGTCAAAAAGTAGATGAAAATTATATAATTATTATATGACTAATATAATATAAGCACATTTTTTGAACATTACATTAACTACCCAGTTTGTACGATTACATTGTATCAATTACGCTGAATGACAATGACATACATATGTATGTCACACAAAACTTAAATAAATTAAAGAACATCTCAGTTAAACTGAGAACAAATTATTATAATCAATATTAGCAGTTGATAGAAATGTATCTTGACAACTAAATGATAACCTTTACAAAATAGTTACCATAAATGTGAAAGTTTAGATATAATTTTGTATTTGGTATAATAATAATAATAATGGTCATTTATATAGCGCTTCTATCCATGCTATTTTAGCATGCTCAGTGCGCTCTAGAAGATTATTAATCTGTGAGAGGTTTCACTGCTGCCAATTAAGCGCATGTGATAACAACTCAATGTTAACGTCATCTAGTCCCAAAACTCCTGTAAGGCGACAGGGATCTGCCGGTGGCGGGGCTCGAACCCGCGACGTGTCAAGTGGTTTTTTGGTTGACAGTCTGGTGAGCTAACCGCTAGGCCAGCCGGCTAATAAAAAGGATGACAATAACATAAAGATAATTATTTTTTTGTAAATTAAATTTAAAACGATTTAACGATTTTCTCTAGAGAGTTCTTTTGCTTTTGGCCTTTGTCTAGCTACGGATTTCAATTACCCACTTGTCTTATAAGAAAACAAGTAGTATAATAGAGCAGGTTGACTTTTAGACTGTTGGCACGCTGAATGATATTCTAGCTTGGCACACCATTAGCAAAAGGTTGCCGACCCAGGCACTACAGTAAAAAAAATTAGCTAGATCTAACAAGGTTCATTAATCATATTGTAACAAATTAAAATGTTAAAATGCAATTTTAATTTTAAAAAAATATTAGAAATAGTATAAATTGTGCTTAATGGCTTGTTCAAATTATTAAATAAGTTTTATCGAAAAGGCCATTTTTTTCGAAAACGGTCGTAGGGGAAGCGGCCTCTTTGCTCCCCCCTGGCTACGCTACTGCTCCCCTCCCGCCCCGGTCTCCACATTGAAGTTTCCGATTAAGGAAATAGTTTGCAATGTGTATTTATATGTTACTTTTTTTTTAAATACTTGTGCACAGAGAAGGCAGACTAGAAATTATAAGGTTTACTTTAGTTAATATTAGACTAAATTGTTTTCAGCTTTATTGATTTAACTATATTTCTATATTAGAATAAAATCAGATTGTTTTATACAAAAAAAAGATATTTGTGTGTGTGTTGCAAAATGTAAAACCCCTATAACGTAGTCTGATTCGCTTTTTATCAACCCAAGCTTCTTTACAGTTATCAATGACCAATATCAACATTTCTGAACATTTGTTTCATTGAAAAAATCGGAGTAAAAAAGAAGTAAAGATCTCCAAAATATTTTTTTAAAGATGACAATGGAAGAAAGAAAAATGTATGCTACATTTCACCAGTTTAAAAATTATTTTCATTTTTAGACATATTAAACCAGAAACACTGTAAATTTGGCAACGGTATTTTTGTCAACGGTATTTTCGGCAAGGTAATTTTGGCAAAGGTAAATTCGGAAAAGGTAAATTCGGCAAAACTATCAAAGCGGTAATATTGGCAACGGTAAATTTGGCAAACTTAACATATCCACTGTTTTTATTGACCGTATTGGTAGTACTACACTCTAGTCCGGGGATGGGCAGCCTACGGGATGCGTGCTAGACTTGGCACCCCCGCCTCCCCACCGTTTAAAGTGTTAGGGACCAGCTTGGTACAAATTGAAAGTGTATTAATTCATCTGTCGATGTCAGACAGCCTAAGCAAAGATAAAATACTACTTCATTAACTATAATAAATAATCCGAAGAGACTGGAATAAATGTATAATAGGCAAGACAAATATACCCATTAACAACAACCAGTATCATACTATGTAGGGGTGGCGGACAGGTAGTCAGAGTTACGTAACATTGTAGGGGAGACAAACGTATGCTTTGATGCGTAAAGTTAGTTTCGATACCTTACACACATATGTTGGGGGTGCAAGGAAGATGGAAGGTCCTAGTCTGTGCAACTTCGGAAAACCCAAAGTGACCCTAAGGCAAGGCTAAGGTCTAAGGCGCTAAAGCTAACTAAATTAAGACCTAAAAAGCTAAACACAACACAAACAATATACATTAAGCACGACACAAAAACAACACCAGAAACCACACAACTAAAAGAGTACTGTAAATAGTATAAATTCAAAAGATCTTTATTTACATATACGTAATTCTATCAAAACATCTATTCTACCAACTGCCTGCTAGCAACTGCTAATTGAATCTAATCACAAAATATATAGACTAGGCCTAAACTGAATCTAAATCAAACAAAATAGATCATCTAAAATCAGACAAAAACAGAGAACTAAAATATCCCAGTTAGAAGACACACTAACAGAGAAAAAAAAGTAAATACATATAATTAGTAATAGACATATAAAACATTCATTAAGGCATTGTACATGTACTATAATTATAGAAAATAGCACAGTGCCAGCCTTAGAAAGCAGGCCAAAACAAATAATTAATGCTGGCACACAAAGTTTATAACACAACTGTATAAAATAAGCAAATATTAAACTTAATATTATACAACACTCATTTTAAGCTGAGACATATACTCACAAAGTTCACAAAGCAGCAACGCCCCAAGCACATAGCAAGAGGTTTAGCACAAAGCCTGATACCGTCCCACTAGTTTTTAAATATCAATTCAAAAAAGGCGGACTCTATCCCTGACCGAAACACTCACATCCTCATACACACATAAAAATAGTACCAAACAATTCAAACATGTTAAATGAAATTGAAATAAAATATTTATAAAAATATAAAATAAAAATAGTGAAATAAAGAATTAGGACTATTTAAGTTTTAGGTACGGGTATTTACATAAATAAACATTTTGCCCAAGAATATTTTAGGACTATCTTTCCCCACAGGGAAACAACTCAGAAAAAACACTAAAAACCCAGAAGTCTTTGTAAGAATACCACTAGGTTGTCCAAACCCAAAAAGTACAAAAATGCAAATAAAAACATTGAAAGAAAATATAATAAAGTAACATAACAAAAATTAGATAACATATAAAATGTAACCCCACAGGTTACACATAGGCCTACCTTTACATTTGCCGAGGCGTAACTTAAGGGGGGGGGAAGAAATTCCGGGGCTGGGGAAGGGGTACATTTGGTGCCTACTTAAAATGATTGTCTTTGATCATTAGATGACGTTAATTAAAAAACGTGCCAAAGTGCTCCTTAATGTTATCATGCTCTTTTCACCACTTTGGTGGTCTTTCATGTGTCATTTAAAAACACTCTGTGTGCCAAGTATGGCACGCATTGCATAGGTTGCCTATCCATGGACTAGAGTGTAGTCTAACCAATACTTTTAATAAAAACAGTGGATATTATATGATTGCCAATTATACCGTTGCCAATTTTACCGCTTTGCGTGTATTGCCGAATTTACCTATACCGAAATTACCTTTGCCAAAATCCCCTTGCCTAAAATACCGGTTCCGAATTTACCATTGCCAAATTTACCGAGCACCATTAAACCAATAAGGAAGGACAAGAACTTAGCCCTCAGCACCAAAATCAGGATGATGCGCTCACTGGTTCTCTCCATTTTCTTATATGTGTCATGTATATTGTTTTTCCAAGAATTGGAACACGCAATGTTTATTCTCCTCTCTCTCTCTTTTCTTACTACACACAATATTAGGACGTTTAGTAGGAAAACGAAAGGTTCTAGGTAATGCTGGGATTCTGTGTTGATCTCAAATTCTCAGAGTCTGGGAACGACTCATTATTTAATAGGGGAAGTTCCTATCGTTTTTGTTATGAGTTTTGTAATGATACCATGATTTTCACCCCTACTGGTAATGGGTCTATCCCTTGCACCACTCGGATAGTATTTAATGATTTGTTTTGTCTGAAAGACAGAGAGTTTCAAAATATGTTCTTTTGAGAACGTTTGTGTTTGCACTATTTTATTCTAACTGTACATAATAGATATATTGTATATATTGAACATACCACCTGAAATAAACTATCAACAACAGTTACACTGAAGCTTCTTTGTCAAGTTACTATCCTATTGTGTTGTATACATTACTATAAGATTTATCTACTACCATAATTTACAAGAGAGGAAATGTTGGAATACAAATACTGAATTTGTGCCCAGGACTATAAGAAGAGTTCGTGTAATACTGAAACATAAATACTAATAATTAAAGTCTCCCCTAGGACTAACGAGAATTATCAGCAAGATCTACACAGCTCTGGCCACAAGGGGATTGTGGACGTAACAAAATTTGGTGGTCTCGCCCGGTATATTTGAGTTCTACTTTTCCTGACCTAGGATTGACAAGATTTGGTGGTCTCGATCGGTAGATTTGAGTTCTACTTTTCTTGATCTAGGATTGGAAAAAATTTGTTGATCTCGTCTGGAAAATTTGAGTTATATTTTTTCCTGACCTATAAATATTTTGTGACATTAGTAGTACTGAGAGCGGCATATTTGTGTTTCGTTTTCTAGGACTGTGAAACTATTTAAAAAGAGGAGAGAACTGGTTTGCGTTTTTATTCCTTGGGAAGTGTGAAGATTCCACGAAGTGCTTAATATTATATTGTGCAAATTTCTGGACAAATCGTAAGTTGGAACTTTATATTTTATTAAACAATATATACTACTCTACTATAACAAATATTTCGAACGCTATACTATGGCTTCGAATATATCAAGTGAGGAACTTAATGCCATGTCATTTGCTGAACTAAAAGAATTAGCTGAGTCCTTTGGGATTGAGGCAGGACAGGCAAGACCTAATCGTAATCGTTTGACCAAAGAAATTATGACATGTTTGAACGGGCAGAATGCCATGAACACTGGTAGTGTAGTTGAAGTGGGACAGAACGATATCAATGAAGGTTATGTAGCTCCCAGTGGGGGCGAGGTAATTGCCCACGGAGACGAGGTAAGAAATATGTCATCTAGATCATCAAACAATGATGAAGATGAAGGGTTGAGTGAAAACCTAAAATTCCAATTAGCTATGAAGAGAATGGAATTAGAAAGTATGGAAAGGAGAGAATTGGAAAGAATTAGGATTGAAAGCAGAGAAAGGATAGAGATGGCACGCATGAACAGACTTGACCATCGTAGGGACAGCAATGGTATGGATATTAGCGCAATGAAGCAACACTTGCCTATATTCAGAGAAGAAGATGTTCAAGATTTCTTTTTGCTTTTTGAGAGGATAGCTGTAGATTATCAGTTCCCTGATGATAAGATGGCTTTATTGTTAAGGTCAACTCTCAACAAAGGAAAAGCATTGGACGTAGTGTTGAGTTTAACACCCGAGGAAATAAATGACTATGAAGTAATCAAAGATAGGGTGCTAAAAAGTTATTCCCTGACACCAGAAAAATATAGAAAGCTATTTAGAGACAGAAAGAAGGCATATGATCAAACTCATGTAGACTTTTTGAGACAAAAGGAGAAAATGTTAGAACAGTGGCTAAGGTCACAGAATGTAAGTGAGTTTGATAAACTCAAGAACCTAATATTGTTTGAGGAATTCAATGATTGTATTCGAGTGGATATTAAAACCCACATCTCAGACCGAGGGGTTGAAGATGTGCATGAAGCTGCTAGATTGGCAGATAACTATGCCATAATTCACGCCAGCATAAAGCCATATTATGCTGACAAACCCAAAGTGCACAAACCAGAGCCCAAGGAGGCTAGTAAACCAAAAGAGACAAGTGAAAACAATAATAAGAACAGTGGTGTAAATAATAATAGTAACTTAGTTCATTTCAGGAAGCAGACAGATGTAAATAAAGCAAAGGTGGTATGTTTCAATTGCAAGAAAGAGGGCCACATGAAGAAAGATTGTTGGATCCTTACCAAGAAGCAAGGTGCTATTCTACACTGTGCCAGAGTGCAGAAAGATAGCAAGCAGACAGAAGAAGTGTGCAACACAGGGTCAAGAAACTCAAAAGAAATGCGGCCGGCATCGCCCATAGTTGTGGAGTCGATGGTTTTTGAGAACAGTCTATCTAAGGTAAAAGAGAATAGCTGTACTCAATCTATTATGCTTTCAGAAGGCCGTGAGGAACAGATGGTTCCTGAAGTCCCGGAAGAGGACGACCTATCCGATTTTCGACCCTTTGTCTACGAGGGGACAGTGTCGACAGAAGTCGATGTACTCAGCAAGAAGAAAATACAGATATTACGTGACACGGGTTCTGCTGTCAGCGTGATCCTGGAGGGCAGTGTGCCGTTAACAGATGCCACCAGTACCGGTGAGTCTGTTGTGCTGAGAGGTGCTAGTATGGAGGCTGTGGAAGCTCCACTGCACAGAATAAAACTCGAGACGGATATTTTTACAGGTAACATCGTAGTGGGAGTGTGGCGCGCACTACCCGTCAAAGGCGTTTCCATGATATTAGGAAATGACATTATGGGCGGCAGAGTCACTGTCGAGCCCATGGTTAAAGTGTTGGAGACAAAGATGGCGGAGGACAAAAACCTACGTCCTGCCAATGAACGCCCAACATGTGCACTGACAAGAGCAATGCAGAAAAAGAAGTCGGTAAAGACTCCTGCTACGCCGTGTAGTGCAACGAAAGATGTGTTTGTCTGTTCTGAAGACACACATGCGAATGAAACAGTGATGACAGAAACACCTGACATCGATTTAAGTGCTACGTTCTTTGCTGAACTAACAACTGGTGATGCAACAGAGAACGATAACATTTTGTCACCAAAGCAGAAATTGGTGAAAGAACAATTGAATGACGAAGTAATAATGCAACTCAGAATGAAAGCTGTTGATGAAAAGACTGCAGATGCAATGGCGGAATGTTTTTACATGAAAGATGAAGTGTTGATGAGAAAGTCGAAACCGCTCAACTCAGGTACAAACGAGTGGGACAGTATTCACCAGATTGTAATACCTAAGTGCTATCGTCAAGATATACTGCGTATGGCGCATGATCTTCCTTTCGCTGGTCACATGGGAGTCCGAAAAACGCACCACCGTATCCTCCCCCACTTCTACTGGCCAGGACTGAGAAGAGATGTCGAACAATACTGCAAGACTTGCCACGTATGCCAAATGGTAGGACGTCCTAACCAACGAATTCCTGTCGCTCCACTCCAGCCGATACCAGCGTTCGACGAACCATTCAGTCATATACTCATTGATTGCGTAGGCCCGTTGCCGAAAACAAAAGCCGGTTTTCAATACCTGCTCACAGTCATGTGTTCATCCACTCGCTTCCCGGAAGCCATTCCGTTGCGGAACATAACAACAGTGAAGGTGGTAGACGCCCTGACAAATTTCTTCACACGTTATGGCCTACCGAAGACGGTACAGTCCGACCAGGGGACTAACTTTACTTCGAACATTTTCAAACAAGTCATGGAACAATTAGGAATAAGCCATAGGCTATCAAGTGCCTATCATCCTGAGAGCCAGGGAGCTCTGGAAAGGTTTCATCAGACATTAAAATCGATGCTTAAAAAGTACTGTTATGAAAACGAGAAAGACTGGGATAAGGGTGTGCCTTATGTACTGTTCGCTGCAAGGGAGGCCACTCAGGAATCCCTGGGGTTTAGCCCATTCGAACTTGTGTATGGACACTCAGTCAGAGGTCCGTTGAAACTTCTACATGAAACTTGGCTAACGGACAGTGAACCGATTGGACTTTTGTCATATGTAGATAAATTTAAAAATAGGCTTTATCATGCTTTTAACCATGTGAAGATTCATTTTCCACAGATGCAGGAGCGTATGAGACAGAACTATGACCGTAAAGCTACAGCTAGAACTTTTGCACCAGGTGACAAAGTTCTTGTGTTTCTACCTTTGCAAAATCAGCCTTTAAGTGCAAAGTTTAGTGGACCCTATGAGATAGAGTCAAAGCTTGGCGAGGTCAATTATTTGATAAAGACTCCTGACCGGAGACAAAAACAGAGGGTATGCCATATTAATTTACTGAAGCCCTATGTTTCCAGGGAAAAGAGTAAACCACGGGAGGTCCCCATGATTTCATTAGCTAGAGTCCCGACGGATTTATCTAGGATAGAATATAAGTTTGCAGAAAGTAAACTTAATAATACAGATGCCCTTAAGAGTTTAGATACAAGGCTAGAACATCCTCCGGTAGAAGATAAGGAGAAGATTATTGAGCTGGTACATGAAAATAAGTCAATGTTTACAAATGTTCCCAGTAGGACACATGTCATAGAGCACGATGTAGTGTTAACCAATAGTGCCAGGTCTATTAAACAGCATCCATTTGACCCCATCAGACCTGAGCATATTAAATTAGATGTAAAGTATATGTTAAAAGATGACATAGGAGAAAAATGTGATAGCAAATGGTCTACACCCTGTGTGATGGTACCAAAAGCCGACCACACACTGCAGTTTTATAGAGATTTTGGGAAATTAAGTAATTTGACAAAGACCGACTGGTATCCCATTCCCCGTATTATCGACAAGATAGAGACAACTTCATAGCTGATACTCTATCTCGGGTGCTACATGATTGACTGAATAACCCTATACTTCTTTTTCAGATCATCTCACTTATTCATTAAGAATGTGTCATGATAACCTATCATTCGTTTGAATTTTGATTATGGAATACCTATAGAATACTTGTATCATATAGAAGTCAAGTCTTTTGAAAGTATTAATAATTTTTATAATCATGTATTATATTGATGTTCTGATATATTTTAAATTCATTTGATTATGGAAAAGAAATTCCATTTAAATTTTGATGCATGATGCAATAAATATATATGCACGTATTTACTTGATATGGATGGATGAAAGTAATTGTCATCACATGCAATTACGTGAGAAAACTTTGAGCTAGTTGATTTATTATCTTGTTTTTATTTTAGTTAATGAATGGAACTAAATAATAATATGTACAATTTTTATCTTAGAAAGAGATGTAATATCAATTGGTATAAATTAATAGATAATATTGGAAATCTATTGCTAAATTGCTATATCATGGTAATAGAATGGGAAAAACTAGTGGATATTCACTATGTTGTATATAGGTTGTTATATATTCCATATATCCGGGAATGGAGGGAAACAAAGGTACCTAAAGGTGTACACTCATTCAACCCTGAACAAACTTTTATATTAAACTTTCAAATTTGCCAAAAACGCATAATAGTGGATTACATTTTAATATTGAGATTACTGTAGTAATCGTAACTAGAGCGTATTTTCTCCTCATATTTGAGAAAAGGGGAAGTATCATCATCTTAGGTATGAACCATGTTAATGTCAAGTTGACACTGTAATTTAAAGGGGAAGTAACCTATAGTTTGATTCGAGTTACGTATTACTTATATTTTGGTTTGTATATTAGAAGTAAACTGTTGAAAATTGACAGAGCTTGAGCAATGTTATATTTGTTTAAATAGATTAAGACTTTTTGCAAATTTTTGGTGGAAATCCACACAACTGTACATAGTTAAAATAAGAATGACTAGAATATTTTTTAAATTATTTGTACTTGTTGAGACATTAGTTAATATTAATATTAACGGGGAAATATTTGTCCATCACGTTATAATCACAATTACCATTGGGTAGTGACACTTTTTATAATTTAGTTGTGCCAGTGAGCCATGTTTGCTTAAATTGTCTTATAATCTTCCATTGGTTGATGGTTGTTAAAACGATAGTGTTAAGTACGAAAAATGTACCATGTTGAGTATTACTTGGGTAATTATGGTACATTATTTCTTTCATTGGGTGGGGGCGTGTCATGTATATTGTTTTTCCAAGAATTGGAACACGCAATGTTTATTCTCCTCTCTCTCTCTTTTCTTACTACACACAATATTAGGACGTTTAGTAGGAAAACGAAAGGTTCTAGGTAATGCTGGGATTCTGTGTTGATCTCAAATTCTCAGAGTCTGGGAACGACTCATTATTTAATAGGGGAAGTTCCTATCGTTTTTGTTATGAGTTTTGTAATGATACCATGATTTTCACCCCTACTGGTAATGGGTCTATCCCTTGCACCACTCGGATAGTATTTAATGATTTGTTTTGTCTGAAAGACAGAGAGTTTCAAAATATGTTCTTTTGAGAACGTTTGTGTTTGCACTATTTTATTCTAACTGTACATAATAGATATATTGTATATATTGAACATACCACCTGAAATAAACTATCAACAACAGTTACACTGAAGCTTCTTTGTCAAGTTACTATCCTATTGTGTTGTATACATTACTATAAGATTTATCTACTACCATAATTTACAAGAGAGGAAATGTTGGAATACAAATACTGAATTTGTGCCCAGGACTATAAGAAGAGTTCGTGTAATACTGAAACATAAATACTAATAATTAAAGTCTCCCCTAGGACTAACGAGAATTATCAGCAAGATCTACACAGCTCTGGCCACAAGGGGATTGTGGACGTAACATATGCTTGTGAATCATGGACATCAACAGCTGAGCTGAAAAAGAAGATAAACGCCATGGAGATGAGATGCTTCAGAAACCTGCTCGGTATCTGCTATAATGAACATATCTCCAATGAACAGATACGAAAAAGAATACATCAGGAAGTTGGAAATATGAAGACCTGCTGGTCACAGTCAAGAAAAGAAAACTGGAATGGTATGGCCACGTCACCAGAAACAACGGGCTTGCCAAAACCATTCTGCAGGCAGAAAGAGAGGACGACAAAAGAAACGATGGGAGGATAACATCAGGAAATGGACAGGAACAAAACTGTGAGAACGGTTGAGAGACGGGATTAATGGAGGAGGCTGGTGTACATGTCATCTGTGGCGCCCCAACGGTCCAACAGACTACGGGATATGGGTAGGAAACCAATGAAATCTGATATGCGAGAAAAAACACTGTTATCACTAATAGTTTATACTAACTATAAATCAGCTCCAATAACTTTAAAACGAAGAGTTTCACAAGTCATTAACTACTTAAAATGTACATAGGAGATTTGCCTATTAGTATACATTGAGATTAATGCTGTTTCTACAAGTAATTAATTTACGCTATGACCATTGTAAACTTTAACACTGAGACTACCCTGTTTAATGCCGTTCACTTCATAGTAAACTGTAGGCCTAACAAATCCTACCACAACCTTCAATTGAAACAAATAGATATTGTATGTTTGCCTTAAAAAAAAACTGTTTTCTTAGATACATGGCCACGGCCCAAGTGTGCCTTTCTTTTCTAAGCACGTGTAGCTAAGTACCGTACAACAAATACCCACTAAAAACAGTTTCAAACTTTCACTTCTGCCAAGTGGCTAGTTGCTGGACATTAGGAAAAAAAACTATTTAATCCGCCCTCGCGTAACCGGTCAAGAAAACTCGCCTACCTCGGGAGAGGGGAGATGAAGCTGTGTTTGTTTTTGCTAGACGGCATGGTAGGTTGGGGGGGGGGGGGGTAATGTAATGCAGGTTATGTAATACTATGTTTGCAATGTTTCACGTATGATCTAATGCAGGCTATGTAATACTATGTTTGCAATGTTTCACGTATGATCTAAAATCTAAACCAAGACCACTGTACTTACGATGGTCTTGTCTAAACACACCAGAGTTAAATACGCAAGTACTTAATATGGTCGTGTCTGGATAATCTCTATATGACTAGTGTTGAAAAGGAGGACCCAGAAAACTTCTCACACCAGGACATTATTTTCTCTCTATATATATATAATATACATTTATGGATGTATATTTCATGTATGAATGGGTGTGTCTGTGTGTGCGTTTATATATTAAATGTCCATCCCTCAACCGAAAAGTATGTCTTTTTTTTCATTTTAATAAACGCAGTTCATCTGTAAAGATAAGCCCTAGCTATATTTATATACTAAACACGTTCAAGTCTACATATTCTGTTAAACACTTTAAATAAAACGTATACTATTTGATCAATACATTTTATCCGTGGCTTTAACAAACTTCAGAAAGAATATACTAGGGTGTGTTCCCATTCTTTCAATGAATTTGTAAAAAAAAGAAGTTCTTAAGGAGTTCTATTTAACCTGTCACACTGCCACCGTCTTAATGTCATAGATGACTTAAGTCAACACAAGTTTCACACCTACGTCATCATTAAATATTTCTAATTCACAGGTTAATGAATAGAGAAGACAGATTTTATATAGGTTAGTTTAGTTTCATTGAATTCATATAATCACATTATCTACACATATATGTTAGTTTCATTGAATTCATATAATCACATTATCTACACATATATGTTAGTTTCATTGAATTCATATAATCACATTATCTACAGGTATATTATGTTAGTTTCATTAAATTCATATAATCACATTATCTACACGTATATTATGTTAGTTTCATTGAATTCATATAATCACATTATCTACTTATTTATTATGTTAGTTTCATTGAATTCATATAACCACATTATCTACACGTATAAAAGTTGACCTTTAAGGTTAGGAAACGACAATCAATCCGTATTTATTATTGAAGATAAAAGACAATAAATAAAAGATTGAACACTTGTTCAAACACTCCTGGCTATTATTTCTTCTCTCAGTATACTTAAGACAGTTTACATAATCATGTATACTCATTTCTGTAGTTTTACCAATACAGCCAAAAAAAATCAAAGTTAAAACAAATGTTTTTGATAGTGTATAATTTAATCTTTGCCCCTTTTGAATATAATGTAGCGTAGACCTATATAACACATACTTCATACACAGACACACCTACACATAGGCCTACATATAATAAGAAATAAACACATATGGCTATGAATGATGCCATTACAAATGCTAATTTAACTTTATAAGCTTATACGTAACAGTATAAGCATCTTATTTAACTTTGGCGAAACACTATTTAAAACAACATTAACACAAATATATTACAACCATTAAATTATTAAAGAAAAGACAATGCCCCATGTAATCAATTATTCAGGGGTGGACAAAATTTTAGTCGTTGGGCCGAATAAATAATTTGATTCAATAAGAGATGGGCAACACTTTAAAAAATGTATTTACATTATTAATACAATGAATTCAAAACAATGCCGTTAAAAAAATTGGTGCCTGTTGCACACCCCTGAACTCTGATCTTTTTTCTCTAAACTTATGCGTGTCAAACTCCAACCAAAGACCAATGGAAACCTTACAGGCTTAATATAATTAGTCATGAAATAAAACTTTTCATAAGCAGAACCGTTTGTGTTCCATATAAATATATATAATTGTACATATTGTATAATATTTGACTATCAATACATACATAGGAATTCAATCGGGTCAATTCAATTTTATAACGAATTAAAAGAAGAGTTTCTTTTTTTTTCAATATAGTAGGCCTATGTTATATTTAAGTTTAAGACTTAAAAGGTATTTGTAGATGTGACTTTGGATTCGCACTATAAAGAGTAATTTGTGTTGATTACGTAGTCGTATAATCTACGTCTACTGTCACCTCCTGACATTCAGGGGGGGGGGGAGAAGGTGTGAAATGAAAGGTTGGGCAATAAAGGCTGTCTGTGTGAAATGTCACGTTAACTTGCCACAAAAAGGCCAGGTCGGCTTGTGTCCATTTCGCTACATAGCGGGCATCTCTGTAGCTTGTACAAAAGGTCTGCACCAAAACATTAAGCGTTGTAATTCTTTGTGATCCCTGTGTTGACATAAACAGTTCAACGTGTTGCTCCTGGTGCTCAGTTCAACACAAACCTGGGGCACAACCACATAACTATACATCTTAACAATAACAAACAAAAAACTAAATAGCTTTACAATCACAACCACATAACTCTACAGTTTTACAATCACAAACACATAACTCTACAGTTTTACAATCACAACCACATAACTCTACAGTTTTACAATCACAAACACATAACTCTACAGTTTTACAATCACAAACACATAACTCTATAGTTTTACAATCACAAACACATAACTCTACAGCTTTACAATCACAAACACATAACTCTATAGTTTTACAGTCACAAACACATAACTCTATAGTTTTACAATCACAAACACATAACTCTATAGTTTTACAATCACAAACACATAACTCTATAGTTTTACAATCACAAACACATAACTCTACAGCTTTACAATCACAAACACATAACTCTATAGTTTTACAATCACAAACACATAACTCTACAGTTTTACAATCACATACACATAACTCTACAGTTTTACAAACACAAACACATAACTCTATAGTTTTACAATCACAAACACATAACTCTATAGTTTTACAATCACAAACACATAACTCTATAGTTTTACAATCACAAACACATAACTCTACAGCTTTACAATCACAAACACATAACTCTATAGTTTTACAATCACAAACACATAACTCTACAGCTTTACAATCACATAACTCAGTCGTTTTTTTTATCTTCAGCTTTTGTTATACACTAAGACAGTAATATTTATAAAAGGGAAAAAAGGTGGTTTCAATATTATAATTTTATTTTACAATCAAATGTAATAGTAAATCTACACATTTTCTACTGAGTTTATTACTTTATGTAAAACCAGTTCCATGGAGTAACGGTAGATACAGAGCTTGTAATGTAAATTATTTCTACTGTAGGAATATACGATATAGAAATGTGCATTTGTAAAAAAAAAAGTGTGTGTTTCGAATAGGCTACTTGTTGAAGAATACGAAATAAATATATTGAGAGATTTCTAGCTTTGGCCAATACATGTAAAGAACAAAAGAACTTAAACTATACATATATAAGAGGGACCACTTCCACTTTATGTACGTTTTAAAAGAGAAACCACTCCCACTTTATGTAGGTTTTAAAAGAGAAACCACTCCAACTTTATGTAGGTTTTAAAAGAGAAACCACTCCCACTTTATGTAGGTTTTAAAAGAGAAACCACTCCCACTTTATGTAGGTTTTAAAAGAGAAACCACTCCCACTTTATGTAGGTTTTAAAAGAGAAACCACTCCCACTTTATGTAGGTTTTAAAAGAGAAACCACTCCCACTTTATGTAGGTTTTAAAAGAGAAACCACTCCCACTTTATGTAGGTTTTAAAAGAGAAACCACTCCCACTTTATGTAGGTTTTAAAAGAGAAACCACTCCCACTTTATGTAGGTTTTAAAAGAGAAACCACTCCCACTTTATGTAGGTTTTAAAAGAGAAACTACTCCTACTTTATGTAGGTTTTAAAAGAGAACCCACCACTACTTTAGCAAAATAGCAAACTAGAGAATCGTATTGAAATCTAAATCCCTGTCTATTCTACTCTAAAGAGAACTTTAACATTTTGCTACAAAAATATGCAACGATTTATTTTTATATTTGATTCTTCTTTCCTTAACCGTGGCTTGAAAATGTCGGCTTAGTAATGGTAGTATTAAAGCAATGAACGCACCCAGGCGTTGTTTAAACATGGCCCAAGGTCTACGTTTGTTTTGTGTCCAAATGTCAACACAGTGCTTGAAAGGCTTCCCAAGTTGCTGATCTCAATCGTTGGATGCCTGGATGTTGAAGCTAGAGGGAGGGGGAGAGAACAAGGTGGGCTTGGCTAAAAAAAAAACCTTTTCGTTTTTTTTTGTTTTTTTTTAATGGGGCCGAATTTCTAATACATTTTGATGGTCGAATGTGTTGTGGTGGACAGGAAGGTAGTAGAAAAATAATTGGACAACTTTGGACATTTCATAGAATCGGACTATATGAACTACATAGACTTGTGCTTCTTCAAGTGACAAAGTAAATACTTCAATTGTAATCTATGGTTTCAGTTTTTGTTTTCTTTATGTGTGGGATTCACTTTTAACGCCACAGTGAGTTCATTTTGTTTAGCCCCATGGAGAGGATAGCCAGTGTCCGACTGGTCAATAGCCGGATGTTCGTAAAGTTTCTAGTTTCTAAATGCACACACTATTGAAGACACACACACAAGCACACACACACACACTCACTCACACATATATACTATATACAACTTGTAAAATATGTATATAATGTTCACCAAATATTTGTCAATATGTTTATGTAGGCTAATGGTTTTAAGTAATAATATTTATGTAATTTTTCTAATAATTTCGTTAAATTTATTCTATGCAAACAACTAAAACGACTTTTTGAAGTAAAAGTTAATAGATTTTTTAGTGACTTGTAGTTAACTATAATTAAGAGTGCACATTATAGAGTTATAAATATCGTTCTATTCTCCAGACACAACATACATTCTAGCACCACACAGTTGGGCATGTAGAAGACAAAGACTATCTCCAGGATTATCTGATGGTGTCCAATTCTTGGGCAGACAAGTATAAATGGGTTAGAATGTGTATGGATTATGGTATTTTAGCAGCGATTCTTCTGACCTTTGCCTTGTCACAATGTGAAGCACAGCTAAATTTACAAACTTGTAAGTAGGCTTTTAACACAGAAGTATTCAAACCTACTGTTAAAACAAGTTTCTTTTTTCTTAAATATTTATGTTTCACATTTTTTTTCAATATTAGTTGCATGTATATAAATAATTTTTTAATGAAGTGAATGCATTTTGTGATTAAAAAACTCTTAGAAAGAGCACATGCCGCTGTTTTAAATGATCCAATAACTACAGTTTGAAATTAGTAAATTCACTGAAAAATAGTACACAGTCATGCATGTAAACTAATGTGTTGTATATCAATTTCAAAGTGTCAGACAATTTGCTATGTTATTTTCCTGTAGTAAACACGAGAATCGATCTTTTAGGGCCAAGACAATTGAATGACAATCAAGACATAAAGATTGATCAAGTTTACAAAACATTAAATCTGTGTAATGTATACACAAATATACCATATTAACATTGTCTATTACTGTAGCCAATAGATATTTCAATGACTACCACATTACCATTGTCTGTTACCGTAACCACTTAATATTTCAATGACTACCACATTCCCATTGTCTGTTACTGTAACCACTAGATATTTCAATGACTACCATATTATCATTGTCTGTTACTGTAACCACTTAATATTTCAATGACTACCACATTCCCATTGACTGTTACTTTAGCCACTAGACATTTCAATGACTACCACATTGTCATTGTCTGTTACTGAAACCACTTAATATTTCAATGACTACCACATTCCCATTGTCTGTTACTGTAACCACTAGATATTTCAATGACTACCATATTATCATTGTCTGTTACTGTAACCACTTAATATTTCAATGACTACCACATTCCCATTGACTGTTACTTTAGCCACTAGACATTTCAATGACTACCCCATTGTCATTGTCTGTTACTGAAACCACTAGATATTTCAATGACTACCACATTAACATTGTTTGTTACTTTAACCACTTAATATTTCAATGACTGCCACATTGTCATTGTCTGTTACTGTAACCACTTAATATTTCAATGACTACCACATTGTCATTGTCTGTTACTGTAACCACTAGATATTTCAATGACTACCACAATTCCATTGTCCGTTACTGTAACCACTAGATATTTCAATGACTACCACATTCCCATTGTCCGTTACTGTAACCACTAGATATTTCAATGACTACCACATTCCCATTGTCCGTTACTGTAACCACTAGATATTTCAATGACTACCACATTGCGATTGTCTGTTACTGTAGCCACTTAATATTTCAATTTCTACCACATTGTCATTGTCTGTTACTGTAACCACTTAATATTTCAATGACTACCATATTGTCATTGTCTGTTACTGTAACCACTTGATATTTAAATGACTACCACATTACCATTTTCTGTTACTGTAGCCACTATATATTTCAATGACTACCACATTGTCATTGTCTGTTACTGTAACCACTAGATATTTCAATGACTACCATATTACTATTGTCTGTTACTGTAGCCTCTATATTTCAATGACTACTATAATCCTATTGTATGTTACTGTAGCAATTATATATTTCATTGAGTACCATATTACCATTGTCTGTTACTGTAGCCACTATATTTTAATGACTACTATAATCCTCTTGTATGTTACTGAAACCATTAGATATTTCAATGAGTACCATATTACCATTGTCTGTTACTGTAGCCTTTAGATATTTCAATGAGTACCATATTACCATTGTATGTTACTGTAGCCATTAGATATTTCAATGAGCACCATATTACCATCGTCTGTTACTGTAGCCATTAGATATTTCAATGAGCACCATATTACCATTGTCTGTTACTGTAGCCATTAGTTATTTCAATGAGCACCATATTACCATTGTCTGTTACTGTAGCCATTAGATATTTCAATGAGCACCATATTACCATTGTCTGTTACTGTAGCCATTAGATATTTCAATGAGTACCATATTACCATTGTCTGTTACTGTAGCCATTAGATATTTCAATGAGTACCATATTACCATTGTCTGTTACTGTAGCCACTATTTACTACCCTTCTTCTATCCCCACTAAACTAATTCGTATAATTGATAATATCTGTCTGACCTTTTAAATTGTTAAAAACATGGAACGAATATGTGTGACCAAATTTGTAGTCTCTACACTACTCTATAGTTAATGCAAGTTTCCATAGACTGTCTGAAGAATCCTTGTCATACAAATCTTCACGTGCAGTGACCAGAGCGTGAATGCTAACCTGTTTGCGAGACCAAAAGATCGAATATAAATTCTCCATTTTGATCGAGTGGAACTTGAATATGGAATGAGTTGCCAGAACAAACCAAGAAAACCAACACATTAACAGCATTTAAATCCTTAATAAAAATTTAACACTAGACTCAAACCACGCATAAGCGTATCTTGCAATAATCTTCTTTATTGTTTGATCATTTGTTACACATAAAATAAGATCGGTAGTTAGGCTTCAATAGCAGGATTAAGTAATGACGTGTTAATACAAGTGATTAAGTAATCGTTAAAAACATTGTATGTTGTGAGCTATTTTGAGTGAGTGTGTGTGGGTGTATATGATGGGGTGGGGAGAGACAAGAATAGTAGTGTTATTGTAAAAGGTTGTGTATGAGGGGGTAGTAGTGTTATTGTAAAAGGTTGTGTATGAGGGGGTAGTAGTGTTATTGTAAAAGGTTGTGTATGAGGGGGTGGTAGTGTTATTGTAAAAGGTTGTGTATGAGGGGGTAGTAGTGTTATTGTAAAAGGTTGTGTATGAGGGGGTGGTAGTGTTATTGTAAAATGTTGTGTATGAGGGGGTGGTAGTGTTATTGTAAAAGGTTGTGTATGAGGGGGTGGTAGTGTTATTGTAAAAGGCTGTGTATGAGGGGGTAGTAGTGTTATTGTAAAAGGGTGTGTATGAGGGGGTAGTAGTGTTATTGTAAAAGGTTGTGTATGAGGGAGTGGTAGTGTTATTGTAAAAGGTTGTGTATGAGGGGGTGGTAGTGTTATTGTAAAAGGTTGTGTATGAGGGGGTGGTAGTGTTAAATTAAAAGGTTGTGTATGAGGGGGTAGTAGTGTTATTGTGTATGAATTCAACTGAGTTGTGTGTGAATGGTAAGGGGGAGAATGGAGAGATTCAAGATGTGGAAGTGTAGAGAAAAGAGATCTGAAGGGTAGTGTAGAATAGTGTAGATAGGTAGAGAAAATTAAAGGAGTTGAAAATGTATATTGTCTCTGGTGTTGTTGATTAAGTATTAGCAGTCTTAACATTGTATTAAATATATTTTTAACTAAAATAATTAAATATACCATTTTCGAGTTTTAAAATAAATTTCTTTTAAAGAATACAGTTAGGGCCTATAGGTTATATCAAGTGACCTCTTCATTTACTAAGGCCTGCAAGGGGGAAAGAGCGTCTCTCGAGATTTAAAATGCCATTATAATATATATATATATATATATATATATATATATAAATTCTTTCCCCAACATTGAGTGCTCAAAATATTCTTGTTTTTTAAATAATAATATCAGATACAATCTTACCCTGTTCTAGAAATCTTACATTTTAGTTTCATTCTTTTTCTATACGTCCAAATTGTAATAATTCTTAACCATAAATAAAACAAATACAAAGTTAACTAGACGTACATGTTTAGTTCTAAACTACTATCTTTCCTCAATTATTATTCTTTAAATATAGTTTTATACATTGATGTAGTTTAATTAAATTGTTATTGCCTATAAATTGCCTATTTGTTAGCCAAGTTATTTGTAGATAGAACGTGCTGATGTCAAGATTGAAACTAACACATGTCAAATGCCACTTGCAGACATTATGAAATAAAACATTATAATTTTCCACTCTTATTTCAACATTTTAACTATAAAGCATTACAGAAAGTATAAGTTAGTCTATTCAGACTGTGATACAGATTTCAACATTTTAACTATAAAGCATTACAGAAAGTATAAGTTAGTCTATTCAGACTGTGATACAGAGATAAAGCATTACAGAAAGTATAAGTTAGTCTATTCAGACTGTGATACAGATATAAACAAAATCTACAATAAAGGACATAGAATACAGTTGATCTACTTACGTTTAGGCATTAAAGGGTGGGGGGGTGGATAGGCTGGGCATTGCGCTGACCATGTTTATTAACCACAAGAATCAACAATACTTCGTTCTTAGCCAGAATGTCCACTTAGTCATGGAATAAACAAAATTCTAATTATAGAACATCAATATTTGGTCACGTGTCTACAATTTGTATCGATATTATATTTGTTATGTTCTCCACAGCGGCCTGTTATGGAAATATGAATAACTATTTGAGAATGGAATGTCCAGATGGAGAGTCCATCAATGTAACGAAGATAAAGCACGCAGCCAAGGTCAAAACAGCCAACTGTTCAAGTCCTGCTTCCGTTGAAACATATAGAACAGAATGCTGTATTCCTGAATCCAGTGTAAGTGAGACAGGTTTTATACTTTATAATTAATAAAAACAATTTAAAAGATATAAGGTGGTGCTAGTGAGGCAGTAGAAGCCGGTTAACAGTTTATTCATTTTATACATGTTTATGTTTTTGTCGGTATCTAATAACCAGTAGAGCTGTAGGCTACTATATACTTTAAGTGAATCAAACATGTTCTATTACATTGTTGGAATGTATACGATTTGCCGAGCTGTTTAGTAATTATTTTTAGTAGGTGTCTTACCATGTGTTCCAATTTAAATTTGTATAATTTTAAATAATTCAGTCATGTTACAGATATACAGCATGGTTATTTACAGATATACCACATGTTTCAGTTACAGATACACAATATGGTTAGGTTACAAACATATTCAACATGATAAGGTTACACATATAAAAAATGGTTAGGTTACAGATATTTAATATGGTTAGGTTACAGATATACAACATGGTTAGGCTAAAAATATACAACATGGTTAGGCTACAAATACACAAAATGGTTAGGTTACAGATATACAACATTTATAGGCTACAGGTATACATCATGGTTAGGCTACAAATATACAAAATGGTTAGGTTAAAAATGTACAATATGGTTAATTTAAATATATACAACAAGTTTAGGTCACAGACATAGGCCTATACAAGAAGATTTTGCTAGAGATAAACAATATGGTTGCGTAACGGAAAGGGGCGAAGACACAGGGTGGGGGCGGGCTGCAGGGGGCTAAGGCTCCCCCCTGACATTTTGAAATAAATATCTTTGTGGCTGAAAAAATTTCAATTTTTGAGAAGAAAAAAACAACAATGACGTCTGAATCGCTCTTTGCTTATACGAATCTAAAATAGTCCAGTGGCATTCAAAATGATTTTTTGCAAAGCGATATTTAAGAATTACAGCCGCGTTGGTTCAACTCAGCAAATTCGTGTTAAAATTCGTTACACCATTTTAATTGGTAAAACTTGCTGTGCAGCAAAGAAAACGTGGATTGCTTTTATTATTCGATGGATTGATGCAGATGAAAAATTGATTAACATTTATGTAGATCTATAAATAACGGCGCACAGCGGCCGGATATCGGCGAAGGACTTAATCACAACTTAATCACAACTTAATCACTACTTCATTTTAGAGAATGCGAACCGATATTAATCTCTTACAAGCTTAGGGCATGCGAATTCGAGGAAGCGGTCTATCTGTAGACTGATGCAAGATAAGTCCTCACGTCCCCGGTTCCAGACTTGTCAAAATATGATTGAAAAAAAAATTAGGTCAAAAATATTTTCGCTTGACTATTTCATAATATAATGTTTAATTATATCAAGTTAGTGGCTATTTGATAATAAACTGTTGAGTTATAACAAGATAGTTGCTATTTGATAATATAATGTTGAGTTATAACAAGATAGTTGCTATTTGATAATATATACTGAATTATATTAAAATAGTGTCTATTTGATAATAAACTATTGAGTAGTAACAGGATAGTGGCTATTTGAAAATATAATGTTGAGTTATAACAAGATAGTTGCTATTTGATAATATATACTGAATTATATTAAAATAGTGTCTATTTGATAATAAACTGTTGAGTAGTAACAGGATAGTGGCTATTTGAAAATATAATGTTGAGTTATAACAAGATAGTTGCTATTTGATAATATATACTGAATTATATTAAAATAGTGTCTATTTGATAATAAACTGTTGAGTAGTAACAGGATAGTGGCTATTTGAAAATATAATGTTGAGTTATAACAAGATAGTTAGTATTTGATAATATATACTGAATTGTATTAAAATAGTGTCTTTTTGATAATAAACTGTTGAGTAGTAACAGGATAGTGGCTATTTGAAAATATAATGTTGAGTTATAACAAGATAGTTGCTATTTGATAATATATACTGAATTATATTAAAATAGTGTCTATTTGATAATAAACTGTTGAGTAGTAACAGGATAGTGGCTATTTGAAAATATAATGTTGAGTTATAACAAGATAGTTAGTATTTGATAATATATAGGCCTACTGAATTATATTAAAATAATGTCTATTTGATAATAAACTGTTGAGTAGTAACAGAATAGTGGCTATTTGAAAATATAATGTTGAGTTATAACAAGATAGTGGCTATTTGATAATATAATTTTGAGTTATAACAAGATAGTGGCCGTTAAATGGAAATCGAAATGATGAAAAAGAAAAAGACTAAGACAACACGTTTCATTATTTCCACTCAAAGAATGCTCGAATGTTTGTCTGTTTCATCGAAATCGATGTAAAATCTGGGTAGACATAGTCTGGGTTTGAAAGTTTCTAATAATGAAATCCATGTTCGGAACAATTTTCATACTTTTATACAACACACAGTCAAGCTAAAATTTTGTTACTATTACCGTTTACAAGTAATTCACCTACATAGTTGAGTGATAAAATGTAGGCCTATATCTTTTCTCCCACAGGATTGCACTATTACAGTAGATGATAGTGTTAAAGTCAAATGCAATGGTAAATCTATTTGTGTTGCTGATGCTACATGGTCCAATGTCATTAGTTATTGTGATGCAACTAAGTTTCCATCGCAATCCAACTATATGGTGGTAGATTACATCTGTATAGGTAATACAAGCAATTTCACTTCTTTTAAATTTCACATTATGTTGCAAATATTACATAGTCTAATATGTTTATATTACTTAAATTGAATGTAGTTACTATACAAGTAGTAACAACGAAAAAAAAAGTTTGAAATATACATTGTTACAATAAATGTAAGTGATAAAAGAAAAGGTTATGTTGTATAGGCCTACATTTACAAAAAATAAAGTTACAATGAATGTAGTTACAATGAATGTAGTTACAATGAATGTAGTTACAATGAATGTAGTTACAATGAATGTAGTTACAATGAATGTAGTTACAATGAATGTAGTTACAATGAATGTAGTTACAATGAATGTAGTTACAATGAATGTAATTACAACGAATGTAGTTACAATGAATGTAGTTACAATGAATGTAGTTACAATGAATGTAGTTACAATGAATGTAGTTTGAATGAATGTAGTTACAATGAATGTAGTTACAATGAATGTAGTTACAATGAATGTAGTTACAATGAATGTAGTTACACTGAATGTAGTTACAAGGAATGTAGTTACAAGGAATGTAGTTACAATGAATGTAGTTACAATGAATGTAGTTACAAGGAATGTAGTTACAAGGAATGTAGTTACAATGAATGTAGTTACAATGAATGTAGTTACGATGAATGTAGTTACAATGAATGTAGTTACAATGAATGTAATTACAATGAATGTAGTTACAATGAATGTAGTTACAATGAATGTAGTTACAATGAATGTAGTTACAATGAATGTAGTTACAATGAATGTAGTTTCAATGAATGTAGTTACAATGAATGTAGTTACAATGAATGTAGTTACAATGAATGTAGTTACAATGAATGTAGTTACAATGAATGTAGTTACAATGAATGTAGTTACAAGGAATGTAGTTACAAGGAATGTAGTTACAATGAATGTAGTTACAAGGAATGTAGTTACAATGAATGTAGTTACAAGGAATGTAGTTATAATGAATGTAGTTACAAGGAATTTAGGTACAATGAATATAGTCACAATAATGCAAGTGTAGTAGCTAGAAAACCAGATAAAATATAATCAACATATAGATTGCTGCTACATATTTTTCAATTGAATTGTTTGACCAAGAACAATTATACATTTTGTTTCTCTACAGTGCCTGAGAGAGTAACAAAAAATACAGTTTATGCAGAGTTTGTTGACAGAGCATTCTTAGGACCTACACCTGCTACCACCGTCAACAATTTTAATTCTACCAGTAGTATTTCATCAACGGTCTTAGACAAAGTCAGATTGTCTACCTATGCATCGTCAACGACCTCAACAACCTCCAGCTCGGTAGCAAGTGTAACAGTAACGCCAACAACAACTACAAAAGCGACATCTAAACCTGCATTAACTACTGCATATATTTCAGGAACAACCACAACAACAGCAACGACAAATGATGGTAGTGTTGGAGTGAACGTCACAATACAGGAAACTACAAACACAAACTCAACCTTCAGTAATACAACAGCAACTGCAGACAAAAATACCACTTCGACTTTAAAAGGAAACACACAGAAGCACACATCAAACAAGTCTAGTTCCCCTGATGAATGTACGGTATATTTTGTTTTATGTATAACAGTAATTCTTTAGCTTTATATTGTATCATTTTAATCTATGTTTGTGCTAACTAAACTAATTTAGATTCAAGGAATCTATCAAAATTGTAACCTTCTTCCCACAACCCTTATTCAAACCTTCAATTGTCTACTCTTTCCTGTTGCAACTATATCTCTATTCCAGTGAGTGTTTGTCTACGTCTACCATTACTCAATGATTACTTTCTCTACACCAGAAAACAATCTTTAGATTTAAATAAATAAATAACAAATTGCCCGTTTCTAAAATGATGAAAGGAGTTTTTATGACATGCAAGAGAAGCAATCTCTATGTCAGTTCAATATGGACAAGATATTTACATTGCAATCGAGGCTTTATTTCAAAACGAGACTAACACCTTGTGGTCCCGTTTCCAGGTGAAATTGGCCCAGATTCTGAAATTATTTTATCTTGGAGTAAGACGTAAACTTAAACTTTCATCAAGTCTAGTAATCAAACAATATCTTCCAGACAATGTTAGTTCAGAAGACAAGTGAAACAGCGTTCGCCAAGTTACGTGACTTGCCATACAAGAGGATATTGTAGCCCATATATTACCTTGCCATCTTACTTTCCTCAATTCTCTGGGTAGATCATATGACACCCTCGTAAACAAGTAATATTCTGGCGTTTTAACCAAAATTTATTAAATATAATACCTTCAGAATGACAATTGTGTTCTAAGTAGTGATAGGTTCTATTATAGTTGATCAAAGTATATCTTACTTATATGACTGAAAACTACTCATTATAACTCATCTCTATGTCTGTCTCATAATCTTTCTCTACACTAATATCTCTACACATAAAACAACACTAACTACACTTAAGGTTGCCAGATACAAGGAATGAAAAGGAGGACATAGAGAGACAAAAAGGGGGACAAAGGAGGACATAGAGAGACAAAGTAGAGGACAAAGGTGGACATATTGATTGTTTTAATTTTTTTTTATTGAATGCGGATTCACCCAGCAATCAGTTCAATTGTACTACAATAGTTGCCAATAATTAATTATCTAAACTTATTGGTAATCATTGGTAAACTATGTATGTAGTCTAGTACGATGGGTCACCAACATTTTGATAATCGTGTGACAAGGTAGGTTCCCTAACTCATTCGGCGTGCGAGAAAATAAATATACA